>CM042849.1:68984056-69619056 GCA_023653725.1 Bungarus multicinctus
TGAAGGAATTATTTGTTTAGTAGAGTGATGGCTTTCAGGAAAAAACTGTTCTTGTGTCTAGTTGTTCTGATGTGCAGTGCTCTATAGCATCATTTTGAGAGAAGAAGTTGAAACAGTTTATGTCCAGGATGTGAGGGGTCTGTAAATATTTTCACAGCCTTCTTTTTGACTTGTGCAGTATATAGGTCCTCGATTGAAGGGACATTGGTAGTAATTGTTTTTTCTGCAGTCCTAATTATCCTCTGAAGTTTTTGTCTGTCCTGTTGAATGAAACATAGCAACTATTGCCATAGCAGCAGCCCTTCTATGCCCAAATTCCCACATTCCTTTTGATGGTAATCTAAGAAACTGTTGTTTCACTCAACATGAAGACTTTAAGATTTTTCTATAAACAGAACTTCAGGAGATTTCTAATTGGCATAATGAAATTTTGATAAATTTGTCACATGCCCAGGCTAACTTTGATTTGTGTCATGAGAGACTATAGGGAGTAAACAGGAAGAGGAATGCAGTTTTGGTGAGCAAAGGTAGGATTTAAAAGACATGATAGGAAAATTTCAAATAGAATTTCAAATAGAATTTACTCTTACAGATTCAAGATTATGTTTTTACTCCATTGAACATGCCTTTCTAAAATCTGTATGACTCTCACTGTTTGCAGAAAATGATAGGCATTCATCTGTTGCCTCCAGCAAGGTAAGTATTAAATGCCAGAATATGTGACTTAATTTTAGCTATTAGCTCATTTGTGAACAATGAGAAAGAACATCACATTTATTTTGTGAATGTTTTAATTATGTTAATGTTTTTAAGTTGTTTTAATGGTTTTTAGAATTGTAAGCAACAGAGCCACTTGGTTGAGTTGGGTGGCGAAAAAATGAATGAATAAATGAATGTTCAACAAAAGTGGAAAAGAATAGAAAAAAGGTGATAAACACCTCCTTTTTGCAGCAAAACATGCATACTCTTATGTTGTAAGTTATCATATTTTTTATAGGACAAAAGAAACAAAGGACTCAATATTTACTTCTCTGGTTCTTCCTGCAACCTATGGCAAGCAGGAAGAAAGCTGAGAAAGTAATAATAAAGAATTTGCAATAGTTGAATAAAAATAGCTTAAAATGTGATAGATTGGAGATGAGAGTCAGCTTTTCTCTAAAGAGAATTTCACACAAAATGTATAGCAGTCCACTGAAAAATGTTTTTGATAATACAAATCATGTTGGGTTGAAATGTTCAATGAAAAGTGGTATATGGAAATTGGCCCTGAATTAGTTGTAAGGATATTTACATGATTTATACAATTTAAATCAGTTGAGGGGAGTGTTAGGGGTTGTCCCTGACTTTTGATATGTCTGCAAAAATCCAACACAATTCTCCTATTTTTTTTTTCATCAGTTATGTAAGTTGGAGGGTGACAAATCTTTTGACACGATAGTGGTAAAACAGTTGATAATTTTGAGATTGTTCTGAATTTTAAAGGAACTGTGGCTTAGCTGAAAATAATTCTAAGGACATTAAAACAATTGATCAACACTAAACTAAATATTGTGTGTTACCAACCATGAAATGATTAGTAGGAATATTTTTCAATGTCTTCTATTCTACTAGGCCCAATTTTGCCTTAGCAATTTAGCTGCAATTAAGTACATTTATCTGTTGGAAGAAAAAATAGTATTTGTTTGGATGCACAATGACAACCTTGTATTCTGCTATATTTCATAGCTGTATATAATTGCAAACTATGTTTTATGTTAATTTGTATTTTTAATGATAGTTTATGAAATACAATAAAGATATTTGCAAAAAAAGCATATGTGTGAACAGATATCATAGGCCAGAATTCTTATATTTTCTATGAAGATGATTCTAATACTTCAGAATTATCATATTTCTAAATGTTTCTTCTCAAAACTGTGAGTTCTCTTTGTCTCAATTCTACATCAAATAGCTTTTACTAAATTTGCAGATGATACAACAGTGGTGGGACTCATCTCCGGGGGGAATGAGTCTGCCTAGATGAGGTGGACTGGTTGCTTTCGTGGTGTGGAGACAATAACTTGGTCCTCAGCACCAATAAGACCAAGGAGCTTATAGTGGACCATAGAAGGAACAGATCAGATATCCAGCCCTTGCTTATCAAGGGAGACCAAGTGGAGCAAGTGGCCAGTTTTAAGTTTCTGGGTGTTACCATAAAAGAGGAACTGACCTGGGGTGCTCATTGAAACTCTAGACCTAGAAAACCTAGAACTACGCCGCCTCCGGTCCGATCTAAATATAGTATATAAAATCATACATTGCTATGTCCTACTTGCAAATGAATACTTCAGCTTCAGTCATAACAATACAAGAGCACACAATAGATATAAGCTCAAGGTTAACCACACCAAACTTGACTGCAGGAAATACGACTTCAGCAACAGAGTGGTCAATGTTTGGAATACTCTACCTGACTCTGTGGTTTCTTCCCCAAACCCCAAAAATTTTAACCTTAGGCTCTCTACTATTGACCTCACCCCTTTCCTAAGAGGCCTGTAGGGGGTATGCGTAAGTGCACCAATTGTGTCTACCGTCCCTGTCCTATTGTTTCTACTTATTTTTCTTATAAGTATCTATCTCGTGTATTAAAAACTACATTTATTCTTATACCTGTATCTTGTAAGGAATTGACAAATCAAATAAATACTAAATAAATACTAAAATATTGCCGCACTGGTCAAAAGGGCCCAGCAAAGATATTACCTGAGACTTCTCAGAAGATAACAACTGAATTAAAAACTGCTGGTGATCTACTGCTGCACCAGAAGTGGTATTCGGCTGGTTCTGACCAGTTCTGGAGAACTGGTAGCAGAAATTTTGAGTAGTCGTGAGAACCGGCAAATATCACCTCTGACTGGAGATTTTACAGTATCCTTCCCCTGCCACACCCACCAAGCCATGCCCACAGAACCAGTAGTAAAAAATTTTGAATCCCACCACTGCACTGCACCATATGGAGTAACTTAACTTAATGCATCTGTGTATGGTTTGCCAATTGCACAGTGGCAGATAGGACAGCACTCCAGAGGGTTAAAGTCATTGAGTCAAAACATTCTCAACAATCTATCTCATCCTGGGCACTCTTTTTTTTTAACTATTACCATCTGGCAGACAGTTCAAGATAATAAAAACAAGGACAAATAGACTGAAAAACAACTTCTATTCCAGGGCAGTAACTCTGTTGAATTCTACTGTATAGTGCAATATTAATGCAATATCAGGGGTTTTCAATTCAATATATATGTGAAGGATATGTGTCTGTGTTTATTTTCATAGTCATAATGTACACTAAAGATGGTATTTAATTTTGTTGTATGAGGTGCAATGACAATAAAGTAAACTAAACTAAGAAAAAAATACTAACTGAATTAGGAAAGATAAGAAATGTAAGAAACATCATTCTGCAAAATTCAACCTTGGAATGTTTTTGTTATGGTGCTTGTAAAATTAGGCAGACATTTATTATCTAATGATGAATCTACCCTCAATTGTAACATTTTATCTTGTTTAGTTTAATTTTTAATGTGCCTGCAATTTTGGACAGCGATTATAATGAAAATATTCATTCTATGCTACCTTAGAAAGTAGATATTTGTACAATGTTCAGCATATGAAATATGGATTGAACTTTCCATAAAAGCTTGGCAAGTTCTTTTTTATTTACATTTCAGGCACTCTCAATTTTTAAAAAGCTTGAATTAATGATGTCCCAATGAAATGTTTTAAAGCCACAGTAAAATGCATTGATTTCTGTGCTTGCTGGCTCTCAGTTAGATCTCTTGGGAGAATTTATATTGGAAACAAAATGCTATCAAAATGGCATGGAATATGCTCTTTAATTTCTTGATGATAAGGGGATGAAGTAGCAATATGAATATGGGGTAGCTAGTAAAAGTTATATGCAATATGAAAGTAATTTTGGAAAATTAATCTTTGTAAAATTTATAACAATAAAGAAGGTGAAGTTTTTTTACCACAAGTCAGTACAAAAATTGTAAACATGTTCCCTAAAATGAAACAAAATACCTTCCATCAATAATTTAAAAAATGCACAAACAGAAATTCAATGCAATATAAAATACAATTCTGTATATTTTCCTAATTTTGTAATATTTGAAAAGATGACACTCTTGCCTCTTTTTTCTTTAAGGCAAGTGAAATTAAAATTTCCACAAGAGGGATACCTATAATAAATATTTGGCTTTACATACACATGTGTATGTACACATGTGTCTTGAAGTACTTAATAAAAATTTGGGCTTCATCACATGAAAATAGGTGAATAACAGTGCTACTTATAATAGCAGAGAATTCTTGAAATTAACACTAAAAAAGAGAAATATCTTTTTCAAACCTTTTCAAATTTTGGAAATTTAGAGGAACTGCTAACCACAATATAGACAATGAATCAGTCCACTTAAAATACTAAATGGATTGAGATATGTACTGAAAAAGTAATAATTATACCGTGGTTCTGTGCGTGAAATAAAGTAGCATGAAATAAGTTGCTCATAATATGACACTTCATTTGTTCAGTTTTAGGTACTTACTGGGGAGTTGTCATACTAAAACACATGGAACATACCTGCCTTACAGTATATTGATGAATCTGATACCTCAATTTTAAGCATCATCTGACTTCTGTAACAATGTTGTTTTCTGTGAAGTTATTATAACATTTAAACTCATGGAACATGGGCTGTTTAGTTGTGCTTGTAGATAGCTTTTCAGTCGCATGTTATCAAACAGGCTGTAATAGAGGTCGTATACCACAAAAACTATTGCAAGAGTTCAGCCAAATCACAAATGCTGCTTTAAAACTGGTTTTAATGAGGAAAAAGTGGGATAAATATTATATGATTCAATGTGCAAAAGAAAAAAGAAACATATACTATACAATAAATATTTTTAAACATTACAGATTACACAAAGTACTTTAGATAGAATCTATTCTTGAAAAACTGCTGCAAATAATGGAGAAATAAATCTCAGCAATGGAGGAAGATTTACTGAAGGAAGTTTGGATTGATTTTAATGAACTTAGTATAGAATGAACAGAAGCATGTCACTAAAATGCTTAGAATAATAATAAATAATATAGCATTTAACTATTAATAGCTTTAAGTAATATATGAATCCTTTAGTTTTGTTATAATAGAATTTGTACTGGAAAAAAGCTATGATAATACATCTGCTGGATAGATAAACACTTTTTTTCCTCTCTTAAGTGATGAGGAGGAATTCTACAGTGTTTAGTCTCACAGAATATTTTTATGAAATTGCTTCCTTGAACTTAGTTAAATTATAAAGTAAACCAAGATTCATCCATAATAAAAAAAAATTGCTAGTGACATTAAATGCCAAATCTACTTTTCTTGCTGTATAAAAGAATAAGAAAATAAGTTTTAGGCCCATTACTATTCATAAATGATTAGATAAAAGACTATTCAAATTGACATTTTGGTGTGTGTGTGTGTGTGTGTTCCTTTCTAGTGTTTTCCTGCAACTCCAGTGGAGTCTCTAAAGAGCTTAGTGCTTTCCCCCACCTTTTTTCTGTTTGCTTAATTTTTAAAAATATTATATGCAACAATAAGCTTGATTTAAATAGCATTTATAATACAGTTCTAAAATTACGTGTGTCTATCTGAAGCCCTTTGAATTTAGCCAAATTCACTCACCAATAATAAAAATAAAAACATGCAGAATTACAACCTAAGCACATTTATTGCAGTACCTATTTTCTACAATATAGAAATTTGGCAGCATATCCCCTGCCCCCAACTGATGATATAATTTTGAATATTTTTCTCCCGAAGACTAAAATTAGGCCTGCGTGTTTGCATTTTAACCATCTCCTCCAAAAAAAGATCCATTCTCAATGATATTACCCCAGTGGCACAGTGGTTAGAGTGCAGTACTGCAGGCGACTTCTGCTGACTGCTGGCTACTTGCAATTTGGCAATTCGAATCTCAACAGGCTCAGGGTTGAATCAGCCTTCCATCCTTCGAGATTGGTAAATTGTTGAGAGCAATATGCTGACTCTTTAAGCAGCTTAGAGAGGGATGTAAAGCACTGTAAAGTGGTATATAAGTCTAAGTGCTATTACTATTACATGACTGGACTGCCATTATCTGTTTACTTGACACTATTAGTTCACTTAAATACAGTACCTATGCACACACATCACGACAGGCATTACTGGCTGAATCACATAACACACTAAATCCATAACAAGCAAGTATCATTACATCTTAGTCTGATGTATAAATCTAGTTATTTCGGTTGGTCTATTCCCTTCCCTCTGCTACCTCCCGTACAATTCCTTAGCATACAATGGGATGCTTTAGAATAGAATAGAATAGAATAGAACAGAATAGAATAGAATACTTTATTGGCCAAGTGTAATTGGACACACAAGAAATTTGTCTTGATGTAAATACTCTCAGTGTACATAAAGAAAATATCTATCTATCTATCTATCTATCTATCTATCTATCTATCTATCTATCTATCATAGAATAGAAATAGAAATAGAAATAGAAATAGAAATAGAATACTTTATTGGCCAAGTGTGATTGGACTCACAAGGAATTTGTCTTGGTGTAAATACTCTCAGTGTACATAAAAGAAAAGGTACATTCATCAAGAGTCAAGAATCATCAGGTACAACACTTAATGATAGTCATAGGGTATAATAAGCAATCAATCATGCTAGGAAACAGTTAATATAAATTTAGGTTTGAACATTTCTGCTTTGATGAAACCAAATTTTAATTCAAAACCACTTCCACCATAATGTCTGCAAGATGGAAAATTAAGCAGATGCTCCTGGACCAGAGTGCTTTCAAAATACTCTCATCTCCCTTTTAAAGGCCTTGCCTCTCCAATCCTTGTGGAACTTCTTCCCATTCAAACAATAAGAATGAACTTCTGAGAACCGAACTTATCAAAAGGAATCCTTTATTGAGATGAGACAGTCCAGTAGGAATTCAAAGCAGCGTCTGAGGTCCCTCAGGCATACAGTGATAGATAAGGGAGTTTAGAATCCCCCCCCCATCCCAATGTTTATTTAGGGAAACAAAAGCCAATATGTTAATTCCCCTCCCAGCCCCTCTGGGAGGGGATCCTTCCCTTTTTGGAAGATTTTTTCTCATGTAGCTTTCCCAAGACGCACCTAACTTCCTCCCCCACCCCCTTTTTAGAACGGACTGTTTTTGGAGATTTCCCAGAGCACTTCACTGTGGAGTTTTATGGACCCCTCATCTGCTGGCTGTGCCACTCCGAGGTGTTAGGTTCTGGCCATCTGGCTTCTCTCCCCCCCATTGTATCATGTATGGGTGTGCATATTCGATATAAGGTTAAATATATTCAGGTTACATCAAGAAAGGATTTCTTTATCAGTTCCCCCCCCACCCTTTTCTTCTTCCTCTGAAGAAATGACAGATACACGGATCTGACATCCTGCCCTCCTTTAAAAAACAGATAGGTCTACCTGGAAAAAACAAAAATCATGTGTTACATGTGCAGTTCAGGATAGTTTATCAGGGTATTTTAGGTGGAACTTTCGTAGTAATGTGGGTGCTTTTACATGTCTTTTGGCTACCCACTCATTTTCTGAGGAAGGAAGGTGTTTCCAAGCTACTAAATATTGTGTGGATCCACGGTAAGTGCGTGAATCAAGGATGTCTTTAATTTCAAAATGTTGTTCCCCATGTATCATGATGGGGGTTGGGGGTGGGGGAAGGGGGGGTCTGAGGTTTGAAGTGATCTCCGGTTTGAGCAAGCTACAGTGAAATACTGGATGAATCTGCCTAAGAGTTTTTGGAAGACGAAGCTCTACCGTCACGGGGTTGATAATTCTGGAGATGGGGAATGGCCCAATGAATTTTGGTCCTAATTTCTTAGAAGGTTGTAATGATTTTAAGAATTTTGTGGACAAATATACACGGTCTCCAATCTTGAAAGGTTTAGGTTCACAGCGTTTTTTGTCTGCTTGAGTTTTGTAGACTGCTCTAGCTTCCTGTAGAGATAATCTTACCACTGGCCACATGGCTTGTAAATTATCCATCCACTCCTTAAGGGAGGGGATTTCAGGTTCTTTGGTGGGTAGTTCCGGCATGGGGTTGAATTCTTGGCCCGTGGCTACGTGGAATGGGGTGAACCCTGTGCTACTATGGACTGAGTTATTGTATGCTACCTCTGCAAAAGGAAGAAGGTCAGTCCAATTGTCCTGCTGGTGTTTAATAAAACATCTTAAATATTGTTCTAATACACAATTCACTCTCTCTATTGCTCCATCCGTATGGGGATGGCTTGAAGACGATAATCCCTGGGTGAAGCCTAATAGGTTTAAAAACGCCCGCCAAAATTTGGATGTGAACTGAGCACCCCTATCTGAGATAATTCGTTGGGGGGCTCCATGAAGTCGATAAATGTGTATTAGGAACATCTTTGCCAATGACTTGGCAGTTGGGATCTTTTGGCATGGAATAAAGTGAACCTGTTTGGAAAAAAGATCAGTTACAACCCAAATGACAGTATTCCCAGCACTTTCGGGAAGTTCCACTATAAAGTCCATAGAGATCTCTTTCCAGGGAGCAGAAGGGTCTGCTACTGTTTGTAAAAGTCCAGGATATTTTCCTTGTCTTCTCTTTGCAGCAGCACAGATGGGGCAGCTCGCAACATAGTTTTCAATGTCCTTTTTGAGGGACGGCCACCAAAATTGTCTTTTGATGAGGTGCAGGGTTTTTACAAAACCAAAATGTCCTGCTATTTTGGAGTCGTGGCAACGTTTCATGAGTTCCATTCTCTGGCTTGCAGGGACATAAAGCTTGTTTTCTACCCAAGCCAGTCCATCTTTGAGTAAGCACGTGTTTCTGTTAGCCTGGAACCAATCATCTTTAAGTAGTGCCTCCTTAAATATTGACGTCGTTGTGTCTTCAGTCAGGGATGATTTTTTTTTCTCTTGTGCCCGTGTGATTACCTTGGCTGCTAGTTGGGTCGGTTGGATCATCGGTTTTATAACTTCAATCTTTTTGCTGTTGTATTGGGGTTTCCTGGACAGTGCATCTGCTAAAAAATTCTTTCTCCCAGGAAAATATTTGAGAGTGAAATTAAAACGTTCAAAATATCGAGCCCACCTTGCTTGTTTTTCAGAGAGTTTCCGTGGATTTCTTAGAGCTTCCAGATTTTTGTGATCAGTCCATACTTCAAAGGGGATTTGGTTTCCTTCCAGGAAATGTCTCCATGTGAGCATTGCCCACAACACAGCATATGCCTCTTTCTCCCATACGGCCCATCTTTGCTCAGTTTCCATCAGTTTCTTAGATGTATAAGCACATGGTTGTAATTGACCACTTTCATTCTTTTGGAGGAGGACTGCCCCAACTGCAACATCACTGGCGTCTGCTTGGATGACAAAAGGTTGTTCGGGATCTGGGTGCTTAAGGACCGGTTCTGCTGCGAACAGACGTTTGAGTTTCTCGAATGCTGCTTGGCATTCCATTGTCCAGATGAGGGGTTGCCTAGGTTTGGGTTTCTCTCCCCCCTTCGTTTTTAGCAAGTTCGTGATAGGGAGGGCGATGTTTGCAAAAGCTGGAATGAATTGGCGATAAAAATTTGCAAACCCCAGAAAACTTTGCAATTGTTTGCGTGTGTGTGGTGGATCCCAGTCCAATACAGCTTTCACCTTCTGTGGGTCCATCTCTATTCCTTCATGGGATATTCTATACCCCAAATAGTCAATTTTCTCTTGGTGGAACTCACATTTGGAGAGTTTTGCATATAGTTTAGCGTCTAAGAGTTTTGTGAGGACTGCACAGAGTAGCTTGATGTGTTCTTCCATCGTTTCCGTGTAGATTAAAATATCATCAAGATACACTAAAACCCCTTTAAATAAAAATTCATGAAGGGTTTCATTGATCAATTGCATAAACACTGCAGGCGCTCCTTGCAGTCCAAAAGGGAGCACCTTAAATTGGTAGCATCCCAATGGTGTGTTAAAAGCTGTCTTCCACTCATCCCCTTCCTTTATTCTGATGCGGTAATATGCCTCCCGTAGGTCTAACTTTGAAAAAAAATTTCCTTTCGAGAGGTGGGTTAACATGTCCTTCATGAGGGGGAGTGGATACATATTTTCTATGCAAATGGAGTTCAATTTTTGATAATTCACACACAGACGCATGGAGCCATCTTTCTTTTCACGGAATAACACTGGGGCAGCTATTTTTGGTCTGGCGGGTTCAATGAAACCCCGTTTTAAGTTTTTATCGATAAATGCTCTGAGTTCTTTCAGTTCTCTGGGAGACATGCAGTACATTTGTGGTTTTGGGAGTTTAGCCCTTGGTAGGATTTCGATAGCGCAGTCTGTGGCTCGATGGGGTGGGAGTTCATCACAAGCTTCCTCACTAAATGCTTGGGCCAGATCCTGATACTCATTGGGGATGTTAATGGGTTTCACAGACTGTCCAGTCATGGCTGATTCTCTGTTCTCTTTCCCATTCTTTATCCTTTTGGATTCCATTTCTGTAGCCATGTGAGACCCAGAACTAGTGGCTCTTCCATCCCTGGGGCTACAATGAATGTGAGCATCTCCCTATGTTTTCCTAGTCTTATTTTCAATGGTTCTGTGGTAAACCTGGCTGGCTCCCCCCCCCCCCCGCTATGGTTCCATCTAATTGGCAGAAAGCGATGGGATTTTCCATTTCTTTCAGTTGGATTCCCAATTTATCTGCAAGGGAGGGTTTGATTAGGCATCGAGTGCATCCCGAGTCCAGCAATGCTGTAACTTCCTCCCCCTTCCCTTGGCTGGGGAAACAGTCTCAAGGGTAGGGTGATTGGTTCAATTGGATTGCTTACCAGCGGGTCATCCTCTGGATCACTTTCAGACTGGCTCAGGTCCCCTCGGAGCGTTTGGGATTCTTCCTCAGGTTTGGGAGGGGGTCGGAATCCCACATCTACTCGGCCTCTCAGGCCAGTCTCCTTCCCTCGAGGGCTGGATGTTGTGGGTTTCCTCCCTGATGGGTGGTCTAGCTTTGTCTTCGAGTGGCACTCTGCTGCGCGGTGTCCCTCCTTTCCACACTTAAAGCAACCAGGCGTTCTTGGAGTCATGGTGGATTGGGGTTTGAAAACTTCCCGTTTCCCCAGGGGTGGAGATCTTTTCCAAAACTTACCAGCACGGTACCGGTTTTGAGTCATGTCTATCTCTGCCTCCTCTGCCATCATGTACCATTCATGCAAGAGGTTTGGGGCCCCACGGGCCAGGCAGGCAGCGTATAGATCATCATTTAGTCCATCTTTGAACCAGCAGACTAAGATATCCTCTGGCCAATCTACCCGGCCGGCCAGGTCACGAAATTCCTCGGTGTATTCTGCTACCAGGCGACGACCTTGTTTCACGACTCTGATGCGGTCCCGGGCTTTTCTATCGGCAAGCGGGTCCTCGAAACGGTGGCGCAAGGCCATCATAAAGCGATCTAAGTTTCTTAATTCTGGGGCATTGACGTTGTGGAGCGTTACCATCCATCTGGCTGCCGCCCCTTCAAGAGCTAGGGTGACAATTCGCACCCGGGACCCTTGGGTTGGGAAATCCTGTCCATATTCTTACATGTAGGTGAGCGCTTGTGCCAGGAAAAATCCCAATTTCTGGGGGTCTCCATCGAATTTTACCCCCAAGGGCGGGACCTTCCTCTGTAATTGTATGTTTCTGGGTTGGCCAGGGTTAATTCCCTGATCCGGGGCGTTTAAGGGTCGGGTACCTGGTGTGGCTGCTGGTTCTTCAGCTTGTCCCTCTTCCCGCTCAATCTCCACTGAATCCGGGGTGGCGGCTCGGGTTCTCTCACCTTCTGGTTCCCTCGCTCTCCTGCGTTGTCGTCTTTGTGCATCCCCCATGTCGAGGTTCTCCAGGGCTTCCCTCACTAGGCGATTGATGTACCGTCTCATTCGGTCATCGAATGAGGGGCCGGTGGCTCCTCATCCCATTCTTCCTGATTCGATAGGGCCTCTAGCTCCAATTTCCACACGGGTTTGCGATTTCCTCGGGTGAGGGTTACTCCCCTGGTTCTTCCATTCCAGGTGTCTCTCTTTCCTACATCTATAGACCACCGGGGCTTGGTGGAGGATTCGCAGGCAGCCTCGCTGTCTTCGATGGGGCACCTCGAGTCAGTATCTGGCTGGGTAACTGTTGACGTTTCTCCCCAGCATTCGGCTCCCCCTTGCTCCTTGCTGTATTCAGACATTTTTTTCTTCTCTTGCAGGATCCCCTCGGTAGAGTGAATTGTTTAAAAAAAAAAATTCCTCTCGGGGTTGACCTCTATTGCAGACGCTGCTTTATGTCAGGCTACGGAACTTCTTCCCATTCAAACAATAAGAATGAACTTCTGAGAACCGAACTTATCAAAAGGAATCCTTTATTGAGATGAGACAGTCCAGTAGGAATTCAAAGCAGCGTCTGAGGTCCCTCAGGCATACAGTGATAGATAAGGGAGTTTAGAATCCCCCCCCCATCCCAATGTTTATTTAGGGAAACAAAAGCCAATATGTTAATTCCCCTCCCAGCCCCTCTGGGAGGGGATCCTTCCCTTTTGGGGAGATTTTTTCTCATGTAGCTTTCCCAAGACGCACCTAACTTCCTCCCCCACCCCCTTTTTAGAACGGACTGTTTTTGGAGATTTCCCAGAGCACTTCACTGTGGAGTTTTATGGACCCCTCATCTGCTGGCTGTGCCACTCCGAGGTGTTAGGTTCTGGCCATCTGGCTTCTCTCCCCCCCATTGTATCATGTATGGGTGTGCATATTCGATATAAGGTTAAATATATTCAGGTTACATCAAGAAAGGATTTCTTTATCAGTTCCCCCCCCCCTTTTCTTCTTCCTCTGAAGAAATGACAGATACACGGATCTGACAGTTGATAGCAGTGTTCAAGTTTAGGACTCTTTGTTAAGATTTAACAAGTTCTTTGTTAAGAACTGACAGATCTAGAAACATTTCTACTAGAACAATCACCATCACCCCTATAAAAACCTCTGGTTCTCCACCTATAAAAAACATATCTGAAAACTCTTTTGCTTACTTGGTTGTTTTGTGTTTTTAAACTGAGATCATCAATAACACAAGACAGTTCTTGTTAAATAATAACTTGTTCTTAACTTTAATTGGGAGTTAAATGGGATCAATCCTGTCAGAAAGATATGCTGGAAATATCACTGGTCTCTTCATCTGTCCCTAAACTAAAGAAGCATGGCAACTAAGATAAAGAAATGGAGAAGGAATGATTTTATTCGGAATAAAAATGCCTTGCTGCTAGAATCAAACCAAAGTTAGCTTAAGCCTTGTTCAATGTACTTTAATTGAGACTTCTGAAGGCCTTCAAACCAGTACATCAGCCTTAGCAGCTACGGATAAGACAACTGATGTGTGCCAGCTCTAAGGAAAAGAATTCACTGATGTCATTCCAGAATAAGATGCATTGCTAATTACTACAGATTTGAAACTGAGGGAAAGAGCTTTTGAGAAAATTAATATAGACTGTAAAGATCCAAGCTGGGAGAAAGACACTGGAAACATGGAGGCTGATTGGAAAGATGGTTTATTGATGAAGCAGAACCACATGGGTTTGTGGTTCTGGGCAGCAGACCAAAATGGAGTTGAGAACGGAGGTTTTTATACCTTCTCTTGGGTTTTATATTTGAGCTTTCTGTTCCTTTGCAAGAACATATCCTCTAATATTCTATTGGCTGTTGGCAGATTCCTATGGGGTCATGTAGGAGTTATGAGGGGTCATAGCTGGCTCTGTAGGCAAAAGAGGAAATGAAAATCCTAGGTGCTTGTCTGAGCTAAGTTTGGTTGAAGTTTGGACTGCTCTAACCCTAGTGTTCTAGCTTTGTTTCAAAATATCCTGTCTTGAATGGATTACCAAATCTGCATTTCTAAAAGGCGGCCTCCTCAGTTTCTGCTTGGGGGCTGGTTTCTGAATAGGCTGACCCAATCATTCTTAATCGGCACAAAACATCTGCTAAGGTTATTAAGAAAGATTGAGTCTGCTTCCTGCCTCTAAAAGAACATGTTTTTCCATTTCTCATTTAGGGAAATATAATATTCTGCCTTTTTAAAATATTCCTCAAAATATTTCATTCTTCTAAGATGATGAGTGTTGACTTTCTACAGATCAATGCCCAAAGATAAGAACTCATTAGATTTTTCTAATGTATATTTCTTGACAACTACTTGTTGCAATATTGTGTTATAAAAGAAAGACAGAAAGATAAGAAGAAGAAAAATCATCCTTGAAAATTTCCTGGTCTCGTCCCTAAAAATTAAGCTACACCGTTGTTACTCAGAGTCAATCTTGGTGTCAAGGACTCCCAAATGACAAGGTTATCCACTCCAGTGATCACTAATTCCAATTAGAAAAAGCAGGAGAATAGGAAAAATGCAAAGGATAAAGTAGAAAAGTAATTTCCTACCTGGTTTGACAAGGAAAAGACACACAGGACGATCTATTAAATACAGATAATTTCCCATCTAAATTTGGATGAAAGTGATCTAAGAACATGAGGCACAATTCTGATCAAATCAAGACTGCCATCCTTAAGGGACATTAAATTTCCTCTCGATCACTTGATTCATTAATTATCTATTTTCTGCACAAAGTTTTAAATAAGACAAGCCCCCCCCCCCCCCCATTTGTTCCAAGTCAATGTATTTCTTCCTATTTTGAAAGCCCTCTGTGTCTGTCTGTGAGAAAGTTGGGAAGATTCAGAAGCATCAGGGAGATTAAAGGCATTTGTCAAAATAAGAAAAGAAGTGTCATACGCTCAGGACATAAGCAACACTCCCTTGGGTGTACATGCAGAGTCCATAATGCACATTCCAAAAGGGGCAGAGTTTGCATTGCAAAAGCATGATGCTGTTTTAATGTGCGCTTTCTTCCAGCCTCCCAAGGAAAGTTTTGGAGTGATTTATACTTCTCTCTACCATTGTTGATCAGGAAAGGAACTCTATATAGTTAAGTACTTATCTTGGAAAAAATTGGACGCATCCAGTTGCTTGAATTCTGTTGGCACTGGTATTCTGAAGGAAACCTCTTCAGTACTAGACCAGGAGTATCAAACTCAAGAGCCGAGGACCAGATCCAGCCCATGAGGTATTTAACTCTGGCCCACAGGGTCACTCTAGAAACATTGAAGTTGCCCTCTCAGTCCTGCTGCCTTCCCAAGCTTCTTTTTCACTGGCAGAGGGTTACATTTGCCGCCGCAAATTGAGCTCACAAGCTCGTTTTTGCTGCCAGAATGCTTGGGCCACCATAGGCACCCCTGACATGAGTGACATTGAGCTGGCCATGCCTATGCTGGCCACACCCATCCCAGCCCCATGAGGTCAAACACAACTCTGATGTGTCCCTCAATGAAATCGAGTTTGACACCCCTGTTCTAGACTTGGTTCTATCAGACTTCCAGATAAAATTAAAAAATTGGTGGGTTGTTTAGTCTGAAGGTTTTGTAATGTACTATTGATTGAGATAACTCTGGAAGTAATTAATGTTACAATTCTTATATCTTAAAGGTTCATATTTTGGATTTTGTTTAGCTGCTTTGTAAGTTTTCTTTTACAAAAGAAACAAGAACTTCTAAAATAAAGAAAAAACTTTGATGCTATTATTTATAAAATGGTAACGCTTCTAAATATACTGATCAGAGTACCTATTAAAAGGCAACGTTATCCCAGTAGGATTGCCAAAGGCATACAGTTTGCTTTGTTGTTATCACCCACATTGGTCGACAGATGACATGCCTATTGCTTGTAATTTAAGGGTTAGTGGTGTGTAGGCAGCTAAAGTAGTTGAAATGCCATGTATTTACTAGCCCATAGTTATATTGCTAATTGCTGTATTTATCAAGTACTCACTTCATAAGCTACTACATCTAGACATTTTCTCTGAAGTCTGGACAAGCATTGTGAGGCCATCTAATATCAGTTATTTAAAATGAAAATAACTGACATTGAGTAAGAAGCCTTTAAAAAAGGAAATTCATAGATATATTACATATGGAAATCTCTTTCAACCTGGTGTTCCACAGCTCTTAGAATTCCTAGTTATAAATGGTCAGTGATCATACTAATTGGAGATACTGAGAATTGTAGCTCGGCAGATCTGGAAATCTGGTGTAAATTGCAATGGGAATTACATAAAGGAATGGTTTCCATAAGCTTTTAATAATGGTGGAGAAAATGTATACAAAAATGGTGGGAAAATGGATGGATAATAATGAATTCAAATGAGTTCTAGGTAATTCCACATGGTGTTCTATTAGTTCTATTACTTAGAGTTCTGAATCAGTTTCACTGTATAAAAATTATGGCTTTTATATATAATTTTATTAAGATATACTGTATAAAAGCAAGATTGAAAACGAATAGAAACTAAGGTAAAGTAAGAAATAAAAAACAAAGGGAAAAATTAAAAAGTGCAAGAAAATAAGTAAAAGAAAAATAGAATAGAATAACAGAGTTGGAAGGGACCTTTGAGGTCTTCTAATCCAACCTCCTGCTTAGGCAGGAAACCCTACACCACTTCAGACAAATGGTTGTCCAATCTCTTCTTTAAAACTGTGTGTTGGAGCATTCACAACTTCTGGATTAATTGTTCTAACTGACAGGACCTTCCTCCTTAATTCTAAGTTGCTTCTCTCCTTGATTATTTTTCACTCATTGCTTCTTGCCCTGCTCTCAGATGCTTTAGAAAATGGCTTGACTCCCTCTGAGATATTGGAACACTATCATGTCTCCCCTAGTCCTTCTAGACATACCCAGTTGCTGCAACAGTTCTTCATCTTTTAGCCTCCAGTCCCCTAATTATCTTTGTTGCTCTTCTCTGCACTCTTTCTAGAGTCTCAACATCTTTTTTTTACATCATGGTGACCAAAACTGAATGCCGTATTTCAAGTGTGGCCTTACCAAGGCCTTATAAAGTGGAATTAACACTTCATGTGATCTTGATTCTATCCCTCTGTTTATGCAGCCTATGTGTTGGCTTTTTTGGCAGCTGCTGCACAACTTCTGGCTCAGATTTAAATGTTTGGCCACAAAAATAGAAAAGGAAGAAAAAAGATAGAACAAAGTCTCTTTTGAATTTCTTCACAGCAATTATAAATATAATTATAAATCTACTTCTTTCTCCAAAGTTATATTATAACTCTCTTTTTTCTATAATCTATCCTGTCAAATTATAAAAACCATAAATTATAAGTTCATCCTTTTTAATGCAAAAAATGCATACGGGTTATACTAGATAAGTGGGTGTCCAGTCTGTTTTTTAAAAGCCTCCAGTGGGGGAGCACCTATAATTTCTGAAGGCAAGCCATTCCACTGGTTAATTGTTCTCACTGTTAGGATTTTTCTTAACCTACTTTAACGTTTTCTAATAACTATAAGTAGAAAAACCATTGGCAACTATAAACTTCTTGCACCAATTTTTTTTTCTTGACTTTATTTTGATTACCCTCACAAAATTACGATACCTCACAATAAGTTAGTCATTTCCTATTTGCCTGTTATTTCTCTTCTATAAAACGTTTCTTGTGCTTAGACCCACAAGTATTTCTGTCAACCACTGCCACAAGTCCTGCTATAATATCCCAATGTGGTAGGACAACAAGAAAGTTCACTAGGACAACATGAAATTAAGATGTCATTTATAACCTTCAATTTATATTATTTTATATTGTATTGTATATAGTATTATATTATATTACATTATAGTATAATACTTATATTATATTATTACATTTCATGTGTGCACACACTGTGATGACCCAGGGCATGGCAAAAAGGCAGATAATAAATAGAGGTCCCTTTATTAGCTCCAATTTTGTCCCAATGACCTGGTTACCTTCTGGTCCAGGAACCTGCAACCGCCTTTGGCTGCAGATATTCCATTCCAAAATGGTATAAACACGAAACTTTAAACTGTAAATCCAACAGGGCAGGATAAAGAGTTCCTGAAGTGAAATAACACGGCAGTGAATCAAACCAGTCTGGAGGATGTCAGGAACTCAGATAACAACAGCCAACATTAGATAAACTCAATGTTTGTTCCTGACAAACGTCTCTCCCAACTATTTCTCCTTTAAACTCCCTCCCCAGGTGTGCCTTGTGAAGAGAATCAGGGCCCCTTCCTCCCTCGTAAGCCACGCAACCTACATTGCTCTCTTCTCCTTTCTTCCCTGCGTGCCCTAGGATGAAGAGGGGATGGGCCTCGGTCTTCCTCTGAAACCCCTCTTCCTTGTTCTACCTCTTCCCTGCTCTGCCCAGCCTGACTTTTCCCTTCCCCAGTTTCCTCCACAGCCAACAGAGCCACACTCCCAGTCCTAATGGCTGTTCGTCTTCCTCCGACTCAGACTCCGACAGGGGCACAACACACACACACACACACACACACATTGTGAGCTGTTTTTGATTGTGGTTAGAAATTGTGGTTGGAAACTTCTTGCATGCAATGTATGGAAGGATATGTACCGCATAAAATATGTTAAACATTTGGAGATTATAGTCATGTATGAGTTATTCTTAAAATGACTAGAAATAAATCTAATTAGCCCTTCCAAATTCAAGGCTCTTTCATTCACAATAAATCTAGGTAATATTTCAGGTCCTGAAATCATGAACTTTTAAAAAAAATCACGTACAAAAATAAATAAATACTCAAGGAAGTTATTCCAATTAATATACACATTGCAATGTACTCCATAAATGAGTCCATGCTGAAATTTTTTTTTGTATATCCTTTAGTTTTATGGATTATTCCTAAATTTTAAATTGTGATTCTCAGGCACAGTGTAACATTTACCAAACTAAAAAGTAATTGGTATATCTTCATATTAATAAATTAGACTTGTTTATTATTTTTAACTTTTTCTATCTGAATTATTCATTGAATACATTTTGTTCCTTGTGTGTCTAATCACACTAGGCCAAATATTCTGTTCTGTTCTGTTCTGTCCTGTCCTATTCTATTATCCTACCCTACCCCTCCTGAAGAATATATAATATCTCATGAAATTCAAATAACATTGACATCCATAATTTTTTGATTGTCAGTTCCTTAGAGAGGTATGAAAGAACTATATCTGATAGTGCCCTGTAAAGAATTTATTATTAATAAAATAGAAATATTACCTTTCAATTTAATTCATTTTTCAATACCATCCAACACTGACTGCAAACTATTTCTAAGACCTTCATACGGCCTTCAGTGGATTTATATGGCAGAAGTGCAACAGACCATGAATCCATCTTTCAAGGCTCTTGATCTCCTAGGCTGCTGAATATACAGTGCTGTACAATGATTGAGCTTCACATTTGCCGTTGCTAGGAGCTATTTCAAGATATAAACTGTTTGATTTTCTAATTGGAAGATGAAAACCTCCATTTGAAATTTGATGGTATCTTGTGTGCAAAACTGAATTAGAATTTAAGCCTGTCCATCATTTAAATTTCTGCTAGAAGACCTCATGGAAAATCAGCCATTTTTTTAAAAAAATCTAGACCAGAGTTTCACAATTTGTTATTTATTTATTTATTTATTTATTTTATTAATTACATTTATATACCGCCCTTCTCCCTAGGGACTCAGGGCGGTGAACAGCTCGTCTAAAAACCCCACAAATACAAAAGTTAAAAAGTAATTAAATATTTGAATCAGCTGCAGACTAAAATTAGGAAACCCCCCCCCCACCCTTAAAACCCAATTTAAAGTTAAAAATGGAGATCAAATTTAAAATCATTATCTCAGCCCAGGCCGGCCTGCTCAAAGAGCCAAGTCTTTAACGTTATGAAATCTTCTGTTTTGAAATCTTCTGTTTTGAGGAACAATACAATCTCTCTCCGTCTCTCTCTGTCTGTATCTGCCTCTGCCTCTCTCTCTGTCTCTGTCTGTGTGTGTGTGTGTGTGTGTGTGTGTTTGTGTGCTTTCCATCAATGCAATCATTTGCCTGGATTTCCTGTTGTAAAGTCCTTTATTCAAGTTTGGATACAACCTGATTCAAAGAGATCCTGTATATTGTTGAAAGGAGAATTGGGTTTGTTGTTATTGCTTGTCTGTGTGTTGGCAATCGGACAGTATATGTCCTGGGTTGTTTCCTTCCTTCCTAGACTTTTGATTGTGTTACAAGAAAGTGTTCCAAATAAACAATCCAGGAAGAAACTATTTCCTAATTAAAGAACCATCAAGAAGGAAGCCACAGTCAACCAAGAGTGGCAGGTCAAACTACTACATATAAACTGCAGCAAATCCCAATTTTCTCACGCTTATGTACACTGGTAATGGTGGCAAGAAAACAGTTAAGTTCTGTTATATATAAGGTCTGCTATCTACATTCTCTTCTATGAGAATTGATTGCAAAAGATCAGCAGAACTATGCACCAAATAAATCAAGCTTCTTTTCATCTATTCATTCTTTATAATTTCAGACATTCCTTATAATATCAGCAATCACTGCATCATTTTCTTTTTCTACTGTAACTAGCATGAGCTTTGTATCCATTTGCATTCTGGGTCAATCCCTTAATATATTCTTGTCACAAAAAATGAATTTATTTTGGATTGGTTGAGATCTGGTAGACAACTTAGTGAAAATTTTAAAAGTCATGACAGACTTAAAATGTTTCATTAAAAGTAGAAAAATATATTTTATTCATAAAATAAATAATCTTACAGCCGTTCAAAGCCAAACAAACTTAACAATGAAGATAAATCTAGTGTGAGAAGACCACTTTCATCTTCCAATCTACAGAATAAAGCTCTATGCTTTATCAGCAAGTGCTTGTTAATGGTATAATAATGCTACATTTGCTTGAGGTAGTGGTGTTCATTTTTCTTAAGATATGGAAGTTTTACTGTATGTGAACAATTTTCTCAGACTCAGGAAATAAGAATATTAACATTTCATACATAAATAATACTTTTCTTACCTGTCATCCAGAACAAAAATTGTATTATTTGCTACCTGTCATATAAAAAAATAAGTATATGCTTGATAGTATACTTTCCTGTTCTGAATTAAGTCCATACTAAAATGGGAATTCGTGGAAGATAATTTGGCTTTTTTCATCTGAAAGTCTTCTGGATCATCTTAGAATTTTTGAACAGGGGAACGAAACATTTTTTTATGTCAGAGGATGAACTTGTGACTTGACTAGTTTTCTTTGGCCACATTCCAAAAGTTACTGTAGGGAAGGCAAAGAAAAGATAGGTCAATGACAATGTTTCTTGTAACTTCAAATTTAAACTTAATTTACATGTAATTAAAATACAACTGTTTTTGATAAAATACATTCTATACTGTTTTCCTTCTGACACATTAAAAGTTACAATTCAATAGAGACTTCTGGAAGGTCTTTGATTTTAGATCCACAACTGTCAGCATCTACTTTGAGGTGGATGGACTTGAATTCAGGCTTCAGTGTCAGGTTCTGAATCTGTAATTTAAAAAGTTCTGGCACTCAAAATGATCTTTGTGTTGGTTCACTCAAAGTTCTACTTTCTAGACAATTGTCCTACACTGTAAAGAGCAACAAAAGATAAACTTCTGCACTTAGTGTGTAAAACTTTTATGCAATAAAAATACACGCATGTAACTATTTTATTTAAGATTATCAGGGCATAAGTGTGGATGTGAATATATCAATATTTACATCTATTTAAAAAATAAGGGATCCAGGTTCTAGGAGTTTACATATTTGCTCTTTATTTTCAATACAAAGCTCTTTTAACTTTTTGTAAAATGTAAGTAGTAATCCTACAGAGATTAGGTTGAAAAGCTTTGGATTTCCTACTAAGTTTGAGGGATATTTTACAGATCATTTTTCTGAAGGAGGAATTTATGAGATGTTTATTTAAAGTACTGCACTAGATGGTGACCCAGAAAACTGCTTGAAAATACTTCATCTTTGTGTGGAGATTTAATTTCTGCTCATTAACTTCTTGGTACAAAATTGAAATATGGTGAATGCATACATACCAATATATAACATATATTTTTAGCAGGATGATTATTTAGGATTAAATACTTCAGCTTCAACCATAACAACACAAGAGCACACAATAGATACAAACTCAAGGTTAACCGCACCAAACCTGATTGCAGGAAATACGACTTCAGCAACAGAGTGATCAATGTCTGGAATACTCTACCTGAGTCTGTGGTTTCTTCCCCAAACCCCAAAAACTTTAACCTTAGACTGTCTACTATTGACCTCACCCCTTTCCTAAGAGGTCTGTAGGGGGCGTGCATAAGTGCACCAACGTGCCTACCATCCCTGTCCTATTGTTTCTTTTATTTTTGTTATATGTACCCATTTCATGTATTCATAACTATGTACATACTTATATCTATTATCTTGTAAGCGATTGACAAATCAAATAGATAAAAATAAATAAAATACAAACCTGAGTTAATACAAAGTATCCATCATTGTCTATTAGAGATATATGAGATTTGTCCATTTGAAAATGCTAGAAAAGCTGACTTGAGAGGAGATATGAAAGAGTAAAAAAATTGTAATGTGCTGTCAATGTGGCTTGAGGGATAAATATTCAGTACCTGTTATTACCTGATAAAGTCATACATATGCATGATTCCATTTTATGCGATAATTACTGAATCTAGAATTATAGTATCTGCGTTTACCTGATAAACCAACTTTATTATTTGAAAGAAAGCATTTGCAATAATTCACACAGCACCATGAACTGTGAAGGCTGCAATATAAACCAATCAAAGGAGATGGGAGCAGGACAGTAGTTTAATTCCTCTAAACATCAGGGTGTCTTAGCAAGAATTCTAACAACCTCTTTTGCATATTAGGCTTGTTAGACATATTACTGCCAGTGTTCAAGAAGGCTTCCATCTTTTGAAGTGAGATTTCTGGAGTTTCATAGATAATATGGTTTGGCTGTGCAGGAAATAGACATTCCTTTGTTTATTTTTTGTTAATGAGAAAAAGCCCCCTTTTTATAGCATTAAAGGGAAAAATATGTATGTTGGCCTCCTGCTGAAATCGGCAGCTATCTGTAGCAGGAAATATTTGGAAAGCTTTTAAATCGTAATGAACAAATAGCATTAAAGGATCAATAGATGTCGTAATAATCAGCTAGTCACAACTGCAGCTTTGTGCTCTTTTTTTAACGGCAGCATATGTTACATCTTGTGGAGATGTTGAATAACATTAATATCAGACTATGGAGGTTCACATATTCAATCTCAGCTTGGAGGAAATCACAGAGCCAAACTTCACTTATGTTTATTTACATAACATAGAAGTGTAGGAATGCTGATTCAGAGCCTCATGTACTATACATTTTGGTGACTTATCTTTTGTTGACATTAGTCAGAGAGCTTAGCTGAGTTCCAGTTTTGTATTTTAATTGGCTCAGCTAGAAAAGGCTGGTGAAAGTACTTGAAGCAGAACTCTTATTATTATTGTATTTGCATCTCTGTTGCATACCTAAGTGAGAAGATACCAACTTGGTTCACTAATCAACTAAGCTTTACCATGGGCTAGGGTGGGAATAAGTAAAATTTGAAAGATAGGCTATTTATCCATCTATCTTTCCTGAAATTCTGGCTCACAACTCGCCTGGAGACCTGGTAGCCACCTGGGGTAGGTTGGCTGCCGGGGCTCTGGACCGAGTTGTGCCTCTGCGACCTCTGACTCGGCACAGATCCGACTTGGCTCCGTGGTTTACGGAGGAGCTACGGGAGATGAAGTGCCGGAAAAGACGTCTAGAAAGTGTTTGGAGGGCTAGCCGCACTGAGTCTGACCGAACACAGGTGAGGTCTTATATTAAGATCTACCTTGTGGCGATAGAGGCGGTGAAACGTTCGCATTTCTCCGCCCTTACTGCGTCGGCAGAAAATCGGCCTGTCGCCCTGTTTAGAGTGACCCGCTCTCTGCTTGAGCCGAGAGCGCGGGATGACCTCTTGCAGGGTAGGGTGGAGGAGTTTTCCCGATTTCTGCACGACAAAATTGCTCAGATTTGGGACGGGCTGGACTCCAATTGGGTGGTCCCGGGGGAGGTGTCCGGGGCAGGTCTTGAGAATATTATCTGGGAAGAGTTTGACCCTGTGACCGCCGAGGGTGTGGACAGGTTGCTGGGGGGGGGCTGAATACCACCACATGTTTGTTGGACCCGTGTCCCTCCTGGTTGGTTTCGGCCGCCAGAGAGATGACACGAGGCTGGCTCCAGGGGATTATCAACGCTTTGCTGAGAGAGGGGTCGCTCCCTACTGCCCTGAAAATGGCGGTGGTGAGGCCCCTCCTCAAGAAGCCTTCCCTGGACCCGGCTGTTTTAAATAATTATCATCCAGTCTCCAACCTTCCTTTTTTAGCGAAGGTTGTTGAGAGTGTGGTGGCACGTCAGCTCCCTCAGTACCTGGAGGAAGCGACTTACCTCGATCCATTCCAATCGGGCTTCAGGCCAGGGCATAGTACTGAAACAGCATTGGTCGCGTTGGTTGATGATCTCTGGAGGGCCCGTGACAGGGGGTTTTCCTCTGTCCTGGTCCTATTAGATCTCTCGGCGGCTTTTGATACTGTCGACCATAGTATCTTATTGCGGCGGTTGGAGGGGTTGGGGATTGGGGGAACTGTCTTGCGATGGTTCTCCTCCTTCCTCTCCAACCGCTCGCAATTTGTGTTGGCGGGGGGGGGAGAGGTCCACCTCTAGGCCCCTTATTTGTGGGGTGCCTCAGGGGTCGGTCCTCTCCCCTCTCTTGTTCAACATTTATGTGAAGCCGCTGGGCAAGATCATCCGTGGTCTTGGGGTGCCGTGCCATCTGTACGCAGATGACACCCAGCTATAAATCTCCACCCCAGACCACCCCAACGATGCTGTGGAGGCTATGTCCTGGTGCCTGGAGGCCGTGCGTAATTGGATGGGTGGGAACAGGCTCCGACTCAACCCTTCCAAGACTGAGTGGCTGTGGTTTCCGGCGCCCCGATATAGCCAGCTGACACCTTCGCTGGCTATTGGGGGACAGATCTTGCCCCCTACAGGGCTCACAATCTGGGTGTCCTTCTGGATGCACGGCTGTCTTTAGAAGACCATATTGCAGCCGTCTCCAGGGGGGCTTTTTATCAGGTTCGCCTGATTTACCAGTTGCAGCCCTTCCTGGATCGGGACGCCCTACGCACAGTCACTCATGCCCTTGTCACCTCTCGCCTGGATTACTGTAACGCTCTCTACATGGGGCTCCCTGTGGGGAGCACCCGGAGACTCCAACTGGTACAAAATGCGGCCGCGCGGGTGATTATGGGGGCGTCGCGAAGCTCCCATGTGACGCCTCTCCTGCGCGAGCTGCATTGGTTGCCGGTGGATTCCGGGTTTGCTTTAAGGTTCTAGTTTTGACCTTTAAAATGATCCATGGCATTGGGCCAGGCTTCCTGCAGGACCGCGTTCTACCGGTGATTTCCAATAGACCTGTGCGTTCCCACAGGGAGGGCCTTCTCCGGGTGCCGTCGGCCTCTATGTGTCGTCTGGCGGCCCAGGGCCCCTGCCCTCTGGAATAGTCTGCCACCAGATATACGTACCAGCATGGACCTGAGAACCTTCAGACGTGTGTTAAAAACATGGCTCTTTGAGCAGGCTGGCCTGGCTGATATGAGATTTTAATCGTCTCCTGTTTTAATTTGGATTTTAATTTGGGGTTTTTAAATACTAATGGGGAGGGTTGATTTTTAATCTAACAGCCCAACTTATTTAATTCCATTTTAATTTTTGTATTCATGTGTGGGTAGAATTGGCTGTGCACCGCCCTGAGTCCTTCGGGAGAAGGGCGGTATATAAATGTTTGAAATAAATAAATAAATAAATAAATAAATAAATAAATAAATAAATATCAAAACTTACTTTTATTTTTCCAAGTATTTTTTTTTTCAGATAGAGCCCAGTTTATAATGAAGCTTTGGATATGGATTAGCGATATTCCAGAAAAATGCTAAACTCAAGTTAAATAGCAGCCAGTACGACTGACTGGACATGAGAATGTGAAGAAACCTCTCCTCCTTCCTTATCAATGATCAGAAATAATCTTTTGAAAGCCTTAAAAAAAAACTAAACAAGTACAGAATTATACCCACAGCAAAAAATAGCAAATAGAGGAAAAGACAAAAAGACAAAAAGAAAAAACTGTGGAAAACAAGATGGATGGAAAGTTTACTCAGGTCAGTTCTGCTGAGTAGTGGGCTGTCAGAAGTCCTCTTTGTTATGCTGAAGTGGGAGGAGACAAAATACAGCAACTCAGCACTTGTTATCTCTTCTCTTCTCTCTATATCCTGTACTCATTTAATTGGATTACGGGGCTTGTCTAGTCTAGGGAAAAGAAGGACTAGGAGTGACATGATAGCAATGTTCAATTATTTGAGGGGCTGCCACCAAGAAGAGGGACCCAACCTATTTTCCAAAGCACCAGAAGGCGAGACAAGAAACAAGGGATGGAAACTAACCAAAGAGAGAACCAAATTAGAATTAAAGAGAAATTTCCTAACAGTGAGAACAATTAACCAGTGGAATCGCTTGACTTCAGAAGTTGTGAGTGCTTCATCACTGAAGACTTTTAAGAAGAAACAGCACAACAACTTGTCTGGAATGGTATAGGGTCTCTTTCTTATGCAGGGCGTTGGACTAGAATAGGAGTGTCAAACTCAAGGCCCATGGGCCTGCCTGGAAATATCAAGGGACTGGCCTGCGGTGCCTCAGGTGGCAAAAATAGGCCCTGTGTGTGTGTGGGGGGGTTAGGGTTAGGGGTTAGCACTCTGCCGGCCGAAACCAGGCCAAAAACTGACTGAAAATGACCTGGAAAATGGACCGAAATGTCTCAAACAATGAGCTGAAAATGAGCTGAAAGACAGGCCCAAACAGACCAAAAGTTGGCTGAAAAATAGGCTGGAAATGGTTGCAAAAAAAAATGGGCCAAAATGGGCTGGAAAATGGGACAAAAACAGGCCAAAAAAGGGCCATGTGACCCGTTTTCGGCTGGCAGAGTGCTGCAGGAGGCCATGGAAGGTGAAAACGAGCTGCAGGGGAGCACACAAAGATCCCCCATGCCCTGTTTTGGCGGGCAGTGGGCTGCACCCCCTACTGGCCCACAGAGGAGAACTACAATGCTGATCTGGCCCTCAAAGCAATCCAGTTTGACACCTCTGGACTAAAAGATCTCCAACTCTGTTATTATGTTCTGTTCTAACTGATATATGGAGAATGGTTTTGTTAAAAGGCAGGTTCTTATTCTGTTTCTATTGTTTCTATCCCCAAGGATGACCAGGTGGACCGTTTTTCTGGCTGCATATTCATATACACTAGTCCACCGTTCTGGGAGAACGCTTTGCCATGCTGATGCCCTCAGTCGCTGCCCCCTGCCTGTTCCAGTCGAGGACCCAGCACCAGCGACTACCGTTTTCCTGATTGAAGACCTCAAGCTGCCTGTCACCGCTTCTGACATCGCTACCCATTCGGCCAAGGACAAGGTAATTTCCCAAGTCCTTGACTGGGTAGGGAGGGGATGGCCTGCAACCCCTTATCCATCAGAATTCCTACTTTACAAGCTACGCCAACAGAAACTTTCCTCATTGCAAGGCTGTTTACTATGGGGAACCAGGGTAGTGATCCCCCCCAAGTTACAAACCTCAATAAAGGTGCTGCACGAGGGTCATCCAGGGATAGTTAGGATGAAGGCCCTCACCAGCAGCTACGTATGGTGGCCGGACATGGGTGCCCAAATCTCTAGCTGGGTCAATTCTTGTCAGGCATGCCAAGCCACCAGGTCATCCCCACCAGCAGCCCCCTAGGACCTGGGAAGAGGCAGGAAGCCCGTGGTCCCGAATCCATATAGATTTGGCTGGCCCCTTCCATGGGCGCATAGTCCTGGTGGTAGTGGATTCATTTTCGAAGTGGGTGGAACTGACCTTAATGCACACCACAACCACTGAAGCAGTTAATAAAGCATTGACCAGGATGTTTGCCACACATGGCCTCCCTGATTCCATTGTATCTGACAATGGCCCCCAATTTACCTCTTGTGAATTTGAGATCTTCCTAGCCAACCTGGGCATCAGACACCAGTAGCCCCATTTCATCCTGCAAGTAATGGGCTGGCTGAGAGGGAAGTCAGATCTGCTAAGGAGGTACTACAAAGATTGGGACCCATTAATTGGCATTCTAGACTGGCTCAATACCTTTTGAGCCAACATACAACACCTTGTGCCTCCACAAATAGGTCACCAGCTGAAGTGCTAATGGGACGCCGGTTGAGAACCACTCTTGACAGGCTGCACCAAATTATGCCCCAATGCTTTCCCTTGGGTCTAACAGCCAAGACAGAGGGTTCCTAGTAAATGACAAAGTGTATGTTAGGAACTTTGCTGGGCAACCATTGTGGTTACCTGGTCGTGTGGTAGCAGTAACTGGTCCCAAGTCTTATAGAATCCAGCTACCAGATGGGCGTGTCTGGCGGCGCCATGTGGATCACCTGAGGAGACGTCGGTGCACTGTACCCAGAGGTCATCTAGACGGTTCCAATGCAGAAGTACCACCACCTCCCGAAGAAACTAGTCTCCAGCCCACCAGGGATGACAGCCTACCAGGAGAAGAAGCTGACCAAGGTCCTGACCAAGCTCCCGACGTTCCAGCAGCCTCACCACCGATGGAAGCCATGCAGCAAGCAGAAGGCAACAACCCAGCGCCATTTCCAACCGAACCAAGAAGATCTGGACGACTATTTACAGGACTAGGCATGCGTCTCACTGGGAGGGAGGAGTGTTGTGTATTGACTGAAGTTCCCACTCAGGTGTGTGCTTTGAGCGGGAAGCACGAACCTCTCCCATTGGTTGATGCCATTTGACAGCCGGCTATAAAAGGGAGCTGTCAAATGGCATCAGCTGTTGCCGCTCCAGCTGGCTGCCATGTTAGAGCGGCAGTAGCGGTAACGCTTTATTTTTAAATAAAGTTAGAGCTGAACCTTTGCCTCGGTGTCTGCCTGAGTGATTACCGCCACTCTACAACAGTTTCCTTGTTCCCTGCCTATCCCTGTGGGGAGTTGCTATTCAAAGCAATCTAGGTCAGAATCTTGGCAGGAACAAGTGTCTGTCTTGTTTCAAAACAACCAGGTTTTTCTTTTGATCAATGCAGAATGGCCCTTTAAAACAGTAGCCAGAGACTAGAAGATAGCAAAACCACAACGCCTGAATATGCCCAATAGGTTCTGGAATGATTCCACTTCTAGAGGCTATCTGACTGAAACAAGCTAATTGCATTTCAGGGAAGTTGGATAGGTGTGTGTCAAAGATATTGCAACGTTGTAGCATCCATACTTTATCAGGAAAATGACTAGCTACCTCCCATAGCATCTATAGGCAATTAGCAAAGAATCAGGTGATTCTTCTTTTAATAACTTAGTGATGAATGGGATGCTAAAATAAGCATATTCACTTGCCAACATTTCTATAATCTTTCCCTTTCAATAAATCTAGTTAAAAAGAGTGAGTATCTAGCTTTATTCATTGTGAACAGCTGCTAGGATGCAAGAGCTGAAATACCGACCAAATGGTCATTGAAATGCGTCAAACTGCACCCATAGGAATACTGCCAGGTCATGTTGCCTGCTTATAGGAAAAAATCTACATTCTGATGATGATACATAGATGAGTAATGGAAGGCCTGCAAGGAAACAACCATACTCAGAGAGTATCAGGGACTCCATAATACAACCCTGAGCTAGATATATTATTTTCTGTTGGTAGAAAACACTATGGTTAACACCAAAAAAAGTAAGGGCTCATCCATAAATCTTTCTTGCCCAAACTCAATTTTTTTTAAACTTACTTTTGCAAGTACATATTCTCACAATGGCAAAGATGTTGTAGCCTCAAAGTAAGGATTTTCTTTGGAAAAATGGGGGATGGGGGGGTGGAATAACTTACAGATGCTTAGGTTACATGGAGAGGAGTCATTGGTGGACAGTGATCTGCTGGGTTTCAGTAGATTTGCTGTAGGATCATTTACTATGATCCAACCTCTAGCTCTATGCTTTTATGGCCATCTGAATTTTGGTAGTCAAAAGTGTATTTTGGAAGTGGAAAGAGAAAACTATGGCCAATTTGCCCGATAACCCCTACCAGGCTTGGGACCAGTAAACAGCGAAGTTAGCAAAATAAAACACCTCTGGAATATTCTGCTGTGTTTGCATTCTTCTTTGTAGCAAAAGAAAATGGTCTGTGTCGCTTGTCAATGTCACCTTTTCCTCCTCTCCCATTGCTGCAAGCTTTCTGACCTTGCAGAAAATAGAAGGGAGGATGAAGTTGAGAAGGCAACGTGGAGCTCCTTCCTCTGTTGCAAATAAGAACTCCAACAGGTAGAGAGAATGCTACTGTGTGCAGGTAATGTAGAAGTACTGACTGACCTTGCACAGCAAGATTAAGCTGTGGGGGCATTTTAGGAATGCATATATTTATCTCCCATCATGAGGACATAATAGAAAAATGGACCAGGGGTGGGATTCAAATTTTTTGACAACTGGTTCTGTGGGCGTGGCTTAGTTGGTGGGCATGGATTGCTGGTCACGTGACTGGGTGGACGTGGCTTGGTGGTCATGTTATTGGCTGGGCGTGGCCAACTCAATATCACTCACATCGAGGCATGCATCTCCTTGCCTGGCCTCTCATGACTGTGGGGATGCTGCAACAATTGTAAGTGTGAAAAATGGTCATGTCACTTTTTTCAGTGCCATTGTAACTTTGAACTCCACACAAGCAAAGTACCAGCAAAAGAGGGAAAAAAACTCCAGAGAAGTTCCTGAGACAGGAAGTCTAGTCCTGCTAAGAATGTGATAAGGGTTAACGGAGAGGCAGTTTCTGTAAGCAACACCAGAATGTTTCCTTCCTGCCTTCCTTACAGGATTAGGCCAGTCATTTCTTCTAACAACCGGTTCTCCGAACTGCTTAGAATGTTAACAACCGGTTCTAGCGAATAAGTGTGAATAAGTAGAATCTCACTCCTGAAATGGGTGTATTTGTTCTGTATTTGCACTTGGGCAGCAAATACCTTTCCTTTGGCAATATATAACACCGGTCAAAAATCTAAACCTTAGGTGCCCATTCATGGTTCCTAGAAAGTCCCAAATGTTATTAGCTCCCCAGTGGATACTCTATGATCTGCCCTCCCCTTTCTTTTGTGGATCTCAACCTCCTCAGGTTTGTTCCCATTATCAGACGTCAGAATGTGTTTGTCAAGAATAAGTCATATCAGAATCTACTTTATCTACTACTTTGACATAGCAAAGTATAATACCGGTGCATCACGATCCCAGTAACGTGCTTGACAGGTTTCTCATGGAATCTTTGCACATAAGATGTGAACTAGTTGGTAGCAGGACCTTTTCAACTGGCTGAAACAGTACCCCAAAGTGGTTTGTCCAAAGTGTCCCAATAGGACAATTTGAGCTTGGTCATTTGTTCCTCAAGTGTTCTGACCCAAACCCTTTTCTAATAAGGCAAACAATAACCAAAGAGAACAGAAACATTTTAATGAGTCTTATGAGTTTCTGGTTAAAAGGCTACTGCAAACTCATTGACTTTGATAAACACAAACCTTGCCAAAACTGTATGTAACTGCCAAGAATCACAGATAAGAAATATTTCACAACGCAAGAGTCTTCAAATACCAACTTAAGATACAGCAGAAGTCCAAAAGGCTGAATTTCAAAATGTCTTTGCTTCCTGCAAAGAACGTTTGCTTCACAGCTGGCTTTTATCTTCTTGAAGGAGGGGCTATTACCTTGCAGCCTTACTCCTGAGTCACCCGTGCTGTTGTAACTGCTCTTTCCTAGGAGCAATCCTGCGTGCACGCACACTTGGCAAAGGCTCCTCAGGAACCTCCTCACTGCTGCTGCCAGCCCCCACAATCTCTGAAGGAAGCAGTCCATTTTCTAATGGTCCTGGCCCTCATCTGTGTCTTCGCTGTCCTCAGCCGTTCGTACCTGCTCCTGGCTAACCACAACATCAAGTTGGAACTCTATGTAGATTTGTTTGGCAACCCATCTCTTTATTTTCTTGCTGTTTATGGTATTCTCAGCAGCCCTCTGTAACACCAACTTTGAGTGTAAATACTCTTTCTATCTATCTAGCTTCTTCAACTTCCATTTTCATATTCTGTCACAGGGAATGCCATAGCTGCACAATTCTGATCTTTGGGGCTAGTTTACAGATCTATGGATGGATAGGAAAATCAAATGTGATATAGGACTTGGGATATATGGCTTTGTAGCAATGCAAATGATAAACAGTGCTTCTGCTCACTACTCTATGAGCAAATAATGTATGCAATGTTTTGGAAAGCTAGAGTAACATTGGGATGCAATTATATTACATTTATCTGCTTCTATATTTCATCCAGATCGCGAGACACTATGTTCAGTTTTGGACACTAAACTCTGAAGAACTGATGAGAGTTACCAGAATCAGGATATCAAGTACAATAAAGAATGGTGAAAAGAATTAGATATCTTTGGCTTCCAAAAGTAAGACAGCATAGCACTCATATAAGAAGCACCGAGGTATGTCTTGGTTGAAAGGATTAGCTGGTGACATCACCATTGCTGTGGGAATGCCTAGTTGGAAGGCTCCTTTATGTCCTTGGTAGGAGCTGGAGCAAAGGACAGGAGCTCAACCTTATCCCACATAAGCACTCAGGTCTCGAATGTGGTTTGCTAACCTCCATCCCAGCATCCTAACCATGAGAGCCACTGTGCTATTAACAGGAAGATCAATAAGTGACCTATGAGAATGCTGTATAAATATCTAAAAGCCTGACATATGCAAGAGGGTATTGGTCTGTTTGATAAAACTGAGAGCTGAACAAGCTTTAACAAGTTGATTTTTTAACATTATTTTTAAGAACATCCGGGTTGAATACAGTATTAGAAAGTATTTCCTGATACTTCCTTAGATTAAAACTGTATTAGAATAATTTGTCTAGTGTGGTAGATTCTCTTTTTCTAGATGTTTTCACACAAGGGATGTCTAGCCACCTATTGGGAATAATTACATGAATTCTTTCATTTATAATGGGGTAGATTAGCTGACCTATACGTTTTCTTTTAACTCATATTCTATAATCCTTAGAGTGTGGGTTGTGTGATGCTAATTAGCTAAAATAGGGAATAATATGAGCCTGTTAGCCAACCCAATGCATCAAAAAGGCTGAAAATATTGGGTCTCTTATTAAATGAGAGTAGCCCTAAGGCCAAAAAGATTGTCTACATTTGGTGCTGACAATCTTTATTGTTCTGTACCAGAGAACAAGGGATGCAGAATAAGAAATTCAAGAATTTCAGACAATGTAAGGATCTTCACAGCCAAAATATATTTAAATAATACTAAAATATAAATATACCCTTCATATGACACACAAGCAGTTTCTGTGTGATTCTCTATGCAGCACATTACCATTCCTGTTTTAGAAAACAATATTTGTCATCAATAATTGCACCTCTGAAGCATTGGAAAAGACAGAAAGAGCAGAAATTGCTAAGTTGCCCATGAGAGCAACCAAGGACTAATAGTGCTACATTATAATTATTCACAAGGGAATAAAATAGATTTTTATTCTTTAAAAATAAAAATCTTTAAAAAGTGAACAGCCATCAGAAGGGATAATATTAATCAATTCATGCTTTCTGATTTCCACCAGCTGCCAGTTTATATGTTCTGGCTTGTCAATTATTTAATAATGATGTTATTGATGGCAGAATCATACAAAAAACTGTCTTGCAGATACTTATTCATAGCAATAATAGAACTCTCAATATAGGAATATTTATCTTGACACTAGAGATAGTCTATTTATTTTATTTGACTTGGACACCACCCAACACCAATCAACTCTCGGTAGCAGACAGCAAAATAATTAACAGCAATATGTAATTCAGATAAAATAAATAATGAACAAGATCAATCAATCAATCAGAATAGTGTTGGAAGGGATGTTTGAGGTGTTCTAGTCCATCTCCCTGCTCAAGGAGACCCTACAAGTGACTGTCCAATTGTTCTTACTGTTAGGAAGTTTCTCCTTAATTCCAGGTTGCTTCTCTCCTTGATTAGTTTCCATCCATTGTTTCTTGCCTTGCCTTCTGGTGCTTTAGGAAATAAGTTGACCCCACCTCCTCTTAATGGCAGCCTCTCAAATACTGGAAGACTGCTATTGTGTCCCCCCTAGTCCTTCTTTGTTCTAGACTAGCCAACACCAAATCCAGCAATTGTTCTTCATGATGTAGGTCAGGGCTGCTAAATTTGTGGGCCCCAGGCCGGATGCATCATGCACTGACCACGCCCATGCCCAGTTTAGCGAAGGGAAAAAAGTCACAGTATGTCAAGTGATAATGCCAGGATGACACATGTTTGACAGCCCTGATGTAGGTCATGAAGATAGTCAACAGCAACATACACATACTCTACCAAGGCTCCAACCAACCTAGCCTAAAATCTGGGAGAAAGGTGAGGTTTTTAAATGTCCCAAAATACTATCATGGTGGGATCCACCTGGATGTCAAGGGGAACCTCATTCCAGAGGGCTGGTATCACAGAACAGATGCTTCTGGGTTCCCAATAGATGATGATGCTTTATTGAAAGAACCTGGAACATGGCAACACTATAGTATTGAGGCAGCCAAGCTAATATAACAAGGTAGGTAGCCCTCAAATAGCCAGCCCTAGACAAATAGAGATTAGTAATAATCAGCATCATGAATCACACCCAGAGGAAACCAAAAACCAGTGCAGCTTGTGAAGGAAAAGTGTCACATGGACACCCCAGAGGTGGTATTCAGCAGGTTCTGACCAGTTCTGGAGAACCGGTAGCTGACATTTTGAATAGTTTGGTAAATACCATCTCTGACTGGCCCCACCCACATCTATTCTCTGCCTCCCGAGTCCCAGCTAATTGACTGGGTCTTCTTTTGTTGCCCTGCACAGGAGACTAGAGCTGGAAAGCAGGTTAGTGGGGTGGAGAAGGAATGAGATTTTGCAGTAACCTTTCCCCAGGAGTGGGGAGAAAAATGGAGATTTTACAGTATCCTTTCCCTACCATGCCTACCAAGCCACGCCAACTAAGCCACGCCCATAGAATGGTAGTAAAAAATGTGAATTCCACCACAGGGACATACCCAGGCATACCTTTCACTGCATTGTGGATCAATTGAAGGCCCCAGGTGGTTTTCAAGGATAGCACAATGAAATAATTTCAGTGAGCTCAGCTGAAAAGGAAGGAAAAAGAAGGAAAAGGGAAAATAAGATGTGGGAAGTATAGAGTGAAGTATAGAAACAGCTTTGACAAAGAGTTAGATTACTAGATTGCTGCAGTTATTCTTCAGTAGCAATCTCAGAAAAACGTTTGGAAAACGTTTCCTATGGCCTAATAAAACTAATAGCATAGCAACAAAAAACTAGTAGCATAGCAACTAAGGAGATATATTAAATCCAATCTGGCTAAATCTTATGTAGCGTTTGTTAGGACTGAGATAGAATAAAATATCTTAGCCAATGGGAACTTATAAATTATCTTGAGTTTGGCTAGTTAAAAAAAACACAAAATATTATCATTATCACTTGCACCATTATATAACAATGCAGTCCTTCTAATATGGCTTGGGTTGAAGAATGTCTATGGTGGAAAGTGTGCAGCAACCTCAATTGATGGTTTATGAAACCAGCTAATGATCCATTCACAGAATCATGTCCTTTTCATTTTCTTTATACAGATGGCTAACTGATGGATATTGAATGATCTTTTTCTATGTGTTTTCCCTTCATGGCTAAGGGAAAATGCTAATAAACTATTCATATGGAAACTGATTCAAAGTAAGATGTTTCTGTCTAAATACATTCACTTGTCTAGTTTAATTTTTAGTAATATGCCAGAATTCCATTCTACAAAATATCCATAATGAGTGTGCAGTGGAGAGTAGCATATACAGTATTGCATCCATTTTTAAGTCTCAGGTTTAATCCATACCAAGGCCTGCTAAAATGACAAATTAGTTTCAGATGTTTGGGATAAACTTGAATTAGCTTTAGTGTACCATGACTAGAGATAATGGAAGTTCTAGACCAAGAAAAGGGGAGCAGAAGCCTGATATCTTATCCAAATATAAGTTAAAATAGCCAAAGTTAAATTAGTAATATTAATCATAAAAATAAAAGGACACTGAAAAAAAGGAAACCCATTCTTATGTGTAACTGTTTATTCATGGCATATTAGGTTTCTGGTGCTAAAACACTGAACAGTACCTACTTTCTAACACCTGCACACAAGATTTTGAAAGGCCATTTTCTTATTTATAATTTCTAATATAATTTCCCCTCAAACTTACATTCAAAGTCATACCTGTTGTGAATGTTATATCTATAGAACCAGTAAAGAACTTCCTAAAACTCAATATTCTGTCAGCATTTTGATTCCATGTTAAGTATTTTCTCCCCTGATGCCCCAATAATGTTTACATCTAATTTTAGAATACATGAGAATTTTCAAAACAATTCATATTTTGAAGCAGATAACTACAGGGGAAACATTATCATCTTTGCAATGCTTTTGCTAAATGTAACATGTATTTTTTCAGTATGTATGTTCTATAGTTTCAAAAAGCCAGTTAGGTCTGGCCAAGCTGAATGAAAGAGAAATGTTAATAAATAATTGATCTTAACTAGAGAAATGTAGTATTTGTGTGGCATTGGAACAATTCTAAATATCGAAAAGCATAATTCAGGTTTTTACAGCGTGAAAACCAAGTAGTGATAAACATTAGCATAATTTTGTGATATCCGTTTAAATAAATGAGAATAAATCTGCCTATGAGGTTAGTTTTATGGTTTAAGTTTTGCCTCACAATGCATCCCATCATGTTAGACCATATCTTGCATGTTATATATGTTGCAGACCATTGCTGAAATTTAGTATTATAAGGTCTTACACAATCTGCTCAAGAGGAAAAAGTTTTCCTCTTTTGTTCTACAAATGTATTTTTTTTTTGCGTGACTTTGGGAATAGCAAATGAAAAATATCAGAACACAATGTAAAATCAAGCAAATAAACAAACCTTCACAGGCTGGAATACAAAGTTAATGGAATGAAAAAAGAAGTTAATTAAAGCAAGCATTCAGGAATGATCAACTTGTTTGATCAATTCCACCCAATGACTCAACACATGGATGGATGGACCTCATTATTTTTGACAAATACCCAGTCTGTTTATGTCCATTTGTCTAATTATTTGCTCCTGGTTCCACATTCTTCTGAAAGTGAAAAATGATCCATTCAAATTTAATTATTTCAATAGGATTTCCTAAAAGTTCAAAAGTATTTAGATTGTGAATAAATCTGTTGAAAATTATGAAAAAGAAAACCAAATATTCAAGGTGTAACACATTAAAAGGGAAGAAGATGTTAGGCCCAAGACGGTGCATTACAAAGGATGAGATGCCTATCCTATTCTGAATTTAACCTCCTAGATTGACAAGCCAAGATTAGCTGGTGACAGGAGGTTGGGTGCAAAATATAACTGTGTTCTCCAACACGTTACTACAAATATGTGCTCTTTTGCCTCTATAACCATACAAAGTGACTAATGACATAATCACCACAATCAGGGATAAAGTTTGTTTTTTATTAATTCAAAGAAGTTGACGATCACAATCTGAAGCTAAAATGAAATGAGAAGTTGGATTTTGTTTGTTTGTTTGCTTTTCTATGGTTATATATGTCCAAATAGCTAATCGGCACCTGCTGGCCCTTCTTGAGAAAGCATTTCACGTATATCAGAGATTTCTACAAACTTTATTTTAAATAATTTTTTTTCCAGAAAAGTGTTTAAAACTGATACAGTTTACGTTATTCTGTGGTCTTCAGTCTACATTCCAATATGTACTTATTTGGGAATTGATCCCATTGAATTTAGTGATGTTCATATGTTCATACGAGTATTGTGACACAATGTGAACACATTTGGTAAACAAACTGTCATAAGTCAAGAACTACCTCTATTGTTAAATCTTTACATCAACAGTATTGAGAGCAGTTGGATTGATATTTCAAATTCTAAGACAGTCAAATGGCAAGTGACTCAAAGCAGGCTACAAAGAAGGATAAAACACATCATATTAATAAAAGAAGGTCCAATCCAAAATGATAAAACAACTATAGAAAATTTGTTTCCATTACAAACAAGAGATAGAAACATACTCTGACCAACTACTGTTAACCTATAAAATACAGGTATTCAAACCCTAGAAGTAACACTGAACTTACAGTCTTTGCTGAAGACTATAAGTTCAATGTATTTTATTCAACGTATGAATTTAACAGATAACATATAATCAGAGTTGGAAGGGACCTTGTAGGTCATCTAGTCCAACCCCCTGCCCAAGCAGGAGACACTACACCATTTCTGACAAATGGCAGTCCAATCTTTTCTTGAAGGTCTCAAGTGATGGTGCTCCCACAACTTCCGACGGCAAGCTGTTCCATTGGTTGATTGTTCTCACTGTCAGAAAGTTTCTCCTTATTTCCAGGTTAAATCTCTCCTTGTTCAGTTTCCATCCATTATTCCTTGCCTGGCCTACAGGCGCTTTAGAAAATAGCTTGACCCCTTTATCCAATATACTTTAAAACTATCCAAGTTAGTGGCTGTCCATGTTCCCCTCCATTTTCTAATATGGCGGAAATTTCAATCATCTTAATTGCTTGGTGCTGTTTTTAACACTTTATTTTAATTATATTAAGAATGCGTATCTTTATAAATGTTCAAGGCAATCTTCAGGACTTTAACACTTTCCTTTTTTAGGTTTTGCCATATTGATCTTTTCGGGGTTTCTTCAGAGGCAACATATTTGTGTGCCAGCTATTGAATCATGAACTATTTATAAAATTGGCAAATTCTCTTGTACTGGATTACTTGCGAAGTTTAGAAAAATCAGAGAAATGCAGTAAGTCATCAGGAGACGAGAAATGGGAAAGGCACCAGTAAAGCCAATATTATTTTATCAAAGAAAGCAATAAATGCCTAACTTTGAAATCATTTGGCCTTCTTTTATCTTTATGATTATATTTCATATTCTCTCCCTCCTCTCCCATCAAAAAATAGGTAAAGGCTACTTCAATTCATTGTTTCATTTTACAATTTATCTTCTTGGTCCATGTAATATTCATTGCACATACTGTATAGATGATTCTTGTATTTTGCATTTGGAAATAAAATTAAAAAAATATATTTTAAAAAAGGAGAAACATTCCCAAAATTTCTTTTCACTGATCCTAATAGTTGGAAACTCTGGCAGTGGATAACCACAATACATTATGGCAAGCTGGAGAAGCCTGTTTAAGCCTTTATGTTAATAAACTGATTTCCTAATGTCTGTTGGATTACTATCATGATTAATGTTCTTAAATTAAAATACAAGGTATAACTAATAATTTTTTATCCTAATTAAATGATGTCTATTGACAAAATTAATTAAAGCAAGCATGGTAATATATTATTCTTGTCTAGTTAAACTCAATCTGGAAAAGGCAGTAGAATACAACATTATCTTCAAAGTCTAGTTTTTACAACGTATTTCCTGATTAAGCATGCATTATGTACCATATCCCATGCCTGAACAGATGAAAAATCATATATTCTATAAGAAATTACAAGATTTTTACAAGTAAATTCTTTGCTGAATTGTATTAGACTCAAGTTATCAGTTACATTAGCATTTAAATAATAATACTGATAATACTTATATAATCATTCTAAACACTATAAATGAGAAAGAGAACCAAAGGTGCTAAATAAATGCTTATTAGTATTGACTTTAATATAACATAATCAATTTGTTGTAATTGATAGAAATATGACTACAAGTACTGTTTAATTTTACTTCTTTTGATCTTTCAATAATAATTTTTTTTGTTATTTTATAGCACATTATTGTGAATCAGTATACTTTTTAGAGTTTTATTCATGTTCCATTTATTTTCTGTTGACTTCATTACCCTTCATTAAAAGAGTTCCATTCCTTTTAACGTACATTGCCTGGAACTCATATTCATTATTTCCACTATTTAATATGAAAAGAGAAGCAATGAGATGTCAGATCCGTCAAAACAAGATAAATAATTGGGGCTCATCACATTATTTGAAATTATATCACGAAACACGAATTCACTTTAAACAAGCTATCAAGAACAGCATGGTTTCATAGGATGCACAGCAAGAATCCTGTACTTAATCATAGTTCAGATGCAATCCTGAGTTAATTTATATAATGCTAATTAGTCCCCATTTATATACTGAGATGCAGAAAAATTATAGGGAGAAAAAGGATACTCCTGCCATCACATGTTTAAGGTAGTTTAAGCTTCAGTATCTGGAGTACAAATTTCTGACACGAAGTATAGAAGATACTTTTCATTAAATACCATATTAGGGGAAGGCAAAGCCAGATGTGAGATTTAAGTGGCATTGTTCCATTTTCCAGTAATTTCGCAAGACATTACTTCTCATGAGTAATGTGCAAATAAATTGACAAATAAAAATTTGGCACGGATTAATAAAATACTTTGACTGCATTATGTATTTATTTTTAAACATAGAGAGTTCTAATTAAAAGGCTATGAAATTCCTTACTTTGAAATTGAGGAAATGGAGATCAATCCATTTTTCCTTTTTTTCTTCCCACGTTCCCTCTGCCTCTCTCTCTCCTGGTGTTTTTCCCCCCTCCCATAGTACGCTCCCATAGAGTGGGCCTCCTCGGGGTGCCGCCGGCTGGACGGCTGGCGACCCCGAGGGCGCGGGCCTTCTCATTGGGAGCACCCCCTCTCTGGAACGAATTACCCCCGGAGATAAGGGCCGCCCCCGATCTCATGGCCTTCCGTCGGTTGCTCAAAATGCATTTATTTCGGCAGGCCGGACTGGCCTAGGGGTTTTTAAATTTTAATCGGGTTTTAATCTTTTTAATACTTGTTTATATTTTATTAGAGCCATATTGTATTTCAGTTTTTAAATTTTAATATTTTATGTTGTCTCATACTTTGTACATTGTATATGTGTTTTTATTGGCTGTTCACCGCCCCGAGTCCCTCCGGGGAGAGGGGGCGGTATATAAATCAAATAAATAAATAAATAAATAAATAAATAAAATCTTCTAATTGAATGATTTTCCAGATATTGATTTGTTGGGGTCAATCATGTTGAACTTAATAATATTTTCATTACTAAAATATGTAATATTATCAATTCTTATGTTTCCCATCTAAAACAGAACATTTGGGAAACAGAGAAAGGAAAAAGAAGGTAACAGGTCTATGAAAAATACTTGAAAAAAGTGGTTTGCAACGGTAGAAGAATGAATGAACGATTTTTCTACAAATCTTTAAAGCTGTAATATATTCTCAAGGCTTGCACACTTGCTTTGAAAGATACTTCTGCCTCTCTCTGGCCATTGCCATTGTATTTTTCATAGGGCTGAGAGAAAATGTCTGGCCTAAAATTACAGAGCTGACTTAGTATGTAAGGGAGGACAATCTTGTCTCTTAAACACTAGACCAAATTGGCTCTTATATTATTACAAATGGTAAATTTATAAATGTGGTCCCATTCCTGAAGATCATAGTTTCATTTCCTAAAATAAATATGATGAGGAAAGTTGTAGCTACCTTCATTGTGATGGTTGATAGATAAATAGGCAGATAGATATTACTTTATATAGCTAACATATGACTATGTTGTTGAAGAAATGGAATAATAGAACAATATTTTAATGAATGTATCTTTTATTTTATGTATACTGAAAGTATTTGCACCAAGACAAATTCCTTGTGTGTCCAATCACACTTGGCCAATAAAGAATTCTATTCTATTCTATATCACATTATTTTTATCTTCAGAATAATAGGATCATATCCTCCAAAATAACAACTGTAGACAAGAACTATAAATCAACACTGAAAAACAATAAAAAAATAAGAACAGACTCCTTATACATACATGTAGAGGAAGAAAATATCATCAGATCATTGATGCTACTGGGATTATTTTCCAAAGCCCATCAGGAGTACAGCAGCATATCCCTGGTTTCTCCCCCCCACAGAAAAAATCTCAATTATTTATGACAATTTAACTAGGCAAAGTCAAAGTAGAAAAGCTCTCACTAGAAGAGAAAACATAAATTGTTCTCCAGAATGGTTTCGACAGGATCCATGCCTGGGATGTATTCAGCTCTGTTTGGCTATAGACTGAATAGAAAAACTGAAGAGACACCCCTTCCGGGCCACCGTCTCCAGTTCTTCTATTCAGTCTCGGCAGAGTTAGGCATTTTTAACCTTGCTCCTCTACACTTTATCCATAGAGGGGGTGTTTGTGGTATTTTTAATTTAGATTTGTTATTTTGGACTAACCACACCTCAATCCTTAAAGGACGAATAGCACCTTAGGCCTTTCAAAAGCCTCGATCACAAAGCCTCTCTTCCATCGGCTTTTTCAAGCAAATAGACTTCCACAGTTTGCAGAGATCGCTCCCAAAAATCTGGAATAGGGTTTTGGGGGGCATTGAAGAGGCACCTTTTGCCGGCTGACCAGCCTGCCCGCATAAGGGATCGCTAAGCAGTCCGAGCCCAGAAGGCACTTTTATTCGAAAAACATGTCAGACAGCCTGCCCAAATAAGGGAGTGCAGTTGAAGCAGAGCTGCTGTGTTAAAGGTTCCAGCAAAGGTAAAATCAACTTGGTGACGGTTTAAATTGGCGGGAGCGCCATTTTGTAGAAGCAGCCATTTTCTAGCCAGCTCTAGTGGGCCTCACACTATACCCGATCTATACCTCTCCTAGACAGTTAACCTTGAAAGATTCTGGTTATTGGGCTATTTAATTGTCTTCAAATTGGCGGAATTCTCTCCTGAGGGGCAAAGCCTCAGAAAAAAAGGTATTAAACAAGAGGTATTTTTTCTCAGCTTTTCTACCCTTGTGTGCTGTGTGCCTCACAACTAGATCTATACCTCTCCTAGACAGTTAACCTTGAAAGATTCTGGTTATTGGGCTATTTAAATGTCATCAAATTGGTGGAATTCTGTCCTGAGGGGCAAAGCCTCAGAAAAAAGGTATTAAACGAGGTATTTTTCCTCAGCTTTTATACCCTTGTGTGCTGTGTGCCTCCCGACTGGAGCTCTATTGCTTATAGACGAGAGATTCTGGTTATCAGGCTATTTAATTGTCTTGAAATTGGTGAAACTCTGTCCTGAGGGTCAAAGCCTCCAAAAAAAGATTTTCTTCAAGAATTGAATAAGATGCATTGCAATTAATTGTTGCTTCTATTTTGATTTGATATAGTCAGAGTAATGTTAAGTCAGTTATAGACATTATGGAGCAATCTTCCAACCCAATGTCTTCATATCTGATTGCTTCCAATCAACATAAAGGTAAAAGAACCTGTGAGGCCAGCGGATCAGCTGAGCAAATCCGGGCCAAGGCCAGAGCTGCTAGGGAAACCAAAGCGGATGAGCAGGCCAAGCGTAGACTACCTAATGTGTTGGTTAAGTAAGGAGAGGAGAATTCAAAAGAACAAATGAAATCATTGCAATTAAGGACTCCTAAGGTGGATCATACCAGTCAATCTAGTCTATCCCAAGTGGGATCAGACATGGACAATTTGGGCCAAGTAGTTTTCTAACATGCAGGATTCTGAACTTCCAGGCTGTTCTTACTTGAGTAATCCAAGACCAATGGCTCCTCCTTTAACTAGATAAAGGGCAAATGCAACACACTGAAACAGGAGGGCAGTTAATGCCGCTGGGGGTTCAGCAGGGCTTTACGTAACTTATTGGTCAGGGAAGGATGGGAGAACTTCAGACTAAGAGTCCAAATCAGGCGGAATCTAGAGAAGGTTCCTCCCACCGTAAGAGGCATTCTCACTCCCTTAGACAAACACTTATGACCAAAACATGGTCTCCTGATACATCAGAGGATAAATAATCTGAGTATTCAGTAGAGGAAGGTGAAATAGAATCTCTTTCTGTAGAGGAGACAGAAACACAGATCTCTGATACCAAAGGCCTGTTTAAACCATACTTATTGAAAGCATTATTAGCCAAGGCCAAGAGCGCAACCGGCCTAGAATTGAACAAAGAGGCACCTTGTATTATTCACAAACGGGGCAATGAAGCCCTTTTCATGGACCCAAAAGTGGAAGCGGAGCTTTTCTCTTCCTACAAAATATGGTGCAGAGACAGCTAGATGTCCCTGGTTCAGGTTCTGAGGTAACGGTCTTTGACACACAGATAACAGATAACAGTTGGAAGGGAACTTGTAGGTCATCTAGTCCAACCCCCGCCCAAGCGGGAAACCCTACACCATTTCTGATAAATGGCAGTCAAATCGCTTCTTGAACGCCTCCACTGTTGAAGCTCCCACAACTTCCGAGGGCAACTTCTGTTCCATTGGTTGATTGTTTTCACTGTCAGAAAGTTTCTCTTCATTTCCAGGTTAAATCTCTCCTTGTTCAGTTTCCATCCATTATTCCTTGTCTGGCCTACAGGTGCTTTAGAAACACCATTAGCAGCAACTGTGCAGCTCCCCAGGGTTGATGACCCAGTGCTAGCTTTGGCATATTCTTCAACTAATCTTAACGATGAAGATGATGTCCTAAAAGGCGAGGACAAAAAGGCTGATTTCATGAGGCGAAAGACACACCAGGCAGCTGTATGGGCGGTCAAAACCACCACAGTGGCTTCCTTTTTCTCTAGGGCCACTGTGATATGGCTAAGACAAATGCAGCAGCAGGCACCAACAGACATTATAAGAGCCCACTTAGACTTTAACAAAATTACAGCTGCATCAGAATATACGGCAGACGAAGCTTTGAACTCTGTCAAATTCGCCTCATGGGCCATGTTTTTCGGCAGTTGCTGCACGCAGGTTACTTGCGGGACCGCCTGCTGCCACCATCGGTCTCCTGCCGGCCGGTGCGCTCCCACAGGGTTGGCCTCCTCGGGGTGCCGCCGGCTGGTCAATGTCGGTTGGCATCCCCGAGTGTGCGGGCCTTCTCTGTGGGAGCACCCTCCCTTTGGAATGAACTACCGGTGGAGATGCGAGCCATTACTGACCTATGGGCCTTCCAACAAGCACTTAAGACCCACCTTTTCCAACAGGCCGGTCTGGTGTAACGTTATGAGTAGGGTTTCTAATTCGATTTTAATTTTTTACGGGTTTTACTGGTCTTAGCCATATATTTAATTAATTTTTAAACTTCTTTAACTTTTCTATTTGTATGTTTTTACTGTGGCTGTTCACTGTCCCGAGTCCCTTTTTGGGAGAGGGGGCGGTATACAAATCGAAATAAATAAATACATAAATAAATAAATAAATCTGGCTCAGGTATTGGCAGGGCGACACCAAGAAGAAATGGAAGCTGGCATCCACACCATACAAAGGTGTAAAGCTGTTTGGGGCACCGTTAGATCCCGTTCTCATCGAACCACGGGATAAACGTCTACCAGCCAAAGAAATCAAGCAAACTTCAGCCAGAGGTAACATTTTCAACAGGCTCAAGGCAGGTGTGGGATTCAAATTTTTAACAACCAGTTCTGTGGGTGTGGCTTAGCTGGTGAGCGTGGCTTGGTGGTCATGTGACTGGCTGGGCGTGGCCAACTCAACGTCACTCACATCGAGGCATGCATCTCCTCGCCTGGCCTCTCGTGACTGTGGGGATGTTGCAACAGTCGTAAGTGTGAAAAATGGCCATAAGTCACTTTTTTCAGTGCCATTGTAACTTTGAATGGTCACTCCACACAAGCAAAGTACCAGCAAAGGAGGGGGAAAAAAGTCCAGAGAAGTCTAGTCTTGCCAAGAATGTAATAAGGGCTAATGGAGAGGCAGTTTCTGTAAGCAACACTAGAATGTTTCCTTCCTGCCTTCCTTACAGGATTAGGCCAGTAATTCTAACAACCGGTTCTCCAAACTTCTTAGAATGTTAACAACCGGTTCTAGTGAATAGGTGCGAACTGGTAGAATCCCAGCCCTGGCTCAAGGGAACAACTACAAGGCAAGATCTCAACCACAGACCAAACAGTTATTCTGTGGTTCATCAAACAGACCGTTCTGAAAATACAAATAGGCTCTTGTAAACTCCTGTTGGTGGTAGATTACAAAGTTTTGCAGACCAATGAGAGAAAACTACCTCAGATCTTTGGCTCAGACAGACAACAAGGGAAGGTCTGGTACTTGAATTTCGAGCCAGGCCCCCGAGATTTTTTATTAGGTGTCCAGTATCTTCAAACATACACAAAAGGAGATAGATGGATGAGGCAATTCAGCACTTCCTAACAATCCAAGTTGTGGAAGCCGTCCCAGAGAAGCAACAGGACCAAAGCTTCTACTCTATGTTATTTCTTGTTTCTAAATCATCAGGGGGATGAAGGGCTATTTTAAATCTGAAAAGACTAAACTCTTTTGTTATTTATCGTAGGCTCAAGGTGCACACGCTTCAATCTATTTTGAAGAAAGTGAGACATGGGGTCTATTTAGTTTCAATTGGCCTTACCGAAGAGTATTTGCATATTCCAATCTTACCTGACCACTGCAAATATTGAAGAATTTGTTATGCAGGTCCACATTTTCAGTATAGAGCACTCCCCTTTGGTACATCTGCACCCAGGGCATTTACCAAAATCCTGGTGGCTGTAACAGCCCATCTTAGAAATGTTCCAATTAGGATACTGGCTGACTTGGATGATATCTTAATACAATCAGTCCCCCATGAGTTAGAGACTTAACCATCATCCTATAAACCTTTTACAATCTCATAGATTTTTGTTTAATCAGGAAAAGAGTCAGTTTGAACTGTCTACCAAACATTTACATTTAGGGGCAATAATAGATACTGAATTAGATTTAGTTTTCCTCTCTCAACAAAGAAGAGAGGACATTAAAGCGTTAGCAGCCCGTTTCTTTTGCATAAGAAGGGCATTCCCAGCACAAATGTCAAAATTACTAGGCAAAAGGATATCCTGCCTTGATATAGTGCCATGGGCACAATTGCATTCTCATGAATTGCAGTGGTTCTTATTACCGTTTCAGAGATCCATGAAAGGCATCTCCCCCATCCGAGTCAGATTGCCAACCAAGGTGTTAATATCCTTGCTTTGGTGGACCTCTTCAGCATTAGATAAAGGATGCTCCTTTAAAGACAGGGAGTTTACAACAATAACTACCGATACTAGTCTCTCTGGATGGAGGGCCCATTGTCAAGATAAGGTAGCACAGGGCATTTGGAATGCTAATGACATCAAGCATAATATCAGTTGGTTAGAATTAAGAGCAGTCCACCTAGCTCTCAAGGAATTTGAGGCAATAAGCAGGGGACAAGATGTGCTAATCCTAACAGGCAATGTGGCCACTAAGGCACACATTAATAGTCAGGGAGGAACACAGTCAAAGTCATTACAAAAAGAAGCTTCCTGTCTCTGCAGATGGGCAGAGAAAAATTTGCTCTCAATCAAAGCTGAACATATTTCAGCAGATCTACAATAGATCAGGCAGAGTGGACTTTGCATCTGCTTCTTTTTCAAGAAATTTCCAACAGATTTGGTTACCCAATATTGGATCTGTTTGCATCTGAGTGGAATCATCAACTGCCTCGTTTTCTTTTCCAGGTTACCGTCCCGGGGAGCGGAGGGAGTCAATGCCCTTCGCTGTCAGTGATCAAAGGAACTCCCTTATGCCTTCCTTCCATCACCTCTCATCTCGGCAGTCATCAGGAAGACCTTACAGCAGAAAGCGGAGCTTCTCCTTGTGGCACCGTATTGGCCCAGGAGGCCATGTTTGCAGACTTGGTCAGTCTGTCAGGGTCATGTCCGTGGAGGATTCCTCCCGAAAGGGGGTCTCTCAGCCAGAGGCCAATTCAACGTCCAGAGCCTCAACAGCTTCACTTGGCCGCCTGGCACTTGAGAGGAGACTGTTTAAAAAGGTGGATCTTTCCACACAGGTTATTAACATTACACAGGCAGATAGAAGACAATCCATATTAGGATTTTGAGACTGCTTGGAGAGTTTTCTGCAATTGGTTCAAGGATAAGGGTTCAGATCCTGGAGAGGCTTCGATCTCCCAGGTTTTAGATTTTTCACAACAAGGATTGGACAAGGGTCTTGCCCCAGCTACTCTCCGTAGACAGGTTGCAGCGCTCTCATCGGTACCTTTATGTACAAGTTCAGATTTATTGTCACAAAAGCCTTTAATTCGGCATTTTTTTAAAGGGGCAGCAAATTTAAGACCAGGGGTCATTCATAGATTTCCATCATGGGACCTTACCAAGGTACTGCAGGCCCTTACACTTTTACCTTCTGAGCCTTTGAGAACTGTCAACCTACAGCACTTACCGTATAAAGTAATTTTTCTAGTGGCAATTACGTCTGCCAGAAAGATATCTGAGCTTGCAGCTCTGTCAATAAGACCTGGTATCTGTATTTTTCACACCAATCGAGTTGTTTTACGATTGGATCCTACCTTTATACCAAAAGTTAATTCCCATTTTCATATGGCGCAAGAACTCGTTTTACAATCTTTTTGTCCAAATCCATCTTACCCTAGAGAGAAACTTTGGCATACCTTAGATGTAAGGAGAACTCTCCATATTTGCATAAAAAGGACCGCTTCCTTCAGAAAGACGGAAGCAATGTTTATTTCTTATCATCAGAAATCCTTAGGACAAAGGGTGTCGTCTTCTTCCATAGGCAGATGGATTAGAGCAACCATTGCTAACATTTACAAAGCACAGGGGTTACCTGTCCCATCTCGCATCACGGCTCACTCAAGTAGTGTAGTGCAACCACTACAGCAGTTCGGAGTACTCAGGCTTCAGTGGAAGAAATATATAAGGCGAGGACTTGGTCCACTCCTTCACCGTTTGTTAGACATTATAAACTTGACTCTTTCGTTTCCGCGGAAGCAGCGTTTGGAAGAAGAGTACTCCAAAAGGTATTACCAGAAGATCAGATCCATTAGGATTAGAATCCCTTCCATCGGACATTGCTTTGGTATGTCCCATACATGGATCCTGTCGAAATCATTCTGGAGAAGGAATGCTGGTAGACTTATCTGAGAACGCGCCTTCTCAGATGGTGTAGACAGGATCCAGACCCATCCATTTTCTTAGGTTCTGGCAATCATGTTGGATATTGGATTAAAATTTAAGTTATTACTAATCATGAATGTTACACAAAGATGGGACTCTTGCAGCATATACAGGAAAGCCTTGACTTCATTCAGAACTAGAGACAGTGCCCGGAAGAGGTGTCTCTTCAGTTTTTCTATTCAGTCTAGCCGAACAGAGCTGAATACATCCCAGGCATGGATCTTGTCTACATCTGAGAAGGCGCGTTCTCAGATAAGTCTACCAATGCTCCTTCTGAGAACTGTCCTTACTTATTAGTTCATAGTATCATAGATTAATATCATAGCTAGTAGCAGCTCTTAATTTATCAGGCTTCTGATAGCAACCTGGACTGGAAAGGGTTAATAGCAGTAGCACTCAGATTTATATGCCACTTCACAGTGCTTTACAGCCCTCTCTTAAGTGATTTACAGGCTCAGCCTATTGCCCCCAACAATCTGGGTCCTCATTTTACCGACCTTGGAAGGATGGAAGGCTGACTCAGCCCTGAGCTTGGTGAGGATCAAACCCCCAAAACAAGTTTTCTGTGGAGTCTGACTTTTTTTCAAAGGAGGTTAAGATAAAAATAGAAGAATTTTGGTGAGTACTTTACTTTCAACTATATGTAGGCAAATTTAGGGCAGGAATGTTTAGTTACTTTTTCTCACATACTTTCTTTATAAAAGGAAGGCAAACTTCAATTTTTATGAAACGGGCAGACTGTTTCAATTTTTGGAAGACCGCTACTTGACTTCTTGTCAAGCTTGCTATCAGTTTGATGACATGTGATAAAATTTCTTTCATATGTTAAATGAAATTGGAATTATGAAGTTTTCATCTTATGATAGTGAACTAAGAGTCAGCTGGATTCAAGAATTATTCCTAAGTAATACTCAAACAGAAACAGCCATCATTTAAAGCTTTCTCTTGATATCACATATAAAAAATATTACAGAAATTGTAATGTTCACTGGGTATGCTAACTGAATATTTTCAATCAAAATTATTTCCAAGTTATTTGGAAAACCAACTTTCTTATAAAAAAAAGTATGTTGAAGAGATCAGATTGAAAGTTATATTGTGAGTTCAAATGGTACATTAGAACTAGCTTCTGTGGAGGTTCATTGCATGGTAAGAAAATGACCCTACAATTAACTAGCACGCAACTAAACTGTGCTGGGGAAACTGGGTGCCCCAAGAACCATAAAAGCTAGGAAATGATCACAATGAAGTAGTTACAGCCAAAGAACCCTCAACATAATTTTGTAATTTTGTTCACACAACATAGCTGGCCTGCCAATGTGTGACAATTATGATATGAGTGTTATTCTCATTTGGTAATATTTGAAACTGTGGTATAATCACACTTTAATGTAAACTCAAATCCCCACTTATGTTATTCCTGAAAATTGCACTTCTGTTGCCTTTCTCCCAAATTCTTGATCATCCATTAAAACTGAACACACATTAGTATTTCACAGTTTTTAAAACTACCATCTGTAAGCTGATAGCAATATGTGTGGTAACTGGCAGCATCTTCCATCATTTTAAATTCTGTCCTTATAAATAATATGCAACCAAATGAGTACTTTCTATATATGGAAACAGATGCAGTATGCTCTGGAGTTCTGCAATCTTCTGCTTGTATAGATTGCTCAAATTGAGCCTTTTCATAACAGATAATAAATATTCATTTCACATTCGTAATTTTGCATCAAAACAGCTATATTATTTATTAATTGGTTCTGTGGTTTGGGTGGATTGCCTCTCTGTTGTTATGCCTTATTCTCAGACTGGGGCATATTTATGATAGATTTAGAATATTTCATTTCTCTTTGTAATATACTAAAATTAATTTCAAAGATGTATGAGTATAAAAAGAAAGAAAGGTATTATGAATACATTAGGTATTACTTCATAGTGTGTAAACTATGATGTGTTCTATTATCATCTTTTTACTTTTATTACCTGAGCAAATAATGTAGTCAGTTTATTTCTTGCTCCAGGTTTTTGCTAATTAGTTCAGTCACTCATGTATTCAAATACTTGCACCTTTTGATATTCAGTAGATGTCAAAATAAAAGTACCCATGGCAACTTTCCATGAGATTTCAAACACAGAAAACATAGGAGGAATCACATGCAATTATCTCTTGTTAATTATACAGCCCCTTTTCTATCTTTTGTTTCCTGAATAAATAAATTGTAATTTTAATAAATGAATTTCAAAAAAACATAATTGGTCATTTTAAAAAAACAGCTTAGTTCCTAAGTTGACTTTTGCTAGTAAATTTTTTTAAAAAAATGTCTTTTAACTTTTTTTTTTGTCTACACTGACTGATGTTCTAGTTCCAAAATTACGAAAGTGAGGGTTGCTTTTTGCTGTTAATTCCCGTTTAATTACTTGACTTAAAGCTGGGTTATCTCTGTGAATCTATATGTATCTTCATGTCTTAGTCCCAAACAGAGATGAAAATAACCCTAACTACCGTCTAATTTCCTTAAACCATCTCTTTAAAATTCACTCAGAATCTAAACGAGAACTTGAATGTTGAAATACCTTGAAGTGTAAGTTCTGATATTTGTAATGTCTAATTGTCTACTATGTCTAAGATATGACTAGATGCTTTCAGTAAAATTACCATTTAGTACTGCAGGATCTGTCCTCAAATGTATTACAAGAATTCTAATTTTAAGAAGTCTCATCCAGCAAGATGAGCCTTAGTAGCAGAGGTGATATTCAGCAGGTTATGACCAGTTCTGGAGAACCAATAGCGGAAGTTTTAAGTAGTTCAGAGAAGTGGCAAATACCACCTTTGGCTGGCCCCGCCCCCATCTATTCTCTGCCTCCCAAGTTCCAGCTGATCAGCTGGGTCTTCTTTTGTTGCCCTGCACAGGAGAATGGAGCTGGAAAGCAGGTTAGTGAGGTGGGGAGGGAATAGGTATTTTGCAGTAATCTTCCCCCAGCAGTAGGGAGGGAATGGGGATTTTGCAGTATCCTTCCCCTGCCACACTCACTAAGACATGCCATGCCCATCAAGCCACACCCACAGAACTATAATAAAAACATTTGAATCCCACCATTGCTTAGTAGATACTAGAAAGGAATACTAGGTGTTATATATGCATTTATCTGGAGGGTACCAAGTTCATGAAGGCTGATTTATTTTATTTCTCATATTTTTTTCTATTATGTTACCCGTAGCAATTTCCAGATTTGTCGGGATTACTAATTGTGGCCTTTAATGATTACTAGTATCTATGTTCTGTTGACTGTCACAAGACAATACCAGAATTGAAGCTGAAACTCCTACATGAATTGTCTGCAGATTGATCTGTAACTCAGTGAAAGTAGAAAGACAAGATATGATCTCAAGAGAATAAATCTGTAGTGACAAGGCAGGTATGAACCCTGATTTGAGGCTAATAAAAAATTTTCAGACAAGGAAGACAAGAATGCTATATGAAAAGCCAAAAACCCTAAAATAAAATAAAAGCAATCAAACTACAACTTAGGTAGTTGTTTTTGAACTAGTTCAGTTTCTAATTAAAAATATTTGAAGAGAGAGATAGATAGATAGATAGATAGATAGATAGATAGATAGATAGATAGATAGATAGATAGATAGACAGACAGACAGACAGACAGACAGACAGACAGACAGACAGACAGACAGACATATGGATGGGTTTCTTTTTTACCATGCTGTCACAGATTATAAGAGAGAAATAAGAGTGCAAGGCTTCTTCCAACCCAAGATTTAAACTGTCCCCAAATATCCTAAAATCACCCAGTCAAAATTTGGTAATAATTTGTCTTGAACTTTGGTGGCACAATCCATTGAGAGAATGGGTTGCTGGGGCACTTACAGTCTGGAGACACTTTAGATCAGTGTTTTCCAAACCTGGCTAAATTGCCCAAAATTAGGTTAAAATGTTTTTTCTTTGGATAAGAATACACAAACCCATTACCCATTACAAAATGGAGATTTAAAGTGACTTAAGGATTACCCACATGCATTAAAATATATTAGAAAAGCTCCCAAAGTATTCCTATTAAGATTAAAAAAATCAATAAAATTATTAATGGTAATTTGTTGAAATGACATAAAGATCATTCAATGATATTATTTTTATGTTAAGGTTTTCTTCTTGGGGGTATGACCATTTGTTTACCAATCATGCAAAGTTATAACAGTGTTGAAGGAAGGTGTGATTCAATGGTGTGATTCAAAAATTTTTACTACCGCTTCTGTGGGCATGGCTTGGTGGGCATGGTGTAGCTTGGTGGGCATGGCAGAAGAAGGAATACTAAAATCCCCATTCCCTCCCCACTCCTGGGGGAAGGTTACTGCAAAATCCTATTCCCTTCGCACCCCACTAACCTACTTTACAGCTCCATTCTCCAGTGCAGGGAAGCAAAAGAAGACCCAGCCAATCATCTGGGACTCGGGAGGCAGAGAATAGATGGGGGTGGGGCCAGTCAGAAGTGGTATTTACCGGTTCTCCAAACTACTCAAAATTTCTGCTACTGGTTCTCCAGAACTAGTCAAAACCTGCTGAATACCACCTCTGGTGTGATGGTAATAAGAAAGAAATACCATTGTATTTTGAGGCATTTAGTGAGATATTTTCTCCTCTTCATATTAAGAAAAGTCTAAAAGTTTACCTGCTTATTTTTTACTCTTGTAAATAAAAGAGAAGGGAGGTGTGACTCCACATAGAAGCAAAGCTTTTCTAATCTGTGAAAGTCAGACTTTCAAGTCATCTGTGTATCAGTCAAGGTTAGTTCTTGCAGTGTCATGACCATAAAAGCAGGGCCATGAAGTCCTGGTGCCAGTTTTGAGTAAAAACCCCATTTTTGGCCTGTTCTGATCCCCACCGCCTAGAACGGGCCAAAAATGGGTGTGCAGAGGCTGAAAATGGGATACAGGAGCCAAAAATGGGGCACATGGAGGTGACAATAGGCAATGGTGATCTCTGCAGCCTGAAACAGCTGATCGTTGGGAGGCAGATCCAACTGGCAATCAGTTTCTTGTGCCAATCAGGCTGTGCTGAAACTGACCGGGCTGTTTGCTGCAAGGAGGCAAATTGTTGGGAGGCAGAGGCAGATTTTTTTCCTCTTGTTTTCCTACCCAAAAATTAGGTTACGTCTTATAGTTTGGATTGTCTTATAGTCCCGTGATGGGTGAACCTATGGCAGGCGTGCTGGAAGTGGCACTCAGAGCCACTTCTGCTAGCATGCGAGAGGTCACCCGGAAGAGCCACACTGCGTATACACACGTGCCCCCGCCAGTCAGCTGATTGTCAGGTATCTACTGCACATGCGTGGGACTGATGCGCATGTGGGAGAGAGATGTGCATGCGCAGAGGCATGTAGAGTGTGTGGGGGTCATGCATGCATGCACAGGGGTCAGGGCAGTCACGTGCTCATTGCATCATGGGTGCAGGCATGCCAGCACACTCCTGCACAGTTTTGGCACGCAGTGTGGAAAAAGTTAGCCATCACTTTTATAGTCCAAAAATACAGTAACTCACAGTCAGAAACACAAGAATTAGTGAAACAAAGGATGCCATCTATTTCTATTAACTATGTAGAATATTTTAATTTATCAGCCATAGGGAGCTTATATCAGCCGTAGAGAGTTGAAATATATCAGGAAGAGTTTTTAATAGATATCAATGCTTGGGCCTTTTGATAGGAACTCTGTGAGCTGCACAATCTAGAAAGGTTCTTTCTTATGAAAATCAGGACAAAAAATTGGGGAAAAGAGGGAAATAAAAACCTCAGGGGTTGGGTATACTTTTTTTCCATCTTGTATTTAGAAGGTAATTTTGTTTCCTATGAACAAAAGGATTGAGAAGGATTGCTTGATAGTGAGATGGATAGCATATAAATTTAATTAATAAATAAAACATTCCCAGGCATGATGTTGTTCATATATTTGATTCAGGGGTGGGATTCAATTTTTTTAACAACCGGTTCTGTGGGCGTGGCTTAGTTGGTGGTCATGTGACTGGCTGGGCATGGCCAACTCAACATCACTCACATTGAGGCACACATCTCCTCGCCTGGCCTCTCGTGACGGTGGGGATGCTACAACAGTCGTAAGTGTGAAAAATGGTCATAAGTCACTTTTTTCAGTGCCATTGTAACTTTGAATAGTCACTCCACACAAAGAGGGGAAATAAACTCCAGAGAAGTTCCTGAGACAGGAAGTCCTGCCAAGAATGTAATAAGGGTTAACAGAGAGGCAGTTTCTGTAAGCAACACCAGAATGTACAGGATTAGGCCAGTAATTTCTTCTAACAACCGGTTCTCTGAACTGCTTAGAATGTTAACAACTGGTTCTAACAAATAGGTGCGAACTGGTAGAATCCCATCCCTGATTTGATTCTCATGCATGGTTATAAAATAAATATATTCTCTTGTTACCTTCCCAACTGATTTAGTCTTTCACTTTTACTTTCCACCTCAATCTTATTTCGCCATGCTGGAATGGCACAAATTCTCTGCTTTGATAATCCTATTCAGACCATAAATGTTTTAATGTTATTCAGCAATATATCCTCTTTCCTTTGAAAGCTACTACTGTAATAAAAATAAGAAATTCCCTATTAATGATTCTTTCCATTTACTGACTTATGAGAACTGATTTTAGTGGATTTTATTGATTTCTAAATTAAAGTGATCGTACATCCAAATAATCTTGCAATGCTTTCTAAAAAATAATCTTCACCATGATTTATTTACTAAGGAATGTATTTAGAACAACAGAAATCAGGTGGCAGTTTGTCTCTTAGCACCCATGTATCATGTCTAGAAATTGTCAATGCCTGTAATGCAGTTTTGATTTGCTACAATTATTCAATCCTGTAAATTCTGGATTGTTTAAAGATATTATTAAGTATTTGGGAAGTGATTAATTCATTTCAGTGAAGCACAGCTAAAAGTATCTGAGTTAAGTAAATCTATTTTTTTTAAATTTAATTCTTTTCAGAATGGGAGAGAGTGAGAATGAGAGAAAAGGAAAGAAAGAAAAAGAAAGAAAGGAGAGAGAGAAAGTATTTTAATAGAAAAATGTAGAATTTTGTTTACACTAGCATTTGAATAAAAAGCCTATTAATAAAAGAAATAAGGGAAAATAAATCTGTCTAAAATGGTTTGGTAGTGCTTCAACAATTTATATCATCAAATAAAAAACAGTATAAGAAATTCTGCATTCATTATGTCTCATGATACAACCTAAAGAGTAAGTTATATATTATGTACCCAGCTATGCCTATGCTGCCACATATCGTAAAAATAAGCTCTTAATCCATACATCAACTGGGATATAAGAGAAATCTGCCATAGATTTCTTTCAGAGCAAAATGGCATCAATCATAGATGAGCAGAACATGGTAACATGCCCCATTTATTTCTTGATATTTTGTGCATACTTCCTGTCCATTATATTTTTATTAATGTCCAAGAACAATTGACAGATTAGAGAAGATGACAGAAGAAGTTCTTCCAGTTTTTTTTATATTGGAAAGGTCCCAGGTACTTTGGAAAAAAATTTTTTCCTCAAAGGGCATCATGAAGAAACAATTCAGGAAGTGGACTGAGAAAGAAACTGTTTGTTATTTACAGAAATATAGAAGCAGTCCATGGAAGCATGAGAATGTAAACTATGCTTCAGTTTCATTCTGACTGGCTCAAGGTTAACTCAGACTTCCATCTGCTGTGGTGGTTAGAATGCAATACTGCTGACTACCATCTACCAGCACTTCGGCAGTTCGATTCTCATCAGCTCAAAGTTGACTCAGCCTTCCATCTTTCCGAGTTCAATAAAATAAGGACCCAGATTGCTGGGGGCAATATGCTGACTCTGTAAACCACTTAGAAAGGGCCGTAAAGCACTATGAAGTGGTATATAAGGCTAAGTGCTGTGCTATTGCTATTCATTCCTGCAAGTTCTTAATTCAAAGCATAAGATGGAACCATATCCATCTTATTTATCTGGTAGCAAAACCTCTGAATTGCCACCAACTAACAATACATCTGAACAGTATAGTTCTATAGATGACAAAGTATAAGGGAGAGACACTATTTAGACCAATATCTCTTGTAATATATCCTACAATTAAAATATTTGCAATATTGGCAACAGTAGGAAATAAAAATCAGAAAAAACATCCAGTATAACAGTAAATTCATTTTATCTATTGTAATGTAAATAGTAATGATAACAAAATATCTGAAAAGGAGCATGTAAAACATGAAAATGCAAAGTAATGACAAAAAAATCAATTACAGATTAAACCAATTTTTAATCATTGTAATATGGTTCTTAAAAAAACCCAAATACCATTTTATAATTGTGTCATATTCTATAATACTCTTTTGTCATTGATGTATAAATAAAAAGTAATTATGATATCTAGTTCTTAAATAAAAATAAAATCAAATTTAAAAAGCTAATTGCATCTTGCTTCTCATAGGTTAAATTGCCTGAATCTTGTTTGTCCTATAGTAAAACTTAAATTCTTTATTCTCAAAGCTCTTGTTTACATGCTCCCATCTCTTAACTGACAAATGAAGATACCTTCTTCTTCTTAGCACAATTGACATTTAACACAATGTTTTGACATCTACAATTCCAGGTTGAAAATCACGGCTGTAAAAAGAAACTCAACATTTTGTATCTTAATTTGATACAAGTTTTGATTTAAAAGAACAATGCTGCATAATACGGTGGAAAGGTAAGTTTTCATAAAGTTCATCTTGACTGAAGTGATTTAAATCTGCAAATCCTCTTTCCAAAAAGTGAATCCCAACCCTTGAATTATATTCAAATCAACCATATGAAAATATTGTTGTTTAATTACTTTGACAATATTCATGGGGCTGCTTTGTTGAATAGAATGGGAATATAACTAGCTATCAAAACACATCAGGTGCACAATAAAACTTAATTCTATGCAATGATATGTGCAAATACTGTGGGAGCCAGAGCCACTAAGGAGAAAATAAAAGGCAGTTGAATGTTTTTCTTTTTCTGAGACAAAGGAATAAAATTCTATAGCTCATAGTTGAATCTGAAGGAGGTACAGACAATCTGTTTCATGCAGAATCCTTTGAAGCTGCAGTGCCACAGAGAAAAATTAACAGAGTTGGGAGCAGGGGTGGGATTCTACCAATTCGCACCTATTCTCTAGAACCGATTGTTAACATTCTAAGCAGTTTGGAGAACTGGTTGTTAGACGAAATTACTGGCCTAATCCTGTAAGGAAGGCAGGAAGGAAACATTCTGGTGTTGCTTACAGAAACTGCCTCTCCGTTAACCCTTATTACATTCTTGGCAGGACTAGACTTCCTGTCTCAGGAACTTCTCTGGAGTTTTTTTCCCCTCCTTTGCTGGTACTTTGCTTGTGTGGAGTGACCATTCAAAGTTACAATGGCACTGAAAAAAATGACTTATGACCATTTTTCACACTTACGACTGTTGCAGCATCCCCACAGTCATGAGAGGCCAAGCGAGGAGATGGTGCCTCGATGTGAGTGATATTGAGTTGGCCACATTCAGCCAATAACATGACCACCAAGCCATGTCCACCTAGTTACATGACCACCAAACCACACCTACCACCTAAGCTACGACCACAGAACCGGTTGTTAAAAATTTGAATCTCACCCCTGGTTGGGAGGGATCTTGTAGGTCATCCAACCCTCTCCCCAAGCAGGAGACCCTACACCATTTCTGACAGGTAACAGTCCAGTCTCTTCTTGAAAGCTTCCAGGGATGAAGCTCATGCAACCCCCTTCTCCACAAACTTGTCTAAAAAGGGAAGATTTGAAACTGGATAAAAATTGTGCAGACTGGTTGGCTCAAGTGACAACCTTTTTGTGAAGGGTTAATAGCCACCAATTCCTTCAAGAAGGAATTAACTACCAACTTAACCCAACTTAATTATTCTTCAGACAAAATTAGTGTTCTTAGGAAAAAGTTAAGAGTTGCACTGTGAAAGGGAAGAAAGCCAAGTGTTGCTGAAACAAGCAATATTGAGATAATAGTACTAATTGCCAACCCTAAGTACATTTTCCAAATGCATCCATTGACTAATTGAAAAGCTTCTTTAATGAAACAATATAAAACCCATCCGATTAATCTCAGAGAATAGGAAGAATGAATATAGAAAAACACAGAATATAGAAAAACACAGTTGGAAGGATCTTGGAAGTCCAGGGGTCGCCAATGTTTTGGACCTCAGGGACCACCAAACTCATAATTTTAAATCCCACGGACCAGAGACCCTGGGAAAATCCCCAAAATGTCTGCAGGAAAATTTCCCACCCCGTTGTCCTACCTATCAATCATTCTTTATTTGGGATCGGAGGATATCGTCTCCAGCTGCTTTCTCAGGAGGAGAGAGAGAGAAACTTTTGGCTTCATGCAAGGAAAGCAGCAGGTCTTTCTTTCTCTCCCCCAAACTCTGCCAAAAGTGATTGCTTTGGGGGGTGCTTTGGGGATGACATTTCTCTGTGGAACACCAAAATTTTCTCATGAACCACCAGTGGTCCCCGGCCCACTGGTTAGTGACTACTGTTCTAGTCCAATCTCTGGCTAAAGCAGAAGACTCTAAACCATTTGAGATAAATGGCTGTCCTGTCTCTTTTTAAAAGCAATTGGTTAATTGTTCTCACTGTTAGGAAATTATGAAACTTGCTTTTCTCCTTGATTAATTTCCATCCATTGTGTCTTGTCTTGCCTTCTGATGCTTTGGAAAATAGGTTGACCCCTTCATCTTTGTGTGGCCCCTCAAATATTGGAACATTGCTATCATGTCTGCCCTGGTCTTTCTCTTCACTAGACTAGACATACCTAATTCCTGCAATCATCCTTCATAGGTTTTAACTTCCAGCCCCCTAATCATCTTCGTTATTTTCCTCTGCACCCTTTCCAGTATCTCAACATCTTTTTCATATTGTGGTGACCAAAACTGGATACAGTATTCCAAATGTGGTCTTACTAAAGCTTTGTAAAGTGGTATTAGCACTTCATGTGATCTTGACTCTATCCCTCTATTAATGCAGCTTAGGATTGTATTGGCTTTTTGGGGATGCTGTTGCACACTGCTGGCTAATATTTAAGTGATTGTTCCATAGGGCTCCAAGATACCTCTCATAGTAACTGCTATTGAGCCAGGTTTCACCTAATCTGTACCTGCATATTTGGAAAAATAAGTATAAAACCTTACTTTTCTCTACAATGAATTTAATTTGGATCTTGAACCTATCTTCTGGGATGTTGGCTATTCCTGCCAACTTAGTGTCATCTACAAATATGATGACTTTCCATTCTATTCCTTCATCTAAGTCATATTGTAGAGTATTGGACTTAAAACAGAACCTTAGAATATGCCCTACTTACTTCCCTCCGTGTGTATGTTGTTCCATAAAGGACTACACATTGAGTATAATTTGATAACCAGTTACAAATCCACCTGGTAGTAGTGAATGAACATACACAACAACAAAATTTTATATTAAAACATAAGAAAAGGCTCTATATGATTCTATGTATGCAGTAAGTATAGAATTAATATCATCAAATTATTAAAAGGGCTCTGGTTATATCCATACAATTTTTGACATGTTACGTGTGCAAGTTGACCACTTTGGCACTGATAAACTTAACACTGAACACAGAGATAGATTACAAATAGGTGAGGAAGAAATAAATGTGTTTCCAGTATATCAAAAAGCAATATAGACCTCATTAAGTTCAGGTAACCTACTAGATAATCAAAGAGAAATGAATTGATTCATAGTATTTTAAAGCACTGAAAATATACTGCATGGATTATAGTTATGAGATACTAAGTGTGCTGATTTATTTGTAACAGTTTTTAACACCCTTGCTTACACTGTGGCTGATGGGAAGCCGAAAGCATTAAGGAGGGTATTGTCTCAGATTTCATCTTTAGCAAGTTCAGCTTGTTTCATGGGAAAACCAGACCTTTCTGCTTGATGTATTCTCTGCCCATATGATAGAATTATTAGATCACCAATGATGCTCAGCATGCTAACAAATGAGCTATTGATCAGATGCCATTATCTATGGCATTAGCCTATTTGACAAACTCCTGAAAAAACAAACAGAATAAAGGAGTGGTTTTTAAAAAAAATCTGAAATGGTATAGGGCAGTGGCCCCCAATGTTTTGGGCACAGTTCTATGGAGAGATGTTTTTCTGCAGAACAGAAAGGGTATGGCTCAGAGATGGTGTTCTGCAGGTTCTGACCAGTTCTGGAGAACCAGTAGCAGAAGTTTTGAGTAGTTTGGAGAAATGGCAAATACCACCTCTGATTGGCCCCGCCCCCATCTATTCTCTGCCTCCCGAGTCCCAGATGATTGGCTGGGTCTTCTTTTGTTGCCCTGCACAGGAGGATGGAGCTGGAAAGCAGGATAGTGGGGTGGGGAGGGAATGGGATTTTGCAGTAACCTTTCCTCAGGAGTGGGGAGGGAATGGAGATTTTACAATATTCTTCCCCTGCCATGCCCACCAAGCCATGCCCACAGAACCAGTAGTAAAAAATATTTCTATCCCACCACTGGCATGGCTTAGTGTGCTGCCTGCATCCTATAGATGGGGCTTCGCTTGTTTCTGCGGCTTGGTTTCTGGCAGGCTGTGGCCTGGTGCTGGTTCACAGACCAGAGGTTGGTGACCCCTGGTATATGGGGTTAGGTTAGAACAGGGGTCACCAACCTTTTGGACCTCAGGAACCACCAAACTCATAAATTTAAATCCCAGGGATCACTAACCGCTTCTGTAGGCGTGGCCTAATGTGTGGGTGTGGCTTGGTGGTCATGTGAATGGCTGGGCATGGCTTATATGTAAATGTTACAAATATTTATATAAATACTGAATTTTTGTATAAAAAAAGAGCAACTTTTACCCAAAATCAGGCAAAGCAGGCAGGCAGATTGAGTTGCTCACAGAATCATTTTGTGATCTGTCTATCTGCCATCAGCTAGCTCAGTCTGTCACATAAAATTTGCTTGCCAAGAGTCTGCACTGAATAATAGAATCTTCAGTCCTAAGGAAGGTTCGGCTGTGCTTAAAAGCAGAGCCGAAGATCTAAAGACTAGCTAAAAAGCAAGAAATCCAACCATTTCCTCCTTCCTAGCTAATCTAAATCTCCCGGCACAGTAGAACAGATGAACGGATGATGGTCGGAAAAAGGATAAATAGAAATTTAGCAGGCAGGTTTGCCGGGTAAGGAGTGAATGGGCGGGGAGGTTCCTGCGGGCCATGTGAGCAGCGCAGCCTTGTGTTTCTGCGCAGCCTGGATTAATTGCTTTGGGGGGGTGCTCTGGGGGTGAGATTTCTCTGCGGCCCACCAAAATTTTTTCACAGCCCACCAGTGGGCGACCACTGGACTAGAAGACTTCAAAATTTCCTTCTAACTCTGTATTCTGTTATTCTTTAATATTTACAGATTCCATTTTGACAAGCAATTCAACCTATTACTGTAATGTGTATTCTTGAGACCATTATAAGAAATTGGTTAGGTGATTCACTTGAATGCGATAGAAAATGTTTTATGGATTTAGGGTGTCCTGAGCAGCAAAAAAGAGAGCACTACCAACATAGAGAATAATTTTCTTAACAAAGATTAAAATTCTGCAGCTGAAATGCTAAGAGTCATTTCTTTTATCATGCCTGGTGGGTATGTAAAGAAAGCAAAAAAAAAAAAGAGGTGGGATACAAATTCATTGACTAATTCAGGGGATTTTAAAGGTTAAAATACAATTGAAATCAAAGACCTTTTCTCTGGGATTAATATTGACTTATTCATAAAAATACTATGCTCTTGTCAAATATTATGAAAACTACATGAAAAAGAACTTTGTGTTTTGATTGCCACATAAAAAGTACCTTTTCAAAAATTAATTAAATTATACACATCTTGAATCCAATCTTTGATTTCCAGTAGTCTTCCAGTCCCTCAATATCATCATCATAAAGGTCAGTTTTAATTTTACTTCTGACTTCCAAGAATTTGGTGTTAGACTTTGTTGCATATCTTATTCAAATTTTAATAAAAATTCCTCTGTTCAGCTCACCAAATACTAAACAAAAGCACTGAAAAGTTTCTGGCCAGGAATGAACTGTGTTTCTCCATTTGATACTTGCCGTACCATCCATACACTTAACAAGACTGTTAATTAGAATATAATTTGAAAGACTTCGCTGAAATCAAGAGATATTATTACATATTCAGAATTTTCACAGTCTACCAAGGAAGTTTCACAATGAGGCAAAGGAAGTAAAATGAATCTGACAGGATTTAATATTCCACAAGAAATCAAAATATTAGTGCCAAATATTAGTGATATAAATCAAAATTTGATTTATCAGCTATATAAATCAAAATAATAAATAAATAAACAGCTTAGATTGCCATGTGGAAAAGCTTTGGGATCTAAGAGGCTGACTTGTTATCTCTTCCATTCTAAAAATTGTACTTCAAATCCTTGAATATGCTGCTGACAGAGCTGTAAATGTATACAATGTATTGAAACAGTTGTGTATAATATCTTTCACAATTATATTAAAACTTTCTACTAAGGTAGAGGGATAAATGGCAGCTATCTTCTTTCGGTAGATCTCCGATTCCTTCCTTCCTTCCTTCCTTCCTTCCTTCCTTCCTTCCTTCCTTCCTTCCTTCCTTCCTTCCTTCCTTCCTTCCTTCCTTCCTTCCTTCCTTTTGAAGCACAGATATAATATTTATTTCTTTGGGTCAGCCTGAGATTAAAAGATATAGCTTGCCCTTGCATCTCCATGATTGAAAAAAACTGCACCAGTTTTCTGCTTAACTTGCCGTTGCTGAACAAACACTCAAAAACTTTGAAAGAAAAAAGTTGGCAGGTTACAAAGCAATCTATTTATGATAGTGATTAGGAGGTCCATGCCAGACAAAGCTAATGCTTTGTCTTACACTACTAGTTTAAACCATTTAGGTGAAGAAAAGGGAGAAAAATTTATAATCTTTATTTATTAATATCTTACATGTATATTCATTGAATGACTGTAATGACCTTGGCAATTTAGGTGACATAAGACATTTAATAAATAAATGAATAGAATAGAATTATTTACTGGCCAAGTGTGATTGGACACAGAAGGAATTTGTCTTTGGTGGATGTGCTCTCAGTGTACATAAAGGAAATACATTCATCAAGAATAAAATACATTCATCAAGTATCAAATACAATTAGTAAACAGTAAATGGTAAAATCAACAATCCAAAATTCAGCCCTTTTTGCAGCATTTTTTGGCTTTCTCTGAAAGCTTCTCTTAAAAAGAAGTGTGTTAGGTCCCATAGATCCTTGCAGATTGGCACAAGACTGAGGGGAGGGGTTTCTATCTATTTTAACCTAATTGCGTGAGAATCCTAATTCCTCAAGAAGCCTGCCCTGGACCCGGCTGTTTTAAATAACTATCGTCCAGTCTCCAACCTTCCCTTTCTAGCGAAGGTTGTTGAGAGTGTGGTGGCGCATCAGCTTCCTCAGTATCTGGAGGAAGTGACTTACCTCGATCCTTTCCAATCGGGCTTCAGGCCCGGGCATAGTACCGAAACAGCAATGGTCGCGTTGGTTGATGATCTCTGGAGGGCCCGTGACAGGGGGTATTCCTCTGTCCTGGTCCTGTTAGATCTCTCGGCGGCTTTTGATACTATCGACCATAGTATCTTATTGCAGCAGTTGGAAGAGTTGGGGGTTGGAAGAACTGTCCTATAATGGTAGGACAGTTCCTCCTTCCTCTCCAACTGCTCGCAATTTGTGTTGACGGGGGGGAGAGATCCACCTCTAGGCTCCTCATTTGTGGGGTGCCTCAGGGGTCGGTCCTCTCCCCTTTTTTGTTCAACATTTATGTGAAGCCGCTGGGGGAGATCATCCGTGGTTTTGGGGTACAATGTTATCTGTATGCTGATGATACTCAGCTTTACATCTCCACCCCAAGCCATCCCAACGATGCTGTGGAGGCTATGTCCCGGTGCCTGGAGGCCGTGCAGATTTGGATGGGCGGGAACAGGGTCCGGCTCAACCCTTCCAAGACAGTGGCTGTGGTTTCCGGCACCCTGATATAGTCAGCTGACTCCGTCGCTGGCTATTGGGGGAGAGATCTTACCCCCCACAGAGAGGGCTCGCAATTTGGGAGTCCTCCTGGATGCACGGCTGTCTTTAGAAGAACATATTATGGCCGTCTCCAGGGGGGCTTTTTATCAGGTTTGCCTGATTCACCAGTTGCGGCCCTTTCTGGATCGGGATGCCTTACGTACGGTCACTCATGCCCTTGTCACCTCTCACCTGGACTACTGTAACTCTCTCTACATGAGGCTCCCTGCGGGGAGTACCCGGAGACTTCAACTGGTACAAAATGCGGCTGCGCGGGTGGTTATGAGGGCGTCATGAAGCTCCCATGTGACGCCTCTCCTGCACGAGCTGCATTGGTTGCCGGCGGTTTTCCGGGTTCGCTTTAAGGTTCTGGTTTTGACCTTTAAAGCGATCCATGGTATTGGACCAGGTTATCTGCAGGACCGCGTTCTGCCGGTAATCTCCCACCGACCTGTGCGCTCCCACAGAGAGGGCCTTCTTCGGGTGCCGACGCCTTCTATGTGCCGTCTGGCGACTCCTAGAAGTAGGGCCTTCTCTGTGGGGGCCCCCGCCCTCTGGAATGGTCTGCCTCCGGATTACGCAATAACATTGACCTAAGAGCCTTCAGACGTGCATTAAAAACCTGGCTTTTCGACCAGGCCAGCCTAGGCTGAAATGGGATTTTTAATGTAATTTAGTATTTGAGTTTTAAACTGGGATTTTAAAATTTGGGTTTTAATAATTTATTGGGGGAGGATATAATTTTAGACAGCCTAAGATATTTAATTCTCTTTTAATTTTATAATTGTAACAAAGTTTTATTGTTGGCTGTACACCACCCTGAGTCCTTCGGGAGAAGGGCGGTATATATATATATATATATATATATATATATATATACTTTGTAAAATTATCAGCTTAAAAACCTTACACACACACACACACACATATATATATATATATATATATATATATATATATATATATATATATATATATATATATATATATATATAAATAATCAATCCTCAGATCCTGCTTTCTTTGTCTTGCTATCACTTTTCCCTCAATAAAAGCTTCCTTTTGAAATCCCAATTGTTTCAAGAGTTCTACTTTCTTCAAGTGCTTCACTTGAAGTTGATAGGAAGATTGATAAAGTAGAACTTAAGTAGAAAGCTACAGAGGCACTAAAGAGAATACAAGAGGACTTTTTTTGTTGTTGATATACAGGTCTTTATGATTTATTTAAGGACAAAAACAGATACTGATGATGATGATTCCCATCATCTATCAACTAAGATTCAGATAGAATGTAAATACAGTGGATTGGCTCTTGAAAACTTTCATTAGACTGAACTTATAAAAGTAAATTGTCTTTAAATTCATGGTTTGTTTAAGCTGGGTAGGATCTTTGGAAAAAGAAGCAATCTTAAAAATGTTCAGATGCAACAAATAGTAACAGTGATGTACATAAGGCTATTGTCCAATGTAAAATATAAAATAGTGTAACAGAACTGGATTTATATCTACACTTCAATCTTTTCATCACCTATGATTCCATAATTTTGTAGTAAGCATGGCCTCCTATATAGAATTCATCACCTTAGAAATAATGTGTGGATTTAAATCAGGTAGAAAGACAGTAATATAAAATAAGTCTGATCTTCTCAAGTAATTACTTTAAATAGCTGTGGTTAGTAATGTCAAGACTCCTTTTAAAAGAGACAGTGTAATAAAGCATATGCCTAGGATTCAGCTGAGGCTACCTACAAATGGGTGCACTGCTGGGGGTTCGCAGGGGTTCAGGAGAGCCACTAGCCAAGTTTCTGTGCAGTTCGGAGAACCCCCAAATCCCACTTCTGGCTGGCTCCGCCCACCCCTCCCCTCCCCGGAGTCCCCATTGGCTGATTTTGGATGCAGGTAAGTGCAGAGCATGCACAGAATTTTGGGGAGGGTGAAAAACAGACCTCCCAGAAGTTCAGGAAGGCCGGAAATGGGCCCGTTTCTGGTTACCACAGAGACTCTGGAACTTGGGGAGGCCTTTTTCGCTCTCCCAGAGGCTCGAGGAAAGCCTCCGGAGCCCAGGGAGAGCAAAAATGCCCCCCCCCTGCTGTGGTGCAGGAGGCCGACTAGGCCATGCCCACACCCACCCAGCAATCGGTCAGAGAAACCTTTGCTAAAATTTTTGAAGCCCACCCATGCCTACAGATTGTTTCTTTATTCAACTATGAGGGGTTCTTAGTGCTCTGTGAGCTTGCTTGATTTCTTGCAGATGTTTCATTACCAAAACTAGATAACATCATCAGTGCTAGCTGTTTGCTCTTAGTTTATATTCTAGAGTCTTGCCTATCTGTGCGGGTGGCTGAAATCTTAGAGATTCTTTGGTTGGCCTGTTTACTGATGGCTCTTTGGCAGTTTCATATATATATATATATATATATATATATATATATTCTGCCAATTTTCTGTTCATCCTACATAGTGATTGTTAACAATATTGTTACTGGAAGTGGGAAATTAAGTATTTGCCACTGTTCTCTTGGTCTGTCTGACTGTTTGTTTTTGTTCCCCAAGTGGTTGGAGGGGAAAAAAAAAAAGTGGGGGGGAGGGGGTTCAAACCTAAAGTTGTCTATGGATACTAACATTTCTAAATTGGAATTTTCCAGAAATGTTTTGCTAGCAGTTCAAGGGCAATGCCTTTGGTATGTAGTCTACAATATCTGAAAGGTTGCAGGTGATAAAAGGCTGACATATATTACACTGGGCATAGGCTTAGAATGATGAGGATGATGATTTATTTATTTGTTTGTCTTTGAACAAACAAACACAAACAAAAACAAAAAGATACATTAAAACATGGTACAATCCTCCTAACCCACATATTTCTTTTACAATGCTAAATTACATATAAAAATAATACATGTTTACATACACACACACATTTAATCATTTCTTATTGTCTTGATCCTTCCTCTTTTCTAACCAACCATAAAACTTATCCCAGACTTTGTAATAATCCGATTCATCCTTATTTTTTTTAATTCCTTTGTCAATTTGTCCATTTCTGCGCACATCCAGATTTTCCTAATTATTTCTGATTCATTTGGAGTATCTTTGCCTTTCCATTGTTGTGCATAAGCTAATCTTGCACCTGTGATTATACGAATTATTAAATATATATTATCCTTATCATATTTCCCCACATTGATCCCTAACCCCCCCCCCCAAAAAAAAAAAAAAAAAAAACCTCCGGTCTTTATCTATTTTGATCCTACATATTTCTTCTAGCTCTTTGGCAGTTTCTTGATTGGGGTATTTTTTACTTGATTGTTGGTCTGACATTAATCTTGGAGCTAATCTATGCTGATTGCTGGTGGAGAGGTGCTGGAGTCTTTTTTTTCTCTTTTGGGCTGGTTGATTGTCTCTTTTGCATCATCTATAGATGTTGTTAATGGCTATGTGTTTATTGATGGCTGATTTGTCAGAGTGCCAGGCTTCTAGAAATTCCCTGGCATTTTTGGATTTGGCATTGTCATCTTTTCCACTTGCAACTATAGTTAAATCTGTCTACATGTTGTGAAATTTTAAAAAATTCCATCACATCTTCTGACTGCCAGTTGGTCTTCCTGGATGCATTCTGCCAATTTTCTGTTTGTCCTACATAGTGATTGTTAACAATATTGTTACTGGAAGTGGGAAATTAAGTATTTGCCACTATTCTCTTGGTCTGTCTGACTGTTTGTTTTTGTTCCCCAAGTGGTTGGAGGAAAAAAAAAAAGGGGGGGGGTTCAAACCTAAAGTTGTCTATGGATACTAACATTTTTAAACTGGAATTTTCCAGAAATGTTTTGCTAGCAGTTCAAGGACAATGCCTTTGGTATGTAGTCTACAATATCTGAAAGGTTGCAGATGATAAAAGGCTGACATATATTACACTGGGCATAGGCTTAGAATGATGATGATGATGATTTATTTATTTATTAAATTTTTATACCACCCCCTCTCCCGCAATGGGACTCGGGGCAGTGTACAGCCAAGATAAAACCACACAATAAATAGAATTTAAAATAGATTTAAAAGAATTAAATTAGTGGCTGAAAGAACACAATAAAACAAGGTATAAAAGTTAAAATTACCAAAAAATTTAAACATTTAAAACCCTAGTAATTGATACTACGCCAGACCGGCTTGTTGGAAGAGGTGGATCTTTAGTGCATGCCGGAAGGTTTGCAGATCAGTAAAGGCTCGCATCTCCGGGGGTAATTCATTCCAGAGGGAGGGTGCTCCCTCAGAGAAGGCCCGCATAATGCATAATAAAGCACTGTATGGTCACTGAAGAAAGAGACAGAAGGCCTGATTCTTGCAGCCCAAGAACAAGCCATCAGAACGAATGCAATCAAAGCCAGAATAGAAAACTGCTGATGATCCCAAATGCAGACTCTGCAAAGAAGCGGATGAAACCATCAATCACATACTGAACTGTTGCAAGACAATAGCTCAGACTGACTACAAACAACGTCACAACATAGTCACTCAGATGGTCCACTGGAACCTGTGTCACAACTACCATCTGCCTGTAGCAAAGAATTGGTGGGATCATAAGCCTGAAAAAGTGGTTGAAAATGAGCATGCAAAACTATTGTGGGACTTCCGAATACAGACTGACAAAGTTCTGGAACACAAGACCCCGGATATCACAATTGTGAAGAAGAAAAAAGTGTGGATCGTTGACATTGCCATACCTGGTGACAGCAGAATCAATGAGAAACAATTTGAAAAAGTCACCAGATATCAGGACTTGAGAATCGAACTGCAGAGGCTCTGGCATAAAGTAGTGCAGGTGGTTCCAGTGGTAATCGGCACACTGGGTGCTGTGCCTAAAGACCTCAGCAAGCACTTAAAAACAGTTGGCGCTGACAAGATCACCATTGGTCAGCTACAGAAGGCCACCTTACTGGGATCTGCTCGCATAATCCGCCGATACATCACGCAGTCCTAAATACTTGGGAAGCGTTCAACTAGTGATTTGTGATACGAAAGCCAGCATAGTTATCTCGTTTGCTGTGTATACTGTCATTTTTGTGTATAATAATAATAACAACAACGACAACAACAACAACAACAATAATGTTTGGAAACAATAAAATAACATACTTTTTAGCATAACATAAATGCATATTATTATGCCAGAGTAATCTATATATATATAAAAGCGAAATATCACTCATGCATCATCACAAAATCTCCAGAACCGTAAAGCCTACAAACTTAAAATTTGGCACGTATGTTCCTCTTGGCTTCTAGGTGCTCACTAAGAAAGGATTTTTTGAAATGACCATCAGAACATTAGTATTTCCTATATTATTATTAACACGCTCTGATGCTAAAGAGTTCTACTCCACATCTCCACCTGAAAAGAAATCTGTTCCAAATGCAAAACACAAGCAGAGGAGAGGAGTTTCAGTTTTAATTTCACAGCAGCAACCAGCTTTAGTACAGAACAGTTGGGCTAAGCCACACCTGGGCTCCTTGCTGTCTCTTTCTTCTCATACAGCAAATACTGTTTTACTTTTCCAACAGCCCTCAACTCTCTCACACATTGATAGGATGCTAACCAGAAGAATACCAGTGCATGCTGGTAGACAGAGGCAGAATTTCTTCTCCTTATTTTCCTCCCCAAAAACTTAAGCCTGATCAGTTTCGTAGCGAAGCACGGACATCAAGCTCTAAAACATATTTTTATTAAAATCATTTAAAATAAAAATTGCAGCTCAAAAATTCAAGCAATTGAGCTTATATAACTCAAGCTGTATGACAAGCATAAAGATAAAAAGATGTTTGCATTTTTAATACATTAATGGTGTGTCTCTGGAAAATCCATAATTAATATCCCCGTCTTAGATCAATAACAACCAAATGCAGAAGCAACGGCAGCCAATTCCCTATGAACATTTAATATGCCTCCAAAATTCAGAGAAAATAATAATCTTTGTTACCTGCTTATCTCCCATATTTAATACTAAAATTGTCCTGATTTTCCATCAGAAAACATTTTTTGAATCTCAATAACAGAAACAGTCTTCCTCAAGCATTAAATCTACATTGTTCTAAGTCTGTGTTACTCAACCTTGGCAATTTGAACATGTGTGGGTTTCAACTCTCAGAATTCCCCATCCAGCATTCCAGGATAGGAAATTAATTCTGTATTAGACTATTGATCTCAATGAAAGCTACATCTGTCTGGTCCAGGCATTTACGACTGGTGGTCCTTCAAGTCAGATGCAGTTTCCCAGCAACATATAACCGCCTGGTGCATGCTTGATGAGCTTCGTTTTATTTTACCGATTGAATAAACTACATAACCAGGAAAAAGATCTCAGGGCTTCAGAATATGATGGCTAAGCTGCTTTGTTCATAACTACAATTTGTGCAGTTCTACTTTACAATTTACAAGGGACGCGGTGGCTCAGTGGTTAAGACGTTGAGCTTGTCGATCAGAAAGGTTAGCAGTTCAGTGGTTCGAATCCCTAGTGCCATGTAATGGAGTGAGCTCCCGTTACTTGTCCCAACTTCTGCCGACCTAGCAGTTCGAAAGCATGTAAAAAATGCAAGTAGAAAAATAGGGACCACTTTGGTGGGAAGCTAATAGCGTTCCGTGCGCCTTTGGAGTTTAGTCATGCCGGCCACATGACCACAGAGACATCTTCGGACAGCACTGGCTCTTTGGCTTTGTAACAGAGATGAGCACCACCCCTTAGAGCCAGAAACGACTAGCACATATGTGTGAGGGGGACTTATACCTTTATCTTTATGCATAATAGGTAATTATTACCACATGGATTATGCACAAATATTGCATACTTATTTGCAAGTAAACATGTGGAACTGGGATCTAACTACTAGTCCTATCTTTTCTTTCAAAAATCATCAAAATGCTTAATTTTTTATTAAAAGAATTAATAAAAAATTCTTTCAAACATCATCAAAACAGCACAACAAAAGAATGTTCTTTCTGCGCCAACTCAGAAAGCTCAAACTGCCCAAGGAACTGCTGATCCAGTTCTACAGAGGAATTATTGAGTCTATCATCTGCACCTCTATACCTGTCTGGTTTGGTTCTGCAACCCAACAGGACAGACACAGACTTCAGAGAGTAATTAGGACTGCAGAAAAAACAATTGCTACCCACCTGCCTTCAATAGAGGATCTGTATACTGCACGAGTCAAAAAGAGGGCTTTGAAAATATTTACAGACCCCTCACATCCTGGACATAAACTGTTTCAACTCCTTCCTTCAAAATGATGCTATAGAGCACTGCACACCAGAACAACTAGACACAAAGACAGTTTTTTCCCAAAAGCCATCACTCTGTTAAACAATTAATTCCCTCAACAATGTTCAACTATTATAAAGTCTGCACTACTATTACTGCTAATCTTCTCATCAATGTTTATCACCCATCCCCTCCCACTTGTGATTGTAGGACTGTAACTTTGTTGCTTGTATCCTTATGATTTATATTGACTGTTTCCTAGTATGATTTGATTGTTGACTATCATTATGATTCTTGATCTTAACGAATGTATCTTTTCTTTTATACTGAGAGCATTTACAGCAAGACAAATTCCTTGTGTGTCCAATCACACTTGGCCAATAAAGTATTCTATTCTATTTTCTGCACCGTGGTATTCATCCCCTCAGGACAGTTCACCAAAATATCTATACAGTACTTTATTTGTAGAAATAAAAATTAATTATGGAAAATAGTATCATATTCCTTTTTAAATGTACAGGTGATCCTCAACATATGACCATTCATTTTGTAACTGTTTGAAATTACGACAATGCTGAAAAAATGAGCCGCCACTGCCAGCTGAGAAATGCCACCTTAAGCCTCTACTATGGTCAGCCATGTCAGCAATGTTCTGAAAAGGCCAAATTGATCTTGTGCTTCACAGGTCTTACACACACACACACACACACACACACACCACTGAACTTTACCTTCTTCTGTTAGTTATGGCCTATGTGACGCAGCTGCTTTCCAAGTCTTCTTTCCAAGGTTGCCTTGCTCTGTTCTCCAAACTCCTTTTCTCATTTTTCTCCACATCAGCAATGCTGCGGAAGCCTCATTCCTCAAAATGTGTACACCAGAGGTGATATTCAGCAGGTTATGTTCAGTTCTGGAGAACCAGTAGTGGAAATTTTGAGTAGTTCAGAAAACTGGCAAATACCACTTCTGACTGGCTCTGTCCCCATCTATTCTCTGCCTCCCAAGTCCCAGCTGATTGGCTGGGTCTTCTTTCGTTGCCCTTCACAGGAGAACAGTGCTGGAAAGCAGGTTAGTGGGGTGGGGAGGGAATGGGGATTTTACAGTATCCTTCCCCTGCCACGCCTACCAAGCCACGCCACACGCACCAGCCACGCCACAGAACCGGTAGTAAAACAATTTGAACCCCACCACTGGTGTATATGATTTAGGGAATGAAGCTTTTGAAGCATTGCATAATATGGAGAAGGAATGGAGCATGCGATTTGAGGAATGATGCTTCCAAAATATCATTATTTTTCTCCCTCTACTGACATTCTTCAAAAGAGAGGGGGGGGGGAAACTTTATTTGAAAAAATTAAAACAAAATATAATTTGGTTATAAATTTTTTTAGAAAATAAGATCTAACACCTTTGACTTCATCCAAACTTTTGGATGAAGAATTTAGCTCAGAAGGAGCAATAAAAGACATTGATTATTATTATTATTATTGAGATTAGACATGATTTAGATTTGGAAGACTTTGACTACTGAAATTTATAAAACAGAAATATTACCAAGGACCTTTTCAGATCATAATCCAGTGGGTTTGGTTTTTAAAAGGTAACCCAGTTCATTCAGATGGAGGTTAAATGCTGTTACAAAGAGCAACAGTAGTGGAAGGCCATAAAAAAGAAATTAAAATAATGTTTTTTAAAAATAATAAAACTGGATTTTCTGGTTTTTCTTTGAAGATGTTTTGCTTCTCATCCAAGAAGCTTCTTCAGCTCCGGATGAGAACACAACATCTTCAAAAAAAACCAACAACAGAATGTCCAGTTGTCTCTTGAAAAAGCACCTCAGGCAACCATGACCTGGATGACTGAGAATCTCCATAGATCCGTGTTGGCGAACCTATACCATGCATGCCGGAAATGGCACGCAGAGCCATTTCCCCCAGCATGCAAAAGGTTGCCCGGAAGAGCCTCACTGCGTATGCGCATGTGCGCCGCCGCCCGACAGCTCATTGTCGGTATATGGCGCACATGCGCAGGGGGTGGAGGGGAAGGTGTGCGGGAGACACGCACATATGAGCAGGGATGCGCTGCGCACAAGGAGATTGCACGCATAGATGCACAGCGCGTGAGGGGGAATCTTGCATGCACGCGCAAATATCGGCATGGAAAAAGGTTAGCTACCACTGCCATAGATATATCTTAATAAAAGTACAGTTTGTCACTCTGTCATCTGCACCTCTATAACTGTCTGGTTTGGCTCTGCAACCCAACAAGACAGACACAGACTTCAGAGAGTAATTACTATTGCTATTAATCTCATCACTCCTTATCACCCATCCCCTCCCACTTGTGATTGTATGACTGTAACTTTGTCACTTGTATACTTACGATTTATATTGACTGTTTCCTAGTATGATTTGATGTTGATTGTACCCTATGGCGATTATTAAGTGTTGTACCTTATGATTCTTGACTCTTGACGAATGTATCATTTCTTTTATGAGCACAGAAAGCATTTACACCAAGACAAATTCCTTGTCGTCCAATCAAATTTGGCCAATAAAGTATTCTATTCTATCTATTCATTCTATTCTTAAGCAAATCTTTTATCAGAGGTTGTTTCATATAACACAATAGTAAACTCAAAAAGAAGGGGCAAAACAAAACACAAGGTATTTGGGATGATAGAAAAGGAAAGAAAGAATTAAAGAAGTTTCCATAGAAGATAGTTATTTCTCAACAAATTAAATTTCTACAACTTTTTCTCCTTTGTACTATTTAATTTGTGCTAATTGTTATTCTTGCTTGCAAACAAACATTTGTTTGGCATGATCTGTTTTTGATAAATCTACATTGGCTTCTGGTTATAACTTTGCTTGCATCTAAAAATTCGCAGATCTGTTTCTTGATGATTTTTTCCAGGTTCTTCGCCAGTATTGATATCAGGCTGATTGGTCTGTAGTTTCCTGTTTTTTTCTTCCTTTTTTGAAGATGAGAACCACATCAGTTCTTTTACAGTCCTCTGGTAGTTCCCCAGTATTTTCCAGTTCCTCAGGATCTCTGAAAGATATGGTTCAGTGGTTCTAAGATCATATCGGCCAGCTCTTTCAAATTCTGAATTGTAATCCATCAGATCCCAGTGATTTGAACTTTTCTAGAACAGATTAGTATTCTGTTACCATTTTCTTCTGTACCTTAGTTGTTTAAATGTGAGCTCAGCCATTATGTCTATCTTTCAAAAAATTTCTGAATAGATTAGCTTAAATGTTATGCCCAAATCACCATTCCTTATATGATATGTTTTGGAGGTCTATGTAGTTAGTGCCTGTTTCAGTTTTTCCATTCTAATCAACTATTCAGATTTCTCTTTTGTTATACGTGGAATTTTGGATTTCATTTGTTTACTATATTCCATTGAATATTAATGTTTACTAGAAACATTATGTATATTTTTATGTATACTGAGAGTATTTGCACTAAGACAAATTCCTTGTGTGTCCAACCACACTTGGCCAATAAAGAATTCTATTCTATTCTATTCTATTCTATTCTATTCTATTCTATTCTGGAAATAAATAACATGTTCAGCATGACAGAGATAAATTATAATTGGTCTTTATTGTAATAAGTTAAAATATTTTTTTCTACAACTATTGGTTTTCAAATGAATTGGTTTATTTTCTGGCAGTATTAGACTTTTTAGACCAACATATTTCAAGGATGCTATGTTAGAAAAGTCACATAAGTAGATTTTATGGAGGTAGCAGCAGCTATTGTGTAATCTCTACAAGTAGATGGCTGAATTGTGATGCCATCTCAGACAAAAGGAAGAGTTGACACCACAATGCTTAACTAGAGACTAGATTGAAGCAAAGCATTCTCAAGTATAAATAGAAAAGAACTAGAATGAAGAAGGATCGGTTTTGGCAAGCTATGTGAGGTTGTGATCCTTTTAAACAATCATAGGTTGGTTTTATTTGCTTTGTTTTGTTCAGCTTTAAAAACTGCTTTGACAAAATGTTTAGGTATGTATGTGTTTATGGAAAATTGCATTACTAGGGAAAATTGACAAGGAATGGATTTTAATGATAATATGAGCAGAAATAAATTCATTAATTTAGCAGTACCTGTACTTTGTTACTTGCATAATTTGCAAGTTCTTTGAGGGACAATTATGTTTTCAAATGCTATTTTTCCAAGTACTGCCAAGTAACATTTTGGAAAATTACTTTCACTTCTATTCTGACTAGAGAACAAAGAAATGGATGAATTGTGTAAATAAAAATTCAAGATATTCTTGTAGAATAGAATGTTTTGCCTTCCATTTAATCATGTGGGGGATACAAAATTTTTGAGCCAAAACTATTTCCATATCTATGTACATTATTTCTGTCAAGTATTTCAATTTGACAAGACGTGATATATGATTATTATTATGAAACTAGATCCGGAAAGATACATTTTCTGATTTAACTCCTTAAGAAGAAACCTGGTAAGAATAAAAACTATTTCCTTATTTAATTCAAAGGTTTACATGTATAGAAGAGACATTTAGGACTAACTACTTAACAGCTTTCATCAGATCATGGATTTGAGAAGTTTCCTGCCCAGAAAGCTAAAAGATGGAGAAATCATTATCTGCCTCCTTCTCTCTCTCTGCTTTAACCTTCATTCCTATCTCTATCCTGTTCTCAGAAGAACGAATGAAAATTTTCCCATTGCCTCCCCCACCAAATATGTTACTTTTCTTGACTTGCAATCTTTTCATCGTTGCATGCCGAAAATGCATAATGCAATGCGCGGATGACCCCACATGCTCCTCCCACCCCGCGCATGCACGTGCAACCCCTCCGTGTGCCCCACGCCTCTGCATATGCATGGACATCTCCCGCATGCACCCCGTTCCCATGTATGCATAGCAGATATCCGACAATCAGCTGGCTGGTGGGAGACATGCGCGCATGCACAGTGGACCTGATTTGGGGGCACGGTTCACATGCCGGCAGAGATGGTCACATGTGTGCCATTTCCAGCACATGTGCCATAGGTTCGCCATCACAAATCTAGGGACTTACGAGTTTTCCATCTATTTCTCTTACTTGTGTGAAATTCACAATTCAGCTGATTGAGACAGCTTATTAGAAGGCCTGTGACCTGGTGCTAATATTTAAATTCAATTTAAAAGCTTTGTGACATTCAGTTCAATTAGCAGTTCCTATTTCTGATATAGCCCATCTGTATAGAAACATGTTTATTAAATTCAATGGTTGTTTGAGAATTTAGCATATCTTGGAGATTCATTCAAAACCTGAAATTTAGCAATTATAATAAGTCATGATTAGCATGATCACATATGTGAAATTTGAAAGGGTAATTAAAATTATAGGAACTCCAAAATACAAGAAAAATTACATTATTTATATATCATAGCTTTGAGGCAGAGTCCATCTGGATAGTATTTTGGGAGATTATAGGAAAAAAAACATGCCTAATATGGCAACTATCTGATGACATAATACTGTTAGCTTGTGTTAATCTGAAAAGCTATCTAAGATGTTTCCAATGAAGTAGTGTTGTCACCATTTCTAAATCTAACCAAACATCATATTTTGGAGTTAGTTTGAAATATTAACATTTTCTCCCCTTTGTGATGAGCACTGCAATAAGCTTGTGAATAGCTTTTAAGTTTAACTGTATAGATTCAGTTTAAATCCATTATTGCAATCCATCAGACCAACGGCCATTAGATTCTTCTCATTGATGCTCTGTTATTATTATTATTTATTAAATTTAATATACTTGTCCCCCCAATGGATTTTGGATGGCTTGCAAAATATAACATTATATTAAAACAATTAAAAACATAAATAAAACAAAACAAAATAAGACAGGCTGGACTAACAGCAACTATTAAAACAAAGCAAAACAACTCCCACAACACGTAAACCCCAGAAGTGAGACCAAAGCCAAATTTTAAGGGTTTTTCAAAGTCACGAGAAAGAAGGTGCCATCCATATGCCTGGGCAGACATTGTTTCAGAGGCTAGAGGCTGCAGCAGAAAAGGTATACTTTATAGAGTTCATAAAGTGACAACTCCCATTAAGTCCTATAACTCCCATTAAGTCCTATAAAGGACCTGGTGCGCATCCACTCTGCCTGAACATACTGGTGGGCAGAAACAACAGGAGAAAAAGTAGTCAGATGCTATGTCATTAAGAACTTTAAAGATTTAACATTTAGCCCAGTGGTGGGATTCAAACATTTTTATTACTGATTCTGTGGGCGTGGCATGGCTTGGTGGGTGTGGCTTGGTGGGCATGATGGGAAGGATACCGCAGAATCCCCAATCTCACCCCACTCCTGGGGGAAGGATACTGCAAAATCCCCATTCCCTTCCCACCACACTAACCTGCTTTCCAGCTCCGTTCTCCTGTGCAGGGCAACAAAAGAAGACCCAGCCAATCAGATGGGACTCGAGAGATAGATAATAGATGGAGGCAGGGCCAGGGGTGGGTTTCTACTGGTTCTGTCCACCTCTGTAGAACTGGTAGCTCTGAAGAGCAGCAGACATAGAACCAGTTCTATGCTTGCTGATGTTTTTGCCCACCCACCCACCTGGGGTCTTACTTGATTTTTATTTCCTGATTTTTCAACTTCAGCTGCCAAACGAGGCACAGCTGCAGTTAAAAAAGCAGGAAAAGAGGGCTGTTTCAAAAGAGGGCTGCTTCTCTGCACGCAGCGTGCTGATGACGATTTACAGGCAACGATTTACAGGGAACTGCTCGCAGCGTGCAGGAAACCACATCATAAATCACCGAACTTCATAAATCCCGAACTGGTAGTTAACCCTGTCGTATCCCACCCCCGGGCAGGGCCAGTCAGAGGTGGTATTTGCCGGTTCTCCAAACTACTCAAACTTTCTGCTACCGGTTCTCCAAAACTGGTCAGAACCTGCTGAATACCACCTCTGATTTAGTACCTTGAAATGCATCTGGAAGCCATCTAGTAAAGTACCCATTGTTGCTTGTGCCTTTACATTTTGAACTAGCTGTAGCTCTCAGATAATTTTCAAGGACAGCTCGATATATAGCATTTACATCAGCAATCCCATCTATAAAAAGCATAGTTGATTCCATTTTCACTGGCTTTAATGGGCTATAAAGACCTTGCTCTTAAAAGTAAATCAACAAAAGACCCCTCCTTCCATATTAGATTCCATTATACCTGGTTAGTTATATTCATTTCCTTCCATAATATAATTAATTCTCCAATTCATCATGAAAGTCTTCCATTTGATGCAGTCTCAATTGGTTTTTATTAAGATTCTAGATTATACTTTTGTTTATCCTTCTCTTTAAATCTTCACCTAATGACAGTCTGTAGTTCAAGTGCATTGTTCCTTGCTTAGATTTCACTTAGATGAATTTTAATGAAGCTCTGCATTTTACTCAAGTGCCTTCCACTTTGGGAGTTTTGCTATAAAACAGAACTCTGATCACATTACCTCAGGCGTGCTATATATTTTGAAAGCCAAATGTAGCAAAATAAAACAATTTTATGTTGTTTACAGTGATACTTGCAGTTATGAGGAATTTGGTGCTTCACACTGAATGAAAATGTAGGAAGGTTATCTGTTCCCTAGCACTCTTGTTTATATATCTTCCTAATTTATTTTTTCAGTATCATTCTCTAGACAATCTTTCTGATCACAAAGCCTTTTTTAACAAATGTTGATTTTTTTCTGTTTAGCCAATAGTGGCAAAGAGGGAAAGAGGCTTTTCTTATTTATGTGTCTCGGCTGATGTCTCCTTATAAAGAACAGTAAGATATTGTGAGAATAATGTCTGTTTGTAGACAAAGCTTATTCATTTGGCATTGGTGAGTCTATACAAATTAATGCCATGTTAAAAACCTGCCTTGTATTTTTTCAGTTGTTTGTACCTAGGTGTAACATACTTTCTCTCCCTACCTTATTCTCAAGGTGCTTGATCATTTATTTTGTTTTTTTACTGGTTGATTCTTTGGGACTTATTTTATTATGGGCAGTGACAACAAGTGTTATTGCTTTCTGTGGCATATCGTTCTGAACCTTCTCTTGTATTCAATGCAATAAGATACAATAAAAAATAAGGAGGTATTTAACAGGATATAGCAATGTGCTTTCATCTGTAGCTCTAAACAGCTGATGCTCATCTTAGAAGATACTCAGATGAGGAAGAGGTAAAACACTGGCAGGGCAGACTTTCACCAAGAAGCTCTACACAGACCGGTCACCGACCTAGTGTTGCTGCGGAGAAAGGCTGAACTTGAAGATTGAACCTTAAGCTTTGCATGCTTTGATTTGTTTGATGCTATATTACTATTTATCTTAGTTATATAGTTAATTGATAGTTAGTAGTGGAATTTATAATTCCAGATGGGGAGTGTGCTGTCCAGACAGTATATAGGTAATGGGAATTGAGATACTTAAGTTAGAATTGGGAGCTGTCTCCTTAAGGGAATGCCTCATGGTAAATGTAGTTAATGCATCCTGGAAAATGTAGTCCATGTCATGTGGTCACATCTGTAATCCTGATTGGTCACTGAATTGACCCTTGGTTGGGTTGGGGGAGGTTCCTTCACTCTTGCCTGGACCCCAGAAGCGTGCTGGTGCCTCATCCCCTTGCTCCTTCGTTATGGGATGAAAAGATCACTGTTCTTTTACACTATGAAGTAATCTGTGCAAAGAGTTGGCCATTAAGATGAATCTCGACATAACCGTGAGTTATATTTGAGGATGCGTTGTGAACCAATAAAGAAACTTTGTATAGAAGCCTTTATATAGAAGCCTTTATATCTTGTATAGAAGCTGTCTGTCTTTATATTCAGCAAGTGATTCAAAAGACAGAACACGGATAAACAAATAGGCTGACAGCTACAACAACCAAATTTAAGAGTATATTGGACCAATACTATGGGAAACAATGCCTGAGGAGGAATTGCCAGATACTTCATACCCTTCACAAATTACATGAAAGACTGACAGAAGGCAACCTATCCTATGACTCATATTGGCACAGAAAACATCTTGTAAGTGGCAATGCATTTTCTTGCGGCACAGTGCTTTAATATGTGGAAATGCTTCAAAAATACTGAGCAATGTTTATCATAAAGTGGGAGGTTGCTAATATTTTCTAATCCGCTGCATTACAGATATGCACTGACCATGACAAAGGGTTGGGATCTGGCATTCTGAAAAGAAATACAGGACCACAGTGTTATTGCTGTTGTTAGTCACAAAGTTATGTCCGACCCATCGTGACTCCATGGACAACCTTCCTCCAGGACTTCCTGTCCTCTACTATCCCCTGGAGACCATTTAAGTTCACATCGACAGCTTCAATGACTCCACCAGCCCCCTCATTCTCTGTCGTCCCCTTCTTCTTTTGCCCTCAATCGTTCCCAGCATTAGGCTCTTCAGTGAATCCTTCCTTCTCATTAGGTGGCCAAAGCATTTGAGTTTCATCTTCAGGATCTGGCCTCCTGTGATTATTATATTATAGGACCATAATAGTGGCTACCAAAGTCTAAAATGAAAGTTGTCTCTCCAAAGATTTTAGAATTTTTAGAATTTAGAATTTATTTGATTTGTCAATTGCTTACAAGATAATAGGTATAAGTATATACATAGTTATGAATACATGAAATGGGTATATATAAGAAAAACAAAAGAAACAATAGGATAGGGACGGTAGGCACGTTGGTGCACTTATGCATGCCCCCTACAGACCTCTTAGGAAAGGGGTGAGGTCAATAGCAGACAGTCTTAAGGTTAAAGTTTTTGGGGTTTGGGGAAAAAACCAGAGTCAGGTAGAGTATTCCAGACATTGACCACTCTGTTGCTGAAGTCGTATTTCCTGCAATCAAGTTTGGTGCGGTTAACCTTGAGTTTGTATCTATTGTTTGCTCTTGTGTTGTTATGGTTGAAGCTGGAGTATTCATTGACAGGTAAGTCATTGCAATGTATGATTTTATATACCATACTTACATCAGACGGAAGACAGCGTAATTCAAGGTTTTCTAGGTCTAGAATTTCAAGTCTGGTGGCATAAGGTATTCTACAACGAGTAGAGGAGTGGAGAACTCTTCTTGTGAGATATTTCTGGACTTTCTCAACTGTGTTAATATCAGATACATAATGTGGGTTCCAGACTGAGAGCTGTATTCGAGTATTGGTCTAGCAAATGTTTTGTATGCTCTAGTTATTAGTGTAATATTACCAGAGAAAAAGCTACGTAAGATTAACTCTTAACGCCTTTTTGGCTATGTAGTTACAGTAGGCTCTAGCACTTAGGTCATTTGAGATGAATACTCCAAGAGCCTTGACAGAGTTTGGATCATCAACAAGGTCTTGACTATTTATGTATTTTATTTTTTTATTTTTTTGCCAATATGTAAGACAGAGCATTTATTTGTTGAGATTTGAAGTTGCCATTTGTTTGACCATTCTGATACATAGTCAAGGTATTTTTGAAGGGTAGCAGTATTGTCTGTGGTGTTGAACAGCTTTATATCATCCGCGAAGAGAACGCAGTTGCTCTTAATAGAATCACAGAGGTCATTTATATAGAGTATGAAAAGAGTTGGTCCTAGAACTCTGCCTTGGGGGACACCACTGTTGACAGGTACAGAATTTGATAGAACGCTCCCAATTTTGACCATTGTCTCTTTGATAGGAATGCTTCTATCCAGTTATGCAGGTGTCCAGAGATACCATAAGATTTTAGTTTTAGGAGTAGTTTAGACGAAACAGTTGAATGAAATAGGTAAAGACATTGCTTATCCCGTTACATATGTAGTGCACTACTTTTTCAGTTTATGAAATCTACATTTGCACACACTTATATTTGGATTCTGCCTTCTCTTAGTCACAAATCTCTTTATGCATTGCTTCTATACTGGTCAGTTCTAGTCCAAATGCAATCTAGTGGCTTTTCCTAAACAAGCAACTGATGACCAGAGATAATGCCTACAGATGGAAATGAGTAGAAATGGTTTTTCCTTCAAGAGATTCCCAAACTACTAGAAAAATTGACTTTACTATACAGTATTTTTTTTCAAGAGTCCAGAGTTAAGTGTGCTTGTTTTAGAATAATTTTATGAAACAGCTTCCTATTATTTCTCTACCTCCTCAATCTTTAAGCGAAATTTGCCTTTCTTAGCAATCCTTTTGATAAAAGTGACTTTCATTCTATAATTTTCCCACCTCCACCAATTCTTCATCTAAAAGTAAGTAGCTTATAATAATAGCATCTAAGGCTTTACACTTTTTGCTGCTACTGTTAAAGTAAAGGCTTCAAGCTTGTGAATCACTTTTATTCATAGCTATTGCCAAAGAATAAGTTGCTATATTTAATAATTTTTTTAGACATGTAACTGTTTTAATGATAATATTGTAGCACTGAGAAAAACTTTCCAAAAGTTTGGAAGTGCACTAAATACTATTCTCTCCCTCCCCCTCCCTCCCTCCCTCCTCTCATTACATTATATATTATATTATTATATCCATAATTAGACTCCTCTCTCATTTTGTGACTCAATGTAATTATATAATCAGTTAATTGGGCTTGCTGGGAAGACACAGCAGAATTTTCGAGATCTGCAATACCATGACTCTCACACTTAATCTTCAAATTGACCCAGAAGGATGCAATGATTGCTAATATTAAAGTGCTGAAAAATAAAAGATATTGGATTAGAATGGTTGGAAAAAATGATAAAACAACACATAGATTTAAAACCAGAGATATTTTTAATTGGGAATTATGCCTGAAGGTTATAATAGATAACATATTTAATTATTAATGTATTAACAGCAGCTATAATTGTATTTGCATAACATTGGAAAAATGAGAAAATTCCGACAGGAGGAAATAATTAAGAAAATAATGGAATGTGCAGAAATGAGTAGATTAACAATGACAATTAGAGAAGGAGGAAGAAGAGTATTATAAGATTTGGGATTTTTTATTTTATGAATGGTTAGATAGAAAAATAAGAAATTGAAATATGTGTAATAGTTATATTATAATTGATTAATTTTGAATGTGTAAGAGAATGAATATAACTTAGTAAGAATGTGATATGTTTTTAAAAGATAACAATTGTAATGTCAATAATAATATAATATTTGAACAATATGATCTAAAATGTTGATTAGAATGGTTTATAAATGTATAACAAGAAATGTATAATATTATTATGCACACAAGATATATGTACCGAACCGACACACTAAAATTAAAAGATGGTTTTATTTGTTGTCTTTGTTGTTAAAATAAAAAAAACTTTTTCAAAAAAAACAAACTTGAAAAATCAAGAAGAACCAGCACAATTGCACCCCTCTCATCCCATTTCCACCAGAAGTAAATGACAAGCACAGTCAGTGATATCTTCATACAGTGTCCTCACCTGAAATCCAACTAAAATAAATACAGACTACCAGAATGGGAGAAAATGAGAGAATTCTCCAGTGGGAGACTAGACTGGATGAAGCATTGCAGGGGTTTAGTCCTTCAATAGAAAAGACTGGATTTACTGAAATTTCACTAGTACTACATGAGAGCTATTAATATACTGTCTCAGCTTATATTATGGGAACTGCTATAATGGCAATATCTGGAAGTATCCTGAACATGCTCAGGGAGTAGAAGACCACCAAGATCACTTCTAATACTGTTATCCTGTTCTGTGCTTTCACTATTGAAGATCAGTGGTTTAACCTAAAACAAAAAATCAACAAAGATACTTACTTCTTAAATTGCCTTAAATCTTGACATTACTAGAAAATGCAAGTCTTTATTTTAAGAAGAAAACAAAAGCAATGGTTTGTAACAAACTCCCCGGAGACAAGCAACTTCAAATAAGAGTAATGCTAATCTATTATAGCAAAAATAATAAGCCATTTTAAAGTCTTAGCATTTTTTTTTAGATGCAATATATTTTTACCTTTTCACTTCATCTGAAAATGTCTAGCTGAATTTTGTTTAGCAAAACTCCAAAGCTTTTAACAAATGAGTATTTAAACAAATAAATGCTCTGTCTTGCATATTGGCAAAAAAAATCAGAAAATAAAATACAGGCTGAATAGTCAAGACCTTGTTGATGATTCAAACTCTGTCAAGGATCTTGGAGTTATTTTTCTTATATGTATCCATGTATTCATAATTATGTTTTTACTTATACCTATTATCTTGTAAGCAATTGACAAACCAAAATAAATAAATAAAATAAAAAGTATCCATCCCTGCCCTAAAGTGTACCTAAACAATAATTACTATCTACATGACTGTCAAGGAGAGATATTTGCAGAAGATGAAGGAAGGCAACTGTTCATCTAAGTTTGATCCTTGGCTTCTAGAACACAGACTTCATGGAGGTAGGAACTCCAATTCAGAGGTGTACTATTCTTTGTCTGCTCTAAGACAACTGATCAGGCAACTGGTTCTTTCAAGCTGCAAAAGCTAATCCAGAAGGCATTGCTTGCTTCTGGCACCTGGGAAGGTTGCACCCAAAGTTAGACTGCTCACCAAATGACTGTTCAAGGTTGCTAATTTCTTGTGGAGATACAAGTTCTCAATAGCCTTTTCAGTTCTGATTTTCTTACATATGTGCTACTGTTCTTTTTTTTGTTGTTGTTCAAAATGATCAGGATTAATGGGATTTATAATCCAGTTATATTTTTTTTTAATAGGATGCCTCTGTGCATGCTCCATCTCTCCACAATACACATTTTATAGGCATTGTGAGTAGCAGTCATATGAAACCTCAACAGTTTATCACACTTGCAAGTGTGGGCATGTTGAATAAAGGAGGCTTCCTCATAATCTCCAAGGAAGGTCCCACAATCAATTGACATCTGTGGGTATCATGCCAGAGATTATAGGATTACAGTTATCTTTGTAACTGATTGTGTTCTTCATCAACAGGATAGCTTTTCCCAGCAACCATTTTGTAAAAGTTTCAAAACAAAAGAAATGTTGGCGACCAAATCAATGAATAAACCATGGAAGATTGCATTCTTTGCATGCCATGACAATGACTTACAGGGAGAATTTCTTTAGATGTTCCCATGTTATGCAGATGGAAGGGTTGGGCAGGAGGAAGATAATAAAATGTAAGAATGGGACTGGACAATACATTGCTTCACACATTTGGTGAATAGTTAACTGCGAGTAAGAAGATTGCAGATTCCTGATTCTTACCCACAAGTACAGAAAGGAAACACATTGCATATCAATTATACCTTTCTTATCATGAAATATTAAATATCAGATAATATTTTTATCAGTAATTATCACTATATTAGTTTAAATTTTGAAACCATCCCTAACAGCTAATCAGAAGTAAATAAAACAATTTGGGTATGTATACACCTTGAAATGTTCTTTGTCAAAAGAATCAAATAACATGATAACAGCTAAAATAACTACATGGCTGTTGGGCAAACTTAATTAAATGTGTACATTCTCAAAGCATTGGTAATTACGAATTGTTCTCACTTCATACAACTTTGAAATAGATTTTTTTAAACTTTCCTCTCTATTTAAAACAAAGCAAGGGATAATGAGATGCATAGCTTTTGAAACTCACTTGTTTTCTTCTAATACTTTAAATGTTTTTGAAATCTTTAAACGTAAAAAAAACTTTACATTAAAATTAGAAAACAGTCTCATGAATTATTGCTTTATATGCTTTAATGTTGTTTCTTTAGGAATCAAGTGTAATTTTTTATTTCCAAGATATTTGAAGCATTCTGTAATTCTATATAATTTTCTTCCCTCAACATTGTTTCCACTCATGCCAAGGAAGAACAAACATTACTCTGATTTTGGAAACTGTCCCTTAAAATTAATTAGTAGCAATATTGAATCCCCAGGAATTCCAATGAAAGTTACTTGATCCATTAAGAGCAATAGATCTCAAATACCATTGAATGACTAATACATGGTTTAATGAATGCTAGAAAGCATTCATTAAATTAGTGTAGAGGTTAAAGGAATGGGTAGAAATTGGGAAACTGTGAGTTTATTTATATATTTATCAATTGCTTACAAGATAATAGGTATAAGTAAAACATAGTTATGAATACATGGATACATATAAGAAAAATAAAATATAAAAGAAAGAATAGGACAGGGACGGTAGGCACATTGGTGCGCTTATGCACGCCCCCTACAGACCTCTTAGGAAAGGGGTGAGGTCAATAGTAGACAGTCTAAGGTTAAAGTTTTTGGGGTTTGGGGAAGAAACCACAGAGTCAGAGTATTCCAGACATTGACCACTCTGTTTATTATTTATTTTATTAAACTTATATACCGCCTTCTTTCCCTGACAGGACTCAGGGCAGTGTAAAGCCGATTAAAAATACCACAACAATACAAAATTAAAAACAATTAAAATCAAATATAGTGGCTGAAAAATAAAAGCATATAAAGGGAATTAAAAAGACTAAAAACCAGATAAAACCAGATTAAAAACCCTAAGAGAACCCTAGGCCAGACCGGCTTGGCGAAATAGATGAGTTTTCATCGCCCGTCGGAAGGTCAGGAGATCAGGGATGGTCCTCATCTCCGGGGGTAATTCGTTCCAGAAGGAGGGTGCCCCCAACGAGAAGGCCCGCACCCTCAGGGTCGCCAGCCGTCCAGCCGGCGGCACTCCAAGGAGACCCATTCTATGGGAGCATATTGGCTGGCGAGAGGCTGATAATGGCAGGAGGCGGTCCTGTAGATACCCCGGCCCCAAGCCATGGAGTGCTTTAAAGATGGTAACTAATACCTTGAAGCGCACCTGGAGGACCACCGGGAGCCAATGCAGCTCGCGCAAGAGTGGCGTGACATGAGAGCCCCGAGGAGCCCCCAACACCATTTGCGCGGCTGCATTCTGCACCAGCTGGAGCCTCCGAGTGCTCTTCAAGGGGAGCCCCATGTAGAGAGCATTGGCATAATCTAGGTGGGAGATTACGAGGGCAGAAGTGACTGTGCGAAGCGCATCCTGATCCAGAAAGGACCGCAACTGGTAGATCCTGCGGACGTGACCAAAAGTCCCCCTGGCGACGGCTGTCACATGGTCTTCCAATGACAGCCGTACATCCAGGAGGACACCCAGATTGCGCGCCCTCTCTGTGGGGGCAAGAATTCCCCCCCCCCACAGCCAGCGATGGAACCAGCTAGCTGTATTGGGGTGCCGGGAAGCACAGCCACTCGGTCTTAGATGGGTTGAACCGAAGCCTGTTCCACCCCATCCAACACTGCACGGCCTTCAGCCACTGGGCCATCACTGTTGCTGAAGTCCTATTTCCTGCAATCAAGTTTGATGCAGTTAACCTTGAGTTTGTATCTATTGTTTGCTCTTGTGTTGTTATGGTTGAAGCTGAAGTATTCATTGACAGGTAGGACATTGCAATGTATGATTTTATATACTATACTTAGATCGGACCGAAGGCAGCGTAGTTCTAGGTTTTCTAGGTCTAGAATTTTGGTGGCATAAGGTATTCTGCAACGAGTAGAGGAGTGAAGAACTCTTCTTGTAAAATATTTCTGGACTTTCTCAACTGTGTTAATATTAGATACGTAATGTGGGTTCCAGATTGATAAGCTGTATTCAAGTATTGGTCTAGCAAATGTTTTGTATGCTCTAGTTATTAGTGTAATATTACCAGAGAAAAACCTACGTAAGATTAGGTTAACAACTCTTAGTGCCTTTTTTTTTTTTTTGGTGCCATTTTAGACACAAAGTTATCTTGGTGGGCTTAGGCCTGTCACACTCTCTCAGCCCTAAAAAGGAGGCAATGGCAAACCACACCTGAAAATTTGCCAAGAAAAGTGTAAGGATTAATCCAGGCAATTGTCAAGACTTAAGTTTGTCTTGAAGGCACAAAATCACAACCAATCTAATCCAATCTAATCTAATCATGTGTCTTTATAAACTATGAAAATAATTACTTCATGCTTTCTTAAACAATTTAAAATAATCCATATGTCCACATCTTAACTGAAAGTTATTTTGGTCCACCTTTGTATTGTAGAAAAAATAATTGAATGAAGCATTGAAAATATCCTGTTTATGCTGTGAAAATATATTTCTCATAAATAATTGTGAAAACAATTTATTTTGTATTCTTAATATGATGCCACTCCAGGCATAGACTGTTTTTATGAATAAGTATGAAATAATAAGCCCAATGGATTTTAGATGACCATTCCAATTACTGTAAGTAACAGAATTAAAAAAATAACATTTGCAATTTCTTGAAATGCTGTCTTCTCAAGCAGATACTAGGTAATTTGAATAGGAGAGGACATATCCCTAAGCAAGCTGACTATAATTTTCTCCAAACTAGATTTTTTTTCCTACTATGTAATTTCTTGCAACATCCCACTGGGATGCAATCTCTTACTTTAGAGTTCCCATGATCAAAAAGTTTCTGCAATTTTGCCCTCTCCTGGTTTCTGTAGATAACAGCATGACAATAATTTGCAAACTGAGGCTACTGGGTTTAAATCAGAACACATACATTAAAGAAAGAGGCAAAAGAAAAAGAAAAAAAAGAAAGAAAACCTTTCACCCAACAATTTTCTTATATCACACAGAGAAGGAGAGTAGTAAGTTACTATGATTGAGGATTCATATTTGCGGGATAATATGTAGATACTAGTTTGGTCTAGTAGTTAAGGGACCAGGTTGCAAGTTCTATTCCTACTTTAGGCATGAAAGTCAGGTAGCTCAGGAGTCTCCAACTTTGGCAACTATAAGACTTCTGGACTTCAACTCTCAGGGTTCCTCAACCAGCTTTGCTAGGAGTTGAAGTCCATAAGTCTTAAAGTTGCTAAGGTTGGAGATCCTTGAACTAGGTGACTTTGGACCAGTCACTCTCTCTCAACACATGATGTCAGGCTCAGGCAACAATCTAGTTGGTCAAATCTGGTCACAACTGTGGATTAACACTCAGTTGTTCTGAAAAAAAAATGTGGGCCTTGAAGGAAAATATAGAAAAGATATGATAGATTGTAAAATACTGCACATGTGTTCAGATTCTCAGTTTGATAGACTGAGACTTCACCTTGGAATGTAAGATAATAATCACAACATGTCCCAAAGATGATTTCAAAAGCAACTGGGCTTTCTTGATTTTTTTTCCTTGGAAACATTTTGCTTTTCATCCAAGAGGTGTCTTCTGTTCACTTCACCCCCCAAGATGTTAAGGCAGTTTATTGCTTGAACCAGCATACATTTTTAGGCTGATATTTGAATCAGTGATCTCAGTTTCATAACTAAAATCTTACACTATGAGAATCAAGAATAGAGCAAGATTCTTTTGCTGTTAGTGTCAGAATAAAGCCTGTTATATTACAGAATAACTTCTAAGAATAGACTGGCAATTCCTGGATCGTTGCATATTTTGCTTATTTTCTGTTTCATCTAATTAGGCTAATATGTAATTGGATAGAGGCTGTAATGGGATATTAAAAGCAATAGTGATTAATCTCTACAATATAATCATAATTTGACCTTACATGATTATGTAAGGAAAATTTTACATATTTTTTCATTTATGTAGAAAGTTGTCATATTCAGGAAATTCAGACAATTTAAGTCTGTTTAATAGTGCTCCTTAATTATGGTAAACCTGTAGAATGTGAACATATTTTATTATTTGTGAATACATTATTGTTGTATATCATCAGTTTAAGTAGAAGCAATATCATTATTGCTCCTACTTAAAGCTCTTTTTATTGAAACAAATTTTATTGTACTGAAAGTTTGGGTGGCTTTTGCTCTTCAAAAAATGAAATGAAATGAAATAATTCATTCTATGTCTTCTGGATTAATGGGAAGATTTCATAGTCTTTTGCAGTTCCTGACTATTGCAGTATTGGATGAGAAAAAAAGATCTATGAGTATATATGTAGAGTCTATTTAATCAGCTGAAGAACAAGAATTGTCTGAGGAGATTGAAAAACTATATGTATCTTTCATTTTAAAATTACAATAAAAATATCTAGTATAATATTTTGGACAAAAATGTAATGTATAGTTCAATAGGAAATTCTGAAGATAGGAACCACATCGGTTCTTTTCCAGTCCTCTGGTAGTTCCCTGATGCTCCAGAATCTTTGAAAGTTATGGTTCAATGGTTTTGGTCTGAAAGTGAATTTTAAAGTATGTATTCTAAGAGAAAGTTTTTAAAAAGATGCATTAGAATGCCAAACAAGTCTTACATATCTATCAGAACTTCAAAAATGGTTCATCAATAATTCTGGGGAGGTTGGAGATCCATCAACATTTTGGTCACTAAGTTGCTGCCTTTAAGTAAGGATTACTTTGTAATGCAATTTTAAATTACCTGAAATTAAAGTAATGAGCTAGCAGGATTAATTAATAAAATTAATCAGTACTTTTCTCTTTGGTTTATCAAACCAAAGGCAATTTTTAGATGTCTCTGATAGCCACATCAAAATTTTCAGGGAGTATATCAGCCTCAAAACTTCATGTTATGTCAACCAGAAACCTTAGTGCAGGTTGCATTTTGGGAATGCATTTTAAAAGTGCACATATTAAAAGTAAGATTAAGTAAAAAAAATCAGCAACAGAACAATTGAGCAATAAAACAAGATTAAGAAATCCACATTATTATCTATATGTCTAGTACAAACCATTATTGCCAATAAACCTAGGGTTCTGACTACTGCAACGTCCCAAAAGAAATTAAGGTTTTCATTCTTGCCTAATATATTGCACAATCCTCTTTGCTTGGAAAGGTATAGTAATTGAAAGTTAAAATGAGATAATTATTCTGCACACAGAGCATTCCTAGACCTATTCCTAAACACTAACTAAAGGACATCTTGGTAGTGCTTTTAGGCTTGTACCGTATGAGTATGAGTCATGCTATAACACATATGCTAAAGTAGCAAGCATTTATGCAAGTGAAGTGATTTGATTTTTTTTAATCAGATGCAGCGTAGAATGAAAACTGTGGAGGTAAAGTAAGTGAATAAAAATAAGCTAGCCTATATTTCTTGTACAAAGGTTTGGATGCAAAGTAATTGTACAAAACAGCAACGAATTAAAGAAGACAAAAATATACTTCTTGAAAATAAGAAATGTAACACAGGTAACATACTATTCTGTTCTGTTCTATTCTAATGCTTTACAACTGACATTTAAACAAATCTGCTTTCTTGGAAAGCTGGAATATATGTGTTATATATGTGCTTATGTGAAAAAAAGTTGTAACTGTGGAACAATATATACATAATACATACATTTAACTGTCCTACATACATAGCATACATAGATAACAGTCCTACATACATAATTTAACAACATGAAATCTAATAACATTAAATTTAATAAATAACTAAATAAATAATATTAAATTGAATAACATTAAATAACATTAAATCATCACTTTTATTGAAGTAGTTACTCTGGATTCTATAAATTATATGCTGTATGTTTCAGTTCACTATATTAAATTTAGATTTGTTTTGCTTCCTTGAGATGAAGTGCTGCATTGAAGATCTTAGAGAGCGTTGGGTTGCTTGATTAGAGAATAGGTATTTCATGATTTCACTCGTTGTTGGCTTGTTCCACTAATAATATGGGGTTTACATTCATCTTATTTGGCAATAAAAATGTTGGAAAAAAGTAGTGTACTACACTGTATCTGTCGGGGAGAAAGGAGATATCTTCTGAACCCATCACTGGTTGTTACAACCAGTTGCTAAACACACTATGTTACTACACGTTAGGCTGGTATTCTAATCTGAAGTCTTGATCTCCCGTAGAGCCTTTTGAAATACACCCACCTGACCTGTTTGATTTTATTATCATATTTAATACTGAGACTCTCACATCACACTTAATTCTTGTTACAGCAATAGTTAACTTTTTTTAAAAAAAAGTTTTTTCCTAGGTTGAATTCCTTCTTGATTAGTACCAGCCTTCTCTATGGGTTTTTGTTATTATTGTTGTTGTTTACCCCAGTCTTCTTCCATATGATGCTTGTTCATCAGCAAAATGTCATGTTGGGTAGTCCTGGCTGCATAGCAACTGACTTCAGCTAATCCTGATCTAAATTCTGATTCTTTATTGTCATGCATTGGCAAATATTATTGTAATGCCTACATGGCTTGCTCTGATATTTGTTCTAATGTTTCTTCATTAGTTTAAACTGTTCAGCATTTCCCATAGTTAGTCTGGTTTGTCTGTGGCCAAAGAATGACAAAAGAGAGCAATAAAATAAGTATATTAAGTGTAACAAAACAATAATGTAATTACATAATAACACAGGAAGAGTTTCCATTGCAACATGTCCTAATTTTTATGACTACTTTTCACATGGAAAACTCTGCATGTATTTATTCTTGTGAAATTTACTAGATCAATAATCTGCAATGGTTGTTCTGCTGAATAGTACACCATTCTTTGAATGTATATTAGGAATTTCCATTGCAAAAAGGAGTGAGGTCATATAAAAGATTTAAAAATGAGTTTGATGGTAAAAATTAAATTCAGTTAAATATTTATATTATTAAATAATATTCATCTATATTCACCAAATGAATTGTATGAACCACCCCTCATTCTGATTTAAAAATATTCTATTTATTAGCATAGCAACAAAAGGATCTCATATCCTGCAGAGATGGCAGATCAGGCAGAGAGAAAGAGAAAAGACAATAGAATGTGGGGTGAGTTGGACATCTAGAAAATGGGAGGCCAAAAAGAGCAGTTAAGAGTTCGGAAATTAGTATTAAAATACTTCAAAATTGAATAATTCAAATTTATTGGCCACCCAATTCCAGTAGATTCTTTTATGTACTGACTATTGGAGTTTTGTATGAACTAATTCATAAAATCAAGTGGAAAAGTCTATACCACAGAAAATCTAAAGTTTATATGCAAGTATCTGGGGCAATTGGAATGCTGCCATTACGAGAAAACAAAATCTGTTGGAAGATAAATAGGAAATGGGATATGATTACTTTGGAATATAAGGTCTTTATATAAGGAACATGTTCTGAAGACAGCAGAGTCCCATTGTCTCCAGGATGTACAACTTTTCCACTAAGTCGTTGCACATGTTTGTATGAATACCTAAAAGAAAATTGGTGCTGAAGTCACACTCTTGCCTAAGAAACTCTGACTAAGAAACTGAAGCCGCCTTTATAGATAGAAAATGAAATGAGAAAGGAATTTGAAAAAGATGTAACAGTAATGGATGAATTCAGTCACCATTATCTGGACCAAATGTCATAAATCAGACATGGGCATTTTACATCTGCCCCTTCAACTCTCCCTTTAGGATCTGTGATATTGGTGGTAGTGAGGGTGGGAGATAAAATGGTGGCAATGGGGGGGGGGGGCATTGGTACCGAGAGGGCATTGAAGGGGAGCATCGGTGTTGACGGAGGTGTATCATTATCAGCCGAGGACAGGATGGGCAGAGTGGCATCGGGGGTGACAGGGTGGCAGCAGGGGTGGTGTGGTATCCATAACAGTTTCTGTTTCTTATGTGGCCCGTTGAGAAAATTAATTGCCCACACCTGCCATAAATGATTATATCTTGGAACATTCAGGGTAACAAGAATAAGTTAATATTGAACATTATCTTACCTACTGCTCAAAATCTTGCTAGGACTCAAAAGTTATAAATCAGTTAGGAATATTAATCACAGTTAATCATTTTACAATCCAATCGACAAAGTGAGAAATAAATGAACTCTTTAATGCAGAAGCTAGGCATACAGTAGTCTTAAATGACATATATAAATATACTAATATTTTCTACAAAAATATGTAATTTGATTTAATGTTGGCATTAGTTCTCAGGGATTGGATACTAGTCAATATAACCCCAATTTTTAAAAAAGAGGATAGGGAGGGGATAAAGAAAATATAGCTTCCTTTGAGGATTGCACTAAACCTACAGATCAGGGTTCCCCAAACTTGGCAACTTTAAGACTTGTGGATTTCAACTCCCAGAATTCCTCAGCCAGCTATGCTTGCTGAAAAATTCTGGGAGTTGAAGTCCACAAGTCTTAAAAGTTGCCAAGTTTGGAGACCTCTGCTATTGATAAGGGAAACAGAGTGGATATTTTATACTTGGATTTTCACAAAGCTTTCAACAAAGTCATCAAATATTCCTTAGCATGTGCAGCTGATGAGGAACAAGGGGACAAGTATTCTTTGTCAACTCATAAAATATTTATCTGGTTTTTTTAGAGTTGCCAACAGAAAGGGAGGGGGGAGCAGTGCAGCAGCTTGCAAAACTGAAACTGCATTCCATAAATGTTTTCAAAGATAGTAACTAGGTGGCCAAAGTTTCTGCCATACAAAATTCTAACTGGAGAGCATGATTGATGATTCTCAGCTGTGGATGTGTCCCATTGGAGAATAAATTATGATACATCCAGGGCGTGGGGAGAAAACCAGGGTCAAGGGTGACAATGAATTACGTGTCTCAGAGTCAGCTACACCTAGGAAGTACCGGCATGCTAACTCTTAATAATTCCTTTTTAAGTTTGGAAGTTTGGCTCGAGACTCATGATTTAAATGGGGGTAACTGCCGGAATCCTGACATTCTTATGGATTGGTAGCAAACTGAAGCAGAAGGAACACTGAGTAAAAATCACCAGCTGTTACACCGGCAAGATATTCAAACGGCAGTATGCAGAAATTAACATTAGGGCTGGTGTTGTTAAAATTATAACCAATGATCTGGCACTGTTGGAAGGCACTGAAAGACCTGTTTAGAGGACAGATAATCATGGAGAAAATATGATCACTAGGAGTAGAATATGACTTCATAGAAGATAATGAATCAATCAAAGAACTGAAATTAGTACTAAGGAAGAATAAGATAACAGATAATCAGAGTTGGAAGGGATCTTGTAGGACACCTAGTCCAACCACCTGCCAAAGTGGGAGACCCTACACCATTTCTGACAAATGGCAGTCCAATCTCGTCTTGAAGGTCTCAAGTGATGGTGCTCCCACAACTTCCGAGGGCAACTTCTGTTCCATTGGTTGATTGTTCTCCCTGTCAGAAAGTTTCCCCTTATTTTCAGATTGAATCTCTCCTGGTTCAGTTTCCATCCATTATTCCTTGTCTGGCCTACAGGCGCTTTAGAAAATAGCTTGACCCCTTCCTCCTCTCTGTGGCAGCCCCTCAGATATTGGAAGACTGCTATCATGTCTCCCCTGGTCCTTCTCTTTACTAGACTAGCCAAGCCCAGTTCCTGCAACCGTTCGTTGTATGTTTTAGCCTCCAGTCCCCTAATCATCCTGGTTGCTCTTCTCTGTACTTTTTCTAGAGTCTCAACATCTTTTTTATAATGTGGTGAACAAAACTGGATGCAGTACACTAGGTGTGGTCTTACTAAGGCTTTATAGAGTGGTATTAGTATCTCACTTGATCTCGATTGTATCCCTCTGTCAATACAATTTAGGATTGCATTAGCTTTTTTTGGCTGCTGCTGCACACTGCTGGCTCATAGTTAGCTGGTTGTCCACTAAGGCTCCAAGATCCCTCTCACAGTTACTGCTATTGAGCCAGGTTTCACCCAGTCTTTATATGTACTTTTGGTTTTCTTGCCTAAGTGTAGGACTTTACTTTTCTCTACATTGAATTTCATTTTGTTAGATACAGCCCAGTGTTCTAGTCTGTCAAGATCCATCTGGATCTTGAGTCTATCTTCTTGGGTGTTAGCTATTCCTGCCAGCTTAGTATCATCCACAAATTTGGTAAGTTCCATAAACTTAAGATGAAATGTTTCAGATTGGTAACATCAGTCAGGGTTTCCACAGGCTCTCACTTTTCCTAAACAAATACAAAATTATGCATTTTAGTACAAAAGACAAGCTACATTTTAATGGCATCTAAACTAGGAGTCACTTATCAGGAGACACATCTTGGAGTCATTGTGGAAACAATCAATGCAAATGTGAACTTTGTGTTCAGCTGGGGTAAATAAAAGCAAATTCTACACTTGGAATCATTAGTAAGAAAACTGAACATGGAACTGCTGCTATAATAATTTAGAAATTTAGCAAGACCAGATCTGGCTATCCATTTGGCTGTCAGGTGACTACAAATGCTAGACTAGGCCAAAACCAGCATGATTTTCTATTTTCTGTGTGATTTTTATGTTTTGTTTATTTAGGCAATAGAATTTTGTAGAGGGGAATTATAAGAGACCATACCCCTGGTGTTATGTTCTATAGGTTGTGAGATGAAAATATCCATTTGCCAACTAGTCATCGACTTCACTCCTTGCCAACTCCACTCCCAAACCCTCAACCCCTGGCCCAAAGTCAACATTCAAACAAATCATTGCATAAGCCTTTCTACCTATAATGACACATAAGTTGAAATTGACAAAGTGCATATCCTGTTATAAATTTGTAAATTCAGGCAAATTTAATCATGACTAACTAAAGTCTCCAAGACATGGAAATCTTGTAGCCACACAAAGGCAACTCCCCAGCACCAGAACTCCCACACAAAATCCAACATTCTAACACAAAAGATAAGGATTAACATACATCACATTTCCTCCCCAGTCAGCAAACACATCTACAGGCATGTCAGGAAGACTCCCAACAAAGAACATGTTTTTTGTATAAATATTGCTGTCTCTGTCGTTCAACCTGTGGCCAACTTTGACAGCTTTACTGCATGTAAGGCTGTTGAATAAAACCACCACCCACCTCAAGCAAGTTGCCCAGTGTGATATGGTTCAAAAATAATTTTCGTTAAATGAACCCATATCCCATTCAAAAAGCTAAGTAAAACCTGTCCATAAGTGAGGTGCCTAGGAATGCTGCATCTAATTTTGATAATATAAAAAGTTTGTATTAGTGTGTGCTGATTTTTTTTTCCTGACTTGTAATCAGGTGATTTTATAAGTGTTTTAAAAAGGAAATCAATACTTATAAATAATGGAGTAATCTGGAATGTATTCAGAGGTGGTATTCAGCAGTTTCTGACCAGTTCTGGAGAACCAGTAGTGGAAATTTTGAGTAGTTTGGAGAACTGGTGGTAACCTTACCCCAGGAGTGGGGAGCAGTGGTGGTATTCAGCCGGTTCACAATGGATCAGGTGAACCGGTAGCAAGAATTTGGCATGCGTCGCCAAACTGGTAATAAGTTCTGGCTGGCCACACCCCCCACCAGATCGCCCTCCTGCCCGATGCTCGCTCACCCAGCCCGCCTGCCTGACATTCCCCGCCCGCCTGACATTCGCCTAATGTATTTCTTTTTTTTTTTCCCTCCCAACAATCAGCTGTAGATAAGATCAGCTGTGCCGGAATTCCCCTTGCTGAGACCCAGGAAGGCAAAAAATGGAGGGAGGAGCTCAGCCCCCCTCTCCGTTTTTTGCTTTCCAGAGCCCCAGAGGAGCCTTAGGGAAGCAAAAACATCCCTCCAGAGGCTCCTTGTGGCTAAGAAGCTCCCAAAAATGGGTGGGGACTGCAAAAAAGAAAAGTCATGCCCACCCAGTCACATGGCCACGCCCACCAAGCCACGCCCACAGAACCGGTAGTAAAAGTTTTTGAGTCGCACCACTGGTGGGGAGGAAATGGAGATTTTACAGTATCCTTCCCCTGTCACGCCTACCAAGCCATGCCCACAGAACCGGTAGTAAAAAAAATGAAAATTGAATCCCACCACTGAATGTGTTGATCACACTGAGGAGTAGAGAGCAAATAGAAGATAATTAGTCAAATAAACTGTTGACAAAAATATAACGAAAGAGACTTGAAAGGTTTCCATGCCACATCAACTGCATAAGAAAAATGCCTTAATCAAATACCTCAGATGAACTTTGAGAAATCTTTTGAAATGAAAATGGAAGCTGCTACTGTTGGGAGCATTTATTACCCTATACTTGAAGCGTTCCAAATATTTTAAGCATTCTACACACAGAGCTCTGTTTTTATTAAAGCTGCTGCTCAGAAATGTCTTGAGCTTAAAATGTAAATGACAAAAATCTAAACTCAGCAGGGAAAAAATGATAGGATTATGTACTAGGTAGAGAAGGCATCGATGTAAAATGCAACAGCTGTAAAAAGAGCACATCCATGCCTGGGGAACACTAGAAAACAAATTGATGATAAAACTACCTACATCCAAAATGCATCTACATACATCTATATTGGTAGCATTCAACCTGGTGACAGAGTCAAGAAGCTGCATAGCAGGGAGCCTGTTACAACAGCAACAGGCTCTACTGCTACCTCCTGGTCAGAGGTGGTATTCAGCAGGTTCTGACCAGTTCTGGAGAACCGGTAGCAGAAATTTTGAGTAGTTCAGAGAACCGGCAAATACCACCTCTGCCTGGAGATTTTACAGTATCCTTCTCCTGCCACGCCCACTAAGCCACGCCCACAGAACCGGTAGTAAAAAAATTTGAATCCCACCACTGCTCCTGGTGTCCAGCTAAACAAATAAGAGTCTTGCATCTAGTGATCTGTGGGACAGGGCCCCTGCATGCTTCCCAAGTATCTCAAATGATGCCACTGCCTACACTTGGGGTCTAGGATGGTGTCCATCCAGAACCCAAATGAGCTCATGTCAGAGAGAAGAAATCTTCTAGAAAGATAATAAAGTCTCAACCCCATGATGATTGAAACGACTGCATGTATGCTAGTTTCAGGCAAGAGTGAGGGAGCCTCCACCAACCCAACAAGGGCCAATTTATATAGTCAATATAAACATATATTTATAAACTATATTGACAACACTACTGACTCTGTAAAAACTGCTTAGAGAGGGCTGTATATATATTTATAAACTATAAATCATGACACCAATAGGAAAGCAACAAAAGACTCTTTGCACTGACATGGACTACATTTCCCAGGATGCCTTAACTTCATTTACCATGATGCATTCCCTTAAGGGGACAGCTCACAATTCCTAACTAACTATCCCAAATCCCATTAACTCTAAACTATCTGGACAGCACACTTCCTCCTTGTGATCTCCCATCGATATTTTAAATAAATAATAATGACTTAAAAGGGCAAAGAAATGTAGCAAATATTGCAGTAAAAATACTTATTCTCAGTGTTTCAGATAGATCCATAACTACCTTTATGTTATTCCAAACAATTCCAATCTCTATCCTTTTTAGCCAGATGAGAGTAAATGAATTAATAAATGATTAAAGTTCAGTTGATGTATTTGTGAAAATTATCTCATGGATAAAAGTTTCACTTAAAAATTGCTCTTCGTTTTAGCAATCAAAATGTATTGGGTAGCTACTTTTTCCTGGCTTTCATGGAGAGTTTTGCAAATGCAATAGAAAGAAACCGGAGTCACCTGCAAAATTGCATGAATATATAAATACATATACGTACACACACACACATATTCATTTAAAAACCACTTAGTTGATGAAAGTAACCATGTGCATTTCATGGACATTTGGCTGCACATGTATTGATTTGCCAACTGAAAATGATGAAATGGTCTGTATTTCATAAACATACAAATCTTTGTAAATCTGGTATTCATCAAAATGCCAGAAGCCTCTTCAGTGTTTATGTAGAAAACATTTCCATATCCTTTTCATGGCATTGAATGGACTGGATTATACGCATATCTCTATTTAATGGGATCCAAATTTTGCCTTGAAGTGATGGGCAAGAAAGTCTTTTTCCTTCAGGCCTTGTAGTTGTACGATAATTCTGGTAAATGTGAAATATGCGCACCAAAAGCAGTCTCAGAGAGACGCCTGTTCTGTACTGATATAAAGAAATGCAGCATGAGCAACCAACTACCTTTCTAATTAGGAATGGCTTTGAACTCCCCCCTGATTCAAGGGCTACCAATTTAAGTAAAACTCATTTCAGATTTAGTCTTTTGGTCCAGGTTATGCAGAAATATCTGTCAGAAGTAGAACAAACTCAATCGCTTGGGAATTGTTCTTCACTCTATTACATGGATTTAAGAACTAGAACTTTAGTAGTGAACCAAATGGGAAATCCAAGTTCCAATCTCTCCATGCTTTGCTAATATTATTTTGAATAACCATGGGAATGTAAATTTTGCAAGAAGTTTCTTTGTATAAAATAACTTGCTAGGCTTAAGTTTTATTCATTGTTTTGCTTCTCATTAATATTAATTTTCTTTCATCTTCTAACACTTGAAATCAATGGAGATCATATTTATTTGTGAAAAATATGATTATTTGTGAACTCAAACTTTTTACATTAGTGAAAGAGAACATACTACTGAGATAAAGGACACCTTATGTGAAGATTAAAAAAAAAAAGTTACCTTAGACAATAGACAGGAAGTGAGAATGGAATACAGCAAGTAGTATTTTCCCTACTTCTTAACTGCTGGTAGGATTTGTATAAGACTCAAGGGATAATGCTTTTAAATACAAACTATTTTTTTTTAATTTAGTGGCGCGTGCTTTTGGAGGGGCTGGCCAAGTGTTAAACTGGAGGTCAAAGAAACAATGCTGCTATTTCCTGCCTGTCTTATTAGCCCCATTTAGATGATAATGTGAATCGCTACATTTATTTCACAATGTGATTAGCCAATTTTACTTCATTTGTTGTCCTTCTAGTTGCCAATGGACTCTAGTAAAGGTCATAGGGTGGCATGGACAGGAAGTTAAATGACTCTTTTCTCAATGTTTCAGACAATTTAAAGCAGCAGACATGAATAATTCTAAGCTGGGTTCAGAATGTTATGGATGACAGCTATCTTATCTTATCTTGACAGATTGGATTCCTGAAGCTACAGATTTTACTGTTTATCTTTTAGCAGTTTATAAATTAAGCAATATTTATAGGATAAAAGCGTTAAAGATCATAGGTAAGGTCAAAATGCAGCACGATCCTTCGCATATTCATGTTCACAGTGGCAATAAGGTTGACAAAGCAGACTTACATAGCTTCCTTTATTGCATTAGCAGCTGCATTTTAGCAGCTTTATTTAGGTGACCTGCTCCACTTATGAAAGTGAAGTGTGAAAAGATGTTTTCTCAGTACTTTGGTGATAAAATTATTAAAATTCACCCAGGTCTGGATCCCACATGGGTGTGATCAGAGAAGGTGGGGGGTGGGGGGGGGTGGAGAAAACATCTTGCATGGTAACCTGAGATTAACCTGAGACTGGAGGTAGAACTTCATCAGTTCTATGAAAATCAATACAGTGTTCAGTAGCAGATTCTACCAATTAGCACCTATTCACTAGAACCGGTTGTTAACATTCTAAGCAGTTCGGAGAACCGGTTGTTAGAAGAAATTACCGGCCTAATTCTGTAAGGAAGGCAGGAAGGAAACATTCTGGTGTTGCTTACAGAAACTGCCTCTCCGTTAACCCTTATTACATTCTTGGCAGGACTAGACTTCCTGTCTCAGGAACGTCTCTGGAGTTTTTTTCCCCTCCTTTGCTGGTACCTTGCTTGTGTAGAGTGACCATTCAATGTTACAATGGCACTGAAAAAAGTGGCTTATGGCCATTTTTCACACTTACGACTGTTGCTGCATCCCCACAGTCATGAGAGGCCAGGCGAGGAGAACTGTGCCTCGATGTGAGTGATATTGAGTTGGCCACGCCCAGCCAATAACATGACCACCAAGCCATGCCCACCTAATCACATGACCACCAAGCCACGCCCACCACCTAAGCCACGCCCACCACCTAAGCCACACCCACAGAACTGGTTGTTAAAAATTTGAATCCCACCCCTGAGAAGGACCATCATTTACAGGCCCAATACATGCCTCAGCTACCTTTTTCAGATGTCAAAGAATCTGGGCTTTGATCTAGGAGCAGGGGTGGGATTTTACTGGATCAGCCAAACCAGCAGCTATGAAGATCATCTGGGAGCAAACCAATTCGCTCCAATGATCTGCTGTTGGATCCACCTGCCTGGCCGGGCTCCCATACTGACCTTTATTTCCTGCTTCTGAAGCGCAGCTGCTTTGTGCAGCACAGCTGTTGAAGACACAGGGAAAGTTCAGGATTGCAGGAGGTGAGTAGGAAAGCCTCTGCAGGCGCGCACAAAGTGTGTGCAGGCGCACAAAGCATGCCACCAAGCCACACCCACCAAACAAATGGCAAACCACTTTGAAGCCCACCACTGTCTTGGTCTAGGAGGTTATGAACGTTTCTCCAGGGGAGGGGATGATACAGGTTGCCTTGAAAGAATTGCTCTGTGGGTCCCTCCTGAAAACCCACCCTCCCTAGATCCAGCTGTTCCAACCATATGGTTTTGAAGAAGTTGAGAAAAAATTTGGAAGGCCAGCTGCTTGCCAAGTGACCCTGGACATCTTACAAGATGGTTAAACCAATAAAAAGAAAACAGCTATTTATTATTATATTCTCTGGATTGCTTGTGGTCATTGGGAGTAGGGTACGTTGATCAAAGCAGCTCCATTCCTTTCTGTGGGACGATCGTAATGGACAGCAAAGGGCAGGAGAGATTGATCTAAGAATTGTATCCTTGCAGGGTAAGTATCAGGCCTGCCTCCCTTCAAAATTCAGGAAAGAAAACCTCCAACTTCACTGAATTAGATAAGAAGTGCTTTTTTACTAAGTTTGAAATGATAGCAGCAATAGTAAGGCAAGTTCTGATTCAAAATGCCAAGAATTATACCTTGAAAGTCACACCAAATCCTTCCCCACAGGCCAGGGTCCAACACTGAGTGTCCAATGATGTCATGGGAAAGCTCCTCTTCAGGTATTTCTTGAATCTCAGGATGGTTGGCCTTGACCCAGTATTAAACGACTCCACTCAACAGAGCCATAATTCATGAGTGCAAACCTTCCTTCCAGTTCTCATGGGACTACTACACCCCGGCTCACTTCCCCATCCCAAATGCCCATGTCCCCCATTTCTATGGAAGCCGATAGCAAGCACGCTGCAGAAGCACATGCTGAAGATCCGGCTGGCAGTAGATTGTCTTCTTATCCATAAATCCTTTAGGACAGGTCACCTGCCAATTTCAGAATAAGAAGTCATCAGTGTGCTGATGATCAACAAGCATATAGCTCTAACTCAGGTCAGACTGGAGATGTAGTGAACTTACAGTGGACCTGCTATCTAGAAGCTGAAAGGGGCTCACTGGGAAAGAAAAAAAAAATCTGAAGCTGAGCATTTAAAAACTAGAGCAGCTATTTGCTCAAAAAACTTCTGGGTCTCTGAATGGTTTAGTTGTAATCCTGGATCAGACGTTACCTCCCCTAAAGGAGAAAGTGTCCAATTTTGTTCTTTTTCACTTATGGCTATAGTTGGATAAGTAGGTGGAAGTCATGATTAGAAAGGTTTTTTTTTTCAATCTCAGCTGCTATACCAGATATGGTGGATTATGATTGAAAGGTCCAGGAAATAATGTTTTTTAGTTCCTGTAAATTAGATTGTCTTTGGAAATTTGAATAGCATGCATTCTGAAACCTTCTGGAGCATGGTTTAAAAAAGAACTTTTCCATCAAGCTTTTAACAAGGCATGTATTATTCTATAGTGTGATTCATTTATATGGTATCATATAAAATTGCCAACTATTGGGACTGGCAATATAAAATATTGCAAACAAAAAAAACCCTCAAATGTTAATTAAGGAATTGATCGCACTTCAAGATGAGGACGGTACATAAGATTGGAAATAGCTTTAGAGCTGTGCAATCTCGTGGTACTAGCTAGTTTTGAAATTTCTGTCTCTTTATAGCCTCAGTAAACCACAACAGAACTGTGGTTTTCTTTGTCGACAACCCTTTTCCTTTTTCCAAACCATGTTGCTTTATTTACAATAAGTTTATATACCGTCTCAATCCAACCCATATCCCATTGGACTTTAAATGATTTACAATATTTAATAAATTTTAAACATAATTTTATCAATAGATTCAAACAACAAAATACAACAATAGTAGTACAATGATATAAAATACAATCAATATATAAATGAAATAAGACCAAATCTTATTTAATTCACAAAATTGCTCTGACAAAGGTAAGTCCTTGCTTACCAATTGCATTCCCTGATTGGAGGGGATGCTTTTGCATTGTCTGGCTCTCTAGGTTAGATGGGCAGATCCAACTGAGGATGGGCAGCCTCTTAGATAACTAGGACTAAAGTGATTAATGGCTTGAAAAGTAGCTACCAGCATCTTGAATGGCATTTAAATTCATGCTGGTAACCAGATTAGCTTTTAGCAGCAATGATAAGATGACGGTAAACCAAAACTGATCAGTGAATCATATGGCTTGCTGCATTTGGATCAGATGAGTTTCTGGATGATCTTCAAAGACAGTCCTAAGAAATCAAAATGAAATATAACAATACTTTCCTCGGTACATCCTGTTCTAAAGGTTATAACTGATACAAAGTTGAATACCTTTGAATTGTAAACCAAGATACATCTCCCTTACAGGTTGTGAGCCTGGTCTCTCTGAAGCAGTACACCCCCACTCTAAGTAAAATATAGTATTGTCAAGGAAACAAGCAGTTTCTAAACATATATTTCATGGCTTAGCTTAATCTGAACCTTCTTATCTCTGTTCAGACCTTAACAGGCTTTAGGCAGTAGTTCAGGACATCTACCACATCTCTCATTTGGCCTGGGATGGAGATGTACAAATCAGTATCATCTACAAATTAATATCTCAGCCCAAATCCATGGATGATCTCTCACTACTGCTTTATAAAGATATTAACAACATAGAGGAATGGATTAGAATGGAGCATTTGACCGCCTGCCTTCTGCAGTTTAGTGGTTTCAGCTAATCCCGTTATCATAAGGAAATGATCTGTCCATTTCATGAAACTGATGGAAATATTTCCAAGAATTAGAATTCAACTGAAAAGAAAGGCCAGTTGCATGGTTTGGACCAGTGATGATATGGAAAGAATCCATAGTATATACAGTATAAGGATGAAGATGAAGAATGCAGTATTTAAAACTAATGTTCAACATGGTGGTAAGAAGAAATAAGCTGGAATTTATGAAGATAATATTTTTCAGGGAGAAATATAATAAATATATTATATGATTATATAATAAATATAGTATTTCTTGGATGTAGATTATTTATGAGTGTTATTATCAGGAAAAAATATTTTTAATATGTCTATAAGCAGCTCAAATATCTATCAACCAATCTGAACTTTATTAGATACCATCAATAGCACCACTGTTTTTTTCTACACAATTCCTAGCAGCCTATGGAAAATCAAATTATCTATCCAGCAAGGAACTGTTGAAAAATTTCTATCATTTATCATTCTGACCCTAACTCTAACCCTAACCCCCATAGATGCCATAATGTTACATTCTATTCTATTATAAAAAAACTTTGATGAACTGGGTCAGTAGTAGAATAAAATCTTCTTAATCCAGTCTTATCCACCCTGGGAAAATAAATATCTGATTTGAAGGAATCAATTTTATGATTTACCTAGCCCATTCTATAACAAGGGACCCCAGGTTTCTATTACTGCAGAAGTCCCTAACCTTTATGGCTTGGCAGCCTGGTTGGGGGGGGGGGGGAGAAGAGGGGAACCAGTTCTGAATGGACCACAGCCTGGTGGTGGACTGTGGCCCAGGGTTTGAGGACCCCTGTATTACTGCATTTCATGTCTATGAATATTTCCCTTGTTCAATTTCTAGAAGAAAGCAACACTCTCAAATTCCTGTGTGTTATTATATTATTCTTAAAGAAACAAATAGGATGATATGGAAAAAAATATATTAATAGATTATAGGGTGCCCCTATAAGGCCTAGTCTTTTCCCAATCCTGTGGAACATACAAATAAAGCTGCTAGGGAAGATCACCCACTGGTTCAGGATGAAGAAATATGAATATGCTTATAATACCCAAAGGTAGCTCAGTGGCTAAGATGCTGAACTTGTTGATCAGAAAGGTCGGCAGTTTGGTGGTTCGAATCCCTAGTGCCATGTAATGGAGTGAGCTCCCGTTACTTGTCCCAGCTTCTGCCAACCTAGCAGTTCGAATGCAAGTAGAAAAATAGGGACCAGTTTGGTGGGAAAGTAACAGCGTTCCGTGCACCTTCGGTGTTTAGACATGCCGGCCACATAACCACGGAGACGTCTTTGGACAGCACTGGCTCTTTGGCTTTGTAACAGAGATGAGCACCATTCCCTAGAGCTGGAAACGACTAGCACATATGTGTGAGGGGAACCTTTACCTTTATAATTCCCATTCATATACCACAATCATGGGCCAAAACAACGTTGCAATAGTCATAACCTAGTGCCTGGAAACAATCAGGTCCTGAGTGAAGAAAAACATGCTTGGACTTAGCCTAAGAGCAGCTGTTAATTCAGAACTCTTCCATTTTCAATGAAATGCCAATTTTGGTTCTTAATGGAATTATACTCCCCTCAGAGAGGGTCAGATCCCTAAAGCAATACTGCCATTCAGTTGGGAGAAAGGGGGATCTCGAATGTGACTCTTTCTTATTTCCTCTGACAACTACTATTTTATAACCTGTATCCTGGTGCCTGAACGCCCTAATATTTTCTTATCTTTTGGGGAATGTACTGGGGGGAGGGTCATGTGGGTTGTTTCACTCTGAAAGACAGCAGAAGATAACCCTGGGAATGCCTGCTTATCTGGTTCTCAGGACAGCCATTGCAATAATATCTTCACACCTGTGGATTGGCTGAATCCACATTGAACTAGAGGGAGGGGTTTCTAATGCCTTATTTCTAACTGTATTGCCTGAGGGGGGCGGCAATATTTAGAGTCTGCTTTGCCTTTGTCCTCTTTTCACTTCTGCTCAATAAAAGGTTCCTTTTGAAATACTTAGTATCAAGGGTTTTTACTTTCTTGAGTTAGAAGGAATCCTTACAGAGAGGGGTAATGGAATAAAGTGGGAGCAAGGGAGAAAGGACAAGGCTGTATGTTTCTGCTCCTGGAAGTTGTGGGAAAGAAGGTCTTTCTGAACTCTGGATGTTGTGCTATTAGTGACTTATCTAGAAATGGATGGTCTTTGCTATCACGTAAAATATTGTTGTAATTTTCTTAACAGGGATTTGTCCTTCTCTCTCTCTCTCTTTTGCAGCATGTCCCCTAGGACAGCGGTAGGGAACCTTGGCTCTTTTATCACTGATGGACTTCAACTCCCAGAATTCCTGAGTGAGCCATAAACGTTTCCCCATCCCTGGCCTAGTGGTTTTTCAGTTGTGAAGGAAATCAATTTTTGACTTGAATGGGACTGTTTAATATACAAATGTAGGACATATAAAGAATATTGATCATTCAAGTCAAAAATTAGGACATTTGTATATTGAACAATCCCATTCAAATCAAAAATTGATTTCCCTCACAACTGAAAAACCAGTAGGCCAGGGATGGGGAACTTTTTATAGCTCATTCAGGAATTCTGGGAGTTGAAGTCCATAAGTGATAAAAGAGCCAAGGTTCCCTACCACTGCCCTAGGAGGTGGGTATCAAGTCCCCAACATCTATATATCAGGTTAGACGAATGGAACCACTGTATCTATATATCCTCCCAATAGCCTTGCTAGCAACCAGGTCAGCTCCTCAGTGCATTTGTCAGCAGGGCTGTCCTTCAAAGTGAGAACTGATACTTGCTGGATCATTTGGTATTAATTTCTTTGTTGCAACTAGATATATTTAGGACTGTGATGTCAATAACAGCTCCTATGTCGGTTTTTAGAAAGGCAGAATATGTGCGTTGTGTTAGAAAATGAGATAAAAATACTACTTTGCTACCAAAAGTATGTATTTTATTTATGTTCAGCTTAGTCAAAAGAAGAAAGAACCAAAATTTCAAAGGAACTTATGAAATCCTGTCAATTGTCCAGCATTATACTTGCAGTGCATATGCAGTATGCAAAAGAGTACCCTTCATTCTCTTATTTCATTTTATTTTTGATCTTACAGGACCCCTGAAAGTTATTGAATTCTTGATGAAAAATTGAAAACATTTTAGTGTGTTAGCAGGTTTTAAGATTAATATACAGAAAACGAAGATAAAGAAATCTGGGTTTAAATTTGAGAAAAGGTTAAATATTGGGGATACCTTGACTAATATTACTTTTGTCCTTTTTTTTCTTTCTGCACTTATACTTTTATTCTTTCCTGAATTTTTTTCTTTGATTTTTTTTTAAATCTGTCTGTCCACCTATCTATATATGGTATCTATAAGGTATTGATGGAAAAATAGGCAATGACCTGTAGTGGGAGATAGTAAATTTTCTAACTTGAATGGTTAGCAGCATGAAGATCTTGCAGCAACAAAGTCTTAATGAATAAGGAATGTAAAGTATGGATTGGAAAGTCCCCATATGATTATGTCAAGAAGAAATAAATAACAGGGAAAACAATTTAGAATTATTACTTCCCTTGTGTAGTTAGTATTAATCATTAGAATAGTGAATTACCAGAGGAGATATAGGTGATAGTTTCTGAATGATGGCAACAGAGGAAATAATTTAAGGCTGAGTCACATCAATGCTTGCCCCAATTCTAGTACAGGCCACTGACAGTTTCTGGAAGGCTGGGATGCACATATTCTCTACTCCACACTCCTCTCCTCTCCCTTTCCATTTCTTTTCCTGTCCTGTGCCTTCAAGTCAGTAATGATTCTTGAAGAATGCCTGGACTAGTCCCTACACTTTCTTAGCAAGATTTTCAGAAGTCTTTTGTCACTGCCTTCCTAGGTGACCATATTATTGCAATTTTCTTTCATTAACCCCATTCATCAACTGGTCTCATATTGGCTCCTGCTGGAACAGAAGAAAAAAGTTCCATGGCAAATGTCACAGGGTCATATTTCCATATGACAGCCTTCATAGATGCAACATTCCATAAATGCTGATATAGCCTGTACTTTCTCTAAATTGAACCTCTCCATTCAGGAGTTTCCTGAAACTTCCTCTCCCAGGCTTCCTTTTCCAAATTTTGCCATTTTTTTCTGAGAACAAACCGCAAATTGTGCAAGCTCTCTTTTCCTTATTTTTTTTTTTTGGGGGGGACATTGCAGCAGAGAGGATTAGATCAGGAAGCTTACAGGCAGAGCCCAAATACCTCTGCTTGCTAGTTTGCCTCAAGGACAGTGCAGTCACTATGAAGAGAAAGCAGCTACCTCACCTAGGCACGCTAGGTCTGAGTCTGTACAGAACACAGGGTCTAAAAATAATCAAGCGTGTTGTGTCATGTGTGAACGCAGCCTAAGCAGAAGCCTACATTGGCAATGGTCTATTGAGGAGCATAGGAATAGTGAATAGTGAGGTGATAGATGCCCCTTTCACTGGCTCTCCATTGTTGGAAGAAGTCTCCTTCCAGGTTCAGTCCCAAGTGGGGAAAAAGACACTGGAAACATGGAGGCTGTTTGGAAGGTTTAATGGTGGACAGGAGGACCACATGGCCTGGAGCTTCATCACCATCTGGGTCGCCAATATTGTTGGAAGAAATATCCTTTGGGTTCAGTTCCAAGCGGGGAAAAAGATACTGGAAACATGGAGGCTGTTTGGGAGATTTAATGGTGAACAGGAGCACAACATGGCTTGGAGCTCCATCACCATCTGGGTCACCAATATTATTGGAAGAAATATCCTTTGGGTTCAGTTCCAAGTGGGGAAAAAGACACTGGAAACATGGAGGCTGTTCGGAAGGTTTAATGGTGGACAGGAGGACCACATGGCTTGGAGCTCCATCACCATCTGGGTCGCCAATATTATTGGAAGAAATATCCTTTGGGTTCAGTTCCAAGTGGGGAAAAAGACACTGGAAACATGGAGGCTGTTTGGAAGGTTTAATGGTGGACAGGAGGACAACATGGCCTGGAGCTTCATCACCATCTGGGTCCCAGTATTATTGGAAGAAATATCCTTTGGATTCAGTTCCAAGTGGGGAAAAAGACACTGGAAACATGGAGGCTGTTCGGAAGGTTTAATGATGGACAGGAGGACCACATGGCTTGGAGCTCCATCACCATCTGGGTCGCCAATATTATTGAAAAAAATATCCTTTGGGTTCAGTTCCAAGTAGGGAAAAAGACACTGGAAACATGGAGGCTGTGTGGGAGGTTTAATGGTGGACAGGAGGACCACATGGCTTGGAGCTCCATCACCATCTAGGACGCCAATATTATTGGAAGAAATATCCTTTGGGTTCAGTTCCAAGTGGGGAAAAAGACACTGGAAACATGGAGGCTGTTCGGAAGGTTTAATGGTGGACAGGAGGACCACATGGCCTGGAGCTCCATCACCATCTGGGTCGCCAATATTATTGAAAAAAATATCCTTTGGGTTCAGTTCCAAGTGGGGAAAAAGACACTGGAAACATGGAGGCTGTTCGGAAGGTTTAATGGTGGACAGGAGGACCACATGGCCTGCAGCTTCATCACCATCTGAGTCGCCAATATTGTTGGAAGAAATATCCTTTGGGTTCAGTTCCAAGTGGGGAAAAAGACACTGGAAACATGGAGGCTGTTCGGAAGGTTTAATGGTGGACAGGAGGACCACATGGCCTGCAGCTTCATCACCATCTGAGTCGCCAATATTGTTGGAAGAAATATCCTTTGGGTTCAGTTCCAAGTGGGGAAAAAGATACTGGAAACATGGAGGCTGTTTGGGAGGTTTAATGGTGAACAGGAGGACCACATGGCTTGGAGCTCCATCACCATCTGAGTCGCCAATATTGTTGGAAGAAATATCCTTTGGGTTCAGTTCCAAGTGGGGAAAAAGACACTGGAAACATGGAGGCTGTTTGGGAGGTTTAATGGTGGACAGGAGGACCACATGGCCTGGAGCTCCATCACCATCTGAGTCGCCAATATTGTTGGAAGAAATATCCTTTGGGTTCAGTTCCAAGTGGGGAAAAAGATACTGGAAACATGGAGGCTGTTTGGGAGGTTTAATGGACCACATGGCCTGGAGCTCCATCACCATCTGGATCGCCAATATTGTTGGAAGAAATATCCTTTGGGTTCAGTTCCAAGTGGGGAAAAAGATACTGGAAACATGGAGGCTGTTTGAGAGGTTTAATGGTGGACAGGAGCACCACATGGCTTGGAGCTCTAGAGTGGGAAGGATGATAACATGCTCCAAGGTGAGAAGATCAAGAAGAAAGACCAAGATGCTGAGAAACCTTTATATAACCTCTGTTGGGCCCCCACCTTAGTGTTTCCTGTGTAAGAAATGTATCCCATTGCCTGTCAAGAGTCCCAGGGGCAGGGAGAGGGTCTTAGCTAACTTTGTAGGCTTTGTCTGTACCCCATGGCTTCACCTGAGTGCTCGCTGATGCAATCTTCCCAGGCCAGGTGGTGAGATGGGTAGAGGCCTTTGTTATGTAGAATACTCTGGCCAGGGCTTAATGGCCCACCCATTAACAAAGGTGGGTGGGAGTTTTTATTTTACCCCTTTTAAGGGGAACTATTCTGCCTTTTTTAATGTTTCCCAGGATATTTCATTTGTCTAGGCGAGGGATGGGGGCTAACTTCCTACACCACTGAAAGGAAGCTCTTTTTTTGCGTTTTCTTCCCAGATGCCCCAGCCTTTGGGGCCCACAGAAATAAGGGGAATAGAGAAAGAAAGGGAGACAGACAGAGAGAGAGAGAGAGGAAGGAAAGAAAGAAAGAAAGAAAGAAAGAAAGAAAGAAAGAAAGAAAGAAAGAAAGAAAGAAAGAAAGAAAGAAAGAAAAAGATCAAGGCGGGGGCCACCTCTGCCTTATTTTGGCATACACTGGTCCATGTTTTCCCCCCCAATCTCACTCCCACCAGGAGTGGCAAAGCTCAGAGGCCTGAGGCCAGCCTGATCAAACGGAAGGCGGCGGGATGAACCTGAGGGCTTTTCTGGCAGGGGGCTGTTACCTCCTGCCCTTTTCCCAGGCCCGGCTAAAAGAGCAAGAAAAAAAGGCGGGGAAAGGGCTTTTTCCTCTCCACCCACCACCCCCCTCAGGTGACTCTCTCTCTCCTCAACCCAAGAGCCGCTATTTCTTTCAAAATCAAAGCGGCCGAGCGGGCCCCCTTTTTCTTTTTTTCTTTTCCTCCCGCCGCCTAATCGCCTCATTCGGGGCTCAGCTTTGGGCAGCCAAAACGGCACCGTAGCCTCTGCCTCAGGCCTCCCCCCCCCCCCCCCCACACCTCCTCAAGGGGAGACGAGCATTGCCGCTCGCCGCGCAGCTCCGCGCCGTGCTCTGAAGAGGCGGGCGGGCGGGCGGGCGGGCGAGGGGAGGGAGGGCCTGCGAAGCGGCGGCGGCCGGGAGAGAGCGCGCGCCGGGCGCAAAGCAGCTGAGGGGGACGGCTCCGCGGCGGGTGCAGCATCTTCAAGCAGCATCTGCCATTGGCGTCGGCGGCCAGCAGAGCAGCCCCGAGCTCCCATCTCGGTCCCTGTGGAGTCGGGGAACCGGTGGCGGTGGGGTATCTCAGCAAGGTGACGGACCGCCTGGTTCTCTCCGCCCTTTTCTTTTTAATTTCTTGGAAAGATTACTATACGCTCCCCTAACACCCCGCTCACAACTCTCCTGACGGAGGGGAGAGAGACTCCCCTCTTCTCCCCCCCCCCCGCCACGACCCACGTTTGCTTCGCTTTCTCTACCCTAGCAGAGCCCCCCCCTCTTACCGCCCCCCTCCAGGCAAACGGTTGCGGGAGGGCCTCTCGCGGTGCCTAGTTTATTTGGGGGGGGGGGGCTCACCAAACCCCCCCTTTTGTGTGTGTGTGTGTTTCCTCTTTGCAAACCTCCCCCCTTCCCAACCTCTCCCAGATGTTCAAGGTAGCAGCCTTCGCCTGCGTGTGGGCAGCCGCTTGCTGCAACCCAGCCGGGGCGGCGGGTTCGAGGACTGCAGTGGCGGCGACGGGAGTCGGCGCCGGGTCAGACAGCGGGAATTTCCTGGATGATCAGCGATGGCTCACCACCGTCTCCCAGTACGACAAGGAGGTCGGGCAGTGGAACAGATTCCGAGACGTAAGTGTGAGGCGAGCGAGGCCGCTGGGGGGCGTGGGGGGGGAGATGGGGGTTTCTGGGTGTTTTTTTTCTGCCCTCCACCCCCCCTCCTTTTTTTTTTTTTTTTGCCCTCCCTCCCCCAAGACTGCTCCCCTTGAGTCACTGGGCTGCAGATCAGGGATGTCTTTCCTGGGGGGGGTGGTGGTGGTGGAAGTTTTCCTTCTCTTCTTTATGAATCTAGCAGGGCTCCCTTCCCCAACCCCTTGTCAATCCTGTCTTGCAGACTGAGTTTGTTTTACGACCAAATGTAGTCCACCCTATGCAAGCGACCAACTTTTCCCATTGGGTCACGCAGGGAGTATTACAAGAATTAAAACTGGGGGGTTGTCTTTCCTGGGGGGGGGGGGGGAGTTTTCCTTCTCTTTATGAATCTAGCAGGGCTCCCTCCCCCCCACCCACCCTTGTCAAATCCTGTCTTGCAGACTGAGTTTTTTTAGACCAAATTTAGTCCTCCCTATTGCAAGCGACCAACTTTTCCCATTGGGCCACACAAGGAGGTTCGGAGTTATTAAAAGAATTAAAAAGTGGGGGGAGGGGCGCCAAAAGTTGTTCACTTTTATATTTATGTTGCCTCATCTGGAAAAGTGGGAAAAGTGCATCATCTTCTCCACCCCCCCCCCAATAATATTTATCTCGCTAATATATCAAGAAGGCAGGCATCGATCTTATGGCTTAATGGGATCGTTAAAAAAGCAGGGAGGGGGATGAAAAGAGACAATGCTACTTTGGAGGACTTGGGTGTCCATGAATGAATAAAGGCCCTTGATTGATGGTGATGGTGATCAATAGTACTGAGGAAAATGGGGGGGGGGGAGAGGGAGGAAAGTAGATTTCCCATCCTTTTTTTTTTTTTTTTTTGCATGCTTGTGCGAAACTATACTGTATAATAAAAGCCATAGATGCGTTTCTGAGGTCCAGGGAATGGAGACTATGCTGCAAAGCTTAAGACCTGTGTTACTTGGTGAGGTGTCTTTCTGCAAAAGGTTGGGGATGGGGGAGGGATGAAAGAAAAAGAATATCTAGCATCATGACCATCAAAGCAAAAATAGGCCACTGGTTAAGGGAGAGCAATGGTTTTTCAGGGTGGAAAACAAAGGTTGTTTTTTTTCTTCCTTATTGGGAAGAGTGGATAGAAGAACACTTCAGCCCCTTTTGATGGAAATGAATTAAGCTTTTTGAGCCTGCTTGTTTGTCATGTTCCATCATGGTGTATATATAATAATTGGCAACTTTCTACTGCCATAGCACTCCGTGTTTAAATGTGTTTCAGCCTCATGGAAAAAAAGTAAGGAAAGTTGAAAGCAGGATCATGCATGCATGCATACAACAGGGTTATAGCTCTAGTGCTGAGCAGTCACTGCCTCTCTTTCCCATTTCTAATTTGGCCTGTTTAGAAGGGTCAAAGCCAAAAAGTTCAGTCAGTGTGTAAAATGCTCCTCAGTGAACAACAGAATTGAGATGGGATACAAAAACTGTTGTGAATTGGAATTGGGAAGCACAGTAAACCATTTCCTATCTGCTTGCTTCCTCTTTTTTTAATTAGGCATATTAAGTACACTGTATTGTATACTTTTAAAAGTGTTAAGAACAATGCAGCTACTGAAAAGAAAAGAAAGTGTTTTTCCATTTTTATACTGGAATTAAAACTGGGGTTACATTAATAGTGTTTGAACCATTAAATGCTTGCTTGAATGTTTATATTGAAGGCATAACTAGCTATACATGTTTAATTGGAATTAATTATACATTGACATGTATGCCCATAGATGTTTGCATTGGATGTAGCCTCAGACAGAATACATTATGGGAAGAAAATAATATTTATTATAGTAACCCTTTATTCTGGATGAATTGTATGCCTTGTGTTCTTTTGAAAATAGTTCTTTGGAAGGAATTGATGTTTCTGTTTTTCTCTTTTAAAAATACCTGCCCTTAGCCCTAACATTGGCTTTATAGCTTTTTTCTAAGCTGTATTTGGAGAAGAAGCTTGTTACTTGTTTTATTTATATATACTATGAATCATAATGATGCATTCACAAAAATGATTAATGTATTTTTCCATTGATTAGCTTGAAGATGTAACGATTCCATTCCCTAGTGCACACTGATGGTAATTTCTGCCCTTGAGACACTAATATTTTCTTAAGAGAGTTTTCTCACATTTCTTGAACATCTCTAGATTGGACTCCCTTGGCATTTCAGTTGGTGTTTCTGAATCCTCCAGCCATCACTTTGGTTTCTGCTCCATAGATTGTCAGGAGCTCAAGACTGCATCAATTCAGAATCTTTGTTTTGGGAAAAGTTCAACTGAGAGGATTTTGACCAATCCTGGTAGCTACAAAAAAGGCATAAGATATTTATTAACTGAAAGAAAATATGAGAAACAGGGTCATGATGATGAATATACACCTAGGCAATAGTGTGGTATATCTCAAGTTTATAGTCATGGAAAATGGTGTGCATTTTGTAGAAATAATTTTTCTAGCTATTTTTTTAGTTGTTTGGTTGCAGAATGTGAAATATTAATTGGAAACCTGCTCTGCTACTGAGTATGTCCTTTACTTATTAATTTCTAGGACTGTCACTTTGATTTTCTGCTTGCTACTAGGAGACAGTGAATTCAGTGGAAAATGCATCTGAGGACCAAATTAGTAGATTGGTGTTTGTTATCAGTGTTTTAGTTAATCTGTTTTTTTTTAATGTTCAAATGGATGTTGTTACTTAGTCTGGCATGTAATGAGTACATATTTCCTGTTGGAGTGATAATTGAGTGCATTGATTGTTACCTCAGTCATCACAAACTTTGTGATAGTTTGCACTTATTTCTATCAGACAAAAATATTAGGGTTTTAATTCACTACACACTCTTAAAAATAATACTGTTGTTCATAAATAACAATATTAGCAAACACTGATCTACTATATTTTTACAGATAATTAAAAAAGAATGGTTTGTACTTCTTAAGATGCTAATATCTTGTCACTAAGCATTCTTGTTTATAAAAAGAAATAATATGGTTAAAATGTTAGCAAATTCCTTCAGTAGTTTTATCAATACCTGGGCAACAACCATAGCTGAACATAAGGAGTAAACATAATATTAAAACTCAGTTAAGATACTTTTTTAAAAGTATGCTTTTGGGAACTTGGAAGTTATATGCTTTCCATTCTGCTTATTCTGAGCTGATGTTATGTTTTGGAAGACCAAGAGCAATTGGCCAGAGATTGATGTGTATATAAATTATAATAGCATAGAAATGGTGTATAACCCTATTCAAAAGTTTTAATGTTGATGTGAATGAGGCTGCAGTCTGAAATCAAATACTGTCTAATTTACAAATGTTGGATGTTATAGTGGAGAATTAGAATTAACTTGATGTTTCATCATAAATGTACACAATTACTTCAGGATGGGTTTTTGTGCATTATGTCATGAGAATTATGTGTTCATCTAGGTGTTAAGCTGTTTTGCTTCTACATGTATATGAAATCATATTTCTTGCATGATGATTGCTAATATCATCCTTATAATAAATAATCTTGAAGATATCTGATTTTTTAAAATTTTTGAAAAAAGTACTGGAGGAAATTTCTTCCAACTTTTGTTTAAATAATCCCTTTACCTCTTTAAATTATTTAACTGGAATTAGAACTGTAAAAGCTGTGGTAGTTATACTTTTACTTGAGATTAAGCCCAGCTAATGTTAGAGGGGCATAAATCTGGTATAGAATGGCTCCTATGATATTCTATAAATATTTTTATAACTTTCTGTGACACAGTCATTCACTAAAAAATGAGACTAACTGTCTTTGAAATGCCTTAGGTCAATAAATGAGTAAACATTTATTCTAATGATATTAAATCATCTTCTGATAAAAGCTCAAATCTATCAATTGTAGAACAAATATACCAAAGATATTTTATTACTATATTAAGCTATAACAAATAGATTGTTTGATTATATACTATCAAGTTGGTGTCAACTGTAAGTGACCACATAAATTTCCTCCTTGATGATCTGTTTCCAATCTATGTTTTTTACCACTATAACTTCCCCATCCAAATTCAACAGGTGTAGTTTGTTTAATTTCTCATTATCATGCAGTTGTTAAAGACATTGATCCCACATCACACAAAAAATTAAGAGTCTTATTCATATTTACTAATATCTGGAGTTATTGCAAATCTTGTCTTTAAAAATCATTCAAATAGAAAAACAGGATTGTTTCAGCAATAAGAAATGGTGATTGTCAGCGTGACTAATTCAACCTTTCTACCACTTTGTGGCTTGCAGATGTGTTCTGCTTCAACTCTTGGCCCTTTCTGGTTGCAAATACTGACCTTAGTAATATAATATTTCTGAGGTGTCTCCAATGGGAGAGATTGCTAATTTAAAAGGGTTATTTTGAAAATGATTTAAATTCTGCTTCTAATAGCATTCAATATTTGAAACGTTATTTTCCCTATTAAATTGTTTTTCCTGCTGGATGCTGTTGTATCCTGCTTATGCAGTTTAACTTCATTCAAGTACAGTGATTATTTAGGTTTTCTTAGATAGTGGTAAATTGTATTTCAAGCATGCTTTTTTGAAAAATAAAGGAAAAGCCTTTGACAAGTTCTTTTAATGTGAAAAGCAGTATTTAAAGGCTTAACTCAGGAATTAACTGACAAGATTGATTTATGTATCACATAATGACCCCAACTTTTGGCTCATTGAGTCAGCTTTCCAAAAGTGATTTAGAACACAATAGAAGGGAATTGAGAGCAGTTCAGTAATAACCATTCATAACCTTAATTAAGATTTGTTGTAACTTCTCCTGGTTCATTAGCTTGGCCTTGGATTTCCTAAATGGATAATTAATATTATATCCACTAAAACAAGTTCATTCCAAATAATATTGTTGAAACCTGTTTGAATCCTTATTTTCACTTTTATGGAAGTGGTTTAACAGTCTTGACATAAAACCTATTTTACATAGAAATAGAGGGAAGTATAGGATTTAAAGGATATATTTGGTAGGGCTGCGCAAACTTCCAAGGAGTGTTGATTTCCTGAGAAAAGATGGAGCAAGGCATCTCTTGAAAGCTAATACAAAGCTGATATATAGTATATCGAGGACTGTGTAAAGTGGACCTTTTGCTTCTTCAGTAACTAGCTATCAGGATTTTTTTGCTTTGAGTACCTGATTGTCCCTCAAAATGTCCCTTGCAAAGCTGGGAAGACTCCAACTTTCCCAAGAGCTGAAGAATGTTATGAAAAAGCTGCAACATTCTTTTTTTACAACTATTTTTTAGAATCCTTCCTCTTTCACAAAAGCAAGTGAGATTTCTGTTGAAGCATAGCATGCATACAGATACTACTTTTTATCATTTGTAAATATGGACAAGATAAGAAACAATATAGAGTTTTGGAGAACAAAACAAAGCAAATCTAAGCTTCACAGAGGCTTAATAATAATCTAGATTAGATTTTAATATTTAACTGTCATCCAGCAAAGAGCCTCTTTCTTCCCTGTTGATCTCGTCACTTAGCATGACATCATGGATCATGTGCTAAATGATAGTATGGTAAATCACTTGATCATGAATAAGTACCACTGACTGAATTTGTGCAGCATAGTAATTCATAAATCATGGTTTATAAATCCCAATGGTTTGTTTTGAGTTCATATATCTGAACCCACCAACTGCTAGTATGATTTAATACCGTGTTTATCCAACAATACGACCCCCTCCAATAAGAAGGCCTAGCACTTTTTTATTGGCATGAGTGAAATTAAGCCCCACCTCCAAAATTTGGACCTATTTAGGGGAAGGACGGAGGGGACTGGGATGTGTGAAACTTGCCATTAGGAGCTGTCTGTGGGCAGCTATGCCTCGCCACCAGGCCGCTCCTAATGGCCGATCATGACGGAGCACGGAGAACTCCCTACCCCCGCCAAGTGCCTTTGCCACAGACCCAGGTATGGTGCTGGCTGCAGGCTGGGTCAGCGGGCGGGCAAGTGGCGGTATGGATGGTGGTGGCAGCATGGCACTTTGCATCACGGGACCTTTGTCGGCTGCCGCTCCTCTGCCGCCATCGCTTTCCCTTTTGCCCTCGCCGTGGCTTATGCCACATTTGGAGTGCTGCCAGCAGCAGCTGGACACCCCCCCCTGCTGATGAAAACTGCTTGCCCTTCCGCAGGGGCATCGCTTTGCTTGACGGCGGCTGCGTCGACAACATCCTGCAAGTCGATGAGTCATTCGGGGTGCTAAGGGTCTGTAGGTTGATTCCCTTTCTCTTATGTTTGGATTGGAAGGTTTGTCTCTGCTCTAAGGGAAAAATGGATAGATGGTCCCCTTTTTAAAACAACCGGCAGTGGGGGGAGGAGGAATCATCCTGCAGACCCTTAACATCCCCTTAGAAGTATGAATGAATGAATGAATCAGCAGGAGAATCCTCTGGGAAGCTTGACAGGGAAAGAAGGAGGAAGGAGGGAGAGAGGGAAGAGTGTCTCTGGGATTTGCCAGGAGAAATCCAGGTGAATTTCCATCCCATTTCTGTCCTTCAAGGAGATGAAGGTGGGGAGTGATTACTTCTACCATTTAAGGGAGTACTAAAGGTGAATGAATGAATGAACCTTCCAATCCAAACATAAGAGAAAGGGAATCATCCTACAGACCCTTGGATGGAAATAGGATGGAGATCTACCTCCTGGATTTATCCTGGCAAATCCCAAAGACATTCTTCCCTTTCTCCCTCTGCCCCTCCCTCTCTCCCTTCTTCTTTCTCTGCCAAGCTTCCCAGAGGATTATTCTGCTGATTCATTCATTCATTCATTTATTTATTTTCAAATTTTATATACCGCTCCCATCTCCCAACGGGACTCCGGGCGGTTTATAGCCAAATAAAATATAATCCAGTACAATATTTAAAATACAATTAAAAAGATTAAATAAGTGGCTGAGGCTAAAACAAACTATGACGTTAAAAGGTTAAAAAGTTAAAACCAGTTAAAATCAATTAAAAACCCTACCCATAACTAGGCCAGACTGGCTAGATGAAATAGGTGGGTTTTCAGCGCGCGCCGGAAGGCTAGTAGGTCAGGGATGATCCTCATCTCCAGGGGTAATTCGTTCCAGCGGGAGAGTGCTCCCACAGAGAAGGCCCGCACCCTCGGGGTTGCCAGCCGGCACCGTCCAGCCGGCGGTACACTGAGGAGGCCCACTCTATGGGAGCGCACTGGCCAACGTGAGGCTGATGGTGGCAGTAGGCGGTCCCGTAAGTACCTAGGTCCCAAGCCATGGAGCGCTTTAAAGATGACCACTGGCACCTTGAATCGCACCCGGAAGGCCACCGGGAGCCAATGCAGCTCGCGCAGAAGTGATGTAACATGGGAGTTCCGTGAAGCCCCCAAAATCACCCGCGTGGCCGCATTCTGCACCAGCTGGAGCCTCCGGATGCTCTTCAAGGGCAGCCCCATGTAGAGAGCATTGCAATAGTCTAGACGGGAGATGACAAGGGTGGATGTGATCGTGCGAAGTGCATCCCGATCCAGAAAGGGCCGCAACTGGTAGATCCTATGGACCTGACAAAAAGTCCCCCTGGTGACAGCTGCTATATGTTCTTCTAACAACAGCTGTACGTCCAGGAGGACACCCAGATTGTGTGCCCTCTCTGTGGGGGCAAGAATTCCCCCCCCCAACGGCCAGTAATGGAGTTAACTGGCTATATTGGGGTGCCGGAAAGCACAGACACTTGGTTTTGGCCGGGTTGAGTTGAAGCCTGTTTCGCCCCATCCACCCCCGCACAGCCTCCAGGCACCCGGTCATCCACGGATCCGTCGGGGTGGCCTGGGTTAGAAATGTATAGTTGCGTATCATCAGCGTACTGATGGAACTCTACCCCAAAGCCACGGATGATCTCACCCAGTGGCTTTACATAAAAGTTGAACAGCAGGGGTGAGAGCACAGACCCCTGAGGCACCAGCAGGGGCGAGAGCACAGACCCGAGGCCGATCTCTGTCCCCCCTGCCAACATAAATTGCAAGTGGTCGGAGAGGAAGGAGGAGAACCACTGTAATATGGTGCCTCCCACCCCCAACCCCCCCCCCAGCCGCCGCAATAGGATACTGTGGTCGACAGTATCAAAAGCTGCCGAGAGATCTAACAGGACCAGGACAGAGGAACAACCCCTGTCATGGGCCCTCCAGAGATCATCCACTAACGCGACCAACACCGTTTCTGTGATGTACCCGGGCCTGAAACCTGATTGGCGTGCATCCAAATAGACAGCTTCATCCAGGTGCTGCGGGAGCTGTCATGCCACCACACTCTAAAGTGAAGGTTGGAGACCGGACGATAATTAGATAATAAAGTTGGGTCCAGGGACGGTTTCTTGAGGAGGGGTCTCACTACCGCCTCTTTCAAGGCGGCAGGCAGAAACCCTTCACTCAAAGAAGCGTTAATAATGCCCTGGAACCAACCTCGTGTCACCTCCCGAGTAGCCAATACCAGCCAGGAGGGACATGGATCCAGCAAACATGTGGTGGAATTAAGCCCACCAAGCATCCTGTCCACGTCATCAAGGATCACAGGATCAAACTCTCCCCAAATGACCTCCCCGAACTCCACCGCTGCCATCCTGTCCAGAGTTGCCCAGTCAGAGTCCAACCCATCCTGGATCTGAATGATTTTATCCTGTAGAAAATTCGAAAAATCCTCAGCCCACCCTTGCAAAGGATCCTCCCGCACTCCCACTTCTAAAAGGAAGCAGGTCACCCTGAAAAGGGCGGCTGGGCGATTTTCTGCGGACGCAATAAGGGCAGAAAAGTGAGAATGCTTTGCCACCCTTATCGTCACTAAATAGGTCCTAATATAGGACCGTAATAGTGTTCAGTCAGATCCGAGCGGGTGGCCTTCCAACCGCTCTCTAGGCGTCTTTTCTGGTGCTTCATCTCCCTCACCTCCTCAGAAAACCATGGAGCCGATTGGGATTGGCACCGGGTCAGAGGTCGCAAGTGCACAACCCAATCAAGGGCCTCAGCCACCACCCTATCCCAGGTGGCCACCAGGTCCCCAACCGAGTCGTGTGTGCGAGCACCGGGAAATGGCCCAAGCTCCATCAGGAACCTTTCCGGGTCCATCAGGCTCCTGGGGCGGAACCATGGTGTCGGTCCTGCATCTCTGCGACGAGGAGAAGTGGTATGGAAGTCCAGTCTAAGGAGCGAATGATCAGACCATGACAGGGGCTCTACAACAACGTCCCCTATACCTAGATCATCCTGCCATTGACCAGAGACAAAAGCGAGATCCAAGATGTGACCCCCAACATTAGTGGGGTCCCTAATTAATTGGGTCAGGCCCAAGGCTGTCATGGAAGCCAAGAACTCCTGAGCAATCCCGGAGGCCCCAGCCAAAGGCAGGTTGAAATCCCCCATGACCATAAGCCTGAGGGTCTCAACTGCCAAGCCGGCTATAACTCCAGGAGCTCAGGCAGGGCCGATGTCACATAGCAGGGAGCCGGGTATGTGATCAATAAGCCCATCTGAACCCCAGAATCACACTTGATGAAGAGGGATTCACATCTGGTCATCTGAGGAACAATGGATTCCCTAGGACACAGATCTTCCCTAATAATCACCACAACTCTCCCCACCCCTCCCCTGGGCCCTCGGCCGATGAAAAACCCGAAACCCGGCTGGGCACGTCTCCACCAGGGGAACATCCCCTCCTGGCCCAACCAGGTTTCGGTAACATCCGCCAGGTCCGCACCCCCCTCCAAAATCAGATCATTCACCCCCCTCCAAAATCAGATCATTCATTCAGTTTCCTCCTCCTGCCAGTCTGTATTCTTAGGGAACTGACAGAAGGAATGAGAATAAACAAAGCTTAAAGAGTGGGGAAAGGTCCACGGGGGGGGTTTCGGGTGGCTGGAGCAAGAGGAGAGTGCCCGACCGTACAGCTGAATGAGCCAAGAGAATCTGCTTGAAGAATGCAGGCGGGAGGAACAGACTCCAACGACACCATGACCTGAAGCTCTGGGATGGGAAGCAAAGCGGGGCATAGGGGGGAGAGAAACGATGGCATCACCCTCCCGCCACTGCTTCCATCCACTGAAGCCCGAATGACTCACCGACTTGCAGGATGTTGTCGACGCAGCCGCCATCAAGCAAAGTGATACCCCTGCGGAAGGGCAGGCGGTTCTTAGCAGCAGCAGGGTGTGTCCAGCCACTGCTGGCAGCACTCTGAACGCGGCATAAACCGTGGCAAGGGCAGAAGGGAAAGCGGCGGAGGAAGCGGCGGCCGACGAAGGTCCTGCGACGCAAAGTGCCCTGCCACTGCCATCTACACCACCGCTCGCCCGCCCGCTGACCCGGCCTGCAGCCAGCACCATATGCGGGTCTGCAGCAAAGGCGCTTGGTGGGGGCAGGGAGCTCTCTGTGCTCCGCCACAATCGGCTGTTAGGAGCGGCCTGGTGGCGAGGCGTAGTTGCCTGCGGACCGCTCTAGGCGAGGATCCATGTGGGGAGGAAATTTAAGTAACCCTCGAAAAGAAGGCCTAGCTGTTTTTTCGGGGGTAAAAAAAAAATAAGGCCCGGCCTTATTTTGTGAGAAACACGGTATAATGTATGCAAGCACATCAAAAGAATTCCAAACTAATCCAATTCACAGTAGAAAAATAGGGCTATTTAACACTTTTACTTGATACTAATTTGGCTGTTTAAAATCGTCCTCTCTGAATGCTTTGCTCTTAATCATCATGCATGCCACACATATGTTTATGTAGAAAACCATCAAATGAAATTTCAGATGGGCAAAAAATCTCACTGAAAAGATTAAATACTTCATCTTTGATTTATAAACTGAATTAATTCCTGTTTGTTGTTGCCAAGTAAGTGATAGAAAGTTTGGAAAAGACAGATCATGTAAAGTTGATTCCAACCATGTTCACATGGTTTCTTTAAGACCATCCCTGAGCACTCATTTTTCACAATTGTTTTGGCATCTTTGTCTCTTCTACAGGACCATGCTAGCTATGAAGCTTAATAGCCTGTGAAAATGTTTATCACTTTCTTCATGGTTCTCCACTCCCACAAACCCAATATTTATGTTGACCAAAAAGCCCAAACTTTGTTTTGTATCAAACTTCTATTGCTAATTGTTTAGCAAAACTTAACAAGTATTGCATTATTATAAGAGTGGTTTTAAGTTTAAAGGAAGCTTTTCTAAGGAGACGTTGCTAGAAACACACAAAATCTTGTTGACTTTATGATTTCCTTTCTGGTATGTTGATCAAAAACACCATCACCATGATAAACAAAGGAAGCAATACTATGAGATGGCAATAAAATAATCAGCAGAAATATACAACTGTCAATGTTCACTATACAATATAATATAATTACCCTCCAGATCAATGGACATTCCATTCTTTATGCTGCTTTACTGTAGACTTATGAGGTTTGAATTTTATAAAATCTAGAAGATGCCAGCTTGGAAGAATAGAAGAGAATGCATTTAAAATTTGGGATTTTTAGAAAATTCTTCCATCTGTCAACAAGTAAGATGGTATTTTTCTGGGCAAGACTGAGTAAAAGGAAAATGTTTTTGTTGAACTGATATACTATGCAACTCAGTATACTATACCTTTTTTCACTCTAGCTTATGGAGGAATTTTTTTTAGTGAAATATCCTCCCATCAGCTGTCTTCTCAAACATAGATTTATTATTCCAAACACCTCTGATGATGGAAGAAGGTTTTCTGAGTTTTGATTAGGGATTTTATCGAAGCCCCTAAGTTTGCTCCTTAAAATCCTTGATTCCATATTTTTGGCCTCACTTTCATAGAGAAGAACTTTTTGCATTCTTTCCAAAAACCATAGGTGTTGGCACTAGTAGTTTTCCCTACGCATGGATTTCAGTCTGAAAAATAAGTTCCTGAAATTTTAAGACTCCTTGAATCAAAGTGACCCATACATCAACACAGATGTTGCTATATCATTTGCTGTTATTGTAACATGCAAATTGTAGCATGTACATTGTAATATAGAATTGCTAACTAGGGCATTTAAAACTTTTGCTAGACCAATGCTTGAATACAGCTCATCTGTCTGGAATCTGCACAGTATATCGGACATTAATACAATTGAGTGAGTCCAGAAGTATTTCACGAGAAGAGTCCTTCACTCCTCTGCTCGCAACAGAATACCCTATATCAGGCGTCTCCAATCTTGTCAACTTTAAGACTTGTGGACTTCAATTCCCAGAATTCCTCAGCTAGTTTTGCTGGCTGAGGAATTCTGGAAGTTGAAGTCCGCAAGTCTTAAAGTTGACAAGGTTGGCGACCCCTGCCCTATATCACCAGGCTTGAAATTTTGGGCTTGGACTACACCACTACGGTTGGATTTTTGTGTACTTAAGTATAGTACACAAACTTATTTGCTACAATGTCCTACCAATCAATGACTACTTCAGCTTCAACTGCAACAATACAGGAGCACACAACAGATACAAACTCAATGTTAACCACTCCAAACTTGATTGCAGAAAGTACAACTTCAGCAACAGAGTGGTCAGTGCCTGGAATGCACTACCTGACTCTGTTGTTACAGCCTCTAACCCCCACTCCTTTAACCTTAAACTATCCACTATTGACCTCACCCCACTCCTAAGAAGTCTATAAGTGCCTACCGTCCCTGTCCTATTGTCTCCATTTATTCGTATCTATTTCCTGTATTCTTACTCATGTTTATACTTATGCCTATTATCTTGTAAGTGATTGACAAATCAAAATAAATAAATAAAATAAATAAAATCCAACGATATTTGACTGCTTTGTAAATGATTAAAATTCTAGTCACAGTTCTTTTATATTCTTGTAGAATTCTTTAAAGTAATCATTCTTCTTAGTTATTTCTCTTCTGAACTAAAGTTGTAGCTGCTAACATTCTCAGTTGTGTCACTTTCCTGTAATTGCCTACAGGCTAAAGAAATCATGTATATTCTGAAAGGAACCATAAGATCAAAAAAATTTTAGACTTAGTGATGACTCTTTTGATTCCATGATTGGAAATGAACAGCAGCAGTAACCAAGCCTGCTGTTTTCTGGCAGGGTAGATCTATCTATAGACTCTTTTCTTCTCTTCAGAAACAAATTGGAGGAGAATGCCCTCTTTCCATCAATGCCTGCCAAGCAGATACAAACTTGTGAAATACTAAAACTCAGCTTTTCTTGGCAGAGTTTTTCAAATGCTTTGTGCTTTTGACGTGTAATATAAAATTCCCAGTTCATTCAGCAGTAGTGCTATTTCTGAATTGATAAAATAGAGAAGAGATTCTGTAAAGTGTAAAATAAGTAGCACTTTTGAAAACAACCCACCACTCTATGTATTTAGCTAGAAATATTATATTTTTGATAAATAATTTGGAGTCTTATAGAATACTTTATTAACAATTCCATGTTTTAACAATTCTTAAACTAATTTAATTGGGTGTCAAGAGACTAGGTGATAATTTAGAATAATTTTTAAGATGGACTACTTAACAAGCAAGTAAGAAAATATGTTACTTAGTGATATTTTATTTACCCATGGATAGTGTTTAGCAGAGAGAAGCTGGTTAAATTGCTGGATATTTCAAAGATAGAAAAGTATTAATATGCTAGTCTTTAGGCTGGTTTTGTAAGCTCAGGCAAGACAGCCTTTACTGTCTTTTTGTAAACCTGTAAATCCATAATCTTTTTTAAAGTTGCATAGGTTATTCAGTGGATATGGCTATGCATCATTAGTTTGTCTTATGTCTTTACTCTTATTGGAATTGACTTTTGCCATCTGTGCCTAATAAACCACAGCCACTAAAAATAGCTTTGTAATGTACAAATGGGTAGTAGCAGCAGAGTATGGGGAGCGGTTTGTATGAAACATATTAGAACTCCAAATGTAATATGGCTTCAATACTTAGATTCCTAAGAATTATCTTTTTTTTCTTTTCTGTTTTAAATTTAATATATGAATTGAAAGCATATTATTTATTCTTTGTATGCTTGATTAGTAATATTAAAATTAGAAAGCTTGGTAATGGTGACTACAGAATGGGAAATGTAAGTTAAACAGATATTGAATTAAAGAAAGCAGATTAGTTAAAGTATGTACATCAAGTATTGTCATGAAAATAATTCAAGTTGCCAAAATTATGTTTTAAGAGTTGAATGATTTGCATGGAAATGGCCTTTTTCATGAATAAATGTTCTTGATAGGGTCCATGATATGTAAAAAATTCTTGCACTAACTTCTACCTGCATTCCACATTTTTGTAGTCCATATTCACATTCATCTCGGGTTTTATGGTAAGCCTAGATCTTGATCCATGCAATAAAGCAGAATCGCTACAAAACAGATTATGATGACTGCCAATTATGATGACTGACGGAGCGAGTGGGCCTGTCACTCAAATAATGTTAAACTAAACACCTTTTTTCTATTGGCTTCCTGTGGAAGCACATATACAATTCAGAGCTTTTGACAGTCTTAGACCTTCAAAAAGAAAAGAAAGAATTAGGAGATATGAACATACTAGAGTGAATATTTAGGGCTTTATATAAACAATTCTGTTACAGAGAATCCTTCAGAAAATTTATTCATTTTTTCAGTCAAGTTTCAAACCCAGGCATGTGGCTGGTGTTGAGTTTCATCAGTGTCTATATATCAGTGTACTTCTCTTGGTCCTATTACAGGAAGTCCTTGACTTATAATATAGTTCATTTAGTGACTGTTCAAAGTTACAATGGCATGATCGTTTTTCACACTTATGACTTGTAGCATCCTCATGGTCACATGATCAAAATTCAGATGTTTGGCAACTGATTCATATTTATGACAGTTGCAGTTTCCATTTTTTCTGACCTTCTGACAAGCAAAGTCAAAAGATAAACTAGTTAACTTAACAACCATATTGCTAACTTAACTGCAGCGATTCACTTAACAATTGTGGCAAAACAAGTCGTAAAATGGGGCAAAACTTACTTAACAACTGTCTCACTTAACAGTGGAACTTTTTGGCTCAATGGTGGTTTTTAAGTTGAAGACTACCTTTATATCTCTGTATAGGAGAGAATATTTTCATCTTTGATCTAATTTTTGACTAAGCCATAGATCATCATGTACTGTATTCATTTATTTATTTATAAATTCTTACATTTATAGGAAAGAATATTTTGAATCATGAAGTTGGAACAGGTTTGCATTTATGATGTAGGTGGGAGGCCAGAAATGCAGCTGAAACAGTGTAATAATCTCTATTAATGAACGTAATTTTACCATTGCAGTAATAAGCCTTTAGGATGAACAGTTGCTTAATGGTTGGTATATTTTGCAAGCTAAAATTAATGATCTTCATTATCCAGTAGCTAACGTAATTTGGTTTCCTCACTGATTCTTAAATATGATGTATTTTGAAAATTAAAGAAACACTAGGTTCTTTCAGCTTGCTAAGTAAAGGGGCCAGCAGTGCTACTTTCCTATAAGAACAGAATAAATAATGATAAAAAAAAGAATGACAGTTTTGTCATTTAGAAAGAGGTTGTATCTTGCATCTTAGCTAAGGAAGCCATATTGTAGGATAAATTCATCTGTGGAACATTCTTATTCTACTTGATTCAAAGAATATTAGGGCAATCATTGTACAATTTAATATATAGATATGTTTTGGAAGATGGATAGCAATGGTAGTATGCTACCGATTCGGACCGATTAGCCTTCCACAATCAGCTGAAAGGAGAAAGAAGAGAAAAGCGCAGGATCGGCCCTCCCACATGCCCAGAGGTGGGATTCTACCAGTCTGCACCTATTTGCTAGAACCGGTTGTTAACCTTCTAAGCAGTTCAGAGAACTGGTTGTTAAAAGAAATTACCGGCCTAATCCTGTAAGGAAGGCAGGAAGTAAACATTCTGGTGTTGCTTACAGAAACTGTCTCTCTGTTAACCCTTATCACATTTTTGGCAGGACTAGACTTCCTGTCTCTGGAACTTCTCTGGAGTTTTTTCCCCCCTCCTTTGCTGGTACTTTGCTTGTGTGGAGTGACCATTCAAAGTTACAATGGCACTGAAAAAAGTGATTTATGACCATTTTTCACACTTATGACTGTTGCAGCATTCTCACAGTCACGACCGGTCAAGCGAGGAGATGCGTGCCTCAATATGACGGATGTTGAGTTGGCCACACCCAGCCAGTCATATGACCACCAAGCCATGCCCACCACCTAAGCCACACCCACAGAACTGGTTGTTAAAAAAATTGAATCCCACCCCTGCACATGCCTCTGCGGTTTTCTCTTCCTTATCCTCTCAGCTGATTGGCACTGCAGGCCACAGCTGGCGTGGGGAAAGTTGCGCATGCGTATTAGGTGTATGCGTGTTAGGTGTGTGCACTCACATGCTATCACCGAACCAGTAGTGGAACAGGTAGAATCCCACTACTGATGGGCAGTATATGTGTTAAAGAAGAATCAAATTCTTAATACTTTTAATCTTATGCTTAATTGTGATGAAAAATAAATGTAATCAGTATACTGTACATATGAATTATAATTTATTCTTTACCAAGTTTTCTTAAACTACTTGTTTGAGAGGCATAGCCAGCTAAAGATTGGCTTTGGCCCAACATTTTCTTTTACCTTTACACTTGCTGTACAGAAGCGTCTTGGAATAGATGTATCTGTTGAACTTGTACTGCTCTGCTATTAGTTGAATGACTATGGCTTCATGTGACTTTACTGAAGACATGTTTTAAAGAGGTAGTGTACAATCTTTGAAAAAATAGCTTTATATAATATGTTTGAAAAAATAGCTTTATATAATATGTTTAAAAGTTTTTTTTAAACTTAGCGGACCTGCATCATGTGTGGCTGAAAAGTTTGAACATTCATTGATACTAAATGTAGAAAATAGAATAAAGTTGGAAGGGACCTTGGAGGTCTTCTAGTCCAATCCTCTGCTTGAATTGGAGACCTTATATCATTTCAGATAAATGGTTGTCCAGTCCTTTTTGAAAGCCTCTAGTAATGGAGCACAACTTCTGAAGGCAAACTATTCCATTGGTTGATTGCTCTCACTGTTAGTAAATTTCTCCTTATTTCTAGATTGCTTCTTTCCTTGGTTAGTTTTCAGTCATTGTTTCTTGCCTTACCTTTTGGTGCTGTGTAAAATAGTGTGACCCTCATCTTGTAGGAGCCTTTCAAATATTGGAACACTCCTATCATGTCTCCCCTATTCCTTCTTTTCATTAGATTAGACATACCCAATTCTTGTAACCAATCTTTGTATGTTTTAGCTCCAGTCCCCTAATCATTCTGGTCGCTCTGACTCTTTTTAGAAACTCCGCCCCTTGAGTTGGATGCCTCGAAATGAACCTGGCGAGTTGTGCATTTTGGGGGGAGGTGAACAGATCCACAAGCGGGAGGCCGAACCTCCGAACTATCTCCTGGAATAGATCCAGATGCAGGCGCCACTCTGACTGGTCGACCGTGGCCCTGCTCAGCCAGTTGGCTGTCGTGTTTGCCGTCCCGGAAATGTGTTCCGCTACGATGGAACTCAAATTCCTTTCCGCCCAGCAGAACAGCCTCTCTGATTTTTAGAAACTCAATATCTTTTTTGACCAGAACTGGATATAGTATTCCAAGTGTGGTCTTAACTAAGGCTTTGTAAAGTGGTACTAGAATATTGTTTAGTATTGTTCTTTTTCTTCTAATCTCTAATTGATTGTTGTGTTCCTTTTGTGTCCTTCCTCTTATGTCTCATGTACCATAAAAATCACAAAAATGATACCCTTACTGAGCTGACAAAAATGAAGATAAGACATTGGGGTTTATAAAGTAGCTGTCACAAGCATTATAGAGTTAAGGGGCAGGGCAAAGTTGGACGATTCAAGGAAAGGTTGGTAGTATAGCCTTCACCTGTTAGTAAGTATTCTGCACTTAATTTGATACAGCTTTGACAAAACAACATCCATGAAGAAATTTATCATATGATTTTCTTTTTATACATGCTTGCTAAAATTTCATTATTGTGAATAAAGCTGAATTCTCCATTGAGCTGCTCCGAGCATCCGTAGATTGGGAAGTGCTTAGTCTCCGGCACGATAGGCTGAGCTTAATTAACAGGACGCTGTGGCTCCTTCCCATCTGCTGCCCAGCATCCCCAGTTTTTTGCTCAGCCTCGTGACGGTAGGCAGCTTTCCTTGCTCGGAGTAGGACGACTGAGGTGATCCCTGTTGATTCTTGGAGTGGATTTTCTCTAAATTGGCTCAAATTGTCTTCAAATTGTCTCATCCGATTGCAATCTCTAATTAGCAGTCAGAGCGATCGCGGAGCATCTCCCACACTCCGTGGTGATCGCTCTGATAGCGCTGCTCATAAAGACATTAGGCAGCTCGTAACGACATTAGGCAGCTCGTGCACAATATTTCCTTCCTTCCTTCCCCTTGCTTGCCATTTAACAAGAACTGGGTGGTTGTGGTCTGCATTCCTCCCCAGAACGCAGGGGTGAGGGCGCTGAAGCCATTTCTCCCCCAATTTGGCATAATTGCAGCAGCGCGACTCTGCAGCCATTATTTTTGGTGCCAATTGGCCCTGCGCCATGAAAACCTTGGGGACAGTCTGCCGTTGTTGTGTGCACGCTCCCCTTCTACAGGCCTCACCGCGTGTCTTCGTGAGGCCTCTCCACCTTTTGTTATAGACTGCTGAGGTTTTTTCCACTCATTGTTCCCTTCTGGGTAAGGGAGGAAGATTGCGAGACACACTAGGGAGAGAGAGAGAGTCTCTCTACCTCACAATTCATCCCTTCAAATTCAGGTTCAAGATACTCACGCTCCGTTAGACTTATCTTTGCCATCTCGCCCATCTAGCTTCATGGAACCCAGTACTTCTAACCAGCCGAAGAACGTTCCAGAAGCTACGTTTACACCGACAGCAGCTGGTTTAAGGCAACAAGAGGTTCTCCCAGAAGAGATCCCTCAAGCATTGAAGTCCTGGATGGAGCTGGCGATTAGCAGGGGTATTGCAGCCGGACTTCATCAATACACTAGGACCAGACAGGTAACACTGTCAGACTGTGACAACCAATCAGTTCGATCCCTAGATAGGTCAGATTCTCAGTATCCTCGGGTATTTTCTCCAATGGGGCCTTCCTTAGTATCTCATGTTCAATCTGTTACTGAGGGTGGTGACGGCGACCTCACTTTGGATCCTTTAGACTCAGTTTCCATCCAAGATAGTGATCTTCCACTGGAGGCTGAGTCCCCAGGAGGGGGTATGTCAGATGATGAAGAGGTCCGTTCCGACCAGCCTTCTTTCACGGGTCTTTTTCATCCCCAACTCTTTAAATCCCTTCTTTACAAGGCAAGAGCCACAGCTCGACTTGACAAACCTTCTCCTACCCAGCACCAGGATCCTCAGGAGCAGGTGGATGACCTCATTTTTTCACAACCTGCCACTGAAGTTGAGGTTATCCCTGTCCCCAAAATGTTTTCCGATCTACTCCAAAAAGAATGGTCCTCTGCCTCAACACACCCTCCACCCACAAATTTTGACAAAATTTTTTTCAATTTAGATCCAGAATTTTCAGACCATCTTACTACTCCAGCGGTGGATGATCCCATCATTTCTTTGGTTTCCACATTATCTGTTCCCACGGAATCAGAAGATGCCCTCAGAGCTGAGCACAATAAAATTGAAATCACACTTACGAAGGCTCATCTCTCAGATGCTTGGGCGATAAGGGCGGCTACTGCTGCATCCTTTTTTACCAGGACTTCCCTTCGCCACCTGAAGGACACTATTCCGAGCTCCAATCTCAGAGCTCATCAGGATATTGCCAAGTTAATAGTGGCCGCAGAGTTCTCCGCTGATGCCACCTTCAATTCAGTAAAATTCTCGGCTTGAGCCATGGCCTCTCGGACGGCGGCCCGTTGGTTACTATGGCTCAAGAATTGGCAAGCAGATTCCAAAAACAAGTGGAAGCTGGCATCTTCCCCAATTTCAGGAAAAAAGCTGTTTGGCGCTGCTTTGGATCCCTTGTTGATTGAAACAAGGAATAAAAAGAAGATTCTCCCCTCTCTCCTCCATCGCTCAGACCCCAGACCCTATCAGCCCTTTCGGAGGAGTTCCTTTTGTCCCTACTACAGGGGATTGTTCGCCAATACGTTCTAGAGGCCTTCAACCTTAGGGAGATCCGACAGCCAAAGGGGCCCAACTTCGGGGATAGATCCTGCCGTGGAGGACAGGGGAGGAGATCCTTCAGGGGCCCAGGAGGAAAAGGGTTCAGGCGTCCAAGATAACTGCAGTCAATCACTTCCCATTGGAGGTCGATTGAAAGGGTTTGCAGATAGTTGGGATTCCGTTACATTGGATTCCTGGGTCCGTGACACGGTTAGAATTGGCCTGGCACTAGAATTCTCATCCACCCCCCAAATTTTTTTATACGATGCCCTATCTCCAGAGATCCTATTAAAAGGAACCTTATGGAGGCAGCGATTACTCATCCTCTTGAAATCAAGGCCATTCAACCTGTTGTTAGAGAACAGCAGGGCCAGGCATTTTACTCCCTTCTTTTTGTCGTCCCCAAGAGCTCGGGGGGATGGAGGGCTATATTGGACCTAAAGTGATTGAACCGCTCCCTGGTTTATCGTAAATTTACGATGAACACGTTGCAGTCCATTCTTCTCAGGGTAAGGGAAGGAGATTTTTTATCTTCCATAGACCTAACAGAAGCATACCTACACATTCCAATTCGGCCCTCCCACTTCAAATTCCTCAGGCTTTGTTACAATAACAGACATTTTGAGTATATAGCCTTACCTTTTGGTTTGTCATCCGCCCCAAGGGCCTTCACAAAGGTCTTGGCGGCTGTAGCCGCTCATTTACGGAGTTTCTCCATTCGGCTACATTGCTATCTGGATGATATTTTACTATTATCTTCTTCCGTTGAACAGACTGAATTGGATTTACAACTAACCCTTCAGGTTCTCCAACAAAAAGGCTTTTCAGTCAATTGGGCAAAGAGCCATTTGGTTCCTTCTACTCGATTATCCCATTTAGGCGCGATAATTGACACAGTGCAGGGGCGAGTTTTCCTTTCTCCTGAGAGACTGGAAAGCATCAGGTCCTTAGCTCAAAGTGTCAGAACACTGAAACGAGTTCCCCTTGCAGATTTGTCCAAGCTATTAGGAAAAATTATTTCCTCCATCTCTATTATTCCTTGGGCTCGGTTCCATACCAGATCGCTACAATGGTTTTTACTTCCTTACCAAAGATCAGGGTGAAGCAATTCCAGAGTCAAGGTGCTGGTTCCGACAAGAGTTCGTCTCTCTCTTTATTGGTGGATCATTCCGACAATCAACGAAGGTTTTCTTCTGAAAGAACCCCACAGGTTGACCATTACTACAGATGCCAGCCTGTCGGGTTGGGAGCGCACTTCCAGAACATTCCGACTCAAGGACTCAGGTCGGTACCCGAACAATTACACAACATCAACTGGCTGGAGCTCAGGGCAGTTCATTCAGCCCTTCGCAACCTTCTCCCTCACGTGCACATGGGTCATATTCTCATTCTTACGGACAATGTCACATCAACAGGCAAAGGGGTACACATTTGAGACAGCTTATGACGGAATCAGAGAGGCTGTTCTGCTGGGCGGAAAGGAATTTGAGTTCCATCGTAGTGGAACACATTTCCGGGACGGCAAACACGACAGCCAACTGGCTGAGCAGGGCCACGGTCGACCAGTCAGAGTGGCGCCTGCATCTGGATCTATTCCAGGAGATAGTTCGGAGGTTCGGCCTCCCGCTTGTGGATCTGTTCACCTCCCCCCAAAATGCACAACTCGCCAGGTTCATTTCGAGGCATCCAACTCAAGGGGCGGAGAACTTCGATGCCCTCCGTTGTCAGTGGCCCCAGGGTCTTCTCTACGTATTTCCACCTATTCCTCTGATACCCAAGGTAATCCGCAAGTTGTTGGAAGAGAGATTGGAATTGCTGTTGATGGCTCCACACTGGCCCAGGAGGTTTATGGACCTCAAGAAACTGTCTGTAGCCGAACCTTGGAGAATCCCTTCTCGGAAGGTTCACCTTACACAGGGACCGATCCAGCACCCCGAACCTCAATGGCTACAACTAACCGCCTGGAGGTTGAGCGGAAACATCTGACTCAAGAGAAGTTTTCTGACCGAGTGATCGCTATCAAGGCCAGACGCCCTTCCACGAACCGCATATACAATGCTACATGGACCATTTTCCATAAATGATGCACCAAACTCAAGATAGATCTGTGCTCGGCGTCACCAGCACAGATTTTGGAATTTCTGCAGGATGGCCTAGATAGAGGGATTTCCTCAAACACTTTGAGGAGGCAAGTGGCGGCTATTGCCTTTGTGTTGAGATGGGCAGGTTTTTCATCTATTTCTCATCACTCAAGGATATTAAAGAGTTTCCTGAAGGGCGCAATGAATCTATGCCCTCCCACGATCCACTGCTAACCCACCTGGGATCTCAATAAGGTACTCTCCGCTCTCACTGGGAGCCCATTTGAGCCCCTGAGAACTACAAGCCTCTGCTATTTCACTTACAAGGTGGTATTCCTTGTAGCAGTCACATCAGCCAGACGCATTTCGGAAATAGCAACCTTGTTGGTCCGAAAGGACCTCTGTATTTTCCATGCAGACAGAGTGGTGCTTCGACCTGATCCGACATTCACTCCTAAAGTAAACTCGGCCTTTCATAGAGCACAGGAACTAATTCTGCTGAATTTCTGTCCCAACCCTTCTCAGGGCCTGGAGCAACAATGGCACCGACTGGACGTTTGCAGGGCCATCCGCTTATACATTCACCGGACGGCTTCTTTCCGAAAGACAGAGGCTTTGTTTGTGTCCTTTCAACCCTCCACTCAAGGACAAAAGGTATCACCATTGACTGTTGGCAAATGGTTGAGGGCCACGATCGCCAAGGCATATGAATCCAGTTCATAACAGGTGCCGAAGGGTATCACCGCACATTCCACAAGGAGTGCGGCAACCTCGGCAGCTTGGGCCACACAGGCTCCTATCACTGAAATTTGTAGGGCGGCTACATGGGCTTCTCCATCGCCCTTTATTCGGCATTACAAGATTGATACATTTGCCTCCGCTGAGGCCTCCTTTGGCAGAAGGGTGTTGCAACAAGTCCATTCTGACAGAGAGGGAGTTCCAAATCAGACGGACTCCCTCCCGTAGGACAGCCAAGCTTTGGTATGTCCCAATCTACGGATGCTCAGAGCAGCTCAATGGAGAAAGGGCGTTGGTACTTACCTGATACGCCCATTCTCAATGAGCTGCTCCGTCCCCTCCCAATGTCCGTCTATTTGTTCCTGCTCCGATGTGGTAGTTGTTGATTTCTAATTTCAATTAGTTTGTCCTTACAATGGGCGGGGATACATCTCCTCGTCTTCGTCAAAAACTGGGGACGCTGGGCAGCAGACGGGGAGGAGCCACAGCGTCCTGTTAATTAAGCTCAGCCTATCGTGCTGAAGACTAAGCACTTCCCAATCTATGGATGCTCATCGCAGCTCACTGAGAACGGGCGTATCAGGTAAGTACCAACGTCCTTTCTCATTCTGCCATTTTTACTAATGAAATGATATGTTATTTTAGGAAGATTAATTGTAACAACAGTATTCTTGATTGTAGAGTAGGCCTTTATATAAAATAAAGGAACATCCAGTAAATTCTCAGGCTTTAGGAACAGAATTACAATGGTAACTTGAGTGTTTTCCAAGAAGAGTGCAGCAATTGGGTTTTTCTAATGAAATTTGAAACAATGCAGCTTTGTAAGCTGCCAGTTAGTTCTCCTTTTATAGGTTATAGTGGGAATTATAAACAAACAATAAAGGACAAGACAAGCACCTTACTTAAAACACTTTTCTGTAATTCACTGAAGTAGTGATTCAGAGAACCTGTTCATACACTGCACTGTCAAATTATAATATAATTTTATTGGTTTGATTAATCAACTAGTTTGATTAATTTTTAACAAATCTAGCCATTGGGATACATCAGGAATATTTATGGTTTAGTACATTGTATGAAATCAGCGAATAACGCATTACACAATAAACCAGAAAACAAATAGCACCACAAGTTATGTGAATCCAGTCAGTATTAGATCTTGAATTCCCGGAGAGATGGTGATTTGGTTCCCTAAGAGGGCTGCTGACCAGTAGGAAAAATTTTCTGTCCTGCTGACAATCTGCTGATTTTGCTACTATGGACCCACGCGGAAGGAGGAATCTTAAAAGATTGCCGTTGCCTGTGGGAGCAGCTAGAATGTCAGTGGTCTTTTAGTCAGTTTTTCATCTCAGAAGACCATTTTTGTAAGCAAGCCTGGTTTTTAACTTCATTTTTTAAAGTCTTTGTTTTGCTTTGGGTTTTTTTTTTTAATCTTTGAAAGTTAACTGGCTAGTTGAATACTGATTTATTTCTACCCCTTGCTAGATCTTATCTGCTCTTTTTGCATTTTTCCTTCAATTTATTTGGCTGTTTTCATTAACTCCTGTTTTTCTGTAAGGAAAATAACAGTGTTCCTTGATAGTGAAAGTGCTTTTATTTTATTTTCATTGAATATTCACTACAGGTATTTTGTATTTTATCAATTTGTAAAAAGTTTGGAGCTTATTTTTTCAATCTTTCTTTTAATTTTGTATTGAAGTATTTAGAACATATATTCCCTGTTTCTCTGTCTATTTTCTTATTTTGCTCTCTACTACATAGAACAACATATCAGATTAGAGGCAAGGGAATGAGGCTGACTCTCAAAAAAGACAATGTTTGGTAATTCCTAGCTAAAAACTTTTTTAAAAAGGTTTGATGAATTGATAACGGCTGTGGAAAATAGTCAGAGGCAAGTAACTGTATAAATTAAACCCACAAAAGGAATGCGATTCGATGGATCTTACCGACTTAAAACATATGCCTCCCTGAACTTCAAGTTTGCATTCTTCTATAACAGCAGAAATCTGACTTACTGGATAAGTGATAAATTGGCCTTCTTTAGGTAGATTTAAGGAGACTGGGGAATGGATTTATCACATTTAACTGGGAAACAATTTGATCTGGGTTTTTTTAAAGTCTTGTTTGTTTTGTGTTTTTTCTTTGTTTCTTTAAAAAATTTGTTTTGGTGATTTGTATTTTAATATTTTTAAATAAAATAAAAGATAAATTTAAGAAAAATAAAGGGAGAGATTGTATAGAAGCACCACATTTCTATGTTTACTAAGAAAAATGTTGATATGTCTCTTAAGCCATTAACTTACCATCTCAATCTTTTGGGAATAGAAATGTTTATTTTGCTTGCTAGTCACTGTTAATATAAATAAGAATTTTTTAAAAGCTATTTTTATTCTGAGAAATTCTTTAAAAAAATGTAAAGGTAATAATGCAAGATATTTTAATTTTTTTAATGTAATTTTGTTCATCATTGTTAAAAGCCACTATTTCAAAACCTTTAATGCCAAGAATACAAAAGAAGAGGAGTTTAGCATTTAATCTTCATCTTTTCTTTTTTTAAGAATGGCTGTTGATAGTTTCAAATGAAGAAAGTATGAAAAATGTCATTAACTGTTCTATGAACATGACAACCAATTTGATTTAGTAATTATCAGGAGTTCTAGTCCTGCGCTAGATACAAGGCCTGCTGGATGACTTTAGGCTGGTCAATCTCAGTTCTAGGAAGCAGGCAATCACAAACTACTTAGGAAAAAAATCTTACCCAGGGACTAGTTCAGGAAATCACCAGCAGTCAAAAACTTATCTGAAGGCACAAAACAAAACAAACAAACTAGGCATCAGTACCTAGTAAGAGTAACAGGCTCCCATTTTCTGATTTAACTCTGGAACATCTAAAACGGCCCAGAAACTTTCTTCCTAGCGTATTCCCATAACTGCACAGTCCGCTTTTCAGATTATTGAGCGCCGCTTTGCATGGTCAGCTGCATCTCCAGGGCACAGGCCCATGGCTTGCATAACTTTGTTGATTGTGTCTTACCACCTCCGATTTGGGTGCCTACAAGGTCGCTGGCCATTGGTAGGCAGTCTTGGCAGCGGTGGAAGGTGTTGCTCTCAGGACATGTCCATCTGAGAGAGGAGAAATACATGTGTGATGACCCAGAGTGTAACACAAATGTAACAAAATCCAAAACGTAAATAAATGTCCTTTAATTTCTCCAGCTTGGCCCCACTGTTCAATACTTCTCAGTTGGAGATAAAATGTAGTCAAAAATAGTCTTCAAAAGAAAGCTATACAGTCCAAGCAGATAGAGGTGAAATAAAAAACTAAAACAAACTATAGTGAAGGAATTTCCACAATGGACCAGGGTAAGTAATTACCAACTTCAAGAAGATAACAAGGCACAGTCTGTTGGAAGGAAGCCAACCAAGATAACTTCAGACCAAAATAAAACACGCTTTGTTTCCAGCGTTTGCCGGTATGCAGGTCCAAACTCTTATGCAGTTCTCACACCTGCAGCCATGAAGAGGATCAAGGCCCTCTCCTCCCGAGGAGACCACATCTCTCCCTTATCCTCTCTTCCCTGCATGCCCTAGGATGGATAAGGGATGGGCCTAGGTCCTCCTCTGACTGCCCAGCCGGCCTCTACCCTTCCCCAGCCTCCTCCACAACCTCTGTAGCCACACTTCCACTCCCTGTCAGCTGTTCCTTCTCTCCCTCAGAGTCAGTCTCCACTAGAGGCATGACACTTGTGTAATGACAGCTATTCAGTGAGTCCAGAAATCAACAGCCTACGTTTCTTAGTATCATGCAAGGTTTAAGGAATGCTTTTACTATGTGTTTGCAATGGCTTCTGAATTTTCCCTTCCAGACCATCTCCCTGGCTTTCTCCACATAGGAAACAAATACTAGAAGAATGTATGTTGATGTATTTTAATTTACCCATACAGAAATCTCTCCTGGAATGATATCTCTGTGAACAAAAGTTAAAAAAAAGATTGTTACTCAGATTCTGTACAAAATGCTTAATGTTTACCCCAGAGGATTGTTGATTTTTTTTTAGTTACATTACACAAACCTGGAGCAGGTTACCTGAGGGACCATATTTTCCCAGATGTTTATACCTGTCCAATGCCATCTGGCAGGATGGGCATTCTCCAGGTTTAATCGGCCGGGAATGCTGCCTGGAAGACAGGAGGTGTGTTATTCTCTACTGCCTGCCTTCAAAACATCTTCCCTCCAACTCTACTAGCTTTTTGCAAGGCACAAGACTTGGTTCTTGGCCCAAAAGTTATGAAGAGTCCTATTTCTGGATTGGGTTAACAACTGGCAATAATGATACCTTCCTGGGCTGTGTATTTTGAGGACAATTTGTTTTGAGTATTTATTTTCTTAACTACCAGATCACTTTCTGGGATAAGCAGCCTTGTAAATTACGCGTTTCAAAATGGCGGCCGGAGGACGTGTCCCAGAGGAGCTCCGTCGCGGCGGCCGAATTTCGGGATAGGTCTCTCTCCCCCCCAGGTCCTCACCGGTGGCAGGGGTGGCTAAAGGACCGAGGGGGGTTGGCGATCCTGGAGGGGCCGCACAAGGACAACGAGCCTGGCGCTGGAGGCTGGAGACTGCAGCCGAGGCCGAAGCCGGAGCCGCCCGGATGATTTCCGAGCAGTGGGGGCCCTGCGCGGCCAGGTTTCAGCTGCCGCGACTGTTGTGAGGCAGCGTGGACCCGGCAGGGACGTCGGAGGCGGCGAGGGAGCCTGCGGTGGGGCTGGAGACTGTGGCCGAAGCCGAGGCTGAAGCTGGAGCCGCCCGGAGGATTTTCGAGCGCCGGCGGCCCTGTGCGGCCGAGTGTCAGCTGCCGCGACTGTTGTGAAGGAGCATGGACCTGGCAGAGATGTCGGAGGCGGCGGGGGAGCCTGCGGTGGGGCCGTCGGTGGAGCCGTTGTTCGCGGCCGCCAGGGCTGCCCTGACTATTGCTGGGGCGGGCGTCGGGCATCGGAGGCCCTGCTGGGGCCAGTTTCTAACTGCTGCGGTGGGAGTTGGGCGATGGCGGTCCTGCCGTGGCTGGGCCCGAAGGTTTTGCCCCGACTGGACTCTGGCCATGGGACGGGCCTTGCCCGTTGTGACTGCCGTGGGTGGCACTGTGGCGGTCGCACGGGGAGGAGCCTGCCCCTGGCTGCCGAGGCGGCCGTGGGTGGCGCCACGGTGGCCTTGGACAACATCTGGCCTCGATTGTCGGGTTCTTCTGACTTGATGGCAGTGGCGGCGGTTCCGGCGGTGGCGGCCGAGGCTTCGGTGGCTCCGGCGATGACGGGGACCGGCTGGGTACGGGGTCGACGTTCGGTGCTGTCCCCTCGGCGTCAACAGCGGAGGCGAAGATGGAGGCCGGGGGGACATGGACATCACCCGAACATTTTCGGATTGGACCTCGGTCCCGACCAGGGGGCCCCCTGCGTTGCCGGCGTCGGGCATGGGAGGCCCAGTTAAAGACGCCACTAAGATACTCTTTGGAAGACTTGTGGGCCTTGAGAAATGTCCCCCTTTCTCGGAAGTAGCCCTCCAAACTTTCTAAGACATTCCTCAAGGACGGATCCTGGGATCCGGAGAGATGGTGTGGCCGCAAGAAGCGCTTGAGGGAGGGTTCTTGTTGTAAATTTTTATCCAGATTTTTATTGGGGTTAGGGATGGCCGAGTGGGGGTTGGGGGACAACCCGCCTGGGGCTGGGGCCAGGCCGCGGGTCGAGCGCTGCCAGGAGGTGCTGGGGTTGGGTGGGATCGTATTGAGGATGGGGGGCTGTTCCAGGGAGGGTGAAATACAATCTATTAGCATGGTGAGCGGGAGAGGCAGATTTGGCGGTTATAGGGGGCCACATCCTGTATTGGGAGTGCGCCCCTGCTGTTTGCATGTGGTGGCACGCTCCGACCCCCTTGTCATGTCCCGTTCCCCGGGTGGTCTGAGTGATCGGGCCCTGGGCCTTCGGCTGATGTTGTGTAATGCCAGGTCCGTCGCTAACAAGGCCCCTCTCATTTATGATTTGATCTGTGAGGGGGGAGCGGACCTGGTGGGTATTACCGAAACCTAGCTGGGCCAAGAGGGAGGAGTTCCTCTGGTGGAGATGTGCCCAGCCGGGTTTCGGGTCTTTCATCAGCCGAGGGCCCAGGGGAGGGGTGGGGGGGTTGCGGTGGTTATTAAGGAGGATCTGTGTCCTAGGGAATCCACTGTTTCTCAGACGACCGGATGTGAGCCCTTTTTTGTGAAGTTCGGTCCCAGGATTCAGGTGGGCTTGTTGGTCACATACCTGGCTCCCTGCTATGTGACATCGGCCCTGCCTGAGCTCCTTGAGGTCATAGCCGGCTTGGCGGTTGGGACCCCCAGGCTTATGGTCATGGGGGATTTCAAGCTGCCATCTGCCGGTGGGGCCTCGGGGATTGCTCAGGAGTTCTTGGCTTCCATGACAGCCATGGGCCTGACCCAACTAATTCGGGATCCTACTCACTTGGGGGGCCACACCCTGGATCTGGTTTTTGTCTCTGATTAGTGGCAGAATGATCTTGGTATAGGGGATGTAGTTGTGGAACCCCTGTCATGGACTGATCATTCGCTCCTGAGACTCAACTTCCATTCCGCACCCCCTGGCTGCAGGGAGGCAGGGCCGATAAAATGGTACCGCCCCAGGCGCCTGATGGACCCAGATAGGTTCCTGATGGAGCTTGGGCCATTTCCCGATGCTCACACACACGACTCGGTCGAGGGCTTGGTAGCCGCCTGGGATAGGGTGGCCGCTGGGGCCCTTGATCGGGTCGTGCCCTTGCGGCCTCTGACCCAGTGCCGATCCCAGGTGGCTCCTTGGTTTTCTGAGGAGCTAAGGGAGATGAAGCGCTGGAAAAGACGCCTAGAGAGTAGTTGGAGGGCCAGCCGCTCTGGGTCTGACCGAACACTATTACGATCCTATATTAAGGCGTATTTAGTGGCGATAAGGATGGCGAGGAGGTCTTACCTCTCCACCCTTATTGCGTCCGCGGAAAACCGCCCGGCCGCCCTGTTTAGGGTGACTCGCTCTCTTTTGGAGGTGGGAGCGCGGGAGGATCCCTTACAGGGACGGGCTGAGGATTTTTCTAGGTTTCTGCAGGACAAAATCACTCAGATCCGGGATGAGTTGGACTCTGACTGGGCATCTCCGGGCGGGGGGACAGAGGTGGATTTCGGGGAGGTCATTTGGGATGAGTTCGATCCTGTTACTCTGGAGGACGTGGACAGGATACTGGGGGGGCTTAATGCCACCACTTGTTTATTGGACCCGTGCCCCTCCTGGCTGGTCTTGGCCACTCGGGAGGTGACACAAGGCTGGTTCCAAGGGATTATCAATGCTTCCTTGGGAGAGGGGCTTTTACCCGCCGCCTTGAAAGAGGCGGTGGTGTGGCCCCTCCTCAAGAAACCGTCCCTGGATCCAGCATTATTGTCAAATTATCGTCCGGTCTCCAACCTCCGCTTTGTTGCGAAGGTTGTTGAGAGTGTGGTGGCACGTCAGCTCCCTCAGTACCTGGATGAAGCGGTATACCTAGACCCCCTCCAATCGGGTTTCAGGCCTGGGCACAGCACGGAGACGGCGTTGGTCGCGTTGGTGGATGATCTCTGGAGGGCCCGGGACAGGGGTTGTTCCTCTGTCCTGGTCCTGTTAGACCTCTTAACGGCTTTTGATACTGTCGACCACAGTATCTTATTGCGACGGTTGGGGGGGTTGGGAGTGGGAGGCACCGTTTTACGGTGGTTCTCCTCCTTCCTCTCTGACCGTTTGCAATTTGTGTTGACGGGGGGCAGAGGTCGACCCTGAGGCCCCTACTATGTGGGGTGCCTCAGGGGTCGGTGCTCTCGCCCCTGCTGTTCAACATTTATGTGAAGCCGCTGGGTGAGATCATCCGTGGTTTCGGGGTAGAGTTCCATCAGTACGCTGATGACACTCAGCTGTACATCTCTACCCCGGGCCACCCCAACGAAGCTGTTGAAGTGATGACCCAGTGCCTGGAGGCCGTGCGGAGTTGGATGGGTCTTAACAGGCTTCGTCTCAACCCGACCAAAACCGAGTGGCTGTGGTTTCCTGCACCCAGATACAGCCAGCTTGTTCCGTCGCTGGCCGTGGGGGGAGAACTTTTGACCCACATGGAAAGGGCTCGCAATCTAGGTGTCCTCCTGGACGTACGGCTGTCTTTAGAAGATCATATCACGGCCGTCGCCAGGGGGGCCTTTTGTCAGATTCGTCTGATTTACCAGTTGCGGCCCTTTCTGGATCTGGACGCACTTCGCACAGTCACTTCCGCCCTCGTCATCTCCTGCTTGGACTATTGCAACGCTCTCTACATGGGGCTCCCCTTGAAGAGTGTCCAGAGGCTGCAGTTGGTCCAGAATGCGGCCGCGCGGGTGATCTTGGGAGCTCCTCGGAGCTCCCATGTAACACCACTTCTCCGCAGGCTGCACTGGCTTCCTGTGGCCTTCCGGATCCGATTCAAGGTGGTACTGATTGTTTTTAAAGCGCTCCATGGCTTGGGACCTGGGTACTTACGGGACCGCCTGCTGCCATCAACAGCCTCCCGCCGCCCAGTGCGGTCCCACAGGCTTGCCCTCCTCGTGGTTCCGCCGCCTGATCATTGCCCGTTAGCGACCCCAAGGGTGCGGGCCTTCTCTGTGGGGGCCCCCTCCCTGTGGAATGATCTGCCTCCGGAGATACGGGCCATTACCGACATCCAAACCTTCTGACACGCAATAAAGACCCTGTTTTTCCAGCAGGCCGGCCTGGCCCAGTAAATGGTTTTTTTGGGGTTTTAAGTTAATTAAGGTTTTAAATTTTTAATATAATCCTTAAATTTTAAATTTTAGTAATATTTTGTACTTAATGGGATTCGGCCGGATCAATTCTGTTTAATTTATTTTTAACTGTACATATTGTTCGTTTTTAGTAGGCTGTACACCGCCCCGAGTCCCTTTTTGGGAGAGGGGGTGGTATAAAAATTTAATAAATAAATAAATAAATAATGGATGAATAAATAAATAATTTTGCATTTAAAACTATTTCTGTATGGAAAAGAGGATCCAATTATAACATGAAGAACAAAAGCCTGTAAAGAAGTTGGGATGATTAAGAGATTTAAATATAATTTCTTCAACTAAATAGGAAAACATTTATAAATATTTTCTTTAAATACTAAGATATATCATAGGATAAAAAAGATCATTTAATAGTTGTTTTATGATAAATGATACATTTAATTTTGTAAATTAATTTTGGGAAACTATTTTAATTACAATTACAGATGTGTGAATTAAGTCTCTAATTTCATTTTTGTTTTTATTTAACTGTTATGTTTGTCTTGCCCTGTGGGAGGAGATTGGGAGTAGATTATTTTTGCATGTGATTCCTTTTGTTACACAGATGTCATAGTTGCTTGGCTACCTAATACCTTTATACCTATTCTTTAGGGTATTTGACAGCTGAAGTCTTCAGATGGTCTCCCAATATTTATAAAATACAGGGAAATATTTACAAACTAAACTAAAATAACTGAGCAAATTAAATACTGTAACAGCATAAGATTAAATATAGTATTGCTATGATGTGTGATTGAATAGTATAAGATTAGATCGAACAACGTAAGATTAAATATAGTATTGCTATGATGAGTGATTGAATAGCAATACTATAATATAGTATTGCTATGATGTGTCATCTGTATGCAAGTAGGCTGCTTATATATTTGATAATCACAATTTGTGGACATATAAAGTTTTGGTCATCTATACTTATTCTTAGAAATTGAATAAATTAAAAAAAAACCTCCCTCCCTCCTTCCCTCCCTCCCTCCTTCCTTCCTTCCTTCCTCTTTCCAAATACTAAGAACAAACTTATGTGCTTGAATAAAAATTTAACACTTCTGAAGGATTTTTTTATGTTTATCAAGAAAATAAAAGTGATGAGACAATTCATTGGTGTAGATGTGTCAATAGCAAGAGATTGATGGAACTGATTATTAAATATCTTACTTTCATAACAAAGTAATATTGAGTTGAATCTTAATGCCAATTATTTACATCGGCTCTTTGTTATTGTTTTGCTACTTTTTAAGGGTAAATAATATTTTAAACTTTAAAAGTTGCATTGTCATTTTACTCTAAGGATAATAAAAATATTCAGTTTATATTTAGAGAAAAGCATTAAGCAAGGAAGAAGATAGTTCCTATTGAGTGTCGCCTTCTTTTTACCCCTTTTTTCTGTATTTAAAACAACTGATTTTAAATGTCAAGTTTTTTTTTTTCATCTTTTCATTTTATATATTTATAGTTTTTCCTTAGTTCTCCAGAACATTAAGATTTTTAAAGGATGTGATTGCCACAGAACTGTCTTACCAACCTTAATTGGAGCCTTGTTTCTTTCAGGAAGAAACAAACACTATATATAAAATAACCAACACATTATATTCTCCCATGCACGGATGATGTAGCCTAGCTTGGTAGTGAATTATCCACAGGAAGAGAAACAAGTTCAGAGAGACACCAAGAACGTGACCTATGATTCTTTCTTACAAATAATCACTTCTTTTTCTCTAGACAAATGACTAAATACTTTTTTGTGTTATTCCCTATTACAACTACATTATCTGTGATATATATTAGGTTTTTGTTTTAAAAACAACAATTTTAAAATCATAGCTGTCATTCTGCAACAATATTATATTGTAGGTACAGAAACTGATTATCTATTATCAAGTAAAAATCTAATATTGTGTTTTACCGCTAATACTTAAACTTCTGTTAAATAATATGGCTGAAGCGTGATGTGTTTCATGCAACATGGGAATATAGAGTAACAAGTATAAAAAGGTATTTTATACTATTTTGATAATTAATACAACTGAGTCAGCAGTAGCTTAATCATAAACTTGAAATGTCCATTACATCCTTTCTTTTTAAATATTATTTCATCTAGCTGAATATTGAGATGAACTTTACAAGGCTTAGCCAGGCAAGATAAATTGGTTGCCACAGATACCCAATTATAACAAGACTACATATACAAACACTCTTTCTAAGCCTAAAATTGATATTAGATATATTAATCACTGAAGTACATGAAGCAAACATTCCAATATTGCAATTGTGTTCCCTCAGTTTTTGTTTTCTTTTTTTAAATTCCCAAAATCCATATGCAACTTTTATGCTTGAATAAGCATAAAGTGCTGCTGCTTGAAATGGAAAGAAATCACTCTTCCTCTGAATTGAGTCACAATTTTCAAAATCATGAAAAATGCTTGGCATCTGAACTGGATAACATGTACAGTACCTATTTTTCGCATTAAAATGAATTAAATTTTTCACCACATGCTATCACTCTGTTAAACAACTAATTCCCACAACACTGTCAAACTATTGAATAAGACTATTAATATTCTTCTTCTCATCTTTCCTATTATCTCCTTTCCTATTATCTATAACATTGCTTGCATCTTTGATTTATATTGTTTAATTTCCTAGTATATGATTTATGTTGATTCTATCACTAAGTATTGTATATTATGATTAATGATGAATTAATTTTTATGATAACTATGATCATGATTTATCACTTACAGCTTTTATGTACAATGAGAGCTTATGCACCGAAGATAAATTCCTTGTGTGTCCAATCACACTTGGCCAATAAAAAATTCTGTTCTATTCTATTCCATTCTATTCCATTCCATTCCATTGGTGGAGATGAAGTAAATCCCCTAAAAAGATGTCTAAGTGGATGCCTTAAACCCTAACCCAGCCATACCTACCTAATTTTGTGTGTATGTTTGTGTGTGTAGACAAGGGGCTGGTGCACTATTGGATGGTTTAAGATTTTCCCCAGGAGTGAGTAAGAAATACAACTCTTCAACTTAATTTCCCTGCTTCTTATTTGACAGAGGAATATTCTGGGTAAATGAACTGGAGTTATGCCATTTTGCATATAGTTAGTCCTTGGCTTATGACTGGTTGTTCAGCAACTGTTCAAAGTTATGAAGGACCCCAAAAAATTACTTACAACCAAGATTCGAAGACCTCTGGTCTCATAATCTCACTTCGGGTGCTTGGTAATTGACCTGAATTTAAGGCCATTTCCAGTCCCATAGCCATACATTATCACAATTTATTACTTTTTTTTTGGTCAGAAACTGATATTTACTTTCAATTTCCAGGAAAAATGATCCATTGAGGACAGTGGGTTCATTTAATGATTGTGGCATTTGCTTTACGACCCCTGCAAACAATGGTATAAAATTGGATTTTATCAAATAATCCAGTTAATGACTGGCATGTTTGTAATTCCTCAATTACTGACATAAGGACTACCTGTATTGTAACACTGTTCTGCATATTTCATATGACACTTTTGGATGCTGATGCTGCTTGTTGCCAACATTTTTATATAATTATGTTACTCATTTGGAACAGTTAGGAACTGGGGTAAATTTGAGAAGAATTCTGATGTTTTCTGTTTCCAACCCAAGTGGCAGGAAGTATAGTAAATACTTCTGGCCATCTTTTGCAATACTATTAAGTCTTTTTTCAGAAACAATTCAGCTAATAGGTTGGTGGCTTGTGAAACTGTTGAAGCATTACTCACGCTTCTTTTTCCAACCAGCTGTTAACCAAGATATTTTCCGACAGGGGTTTGCCAGTAAAATGGTAAATGGTTTATCATTGTTCCTTTAGCTAGACAATGTCAGAATATTCATGAACTGGCAGAGACATAGTTAACAAGGTCAGCATATGTGGGGGCTGAGACTGGAAGGAGTCTGGTGAGTCTTAGCTCCTTACTCAGATAACAGATAATCAGAGTTGGAAGGGACCTTGTAGATCATCTAGTCCAACCCCCCGCCCAAGCAGGAGACCCTATACCATTTCTGACAAATGGCAGTCCAATCTCTTCTTGAAAGTCTCAAGTGATGGCACTCCCACAATTTCCGAGGGCAAGCTGTTCCATTGGTTGATTATTCTCACTGTCAGAAAGTTTCTCCTTATTTCCAGGTTAAATCTCTACTCAGCTCTGAAGAAATGAAACTGAAAGCAACCTGTTCTGAGCTATTGTAAACTTTACTTCAAAATGTTATTATGTATATAAAGAAGTTAATGAATCCTGCTGAATCAGTCATCTCTGTGTTTTCTGGACTTGAATTTCTGCTGCAAATTCTAGCGAAGTAGACACGCACATGGAAATACTCAAAATGACTGGTTACAAGTGCAGACCAAATCTGGCCAGAAACCTGTCACTCAAGCAGTCTCAAAGATGCTTACTGTCTCCATCCAAGACACCTCAAATATACCTCACCTCAATAATTTAAATGTAGCAATAAGTGCTGATTTGGTTTTCCACAGACTGCTGATTCTGTGTAGAAGAGAAACAAACTCAGGTCTTGAAATAGGAGGAAGAACTTCTGTCTTATGTAGACAGAATAGGATAGGATAGGATTTGGAAGCGCAATCAGTACTTCAGTATATCAAGCTGACATATTTATGTCACCTCGTACATTGGATCAGAGCAGTTTTCTTGTTGCTGTGCAGATCAACCCTTAGATAATTTTGGGGAAAATGTTATCAACGGCTGACATTGGAAGACTTATGGAATGAATATTTCAGATTCAACTGGAATAAGGCTGAATGAGAAGGGTCAGAAGTCTTCCTGTTTGAGCTAAGAAACACCTGAGCAATTAACTGAAAGCCTGTGAATTTACAGTTTTTCCAGCATTATGTATTATTTAATTTAATCTCTTGGGGATATTTGTACTGTTTCCAAGGGTATTCGACATAGATAATAATTGATTCAATTTACTTTGTTTTGTCAAAGTCGCTCTGTTACACACCTGTTGATAATTTTGAGAAATTGATCAAATGGAAAGATATAAATAGGAAAATAGGAAAGATTTGAAATAACCAAAATAGAAACTGAAATTAACGAATTATTTATTATAATTTTTTTTTCTAACAATAGATTTATTGGAAATATTTTTGAATGATAATAGAAGAATTCTGGCAAATAATTTTGCTTTCAGATGGAGAACATATTTGTAGTAATTCCAAGTCATTTTAGATTCTAGTTTTCTTTCTCTTGCATCTTCTATTACTGAGTCTTCCATCTTTCCAAAATGAGGACTGAGATTATTGGGGAAAATATGTTGACTCCGTAAACTGCTTAGAGAGGGCTATAAAGCATTGTGAAGCAGTATATAAGTTTAAGTTCTATTGTGGAGGATGTCAATCTTTATTGAGAAAGTGGAAGAACTATGCTTCTGGGTTTTATGTAACAATGTTGTGTAATAATTACTAGCCATTGTATCAGAAAATGTTCAAAGATTGTTATCCCAAAAGCACTGCCTGAATATCTTCCAGTTCCAGCATTCGACAAAATGTAGAGTACCAAGGATCATTTGCCTATAGCTGGATTTGGAGTCATTTTGTACGACTATATGAAATATCTTTATCACTGTTACTTTTACTTAACATTAAGTAATAAGTCAATATATTCATTGTGGTTCACTTTCCTGGCAAGACATGTAATCCATACATTAGCACGAAAGAATATATTGGCAGATGGCTGTGGTGTGTATTTAAGTAAAAGTTACTTGAAACTAAATCAGCATCTGAAATAGCTCATTATTACAGCCACAGGAAGCATCCAGCACTATTTCACAGTTTATTATCATCCTGACTGATTTAAGTTCTATTCATTTCAGTGAGCTTAATTGTCCCCAAGAAACACAAATTTATTTGTTGCATGCTGTGTGATAGAGATATTCAGGACCTTTTCTTTAATTCCACTGCATTTTACTGTAAATAAGGTCATAGTTTATACTGTATCTAAAACACAGGTTATTTCATAAGGTTAACATAGACTTCATTGAATGCAGAATATACTGTATTTCATTGAGTACAGTGGTAGGATTCAAAGTTTTTTTACTACCGGTTCTGTGGGTGTGGCGTGACATGGTGCATGTGGCTTGGTGGGTATGGCAGGGGAAGGTTTACTGCAAAATATCCATTCCCTCCCTACGCTAGGGGAAGGATACTGCAAAATATCCATTTACTCCCCACCCTATTAACCTGCTTTCCAGCTCCGTTTTCCTGTGCAGGGCAACAAAAGAAGACTCAGCCAATCATCTGGGACTCGGGAGGTAGAGAATAGATAGGGGCAGGGCTAATCAGAGGTGGTATTTGCCGGTTCCCCGAACTACTCAAAATTTCCGCTACCGGTTCTCCAGAACTGGTCAGAACCTGCTGAAAACCGCCTCTGATTGAGTGAATCTCAAGAGCTATTTTCTTGTAGACATGGACATGAACAGCCAGGATGGTATTTTTTTTGGATAGGTCTTTTTACATCAGCTGACATGTTGTGAAAAATAATCTGAAAAGAATCAAGATTACATGTTTAAATGCCATAAGTAGAAAACATTTTCTGATTGAATACGATGAATAACAGAATAACAGAGTTGGAAGGGACCTTAGAGATTGTCTAGTCCAATCCCCTGCTCAAGGAGGAGACCTTATATCATTCCAGAGAAGTGGCTGTCCAGTCTCTTTTTAAAAACCTCCAGTGATGGATCACTTACAACTTCTGAAATCAAGCCGTTCCTCTGGTTAATTGTTCTCACTGTTAGGAAATTTCTCCTTAGTTCTAGATTGCTTCTCCCCTTGATCAGTTTCCATCCATTGTTTCTTGTCTTTCCTTCTGGTGTTTTGGAAAATAGATTGACCCCATCTTCTTTGTGGAAGCCTCTCAAATATTTGAACATTGCTCTCATGTTAGCCCTGGTCCTTCTTTTCACTAGACTAGATATACTCAATTGCTACAACCATTCTTCATATCTTTTAGTCTCCAGGTCTTTCATCACCCTTGTTGCTATTTTCTGCACTCTTTCCAAACATCTTATTTATAATAAGACTTATTGTTATGAATATGCCATTATCAAAAATGAGAGAAGCTTTTATGAAGAAAAGCCCCTCTGTCAGAGATATGTTTATCTAACATATTGGAGATGGCCATTTCCTGCGTCACTTCTAAGCAATGGAATGCACTTCTATTTGGCTTTTCATTTTGTTCCATTAAAATGATAAGTGAGATGCAGTTTTTCTTTTTTGGACAGGCTTTTTATTATTAATATTTGCATTGATTTCAGTTCAGGTCTTTCAGTGTGTTTATATTCTGCATTTTATCATGCACAATTAATAGCCAAATTAAATATAAAGGTAGAATTTAAAATAATGCATTTTGGTAGCTGTTTGGTTGGCTAAATAAGAATATCAATGTGGATTTAAAATTTAATTATTTTAGGAGAATTTAAGTACTCTTATCTATATGGAAAGTTTTGAACTAGCTCCTAATAAGTGTGTTGTAACACGGAGTTGATAAATATTCAATTAATCTCCTTAGGTTGTAGATCTTGCTAATCTCTTCTTTCTGGTGTTGAAAGGACTTGCAGGCTCATAGGAAATGATCTGATACCTTCAATATATCCAAAGATATATTTTCTTAAAGAGTTTTTCCTTGCATTTCAATAACGAAAGAAGCATTTTTTTCAATTTAAGTCAAATAGTGTTTATCTAAGACACTTATAATTATTTCAGCTGACTCTCCTACACTCCTATCTTCCTAAAATTATGTGGACATGACAGTAAAACAGTAACGCTGAGATGTGATTCAGATGTGCCTGGTTAAGCAGTATCAGGCTAACAATAGGCAAGTAAAACTTTCAGTCTCTGGTGAAGTCTACCCCCATTATAAATATAGCTATTTTTACAATTCTTCCTATGTAGAGTTAAAGTAGGGCAATAACTATATATTGTCTTGGATTGGCAGGGTTATTTATTTGTTTAAAAAAATCTACATTGTACTATTTTGAAAGAGATGTTGTTCTTGCATTCTCCCTCCCTCCCTCTCCCTCTTCTTTCTCCCTTCCTCCCTCCCTCTCTCTCTCTGTTCCTTCAAGTATTGCTTCATTTCAGGATCTTGTCCTGGACTCCTAAAGAATCAATATCTCTTCAGGAGCCAGTTTTGCAAAATATCACAGTCAGCGTTCCTATTCTTCTTCAGCATAATCTGAACAATGCATTTGGTGTAGAAAATGGAAAGTTTGCTGAGTGTTTTATTCCATTCAGGAGAAATCTAAGCACAGGTAGAGAATAGTAAAGACGATCTTGGTGGAGATCATTCAAACTCCAATGCCAAAGCAACAAGGGGTAAAAACAATTAAGTCTAGAATGTCCAGATACCATTTGGAACTGGAGTAGAAAAAATTCCATAATTTTCTGAACTATAAGAAAAAGGAGGAGGAGGTGCAACAAAGATTTTGTTATTATAATCAATCTCAATGAAAGTAATTATGATTTCCTACAACTTCCTGTTAAATTGATTCTGCTCTACCTAATGGCGATAACAGAACATTTCAAGGTACTAAGTTCTTCATTTCTTTTGCTTAGATGCTGTACAGAATTGTCAAGGAAAACCTCTTTGTTATGAAAAAGCAGAGGTTAATTTTTTTAAATCTTACTTGTTACCTTGGTTCTTTAGTAGACTATTATGATCAAACAAAAATGGTAATGAGATTTTTAAAAAAGATACAGTTAGTAAATCAAACTCCAGTAATAAATAATCTGCAGTATGTAGAGTTACAAGAACTGGGCTGTAAGAATTTGGATAACCATTTGACATGGAAATTTTAAAGAAACTATGCTCTTGCTAATATTTAGTGCCATGTAAATGTTGCAGAGCGCTTTGTGTATACACTTAATTGTTTCAAATACAGCACAGTCACCATGCTGCAATACATTTGCAACAGCAACATGACATGCAAAATCAATTGCAACAATTGTAACTGGTTCTATGTCGGACAGGATAACGATTAACAACAAGAATTCATGAACTAGCAGTCAAACGGCACAACCCCAAAATTCCTGATCTCGAGCCACATCGACAATGAACACCACCAGTTTGATTGGGATGGAATGAAAGTCATTGCCCATGCCAACACTTTACACACGTGAATTTATTGAAGCATGGTATTCTACAAAAGGGGCAGGGCAGGAAAAAAGGAGTGAGTGGGGCAGGGAGGGTTCCCACGGGCCATGTGGGCTGAGCAGCCTTATGTTTCTGAGCAGCCAGGATTAATTGCTTTGTGATTCTTTGAATTTTAATACTTCTAGATGCTGTTTAATTACTCCTTTCTTACTGGATAATCCTGCAAATCTTTGATCAGCACAATGAAAGATTTTTTTTTCACTTTCATTTTTTAAGAAAGTCCTGATCAGCATATGATGCACGTGTCCACATTCTGGGACAGGAAGTTCGAAGAAAGCTGAAAGAAGAAGTTACTCGTATGAGTTCAGCTGGGAGGTGGGGCTTCCAGGTATTTTTTGCCTGGGAAAAAAACAGCCATTTGTTTTAAACAAACGCAGACAATAAAAATGGCCTGCTAATCATAATAATTTATAGTTAATTAAAAACCAGTTGGTTGGTTAGAATGAAAGACTTTTTTAAATTGCAGACCACTTTTCATATTTTTGTTTCTCTGCATCATTTTGGGGACTTTTGTAGAGAAAATGGAGAGAAGGGTTGAATGATAGGTACACACAGAACTCAAAAAAGATCAGATTTTTTTTTTTTTTTACTTTTTGTATCTTAACTGCAAATTTATGGCTGAATATTTTGTTTTGTTTTTGTTTTGTGAACTGAGTGGTTTTTTTTTTTTCCTCCCAATTATTCTGCCTGCTTCTTTGTGGATTTATAAATTGTGTTTTGAGGGAGTAGGAAGTATTCTAACAAAGACATGACATGATTGGTTAAGAAGAAAACCTCACTTGCCTTCGCTTTGTGTATTTAAGTATTATTTCAACAATATTTATTTATTTTATTTAATTTATATACCGCCCCCTCTCCCAAATTGAGACTTGGGGCGGTGCACAGCCCAACTAAAAACAATACAATGACAAATATAAAATTTAAAAATAGATTAAAAATGAGTTAAATATGTGGCGGAGTTTAAAACTAAATCAATTACTAAAAGCAGGGTAAAAAATTACAGAATTAAAACTTTCCAATAAAAACTAGGCCAGACCGGCTTGTTGGAAAAGATAGGTCTTCAATGTGCGCTGGAAGGTTCGCAGGTCAGGGATAGTCCGCATCTCCGGGGGCAACTCATTCCAAAGGGAGGGTGCTCCCACAGAGAAAGCCCACAGCCTCGGGGCCGCCAGCTGGCATCGTCCAGCTGGCAGCACCCCAAGGAGGCCAACTCTGAGAGCGCACTGGCCGGCGGGATAAATAAATAAATAAATAAATATTTCAATATTAGCCACAAAGAGAGAACAAAAGACTAATTTTTAAACAGAAGTTGGTGAATTTAATAAAATTAACTCTGCCACAAGAAGGACCCAAAGACTAGTATTGAAAGGATTGTTTAAAAGACTATTTGCCTTGGAATATGGGGGCAATGGGACTTGACCAGTGGCTCAGACTAAGAATCTGAATAGGGAAGTTACAAGAGAATATCTATTTGAACCTCCACAAGGCTGAAAAGTAACACATTCGTGGAGAAAGAGGCTAGCACCATGGCAACCTGAAATGTGCATGCTTGACCAAGGAGGGCTCCAATTTTCACTGAGTGCAAACTGATGGGATTGCTGGAAGAGAAAGTGGCGAATCTAAAGCAGCAGCCCTAAAACTTTTGGGAACCAGTTCTATGGAGAGAGATTTTTCCACAGACTGGAAGGGGCATGGCTTAGTGTTGCCTACATCCTGCAGATGAGGCTTCACTTGTTTTCAAGGCCAGGTTGATGGCATGCCACGGACCGGGAATTGGGGACCCCTAATCAAGAGAAAATCAATGCATTTTTATTTGCGAAAGTGAGAAATTTCTGGAAAAGGCAGAAGTCAAACTGAACTCATCAAGGAAGAAAAAACTACCAAGAAAAACGAAGCCCCAGAGGGAGAGCAATAGCAGAATGTCTCTCAGAGGATAAAAAGCCTGAAAATACTGCTCCTGCGGGACTGCCCCTGCCTTCCCCTGGAGGCCAACAATTGATTTCATATCTTCCCTGTGGAAGAAAATATATAGACATCTGGAGAAGGGTCTTCATTAAATGCTCCAGTGATAGGAACAAAAGTAACTCCAACTGTCACAAGGAAAAAAAATTGGCTGAGCTCCTCACTGAAAAAAGGTGTGTGGTGCTAATTGGCATTCAATTTTCAGAAGAATAGAATTGGCAATTGTGTAGATGAGACAATCTATGTTGTCTCCCAGGTTCAAAGATGTGACAGAGAGAATTACCAAAGATGTGATAATCAAGGCCACAGATTATTATTCCTTTCTCCTCTTCCAGGTCAGCACAAATTAAACAAGAAAGAGCTTGAAAAAAAATATCAAGGGACTATGAGCAGCTAGGAGGGAAGTTAAAAAAAGGTATGAGCACAGATAGTGGTGCACAGTTAGGAGCACAGATGGTGATGTTTTCATTTGTACATCTGATGGAAGGTCAAAATCCAATGGGGATTTTAGAAGTAAAGTGCTGGCTGAAGGAATAGTGCTGTCGGGAGAACTTTGCATTTTTGAACCATGGTCCAAACACCTGAAAGAAAGACCAATTCCATAATTGAAACACAAGAAGTCACAAAGGCTTTCACCACATCCTGTCTTAAAGACCTGGGACAACGACTGTGTTTTTAATAGTTTTCAGAAAGTCAGTAGGGACTGCTGCCAAAGTAGGAGTGATACATATTTCTAAGGGGTCTTATTCCAGAAATTAGGATTCATCACCAAAAAGAAATGCTTCCTGGGTCCTGTAAGATAACGTTGTTGGATCCTCATAAAACAGGCATAAATATATCAGTTAAGCAGTTCTTCAAGTAGCCAGAACCAATGCAATAAAGGGGTTTATAGATGATAACTAGAATCTTGAATCATATCCAGAAGCTACTTGGTATCCAGTGCTTTCATGAAACAGTGGATATGCATGTACCATGACATATTCATCATTGCTCGTGATACTGCATTCTTGATCATCTATTGTTTCTTTTCTTTTTCTTTTTAAATTCATAAACATTTTGAATACAGTGTATTGTACATTTTGTACAGTGTATCATTTACAGAAAAGCAAAGCAAGAACAAAAAGGAATATTAACATGTATAGTAATAACAATAATAAAAGTGTAACAGTAGTTTTAACTAGATTTCTTTTTATATTAGCTTATTTGTAATTCTGTTGGTTATATTGGCATATTTATAATTATGAACCATATTTATATTTAATTCATACATAGCAATAATCTTTATTCATCTAATTTGTAACTCTTATTTCTAAACACTTTACTAAGAGGTCTGTAGGAGGCGTGCATAAGTGCACCAACGTGCCTACCATCCCTGTCCTATTGTTTCTTTTATTTTTCTTATATGTATCCATGTATTCATAACTATGTTTTTAATTATACCTATTATCTTGTAAGCAATTGACAAACCAAATAAATATAAATAAATAAAATCTATTCTGTGCCTTCTTTGTTCTTTATTTTTAATGTCAATCTATGCATCACTGCACAGTCTAATATTTTCCAAATTACATCCTCATCTGATGGAGTGTTCTCATTTTTCCAATATTTTGCAAATACAATCCTATGCAAAACTAGATATATAGTCCCTTCCGGCATTATACCCAACAAAAATATTTCTGGTTTCAGATTTATAAGTTGCTTGATCATCTTTTTCACCCATGTATGTATTTTCGTCCAATATGTTTTTGCTTTCATACAAGTCCACCACATATGATAATAAGTAATGGTTTGATTACATTTCCAACACTTGGTGGATATATTGCTAATCTTGCTGGTGAATTGTTTCTGTATGATTTTCAAGGGCATTTCTATATAGAGCACATTCTCATGATCCAATCATGAGATAATCAAGAGAGAAATGATTGTGTGAAAGACTTCTAAAGTTCATGCATTTTCATTGTGATTACAAAACTAGTTAATTCAGTAAATTTACAAAATGCATAGGAAAATTTCTTTTATGAATACAGCAGTCTGTTTTAAATTAAAAAATGATAAAGTTCTATTTCATCTATGCTATTACAAATTTTTGAAATAATTTTGTCTCTGAAATGATAATCAAAATAAAAATGCAAAATATACCTGTACAAGTTGAGCAACAAAATAGATTTTAGGAAGTTGTAAAACAATATAGTATTTAAAACTATTCAGAGTGTGCTTACAGTCTCTGTTTTCATAGCTGTAAAATATTTTAAAATTTTAAAATAATTACTTGTAACTAGTTCTTTCCCTTCACTTAAACATGTAATGATGAATTTAAAGTTGAAAATATTATTGCTGTGTAATTACTGAACTGAAAGTAATAGTTTCCATTTTTTACGACCAGTGGGAGATTCTAATTAAGCTGGTTTTAAAACATGCACTCATTCAACCTGTTGTTTTTTCACAAAAAAGCACTAGCCAATTAACATGAACATGATACATAAGAACTTCACTATTTTTATGTAATAATATATATATTATGCTGGAGCATAATTTAAAATCCATTCATGTCCATCTTTTCTCTCAGTTTACAGTCACTAACTAAACAATCCCCAAATCCATAAGGCCAGGAGTGTTCAATTTAATTTATTGACCAGTTACTTTTGTCCACGGTGTTGTTACACAGAACTTCACCACAAAAAGTGAATAATTTGGTTTAAAATGTAAAGGGAGTAAAACAAAACAAGTTAAATGAATGCAGTATAGTTATTATTATGCTTGATCAGGTAATTTACATGAACTTAAATACTTAATAAATCTGCAGATTAATCCATGCTCCTTGCTATTATTTTTTGTATATTTTCTTCTAAGACATATAATACCATACATGTGTCATAGTTTCTGCTTCTCTTTGTCTCTTTCTCTTCCAGCTTTGGATAGGCTAGAAAAATTCTCATCTCACCTATGAAACATTTATCAACACACTTCTCTAACAATGTTCTCAGTTAGAGATCTGGAGGATATGGTAATGAAAGTTTCTATCTTCTGTGTCCATCTGTGGCTTCATGCATTATCTTTAATTTTTCATACATTTTTCTTATCTTTCCCTTTTTGAAGGTCTCAACTTGCTCTGCTATGAACTTTAGTCTTCTTCTTCTCAACTTATTCTTCCTTTCTTTGTGTACAGGTAGCCCTTGAGTTATGATTGCAATAGAACCTGACCATGACAATTGTAGTTATGAGTGATCAACCCAACTTTATAATTTTTGTAGCAGTTGTATATGCCAACCCCATGGACATTAAGTGAACCATGGTTGTTAAGAAACCCCATGTTTTCTATGACATGGTTTTGCCAAAAACTGGAAGTAACTACTGGTTTTTGGCAACACCCATCATATATGGTCACATGACCATGGGATGCTGCAAACACTTGTAAGTATAGCCATGTTGCCGAGGAACTTCAAATCTGGGCCATAAGTCCCCTTTTTCAGATACATCACAGGTTTGAATGGTCATTAGGGAACTGGTCGTAAATCGAGAATTATTGCATATACTGTGTTTCCCTGAAAATAAGACCTACCCCGAAAATTAGCTTATTTGCATGTTAGTTGTGTTTGTCAGGAATCTGTTTCACCTCTTACTTGTTGCAGAGTTGGTCTCCCAGTTGATGTCAGAATAGTTAAAATGCCCCATTATTATTTTGGTGTGTTTTCTACATTTGTTAACAGGGTAGCAAACAATTCATCTGTTTCTTTGCTTGGTTGGGTGGCCTGTAAGCATAGACCTATGGCAACGTCATTCTTTTTTTCTTTTATGTTGTCCCATATAGCAGGCTTTCAACCTTGGTTTTGTACATCTTTGTAGAGAAGAGATGGTTCTTATTATAGTATCTTAATTCTATCTCTTCTGTATCTCCCATGCATTTTTAAGTAACCTGTTCCTACAGTATTTAACCTTTCTATTTCTCCTGAAATATTCAACTTGTATAATAAAATATAAATATGCATGCTGTTAAATATTAATATTTTTGTTTCTTTTAGCAAATTTTCATTCCTCATAGTAGAGCATCATCTCTAACATTTATCCATCTGTTCTTTTATCTTTTGTAAATATTCTATCAAAACACACAAAATCATTTACTTGCTCTATTTTTTTTTTTTTTTTTGCTATTTACAACTATCTTGGAAGATTTCCTTGATTTTTCCTTTCAGACACAATTACTTTGATCATAGATTGGTTTTGAGTCCACATCCTTTGTTGCTTCATATATATATAGTATATCTAACAATCATAGATAATTTGAATTCTCAGAGCAATATGGCTTAATCTAAATGCTAATCTAAATATATAAATTGGTCATAGCCTACTTCTATCATCACTACTAGCATTTTCTGTACATTTATCTATAAATATTTTCATCAACTAAGGGAACTTAACACATCCTCTTACTATCAATACTGAACTATAGCATTTTGTTTATTCTGTTGCATCCATATGTTCATTACATACACTCTTATCTAATTCAGCAGTCTTAAATATTCATAAAGAGCTTCGATGAATTCACCAGAATCGGGCAAGTGTGATAGGCAATATAGAAATTTGATAATTAATAAATACATAATTGAAGCCCATTCACTTTTTCCTATCAACTAATGGGCAGTAAACATTTTTAATTCATTAATTTCTTAACAATGCTGAACAACAAAAGTCTTGTCTCAACATCTGTTGCACAATATAAAATCAATATATTTTACTAATTTTGTCATAGTTATCTCTTGTATTTCTTATTATCATAACTTTGCAGCTCTATTAAAACTATGTTTTCAGTGTATTCCATGCAATTTACAGAAGGCAAACAAGTAGTAAGGTCACTCCAGACCATTCAATGAAGCATCTTAAAATATTGTCTCCCACTTCATCCTACCTTCTATTTGGAAAGTTTGAAGCAAAACAATAGCCAATTGCCATCCATCTACTATATGAATATTTTTAGGTTTAGACGCTTTGCTGGAAATACACATTAAATTAATTATTAAATTGTTGTTAGTTTCTTTTGCATTTTTTATGGTCCATAATCCTCCTTTTACATGCCTTTTTAATACTCTTGAGTATTAACAGTGCTTCGTGATTTTTAGTGCATATAGTTTTGTTTTGGAGAAATGTATGGATGTAAATACAGGTAGTCCTTGGCTTGCAACAGTTCGTTTAGTGACTGTTCAAGTTCAGAATGGCACTGTGACTTAGGACACAACTTTCGCAGTTGTGAAATGATCATGTGATCAAAATTCAAATAGCTGGCAACTGGTTAATATTTATGAACGTTGGTGTGTCCCAAGATCATGTGATTACCTTTTGCAATCTTCTGATATGGTCCCAAGATCATGTGATTACCTTTTGCAACCTTCTGATAAGCAAAATCAATGGACAGCCCAGATTCACTTAATGACTGGCTTACTAACCTAACTGTAGTCATTCACTTAAAAACTGTGGCAAGAAAGGTCGTAAAATGGGGCAAAATTCACTTAACAAATGTTTCACTTAACAACAGCAATTTTGGGCTCAAGGACTACCTCTATTACCAGCAAGAATATTACCTTTACTCATTTACCTCAATAGTATGCTTTGGTGTGTGGTAGAAGTATGTGACATTTTTAGTTCATATCAGCAAACTTAATCTCTGTAAAACTCACAACTATACAAAGCACTCAGAAGAGTATTGAACAAAGGAGATTCATGGGAACAGTCTCTTTTCTGAAGTATTGAGGCAGCTGTATCTGGCAAAGAATCAGACAGCTCTTTAAAAGTTTTTTAAGGACATCTCTATAAGTATATGACCAAGGATGGCATTGAATTTAACAACCGGTTCTGTGGGCGTGGCTTAGTTGGTGGGCATGGCTTGGTGGTCATATGACTGGCTAGGTGTGGCCAACTCTGTATCACTCACATCGAGGGACGCATCTCCTCACCTGGCCTCTCATGACTGTGGGAATGCTGCAACAGTCGTAAGTGTGAAAAATGGTCATAAGTCACTTTTTTCAGTGCCATTGTAACTTTGAATGGTCACTCCACATACAAAGTACCAGCAAAGGAAGGGAAAAAAACTCCAGAGACGTTCCTGAGACAGGAAGTCTAGTCCTGCCACGAATGTAATAAGGGTTAACAGAGAGGCAGTTTCTGTAAGCAAGACCAGAATGTTTCCTTCCTGCCTTCCTTACAGGATTAGGCCAGTAATTTCTTCTAACAACCGGTTTTCCGAACTGCTTAAAATGTTAGCAACCGGTTCTAGAGAATAGGTGCGAACCTGTAGAATCCCACTCCTGTATATGATTTTCTATCTTTTTCACTGTACACACCAAATGTTTTTAGATGTGAATACAGTCTATCTGATCTATGTTTATGTTACCTGCAGCTTTCTATATAGAAATTTTCCTTCTAACGGAGCAACAATTTCATATTTCATGTTCAATGCAATTTCACTTATGTAATTGCTGAATCTAGTCTTTCAGCCAGTATGCTTTTAAAAAGAATGTTGGTTACCTTAATTTATATATAGGTACATAACTATTAATGATTTGGAATATTATAAAGTCCATTAGAAATATGTATGAGAGGCTTAAGCAATTTATTTCAGTGAAGTTTCTGGGTAGGAGCTGATCTCTGTCTCTAAGCTGATATGACAATAGAAATCCTTGCAGCAAAACGCATCATTTTCTTCTAGTAATTTTCTGCATATTCATTGGAAAGATCTGTTTCCTTATTTTATGGATATATTCCAAATTGATTGGTCCATTTTTCTCTCCAGAATAGCATCTGTGTAAAAGAAGTAATCTTTTCATAGTAATAATAGATAGCAGTTATCAGAATGATTTTAAATGTTAAGTTGTAATGTTCATGCGTATTTAGTTGAACATTGATTGCTAAATGATTGTTTAAATATATGAACAGTGTATCCAGATAATTTCACAGTAGTCTTCCTTTCTAGGTGTTGCCTTCCAAACTCTATGAATATCAGAATTGTGGTTATTTCTACAATTTTTAGGCAACCCCATAAATATTTACAAATTTGAAATATTAAATATTATACCATAGTTCAAAACAGTGCAAAGAAGAATAATTGAAATGATAAAGAGATTGGGTTGAGAGTTGTGGGACCACCTCTCCTATTGTTTCCGCTCTCAGATCTGGTTGAGAAGACATATTCTGGGCTTCTTCCATCAAACAATGTCATGTTTTTGAAGCCCAGAATTGTTACTTCTCAGTGGCAGCATGTGCTCTGTGGAAGAGCATCTGCCGAAAGATCAGGCTGGGCTTTGACCCTGTTAGACTTTTGCAAGATGCTGTAGACCTGACTTCACATATTTAGGAGACTTCAAGTGGTTAGATGAACTCTGATACTGTTGAGGTGTTTCTCTATAAATTAGGTTTTCATTTTATCCTTATCCAGTAGTGGCTAACCTTTTTGGCTCCTGTGCCAAAAATTACACACACATTATCGTGCGTGCCACTTGCGTGCCAGCACCAAAAATGCAATGCGCGCCCCATGCGCATGCATGCTCATTCCTCCCCTGCCACCCCCTTACCTGCACTGTGCCTCACAGCAGATTTTTCAGCTGGTTTGAGGCCTTTTTTGGCCTCCCAGAGGCTTGGAAAAAGCTTCTGCAAGGCTTTTCAGGACGAATAATATGCCCATTTTGTCACTTCCAGTATTACAGGAAGTGACAAAACGGGCCTTTTCTGAAAAGACTTGCAGAGGCTATTTCCATGCCTCTGGAAGGCCAAAAAAGGCCTCAAACCAGCTGAAAAATCAGCTGTGAGTCATGCGCATACGTAGTGAGAAAAGTTAGCCTATGGTCACGTGCCGGCACATATGGCTCTGCGTGCCACTGGAACTAGGGATTATATTGTTTTTGTGTTTTAATCTCAGTAGGTTGTCCAGGGTTTTGGGTAGGATGGCTATATAAATTAATAAATTATAAATTATACAGGTGAAGCCCACTAAAAATAATAGCAGTATGTTGTTTTATACTCAGATTTGTTTTTGTTTTACCTGAGCAATAAAATGAAATTTGAAACTTAGTTTGTAAACAGTGAGCTTTGAAAACAGTAAATAGAGTGAAGATCTACAAGCAGTTTGATCAAGTACTTGAAGATAGATTGATATTTGATGTTGAACATTTTCCAGTCACACCATTTAATATTTTTTACAAGATAATTTGTGTAAGCAACTGTCAGAATAGTTGGTAATGATATAAAATGAAACACAAGGTTTGAAAACTATTGAAATATAACTGCTGAATTAAAATCTCAGTTATTTCAGATACTTTTTCCATCTGGTTTATGGATTAGCTGTTTATTCTTTCGATTTTTTCATTAGCAAAGATGTGTTTCCTGCAATTAGTGTGTCCATATGATAATTGTATCTTTTCTTTGTGTTTTTTGCTGCGCACCATATGCAGGAAGTTGAGGTTTGTATATTTTTTTATGCATTTCGGTCTTTCCCCATTCATGTACTTTTTTTCGCATTCTAAGCACATGCTTTCTTTTTCTGCTGCAGGATGATTATTTTCGTACATGGAGTCCACTTACATCCTTTGATCAAGGTAAGGAATGATCTTTATACAAATAGAAAGGGTGGTTTTAATTTAATTTAAAAGGGTTCTTTATAATGATGAGCAGAAAAGTGAAAGCTGCTGTTTTAAGTTAGCTTTTTAGATATTCTCCTTGAACCTATATTTTACAAAGTGAATTTAGAGCAAGTCTAAGTTTTATATTATTTAGTGTCTTACACTTAATAATATAAAAGTGCATTATCTTAAGTGTAAGACACAATAATTAACAAAAAAGTGAAGAAAGTGATAGCACGGTAAATTAGATTAATTTTCCTTTTCGGGAGAATTATTTCCTAATAGATTAGTTATATGTTTTCTCTATTAAATGGCAAACACTCCATGTATATTTTTTATTGATAACTACAGTATCATCAGTGAAACTGTCACAGTAAATGATTTTTAAGATATAATGTCATCATTTATTTTATATCACAATAAAACTTGCCATTCCCCTCCTCCCTCATGAAGAATATCCTATGGGATCATGTGGTCAAAAATTGTTGGATGATTCTTTATACTTCCAGTAGCAGTTGTATAACATTGTGTCTCAGGAGACAGATGAGATGATTTTTAAAAACGTGGTTCGTACATCACCCATTTTTATTTCCTTTCAAATGTGATCCAGATCTCTTTTTATAGTTATTATCCCCAGAACTAATATCAGAAAGAACAGTTAATAATGGGTTCTTTATATATGGCTAAAGATATTAGTGGCTTGGAGTGCACATGTGATTTATTAATTGCAACTGCAGTATAGAGGGATAGAGATTAATCATTACATTCCAAAACCTGATAAATCTTATTTTTCAACTGCTATTGAACACGGACAGTCAAACAGATATAGTTTGGTAATTTATTTCTCTAAATTGCTATTAATATGAAATTGAAGAGCACTTTTAAAAAACAGCCGACCTTATTCCTACTTCCACAGTATCTACGGCTGCCTTCTGTGATTGTCTCTACTCCCCATTTATATTTGATTACTACTGTCATAACATTTCCAGTTTCAGTTTAAGTGGCATGAGGTATGGTCCAAAAAATCTGGAGGTCTCCAGGTTCAAGGGGCTGTTTACTCCTCCCAACTAATTAATCATTCAAACAAAACAGGGATCTGGAAACCCAAAAGAGAATAGATACAAAATATAAGTAGAACTATGAAGCTAGTAAAATTGAGAGTAAATGATAGTTATACTGTCCCTTAAATTTGGTCCCTTACTAAGTAGTAATATAAGAAAGCATACCTATCTTGTCCAAAAAGGAACTGGATATGAAGTGTATATTTGAATTCTGATTCTAGTTTTGAATTTTGTTAGCTAAATAAGAAAGAGTAAAAACAGTTTACATTCTGTAACCAATTAAACCAGATTTCACTGGGAAATATTTAATTTTTCAAAGACATTTATGAATTCAAAGACTTTTCAAAGACTATTATGAATTGAAATACCAATAATTAATATTACAAAATGTGTAATAACTTTGATGCTAAATGTCACATTATTATAATAGAATACTACTGAATTTACTTAGTTAAAAAATCTCATTTCAAAAAAGCCAGTAGTGCATATAGTATAGTAATATTATCTTTCTTTATCTTTCTATTTTGTTTTGATTTTTTTTATTGGCATAATAAAATAAATTCTCTAATAGGAATTTGAGGATTTTTCTGATTAGAAATAAAACAGTCCTTGGTTTTTCAACTTTTTTAATACTTAACTGCAGCACATGTATTTATTGAAGACAATAAATACATATAGATAATAGATATAGCATACACTTAAATTTTTAATATGAATTCCAATAGGACACAGTGATTTGGATATTTTACTACTATTCCTTTTCATTGTATTTACTGATTTCTCTCTAGAAAGCTCTTGCAATAAATAGAAAAGAAAACCCATGTTTAGATAACAACCTAATGTAGAAATTTTTACAGGTATTTTAAGTTTATATGCTTTTATGCTATGTTTTAAAGGACAGTATTTTCAAAATGCATATAGCTAAATATGCTTAATAAATATGTGTAATATTAACTTAACGAACATTTATTAGGACAAGATGGAAGACATGGAATGGATTTCATGGAAAATTGGATAGACCATTTATTATTTGTTAGTACACATTTGTCCTGTTTTCTGCTCTATCTGCCTGGTGGCTTGGTCTTTGGGCTGACCTGATCGACTTGCGTTTGTTAAAAGTACTTTCTATTACTGTAGAAAGATTTCTAATAAGAAAGCAAATAGTCGTGGGACTTAACTCTTAAACAACTGAACACTTAAATATGAGTGCTGCAGCTGCCAAAAAGCTGTTGAGACTAATTTTTTTTTAGTGAAGAACAACCAAGATGAATGGGGTGGTGAGGGAGGCTGCAGGCTAAAACATACAAAGAACAGTTGCAGGAATTGGGCATGACTGGTTTAATGAAAAAGGACTAGGTATGATATGATAGCAATGTTACAGTATTTAAGAGGCTGCTACAACAAAGAGGGGGTGAACCTTTTTTCCAAAGCCACCTGAAGGCAGGACAAGAACTTATGGATAAAAACTAATCAAGGAGAGAAGCAACTAAGAAATATGGAGAAATTTCCTGATAGTGAGAACAATTAATCAGTGGAATGAAGTTGTGGGTGCTTTAGAAGAGACTGAACAACCATTTGTCTGAAATGGCATATGGTGTCCTGCTTGACAAGGAGTTGGATTAGAACATCAAACTCAAGGCCCTGGGCCCGGATACAGCTGGAGGGGGCTTAGATCTGGTCTGCATGGCTGCCCTGGAAACAATAGACTAGCCCGTGGTGCCTCTGCCAGCAAAAATGAAGCTCGGACGGGCTGTGCACAGTTCTCCCAGGCCCCACTTTTGGCCATAATGGCCTCCTGCTCTGTTTTCTCTGGCAGAGGGTTGCAGAAGGCTGTCGCAGCTGAAAACGGAAATCGGGAGCCTGTTTTCCTTGGTCAAGTGCTTGGGCCATCACAGGCACCCCCAATACGAATGACATTATAACATAGACACACATGCAGAGTACTGCGTGTTGTTATTTAAAATTTCGACTAGCTACATAACATTACTATACAATTTAGGAAAATGTCAGATTTAACTAATAAATTATATGTATTCTAATTTTGAACAATTCTAAATGTAATTGTAAATGTACAGTATATAAAAATGAACTAAATTAAGCTAAATTCCTCCAGTCTGGAATGTTTCAAAACTATTGTGTTACAAGTCAATTTTCTAGCATTAAAGGATGAAGGTGGTCCTTGACTTATGGCCGTTCGTTTAGCAACCTTTCAAAAAAAAATTTACATTGAAAAAAAGTTTATGACTGATTCTTAAGGTCAGAGGATCAAACTTTGGCGAACTTGGCAACTAGCCTCTATTGATGATGATTGCAGAGCCCTGGGAGGGGGGGAATCACATGATTGATATTTGTGACCTTCCCAGCCAGCTTCCAACAAGGCAGATCAATGGGGAAAGCTGAATTTAACAAATACATGATCTACTTAATGACCACAGTTCTTTACTTAACGATCATGGCAAAAAAGGTTGTAAACTTGGGCACAACTGCTTAAGACCACCTTCTTTAACCACAAAGTTACGGTCTCAATTGCAGTCGTAAGATGAGGATTACCTTATGGGAGTTGCATATTTTAAGCATACAGAGATTTTAAAGCTGTAAATATAGGTAGAGACAGAAGCTGTAAAATGATTTATAACTCAGTCTTTACAATTTGATTAGATCTAGTCAAATTATTGCACCAACCCTATGTTTTACTCTGTGATCAGGCAAGTTTGTGGGCAAGAAAAATAAGGGAAAAAAATTGGGCTTCGGCCTACCAGCATCCATCGGTATTCATCTGGCTAGCATCCTGTCAGTGTGTGAGAGAGTTGAGGGCTGTTTGGAAACTGAAAGAGTACTTGCTGTGTGAGCAAGAAGGAGACAGCAAGGAGCCTGGGCGTGGCTTAGCTCAACTGTTCTGTACTAAAGCTGCTTGCTGCTGTGAAACTAAAACTGAAACTGAAAGTCTTCTCCTCTGCTTGTGTTTTGCATTTAGAAGAGATTTCTTTTCAGGTGGGGAGGGGGAGTAGAACTCCTTAGCATCAGAGCTTGTTAATAATATAGGGAATACTAATGCTCTGATGGTCATTTTGAAAAATTCTTTCTTAGTGAGCACCTAGAAGCCAAGCCAAATTTCAAGTTTGTAGGCTTTATGGTTCTGGAGATTTTGTGATGATGCGTGAGTGGTATTTCACTTTTATACATAGATAGACTACTGGAAATTACAAGAAAGCATTGATCTTTCCAAGTTTCATTCTTTCCAATATGAGCAATGTATGCAAATCATAACCTGCATTATGAGCAATGTATACTCATAATGAGCAATTTCCATTATGAGCAATCTATGCAAATCATAACGTAAAATCATAACATGCATTTGTTAGCAATTGAGCGTATTCAATATTTTTCTGTACTTACTACTACCGGTACTGAATATTTTTACAGGAATATCCACTACATGGAAAATATTTAATATGATTATGGCTATTAAAATGTACACCTGCATAAACGTTCTATGAATGCTAAATAGTTTGCACATAACTTTGTATATATAACTAAACTCTGAACTTCATAATATTTATACAGATAAACTAGTATGCTATTTGTAAATCTTTAGATAGAAGCTTAACTTCTGAAAGCACATGAATATGTAAGCTACGTACATAGTGCACAGTGGCATAGTGGTTAGAATGCAGTATTACAGTCTAACTCTATCCACAGCCAGGAGTTCAATCCTGACCGGCTCAGGGTTGAATCAGCCTTCCCTCTTTCTGAGGTCAGTGAAATGAAAATCCAGATTGTTGAGAACATTTGTAAGCGGGTCAGAGCGTATTGAAAAGCACTGTGGAATGATATATAGGTCTAAATGCTGTTGAGTATATATTATTTGATCTGTGAAGTAGCTTATTACAAAGAGAATATCAAATTGGACATAAAAAGCTACATTGTGAGAAATTTCTTTTCTCTTTAATTTTGAACAAATGAAATAAATTGGATATTGTCGCGTTGTCGCGGTTTGCTCGTTGTCCTTAGGTTCTCTGATCAGCCCGTAGAGCCCCCGCAGGGGTGAAATTTAGAGGGACCCTCGCGAGGGTGAGTACTTAAGTACTAGAATCAATAATTGACACAGACACCATAGTTTCTCAAGGTGAGAGAGCACGTTGTGCCCGGGGTAGATGAAAAAATCCCCCGATTGCAACGCACCACCCTCTTTTATTTTGCAGTTTTATCAGGGCGGGGGGAGCGAGACATATGTGAAGAGGAGCAAGGAAGTATAATTCTAATGGCGCCATGGCAGGATGCGACCACTGTTGTGTGCTAAGATAGCGTGATTATCTATTAACAAGATTTTTGTAGTCAGCTAGTTTCTGTAACTATTTGCCTACGTGTCGTGCCAAGCTGAGTTTATCATGCAATTCCTAACTTGAGAAGGTCATTCTTAGGGCCTTAGGTCAAGAGGACTCTCGAGGTTTACTACAAGTCCTCTTTTCTTTGTTTTTAAGGTGCCGCGATATCCGATTCAAAATATAAGCCTTTCTCCTTTGGAGTATCATAGTGCTTGGATAAGGACATACCCTCCGGGACATCCCGATCCGATTGCACAACCTCGTTCAAGGGCAGGTTATCAGTGTCAGAGTCGTCATCGGAACATAAGTGCAAAAGCGGAGCTTTGCACTCCTCAGTTGGAATTGCCATATATACATGATTTTGCATTAAGAGATTAAGTTGTGCAGCAGCTTTAGCTTCGGCAATAGCATTTAAACTACGTTTGATCATTGAAATAAAGATAGGTAATAAACAGGGTAGCAAAGTTGGACCAATTAGTTATGACATGGGTGATGTTAATTTCCTGGGCCTGCCACGGCCATTGTTCCCCCATCGTAGTTCCCCCACACACAAAGCAATTTTTAACTTGCAATGATTTAGCAATAGTCTCTGCAAGGTGTACAAAGGTGTTGCGCACCTCATGTGGTACGGTCAGGTGAGTCAATTTTGCCAATTCCGAATAAACAGAATGAAATAAGGAGTGTCTGGTTGAGTCGATGGAAATTTTGCTTACTATTATTTTGATGGCTACTGAAGGGTTGGTTCCTGTCCCATCAATACCCAAACCATAGTCATTGTCAGTACCTTTCCATGTTTGGAAGGAAAGCCAATTTTCCGGTACTGGAAACGTGAGATTGATGGGATTGCACTAATGTTGCATACAGTTGGGATCGGGAACTCTAAGACGGGTGATATAGAGTTTTTTAAGGTTATCCCTCTTGGGTATGGTGTCGGGTCGCACTGTGAGCCCTCTGGATTGAAAGTCCACACATTTCCATTCATTGCAGTAGGTGCCTTTGCCACAGGGGTCGTGTTGATTTGAAGTTCTGGCACAGATGTACTTTTCGTTGCTGGAATATGTCCGTCGCCAGACAAGTGAGCCGCATTCGTTTGTGCCATAGTCCATGGCTTCGCAGGCATCAAAAGTGACCGATTGGGATACCTTCGGATTATAAAAGTCATGATTGACCAGTGTCTTTTTCGAGGAGCCGGCTCCGACAGTGATGAGGATGTTGTAGCGATGAGTGGGGCCTGTGGAGTCATAACAGGTTTGTTTGTTGTTATCTTCACAAATACTATACGTCGTGCTATTCCACACACAGGTGTGCGTGGATGGTTTGGTGCAAATAAAATGAGTGTGATATATTAATGTAGTTCTGATGGTCTGCCCCTGTTGTGTTTTTTGCAAGCAGGGGGTGCAATGTTTGGCATCTTGGGAGGTGAGTGCACTTCGTGTCCTCCGTTGGGGGGGGATAAACTTTTGTTGTAGGGATAATGTCAGCCGAGAAGAAGTGGCAAAGCCTCGTACCATTTTTGTAATTTCACATTGGTATAGACCAAAGTCTGAGAGGGTCAGATCTGTTACTGAAAGATGAGTTGCTCTAAAATGATAATTGATGGTATATTTGGGTGAGTCTTGTAGATGTATGGTATTGTTGAAAAACCAGCGCCAGATGATTCCCTTTTTCTTGATTGGAGACCTCTGGTAACAGGAGAGGGCCTGAGAGCGAAGATGCAGTGCTCCCTCATTGTTGTAACGGTGCGTGTGAATTAAGGAGTTGAATTTAGGATGTGGAGAGGACTCGAGAAGCTGTCTACGAATTCGTTGTCCGCGGAGCGGTGACCAGGAACCAGGATAGCGGTCAGGGAGATGGGAGCCAGGTGCATCCCATAGGCAGCTGGTGGTATCACAGGGAGGTTGCCAGCAGGAGAAGTGGCGCACCAGGGTATGGGAAAAAGATTGAGGAGAAGATTGAGACAAAAGGAGCCAAGAAAGAAACATAGAGGGTAGTGGGGGGCGAGTTACAGAGAAAATAGAAAAGAGATAAACTGTATGATTGAAGGATTGACGGGAAGCAAGAAAGCCTAAGCAGGAATAAGGTCCCACCGTATCCGCGGTGACATAGACATGTAGGTAGACCCGACAGGGTTGGTAGCCATACAGAAGAGAAACGTGAGGTGAGGGACGCAAGGCACGGCCTTGATGTTGAAAGGCATAATTACAGGCGGAAAGAGATATGTCTTCAAAGGTAAAGGTAACGCGTGTGAACGGAGGGGCGAAGATAACAGCAGGATCAGCCCGAAACTGAGAAAAGACAGGAGATATCAGAATCAGAAGGGCTAGGAGAGGAACACTTGTCCTTAGCCTCCCCATGATAAGGTCGAACACAGCGCGCAGGCACCCAAAGAACACGATCAGGAAGTTGAACAGCAGCGTATCCTTTGCCCCAAGTGATCAGTTGCACAGGTCCCTTCCACTTCGGATCTGGAAGTTGCCTGAAATAAACAAGAGGTCTGGAGGTAGGGACAGGAGGTGTGGTAAAGTGACGAGAAGCAGCCGTAGAAGAAGGAGAGCCAGTAAGATTCAGAAAGTTCAAGGTATATAAACATACATTTAACACATTCTGTAACGCTGGGAGGTTCGGGGGGCGTACGCCTTTTTTCCCCATGTATCGATCAAGGGCCGTTTTGAGTGTTAAATTTGCTCTTTCCACAATAGCTTGGCCTTGGCTATTGAATGGAATTCCAAATTTGTGTACAATGGACCAATGATGACAGAACTCCGAGAAGGAGGAGCTCGTGTATGCAGGACCATTGTCTGTTTTTAAAATTTTTGGACATCCCAGTGTTACAAAGGTCCGAATGCAATGATTGATAGTGTTTTTAGTAGTCTCCCCCCTTTGCAGTGTGGCCATGATGAACCCAGAGTAAGTGTCTACAGACACGTGAATATACTTCCAGGGCGCAAAGGATGGATACTGAGTAACGTCCATTTGCCATGTGTCACAGGCCTCGGTGCCTCTAGGATTTACTCCTTCTGGGACACTTCGTGCCTGCAGACTACATGTAGGACATTGTTGAACAATTGCCGCGGCTTCTTGATGAGTAATTCCAAATTGTCTCACCAGAGCCTTTCTATTTTGATGAAAATAATCATGACTTTCTCCTGCTGTTAAGGTGTTATTCTGCAGGATTGGTAACAAATGCAACTTGCAGGCCTCATCTGCCATGTGATTGCCTTCTGAAAGAAATCCGGGCAGATGCTGATGGCTTCTGATGTGGGCCACAAACAGAGATTCTTTCCTTTCCTTCAATAGGTCTTGTAACTGTAAAAAAAGCGTCATTAAAGGAGAAGGGGTTGCAGGAGAAATGTAGGCATCAAATATATTCAAGGCCAATTGTGCCACATACAGACTATCAGATATTACATTAATTGGCTGGTTGGGAAAAAGTGTGAGTGCCATATTGAAGGCAGACAGTTCAGCCTGTTGAGCAGAAGGTTGTGGTGTGGTAAGTTTTTTATGCCATTGATTGTCAGTTTGCCACACACAAGCCCCGATGGTTTTAGAACCATCAGTGAATACAGTAAGACAATCTTTCACTGGTTGTTGTACTAAAGGAGTCTCTAGAGTGAGCGGAATTGTTTTCAGCACTTGTATGCGTGGGTCTGGTGGTAGATGGCAAGAGACATTCCCTTGCCACCCTTCCAACGCATCTTGTAACGCATCAGAATTTTGGAAGAGTGGTTCCCATTGTGTTAGTCTGCAGGGAGTGTAAAGCGTGCAGATATCCACACCCATCAAGGCTCTAGCTCTTTTCCTCCCCCGTTCTATAAGAAGAGCCATTTGTGCAGCTCTTGTGGTGATTGATGCTTTTGGGGTATGAGGAAGGTGAATCCACTCTAAAATGTGTAGCCTCTTTGAAGTCGAGATTTGAACGATGATTGCTGTAAGGTGTGGGTGTGGGAAGAAGCGCCAATGAGAGTGCATGATTGTGTAATGAGCGGTCCACCCAATGGGTATGCAAGGCGCTGTTGATTTCTTTAAGAGCATTAAGCTGTTGCTCATTCAGCCAAATGAGATCTGCTGGATGCTTAAGACCGACCAATGCTTGAAATAATGGCGAGAGAGTATGAGTTGAAATGGAAAGATATGGGCGTGCCCAATTGAGCGTGCCCAGGCATTGCTGTAACTGAACCAAGGTTGCAGGTTGAGGGAGTGTGAGAACAGGAAGGTGAGGTGAAGCTGTGGAGGCTAAAACCTTGTGTCCTAAATATTGTAACGGATAATGAGACTGCACCTTTTCTGGTGCTACATGCAGTCCTGCAAGAGCAAGGAGAGAGAGAAGACATGGAAAAGTTTTACATACTGTACCTTTAGGACCATCAGCTGCAATCAGGATGTCATCCATGTAATGATATACTAAAAATTCAGGAAATTTGTCCCGATAGGGTTGTAAAGCTTTATTTACAAAATATTGACACATCGTAGGAGAATTGAGCATTCCTTGGGGAAGAACTTTCCATTGATATCTAGCTGTAGGTTTAGAATTATTAAACTCAGGAACGGTGAAGGCAAATAGTATCCTGTCCTCTGGTATCAGCGGGATGGAGAAAAAACAATCTTTGAGGTCAATGATTATGAGATCAAATGTTACAGGAATTAAATTTGGATTAGGAAGGCCGCATTGCAATGGGCCCATAGGTTGCAATATAGCGTTCAGAACACGGAGATCCTGTAGGAGGCGCCATTTGCCACTTTTCTTTTTAATTACAAACACTGGTGTGTTATATGGGCTGGTAGATGGTTCAATATGACCTTCTGCCAATTGTTATTGAACGAGAGTGTGAAGTGCGTTTAATTTTTCTTTTGTAAGAGGCCATTGATCAATCCAAACAGGAATATTTGATTTAAGAGTGAGAGAAAGAGGAGAAATAGCCATAATTCAAGGTATGTAGAGAGAAGTGTGGAGTTGAGATAGCAGGTCACGGCCCCACAAATTGCAATGTAATGGAAGGACAAAGGGTTTAAGATAAGCAGTCACAGAGGAATGAGGCGTAGAGGCAGTAAGCCAAAGTGAGCTAACCTTTGCTGCCTGCGCTCCACCGACGCCTTGTACTGAAGTTGTTTCAGCAAGGGGCCAAGAGGATGGCCACTCAGAGGATCGAATGACAGAGACGTCAGCTCCGGTGTCAATCAGGCCAGCAAAAGATTGGCCATTCAGCAATATGGTTAACATAGGTTTGGAGGCTTGAACAGATTGCTGTAGAGCAAACAAAGAAGGGGGTTCAGGAGAGGGAAAAAGAATGAGAGTAGCCACAATCGTTCCCGCTTTCAGGGAAAAGCACCGGTCGCCAATGGCAGCGAGAGAGAGATTTTTCAGAGAAGAGGAGTCGTACAAAAAGGGTGCAGCGACTACGCCTTCAATGGTAAGGGAGGAGTTAGGTATGAGCAAAACAGGCAAGGAAGGCGGAAGTGGCTTCAGAACAGTGATAGAAAGAGGGAGAGTGAAGACCGAACCAGGATCATCATAAACGATGTCCTCTGTCAGCTGTACAGGGAAAGAAGTAGGTTGTAAAAAGGAAAGAGAAGAGGAAAGAGAAGTTTCAGCCTTTGTAGCGGGGTTAGCTGAAGACCCCATGCCTAGTTTTCCGATTGCTGAGCAGGAGGAGGGTTAGAGCGACATTGGGAAGCCCAATGAAACCCTTTTCTGCAACGAGGGCAAACAGTTTTTGGCTTGGCAGCATAGGGTGCAGTACCCCGAGACTGGCTACGAGGCGTTCCAGAGCGGTTTGCAAACGGTTAACGAATGAAGAGTAAGACTCGTCAACCTCCTGCACTACCTTCAAAAAGGTGTGTGTGGATTTAGAGTCTGAGTCATCCACACGTTTCAGGGCATTCATCGCACAAAGATGAATGATTGCAAAGGCACGGCGAGGGCAAGTTTGTTGCTGAATCAGGGTGGAGTATAATCCGGTTCCCTTTAAGTGATCAGCAATGACCAGATGAGGGAGGCCTCGTCTTATTTCAGCATCTACTAATTTTTCATATTCAGACTGCCAAACAATATACTGGGCAGGAGTCATAAGCATAGAAAACAACATCTTCCAATCATATAACAGCATTACAGTGTTAGCAGACACGAGAGAATCAAGCAAGCCACGAGTGTAAGTGGATTGCAGTCCATACATATTTGCAGCCTCTTTTAAATTTTTCAACACTCTTAGCTCTATGTTGGCATGAACGTGAGCGCCAGGGGCTCCCGGAACAAGAGTCATAGGGTAAGCAGAAGGTATATCACAAGATTCTAAGGTGAAGGAAGGAAAAGCCAGGATAGCAGTAATATTTCCCCCCAATGGATGTGGGGACGGAGAATCAGTAGGAATGGGAGAGACAGAAGGAGAGGAGGGCTGCAGACGATTGTGTGGAGTGTCAGAGTGAAAAGGAGGAGCAGAGGCAAGCTGAGGAATATTATCCGAAGAGGCAACAGATTGGTAAGGTGGGGGAGAAGAATCAAAGTGAACAGCAGGAGGCTTAACAGTTTTAGAGGCAAGAGATAAAGACTCGGGGAGAGAGGTGGAGGGGTAGATAGTATTGAGCGCAGCCATTATCGCACACCAGGATATAAGAATGTCCGGTGGAGCTCTGGGGACATCATACAGATATTTTCCCAAGCGTTCCCACGAAGTGCGATGCAGCGTGCCCTCAGCCGGATAAGCAGGACAGTGCTGGTCCACATAAAGCAAGAAGGAGGTGATAGATTTTCCAGACAAGGTATATACAGTGGTGCCGTTAATTTTCTGCAAACAATTAGCCTTCTTCACTAAGTGGTAAAGTTCGTCCCTATGAACTGACGAAACTTTGGAGAGTGAGGAGCCCATTACTTACGATTGTACAGAGCCTTTGCCAGGTGCGTAGCAACGGGAGTGAAGGCAGCGCACCTCTAGACAGAAGTCACGCCGTGGAGCTGAAGAAGGGAGAGATCCCGGACGAGCCCCCAGTTGTCGCGTTGTCGCGGTTTGCTCGTTGTCCTTAGGTTCTCTGATCAGCCCGTAGAGCCCCCGCAGGGGTGAAATTTAGAGGGACCCTCGCGAGGGTGAGTACTTAAGTACTAGAATCAATAATTGACACAGACAACATAGTTTCTCAAGGTGAGAGAGCACGTTGTGCCCGGGGTAGATGAAAAAATCCCCCGATTGCAACGCACCACCCTCTTTTATTTTGCAGTTTTATCAGGGCGGGGGGAGCGAGACATATGTGAAGAGGAGCAAGGAAGTATAATTCTAATGGCGCCATGGCAGGATGCGACCACTGTTGTGTGCTAAGATAGCGTGATTATCTATTAACAAGATTTTTGTAGTCAGCTAGTTTCTGTAACTATTTGCCTACGTGTCGTGCCAAGCTGAGTTTATCATGCAATTCCTAACTTGAGAAGGTCATTCTTAGGGCCTTAGGTCAAGAGGACTCTCGAGGTTTACTACAGGATATAATATTTAAAATGGTGAAAAATTTGCTCTGATGTTAAACTGTAATAATTATAACATGGGATAATACTCTTTTTTGGGGAGGGGGTAGTGTTCTATTTTGTTGGCATCCTGTTATGTATTTTATTTGTATATAAAGTATGTTTACGGTCTTTCCCAACATAAGCAGACCTAATTATACATTTGGTTCTCGAATACTATGTATATGAATTTTTCCATTTACAACTATTAGCCCTTAGGATATATTAATTATTACATACAATATACTAATATCTGCCAGATTCAGAAATCAGAAAAGCATGCCCCAAAATTGTCCATTCTATAAGCTGACCTAAATAATTTTAAAGCCTTTAATGCTTTTGTTAATGCTTGTATTTTCCTTGGTAGATCTCTGGATGAAAAATGATTTATGACAATAACCATTTTATAAGATTTAAGGAGGAAGTAGCATAGTAAGAGCTGTATACTTTGACTGGTTAATTTATTAAATTGCCAAGAGTGATTGGACCTATTATATCAGTACCATTTGCATTTTATGTTAACTGTAGAATGCTAACTATGTGAATATAAGTACATTATTCCCTATTTTATGTCCCCACGTTAGTGCTATCTTAGAAATGCCTCACTTAATTTTATTATTTACTAATTCAATTATATAGCCACTCAACTCATTATGGTGACTCAAGATAACAGCATTTAAATTCTGAATGCAAACAGTATAAACAATCAATACATATATCAGCAATTATTGAAGTGTGATATCTGGTAACTCTTCAAAAACAAATCTTGAGGTCACTGTTGTTAGTTCAGTAACTATCAAACACTGTAACAAACAGATTGCATATGCAACCTATGAAATTTATTATCATAAGACATAGTGATGACTACTAATTTGGATGGCTTTAAAAGCAGATTGGATAAATCACGAACTATTGTATCAAGGCCTATACTTGTTAAAGAATAAGTGTTTTTCTGGATTATAGGTGGTATTCCTTCAAATACCAATTGCAGGAGAACAATGGTGGATGGAAACAGGTTGTCTGTAATGCTAATGAGCATCTCAGAGTCAGCTATTTGGCCCTATGGAATCTCTACCAGACCTGGATAACCATGGGATATAAAAGGAAATTTAGAAAGTGTTGCTGTTTTCACAGCTGCCTTTATACATCTTTTAGTCTATTTAGTCTATTAGTGAGTACATAAACTATCATTAAACCATTTACCTCTTTGAAGATGCACCAAGGATTATTGTGGCTTTTCAGAAAAAAACTAATAAAAATGTTTTGTAAACTAAGCAGTCAACTTGTCAGAAGTTTTAGATTTTATTCTTAATTAAATTTTTAGTCTATATCAGTCTTCCCCATTTTAGTACCCTCCATACATTTTCACCAGGCTTGGCTTGATGAAATCAGAATTCAGAACTGAACAGGATATTGGGAAATGCAAGCTATTTTCTATAAGCATGTAAAGTGGGAATATTTATTTTGCAAATTACTTACCCAGTCTTTTGAATCTGAGGCAAACAGGCAAAGTATTCAAATTCAGGACATCTCATGAAATGCAAAACATTTGAAAGAAGCGCTTCGCAATGGTTATACTGCATAAAAACAATACATTTTTAAATCATTAACTTACTTGCACTGGCTGATTTAAAAACTACTCCTGGTTGTCTATACATCATTGTGCATACACAGCTATTTCACTTAATGAGCTCTACTCTTGTTTTCCGAATACGGACATTCAATAAATACAAATATTTCTGAATATATTTAGAGAATATATTCAATAGCTAGCCTTGAATTTTAATGAGTATCTAAGAACTTGCTTATGTAGCCTTATGTTCATTGACTTCATGTTCTTTTTTCATTCATTTTTGGAATTTGTATTAGGTACAACTTACTACTATTAAAAACAGTTTTAAAAGGGTAGCCCTATGAGGAATAATAATTTAATTTTTGTTGTACTCAACAGTAACATCGAAAGGCATAGAAGTTTCCTTTATTTAGGTACCGTGTACTATGCCCACTTCTATTCATCATCCTAACAACAAGGATTATCAGAGCACTAAAAACTAAGCCCATGAAGAGAAAGGTTATGTTTAACCTTGAGAAGATTAAAGGGGAAGATATAGCATGATTAATTACATGAATGACAGCTTAACTTGTTTATGTTTAATTTGCATTATATTTTACTTGTCTTCCATAAGATAAAGGTGGTAGGTACAGTTACCTTTCTTCATTTGGTGGTAGTTATAGTTATCTTTCCTGATTTTATTTTCAAACAAAAGTTCTTTAGGGAATCTTAACCCATAACATAGCATTATTGTACCAAATAATAATATCAAACTTTAGGTTTAGAATTAAATCTGTACCTTCGCAAGTAGATTGAAATCTGGACCTCCGCAGTTCAAATTGAATCTTTAACAGATAAACCAAGGTCTGGATGCAGTGTACGTAAAGGAGATTTTCTACAAACAGGCAGCCCTTCCCATATTTGTCTATTTTTTATTATTCCTGCATTTTACTATACTATTCTACTGTACTATAAACTTTTGACTTGTAGCTAGGCAGCTTCTGGTGTGTAACAATTTAAAATAATTTAGATTGTCTTATGTCTAAGTCAACTATGATTAGGGTTGATCAATATAGCTTGTATAACAGGGCTATCAAATTCCTGGCCATGGGACAGATGCGTCATGCACTGGCCATGCCCATGCCGTTTAACAAAGGGGAGAAAGTCCCTATATGTCACATGACATCGCCGTGACAATGTGAGTTTGACTCTTGTGTTGTATAACAATGTTTCATTTCTTTTTATGTATAATTAGGCAGGCTTACATTTGGGTATGAAACCCAGAATTTCTGAATACATAGATAATGTCATAGGCATCAACTAGTGATGGCTATGGCTCTGATGATGTCAGTCGTGGTGAGGTGACGTGTATACGAGGTCTTAATGCATATCAATCTTCAAACCAGTTTTATAAATAATGTTTCAAGGCTCCATGGATCAAGAGGCATTCTTGCAAAATAAAAAAAAAAGGTGGGTGGCTGCAGGCCAGATCTTTATTTTGGTACACAATCAATAAGATAGAGATATCCTGGTGATTTAAGAAGTGACTTTGGAAAAAGCAGATTGAGGCGGGGGGGGTATGTTTGTTTCTTTTGTGTAAGCTCTGTGTATACTATGGGAATGATGCATAATGCAGTTTTGCTGAATAGCAGCAGTTTGTCTTCTAAGCATTCCATGTTTCCTCACAAATAAGACCCAGTCTTGTTTTCTTCGGAGTTCCGAAATAAGCACTAGGGCTTAATTTGGAGGGATGTCATATTTCTTTTGAGTGCCACCACTATGAGGTTGGGGAGGGTGGAGCTTCCCCATGCGCTCTGCGATGGCTTACCTCAGGGCCCCTGCAGCCAGGCCATCCATTCCCCCAACACCTGCCTTGCCTTGTGGCCACAGCGACAGTGTGTCACTTGGCCGTCTGCTCCATTGCGGTCGTGAGCAAGGAGAAGAAATGGGACAGGAGCCATGCGGCATCCTGCTGGACGGGGCTGTTGGAGCAGCCGCCACGAGGTGAGGCAGGTGTCAGGGCGTGGAAGGCCTGGCTGCGGGAGCACTGTGTTAAGCTGATGCGGGTTACGTGGAGCAGCTCCATCCCCTGCCTCACCTCACCTCGTGTCATTGGTATAGCAAGTAACCCGATAGGATGAGTGGGAGGCCGGCTATGCAGGCACTTAAGTAGGGCTTAATTTGAGAGGTAGGGGTTATATTGGGGGCACACGCAGAAAACATGCTAGGGCTTATTTTCACAATAGGTCTTATTTTCGAGGAAACGTAATAATTCGTTCTGTTTTGGAGGAAAAATAGGATTTGGCATATTGATTTCAGACATTCACCTGTGCTGCAAAGTCTGTTTCTTAGCTAAGTTACTTTTGAGTTTGTCTTCAGTGAAAGGAGAATTTGATTCAGAAAGCAAACTTTCTCTTAAGTTTAAAGCAGCTTCCTACAAGTTATTTTCTGAAAGCTTTATTACAGGAGGGGGAATAGAGCATTCATATTTGGCAAGGAGGAGAGAACATTTTAATACTTTTAAACTGAAAATCCAGGTGAAGAAGATGCAGGTGCTACTATAATCTTAATTTTTGTTCTGTACTGGCTCTAAAGTCTATTGCTGGTGTAAATACTATGACTGGTATAAATTGCTGGTGTAAATATAATGTCAGTTATTTCAGCAGCTTTGCTTCCATTTGGTTTTTCAGTGTTGAAGTTGATTTTTTTTAAAATGTAAATATATCAACATTGATCTATCCAAATTCAGATTATTTTAGTCCCTATATGTAAGAAAATGAAAAGTATATTAGAATATCAGTTTGAATACTTATTTTAACATAATGAAAGAGTAGCATGGATGCTTCTTTTTTACTTTTGCCAAATGTGCAGATGATACTTAATTACTAATTTATAAATACTTCCCTTATTACTATGAAAATGAATACGTTAATGCTAACATATCCAGAACAATTTGGCTAGAATTGGGCATAGACAATTTCCACTGCAAAATGAATAATAATTATACTTAAAGATTAAATTGGGAACATAAGCTCCTATATCTCTAACTGTGAAGAAATAAATATAATATTTATAACTAGATACTAGATAAAATACGTTCCCCATTAGGAAATGATAACTGCTAACCATTAAATACCTTTAAATTGTTGTTTAATAAGAAAATTGATTATTAAAAGTTTAAACTACTTTAAGTTGAAAATTAACATAGGTCAAATCCATACTTTGCATAATATCATAAAACTGAATATTGATTTAATATGGTTGGAGCAGAATGGTGTGAATTCCTTTTTACTGAGTTTTTTTGTGCAATTATTTTACATTTTGATTTTGAGATGGTAAAATATTTGCCCGCTGATGTATGGTAATCACAGTTAATCAAAATTCTGTCCTTCCATATCAATTTAATTATTTTTTCATTAGCAATTTGTCATATGATTGTTGTGTTCATTATATAAAGCCATGTGCTTATTAATTTCTGTATAAAGAAAGATCAGCAGGATTCAAAGCATTAGTAGAATGTTCAGTGTGGAAATGCTAATAAAACATTTATTTAAGGATATAACACTATTTACCTTGTTTAGGCATTAATCTATTAATTGGCTCTAAGTGTATCTTCTTGCAAAATTGCAACTTTTACCACAGTGTGCATGCCAACATGAATACATATGCATATAAGAACCAATGATGTAAATAAAGTATTTTCCAAAGAAAGCCTACACTAAATTTAAGACAACCATTATGCCAAAGTATAGCAGATACAAATAAATTAGAAATTTTAGTATGTATATACATTTTATTTGTTGCCCATCTTATCACGGGGTAACTCTGGGTGGCTTGAAGTCATTCAAAAGGTATCTATACATATACATTAAAAAAACCCACAAATAAAATCATTAAATCTAATGACACATGGGGAGTTCAGGGGCGGAGTAGAGCCAGGTGGGATTTGCTGTTACTCAATCAGTCACCTTCATTGTGCTGTTCCCCAAGCCAACTGACAGAGCCGGGTCTTTAGCAAGAGGATAGGAGGGTTGGGGCCAATCTCACATATGGGGAAAGATGTTTCAGAGAACAGGAGCAGTAGCAAAAAAGCCCTTCCTCCTGAATCTACCCAGCCAGAATAATTAGATTGATCAAACCCACAGCATCATGCCTCTGCATGCATGAATGGAACAGGCCAATTCCACTAGGTTGAGATGGTCGCTCAAAAAGGTTGGATCCATGCCATGAAGGGCTTTAAAGGTGATCGCCAGCACCTTGAATTGTACTCGGAAGCAGACTGGCAACCAATGCAGCTTGCGAAGCAGGGGCCATTCTTGAAGCCCCAAACTCTCTGTGCTGTCAGACTCTGCATCAGCTGTAGCTTCCAAAGGTTCTTCAAGTAGAGTGTATTGTAGAGCCTATTACAGTTGTCCAACCATGAGATGAATAGGGACTGAACGACTGATCGTAGGGAATCCTGATCCAGGAAAGGTCCCAACTGGCACACAAAACAAAGTTGTGCAAAGGCTCTCCTAGCTGCACCTGCCATTTACTCCTTGAGCAGGAATCATGAGTCCAGGAGAACCCCCATGTTATGGAGTGTATCTGTCTAGGCAGCGCCATCCCATCCAGAGTCAAAGACAAAACCCTGGAGCCTCTTGTACCAAAACCATTCAGTCTTGCCTAGGTTCAGCTGAAGCCTGTTGTCCTCCATTCAGGCCGCCACAGACTCCAAGCCACAGGGACAGCCACAGCATCACTTGGCTCACCAAGAATGGAAATAGACAGTTGGGTGTAATCAGCATACTGTATATACCTCAACCTGTGGTGATGGATGGGTGATCTTGCCCAGTGATTTCATATAGATCTTGAAAGGAAGTGGAAAGAGTACCAAGCACACCACAAGGCAGCAGTTGAGAGTCGGACCTCTCACTCCCTATCAACACCAATTGGGACCGGCCACAGAGAAAGCAGACAAACCAGTGCAAACCTGAGTACCCAACTCCAGTCCCAGCCCCAACTCCCCAAAGGATACCACGGTCAATGGTATTGAAGGAGAGTGAGGATGATTGTACTACGTCATCCTGCTCTTGCCAGAGATTATCAACACATACCACCAATGCCGTTTCTGTCCCCTAATTTAATAAGATCACCCAATCTTATTAAATCCAGTTAACTGTTTATTGCGGGGAAAGACCTGGTCTTCTTAGTGGATCAGGGATCCATCTTTGCCCTGGGGGAACTAATGAGGTTACTTATACTTTCTGTATATCTGTAGAAAAGGTGTGTTTTTTTAAAAAAATATTCTCTACAATTGTTTTTAGCTTTAGACCCAGCTAAAGATCCATGCTTAAAGATGAAATGTACTCGACATAAGGTATGCATTGCACAAGATCAACAAACAGCTGTTTGCATTAGCCATCGGAGACTGACACACAGGTAAATATCTCCATGTTATTGATCTGTAATCAGGGCTATTAATATATGTTTGTGTTCACTGCTGCACTTTTGCATCATTTCAGACCAAAGTAAACAAAATGCATGAGAATATGTGCACTGAAAAATTAATATTTCTTTCAGAAGAAATGCTGAAAGCAAAATACACACCCCTTTACCTTACTGTAATAGTAAGTGGGAATGATCTTTGGAGGTGTTCTGACCCAAGCCTTGTTCAAAGCAAACAAACACCAAACAGAGATAAAAGCAAATGCTTCTCTGTGAATTCCATTTATTCACAGCAAAAACGCTATTAAAACTAATTGTCCCAGATAAGAACAAGCCTTTACCAAGGTTGTACAAGGCTGCCAAGAACACTATATTAAATTGCAAGGAAATAATCAAAACCAAAAGTCTCCAAACACAAACCAGGATAGTCCAAACTTCCACAAGACTTGAAGTGCAAGAACTTCTTTGCTTCCTGCAAAGAATCCCACCTCTGAGGGCTGGCGTTTATCCCTTAAGGGAGGGGCCATCACCTTGCAGCCTTACTCTTGAGTCTCCCGTGCTGCTACAGCTGCTCTTTCCTTTAGGCAGCCCTGCGCGCACGCACACTGGGCACTGGCTCCTCGGGGTCCTCACCATCCTCCAGAAGCTCCGAAGGCAGCATATTCCACTCTCTGATAATCCTGGCCCCAACCCTACATCACATGCAGGCCCCTCATCCGAGTCATTGCTCTCCAAAACCTCAGCCGTCCGCATCTGCTGCCAGTGAACCACAACAGGAGGTTAAAAAGACCCATCCAAGAGAATGATCACATTAAAGACAGCTGAGTCCCCAGCAGGAATGTGGCTTAGAAATGACCCTCCCTTATTTTGTGATTTAAAGGGAACACGGAAAGAAAAGTGCTTCCAGACTTGTAAGGTTCTGTACAATAAAAGAATTAGCCCATCTGGTCAAGTTTCCTGTGTGGTCTACCTAATAAGGCTGACAATTACATGTAGGTAGCCCTCGACTTACAACATTTCGTTTAGTGACCATTCAAAATTACAACAGCACTGAAAATAGTGACTTATGACCATTTTTCACTTGTGACAGTTGCAGCATTCCAGGAGTTGGGGTTCTACCAGCTCAGTCCGGTTTGGGCAAACTGGTAGCTCCGAAGATCAGCTGAGAGTGAACCGGTTCGCTCGGAAGATCAAGGTGTTTCCTTTCCCACCCCCCACTGATCAGCTGTTTTCCAAAGATCAGCTGTGTCACATGATTTAGATTAGCTAGAAAGCAGAAAATCATCAAATTTCTCCCCCCCCCTGTTGTACTGCTTTGCCCAGGGGCTTCCCTGAGGCCCAGAAGGTAAAAAAAAAATGGGGTGTGGGGGGCCGTACAGCACCCCCCACCCCGTTGTTGCTCTCAGGAGGCTTCCCTGAGGCCCAGTAGGCAAAATAAACCATGCCCACCCAGTCACATGCCTACCTGGCCACGCCCACCTAGCGACGCCCACAATTGAAAAATTTGCCTCCCATCCCTGCAGCATTCCCATGGTCACCTACCTCCTAGCTAAACGGCATAGAGACATGTGACTAGAGGTTTCAAACTTTCCTTCATCTCTTGGGATATAAATCACCTTGTGGAAGATAAGCAAGATTATACTTTAATAAAAAACATATTAAAGTATCTTTCTTTTATGTCTAATAGTGACATAGATAAACTCTATTATTTCGAATTGAGGAAAAACAGCAAATTGAAAAAAAGGAATAAAATGGAACAGATAATGTGATGGAAGTAGACCACAGGAGACCACTGGTCCATGACAAAACTTTCTACAAAGTTTTGGGATAGAGAGTATCAGATTGATATAAAATTCTTTTTTCAAAAATCTAAAGGAAAAATATATCCATACTTCAATTAAGAATGGTAATATTTAATTTTGTAAGGGTAACAAAATTTCACAGAGAAAAAAAATCCCACCAGGGTTCCTTGCTAAAATGCATGCAATGAGTGCCTTCCAAATGTTTCCAGGCACAACCAAGGAAGTTAGGCACAAAGCTGTACCTTGAAGAGAAATCTGATGTACCCAATCTCTTTTAGAGTTTATCAGAAAGAACACCTGTGAAGAACACCGAACTATAAAACTATTGAACTCCTGGATAAGAGAAAAGAAACACCAAAACCTTTATAAACTCTTCAGTGATGCAAACATTTTACCTGTATATTCTTGCAGGTAATTGTTCCTTGAAATCAGAGCAAAGGACAGTCCATATGTATTTTCCCAGTGCTTATGCTTGTAAAAGACTGGACTATTTCAATGAGGAACAAGGAAATTAATGAAAAACTAACCTAATGCTATTGTAACCTTTGGGGAAATTTTATATATTTTATAATTTTCTACAGTGAATTACAACTCAAAATTTAAAATTAATGATGTTCTATGATACACAGTATGGATACATTTCAGTAACAACTATAGCATCCTCGGTGTAATCTCTGAGTTGTTTTGGAGACATTTTCACTACCCTTCAAGGTCTCATCATCAGTACCAGTAACCATGGGGGGGGGGGGGGTGTTTGCTTCTAATTTATATAAGTTAAACTGATTATAAACAGTTAAAAAAGAACTATGCATTTTGTACAGTGTAATAGTCTGAGAGGTAGAACATTCAAATTTGAGTATCTGCTTTAATGCCATAAATGTTGATATCTCCATAGAAGATAAGAAAAATCTAAGCTTGAAACTGAAAATTATCTATAAAAATCTATTTTAGACAGAATCACAAATCACATCATTCAGTCCAAATAAATTTCTAAGAATCATAATGATGTTATATTCATGCCAGTTCCTATATTTTTTTATATATGTGTATACAGTATGTGTACATATTTTGTAGGGTTTGACTTACTGTTCCCAGATTGCTATGAAACATAAAGATATTTCTTTGCTGATCAGCATGATCTAGTTCTAAATGATTGGATATCAAATGTGAAATTTAGGGTAGCAGTTAGACGCTAGCATTTTACACAAGTAAAATTTTGCGGAAGTGGGAAGTATGAAAGACAATATACAGTATTTTGTGCCTTCTATGTGTGTTAGTAGTTTTACAGTCATTTAAGTGTTTAGATAGATTGTATAATCTTTGCTTTTTGTTTAATAGATTTTCCTCCTGTAATGCAGCTGCTGTTTTAAAAAACAAGATGAATTACCCTTTTCAAGTTGAGGGAGCACATTTTATTGCCAATCATTGGTGGCTGATAAGCACAGGTCTCAAAATAGATAGCTTTAATTGAGTGCACCTGCATTGATAAGAAGGTGTATCAGCTTTTAGAAAAGATATTTTCCTTCACAGTCATTCTAGCTTGTGTTGATGAATTCCAGATGTAATAAGATTAAACATAAGATTATGAGGAATCTTACTTCCTATGGGCATCTGGGTCTTGATTTATTTAATACACCTCAAATCCCCTTCCTTCCAGAGAAATGGATGGATGTCAGAATAGTTTTCCTATATGTAAAAATGTGAAGCTGGAATGCTGATATAACTTACTTAACTAGTACTTTATAAAGTATTGCTTATTGTACCATTTATTTATTAAATTTGTATGCTGCCCATATATAGAATATAGGGGTTCTTTGGGGAAATAGTACAGAAAAAGAGAATGGTGCTATTTTTCCTGAGTTTGCTTGTTTGTTCAATTTCTATGGTATCCTATTGGAGTCAAGGACTCCGGGGCAGTTTACAATTCCAACAATGCATTACAATTAAAATATTTAAAACATTTTAAAACGGTAAAGTCAGTTAAACCAATAAAAACATCCAAATTACATGGGAGCAAAATACTTGGTCAGTTAGCAATGTAGCCAGGGAATGAGGCTCTTGGCATATTCAGCATCAAGGAACATAACTAGGTTTTTTAGGGCTCTATGAAAGTTTTAACAGTTTCTATATAATCTCATTAAGGGAAAGACTGGAACAGTGATTGAGATACTGCCCTATTCCCTCCTGCCTCCATGTCCCTTACCTCATTATAACTAGAAAGAAACTACTAACAAATATTTTATAGAATTCAGTTCTATTAGGTAATGAATAACATGGTGGTTATCAATTTATTATGATTCTATCCTTGGATTAAAACTTAATACTATATAAAGAAAGCAAGGAACACAACTTGCTTTCCTGTTTTGTTGTTGGTTGTTTATTTGGCTCTGAATTACTTTCCGTATAAAAGCTAAAGTTTCTGAGCAGTGAAACTGACCAACTGGATTCACATCTATATCGCATTTCACTTCAGGATTTAACTCTTAAAAAGCTCTGATCTGGATTTTTTTTCTTTTTTTTCTTTTTTTAATTTTTGATGAAATTTTTCCTTTTCCTTTTTTTCTTCACACCTTCATTGTAAAAAAATATCATTTTAGTATTCTTTGCGGTCATTTTGTTGCAGTACATTTTTCCCTTTTGTCTTTGAAAGGAATTGTTTTCTTTCTCTATGTAAGTTCAGATACAAGGGAGTCTACTTAATATTAAAATGGCAAATAATGCATCAAGTTAAAAGATAAAGCCTGGTGGACTACCTTCACAGAAAAAAAAATTTTTTTTAGTCTACAAGTTCAGATTGAAAACTTTGGTAAAAAGCTTGACAAAATTACCTGGGTTTCAAAACAACCTAAAGAAATACAAACTAAGCATCTCACAGATAAACCAGACGTATAACTGGATGGACTATAATCTAAATTCATGCTGGAAGATTTGAAGAAGACCTGCTTCAGAAATTTGAAGGAGATTTTGATTTTACAAACTTGTAATTAGCAGATTCGATGAGCGACTCTCTTAAAGAAGATGGACTTATCATACACAATTGATTAAACAATTTGGTCTGCCCTTTCCTGAGAAATGGATTGATGTTAGAAAATGGATTTATTATACCTAAACAGAGAATAACTGACAAGAGACTTTACACCTTGGTTCATTGTGAGACTGCTTCAACAATGGATGTAATAGAACTATTTATAGCAGGAAAATGAGACATTGTTGGTGTAGCTTCCACTAAAAATCTTAAGGGAAAGTTGTATTATTGTTGTTAGTATTATTATTGATCATCACATAGTCAGCCAGATGTTCAGACTGGGTTTGGCATTTTTGTCTATCTATCGACTCCTTACCAAGGGCCTGGGATAGGCAGATCTGGTTGTTCGATGGTGTTACAGATATCGTTACAGAATGGAAGCTGATCCAAGTAAAGCCGCCTTCTGCAATTGACTGATAGCAAATTTGTCAATGCCAATGGTGTTCATGTGATGCTCCAGTTGTTTTGATACTGCATCCAAGGCGCGTATTACTATTGGTCTTGCACCTTGGGCGCAATCTGAAATTATTGTTATTGTTATTATCTCTTTTATTCATTAAACATGAAATTCAGTCAAGTGAACATTTAAAAATGTATCTCAAATATTATTGCCTGGCGCTGATGGTTGATAGGGATTGCTGCCAGAATGCTAGGTATCGACAAAGTATCTTCTTAAAATGTATGATGTTCCGTTGTTGTTGTTAATCCCAGATGAGCTGATTGTGGTGATTTTCTATGAGTTAAATAAAATTAAATAACAGAGGACTTTGAAGTTTAACTTCGTTGCTAATTTACCTGTTAAGTATTGTTACATATAGTACAGTGGTGGGATTCAAAAACTTTTACTACTGGTTCTGTGGGCGTGGCTTTGTGGGCGTGGTCATGTGACTGGGTGGGCGTGGTTTTTTTTGCAGCCTGTTTTTGGGAGCTTCCTAGCCACAGAGGAGCCTCTGGGGGGGAGTGTTTTTGCTCCCCTAAGGCTCCTCTGGAAGAAAAGGAACAGAGCATGGGAGGGGCGTGCAATACCCCTCCAAGCTCCGTTTTGGAAGCTTCCTAGCCTCAGAAGAGCCTCCTGGGGGCGTTTTTGCTCCCCTAAGGCTCCTCTGGGCTCTGGAAGGCAAAACATGGTAGGGAGGGCTGAGCTCCTCCCTCCATTTTTTGCCTTCCTGGGCCTCAGCAAGGGGAATCCCGGCACAGCTGATCTTATCTACAGCTGATTGACAGGAGGGAAAAGAAAGAAATACTTTAAGCAAATGGCAGGCAAGCAGGTGGATTGAGCGAGCATCGGGCAATAGGGCGACTGGGGAGGGTGGTGGCCAGCCAGAACTTACTACTGGTTCGGTGACCCATACCAAATTCTTGCTACTGGTTTGCCCGATGCGGTGCGAACCGGCTGAATACCACCACTGATATAGTAGATAGATACAAGCTAAGTTAATAGACGTAGAAGTTTATAGATTGTGGGCCTGTTTCTCAAGGGAGAGAAGTTAACATTGTTGCATCATTTATCAGAAATCATCCAGGAGGGATAATATTTGTATATGTGTTTTTGTTTTTTATCCTCTTTTTAAAAACGTTCTGTCCATTTTTGTGGTTTGTTAATTTTTGGGGGGTATTTTAACTTTTTGAACATTTTTTTAAAAAAAGAAACTTAATACTATCTAAAACTCGCTTTCAAATATTTTATGCTAATAACAGTCCATAACACAATCTATATAGTATCAACTGTGATCACTGTCTGGTTTTATCAGTAAACAAGGCTGAAATATGCACAGGTTCTAGATTAAATAGAACATCAAGAGAAAAGAATACAAAGCAACTCAATAATAACCTAAGAACAGTTCTATCAGACATAGCAATTATTTAGAGGGTTAATTATTTTGGTTTAAATATGATAAATGAAATGGTTAGATGCTAGCTTCTGGTAGTGTGACAAGAACAGCCAAATAGAAACAATGGAACCCAATATTTTTTTGATAAATAAGAAAACTCTTTGCTATTTTTACTATATCTAAAGTATATTTTACCTAAGAACTAAGAGTTAGATACACTTTAAAGAATGTGCAGTAGAGATCTTTATTTTTTTATTGTTATTTACTTAAAGGCATCTTGAATCTTTGCAATAGTAAACATGTGAAGTAGAAAATAGAAAGCTAAATATTATAACTACAGTATATAAAAAAGGTCCTTTTCCATCCTGTTTTATTTCCTTAAGAATCATGGGATTAAAAAAATATTTCCCAGATATTTAAAAGTCTCAATTTGTTCTATATATGTGTTCTGACCCAAACCTTGTTCCAAGAAAACAAACACCAAACGGAGATAACGGCAAAACCTTTTAATTATTCTTTACGAATTCCGTTCCTTCACAGTTAAAAGGTTGTTTCAAACTAATTGTCTCTGATAAGAACGAGCCTTGACAAGATTGTGCAAGACTGCCAAGAACACTAGATAAAGTTGCCAAGAAATATTTCAAACACAGAGAGTCTCCAAACACAAACGAAGATAACTAAGTCCTCACGTCCACAAGGCTTGGGTGCAAAAATGTCTTTGCTTCCTGCAAAGAACTCCGGTTTCTCAGCTGGCTTTTATCTCTTAAGGGAGGGGCCATTACCTTCCAGCCTTACTCCCGAGTCACCCGTACTGCTGCAGCTGCTCTTTCCTTCAAGCAGCCCTGCACGCACGCCTCTGGGCACAGGCTCCTCGGGGACCTCTTCATCGCTGCTGCCAATCTCCATAATCTCTGAAGGCAGCATTCTACTCCCTGATGGTCCTGGCCCCATCCCTACATCACACGCAGGCCCCTCATCTGAGTCCTCACTCCGAGTCCTCAGCCATCCACACCTGCTGCCGGCAAACCACAATATGTGTAATTTATTTCCAATAAAGATTATAGTAAGTCTTTTAATAAAGACTTAGTAAAGACCATGATTTTTGTCTCAGAGTGATTGATTTGTCTCTAAGTATAAGACAGGACTTTGGAGACTGAACCTTATGCCTGTTTGTCTTACAGAGAGCATGGCTGCAGGTTAAAGAACTGAGATTGGATTGTCTGTAAGTTTATAGGGGAAACCTCTGGGGTAGCTCAGGAATTCATGGCTTCCATGACGGCCATGGACCTGACCCAATTATCTTCTGGCCCCATTTATATAGGAGGACACACGCTGGACCTGATTTTTGTCTCTGGTCAGTGGTTGAATGACTGTAGCTTCGGGGATTTAGTTATCAAACCCTTGTCATGGACAGATCATTCTCTTCCAGGACTTGACTTCTGTACCGCCACCCCCCACCGCAGGGAGGCGGAGCCATGTAGATGGTTCCGCCCCAGGCGCCTGATGAACCCTGAGCGGTTCCAGAGGGAGCTTGGGCCATTTCCCGAGACTCCGGCTCATAACTCGCCTGGAGACTTGATGGCCACCTGGGATAGGTTGGCTGCCGAGGCTCCGGACCGAGTTGTGCCTTTGTGACCTCTGACCCGGCACAGATCCCATCCAGCTCTGTGGTTTACGGAAGAGCTGAGGGAGATGAAGTGCCGGAAAAAAAAGATGTCTGGAGAGTGTTTGGAGGGCTAGCTGCGCCGAGTCCAACCGGACACAGATGAGGTCCTATATTAGGACCTACCTTGTGGCGATAGAAGCGGCGAAGCGGTCGCATTTCTCCGCCCTTATTGCGTCAGCAGAAAATCGGCCTGCCGCTCTATTTAGAGTGACCCGCTCCCTGCTTGAGCCGAGAGCGCGGGAGGACCTCTTGCAGGGCAGGGCAGAGGAGTTTTCCCGATTTCTGCACGACAAAATCGCTCAGATTCGGGGCGGGCTGGACTCCAATTGGGTGGTCCTAGGAGAGGTGTCCGGGGCAAGTCTTGAGACTATTATCTGGGAGGAGTTTGACCCTGTGACCGCCGAGGGTGTGGACAGGTTGCTGGGGGGGCTGAATACCACCACATGTTTGTTGGACCTGTGTCCCTCCTGGTTGGTTTCGACCGCCAGGGAGGTGAACGAGGCTGGCTTCAGGGGATTATCAACGCTTCGTTGAGAGAGGGGTCGCTCCCTACTGCCCTGAAAATGGCAGTGGTGCGGCTCCTCCTCAAGAAGCCTGCCCTGGGTTCGGCTGTTTTAAATAACTATCGTCCAATCTCCAACCTTCCTTTTCTAGCGAAGGTTGTTGAGTGTGGTGGCATGTCAGCTTCCTCAATACCTGGAGGAAGCGACTTACCTCGATCCTTTCCAATCGGGCTTCAGGCCCGGGCATAGTACCGAAACAGCATTGGTCGCGTTGGTTGATGATCTCTGGACAGGGGGTATTCCTCTGTCTTGGTCCTGTTAGATCTCTCAGCGGCTTTTGATACTATCGACCGTAGTATCTTAGTGCGGCGGTTGGAGGGGTTGGGGGTTGGAGGAACTGTTCTGCGATGGTTCTCCTCCTTCCTCTCCAACCGCTCGCAATTTGTGTTGACGGGGGGGAGAGGTCCACCTCTAGGCCCCTCATTTGTGGGGTGCCTCAGGAGTCAGTCCTCTCCCCTCTTTTGTTCAACATTTATGTGAAGCCGCTGGGAGAGATCATCCGTGGTTTTGGGGTGCAGTGTCATCTGTATGCGGATGATACTCAGCTTTACATCTCCACCCCAAGCCACCCCAACGATGCTGTGGAGGCTATGTCCCGGTGCCTGGAGGCTGTGCGGATTTGGATGGGCGGGAACAGGCTCCAGCTCAACCCTTCCAAGACTGAGTGGCTGTGGTTTCCAGCGCCCCGATATAGTCAGCTGACTCTGTCGCTGGCTATTGGGGGAGAGATCTTACCCCCACAGAGAGGGCTCGCAATTTGGGTGTCCTCCTGGATGCACGGCTGTCTTTAGAAGAACATATTACGGCCGTCTCCAGGGGGGCTTTTTATCAGGTTTGCCTGATTCACCAGTTACGGCCCTTTCTGGATCAGGACGCCTTACATATGGTCACTCATGCCCTTGTCACTTCTCGCCTGGACTACTGTAACACTCTCTACATGGGGCTCCCTGCGGGGAGCACCCGGAGACTCCAACTGGTACAAAATGCAGCCGCGCAGGTGGTTATGGGGGTGTCATGAAGCTCCCATGTGACGCCTCCTGCGCGAGCTGCATTGGTTGCTGGTGGTCTTGCGGGTTCGCTTTAAGTTTTGGTTTTGACCTTTAAAGCGATCCATGGCATTGGACCAGGTTATCTGCGTTCTGCCGGTAGTCTCCCACCGACCTGTGCGTTCCCACAGGGAGGGCCGCCTTCGGGTGCCGTCGGCTTCTATGTGCTGCCTGGTGGCTCCTAGAAGTAGGGCCTTCTCTGTGGGGGTCCCCGCCCTCTGGAATGGTCTGCCTCCGGAAATACACAATAACATGGAACTGAGAACTTTCAGACATGCATTAAAAACCTGGCTCTTCGAGCAGGCCGGCCTAGGCTGAAATGGGATTTTTAATTTAGTATTTGTGTTTTAAATTGGGATTTTACAATTTGGGTTTTAATAATTTATTGGGGGAGGATATAATTTTAGACAGCCTAAAATATTTAATTCTTTTTAACTTTTATAATTGTAATAAAGTTTTATGGTTGGATGTGCACAGCCCTGAGTCCTTCGGGAGAAGGGCGGTATATAAATATTATAAATAAATAAATAAATGAATGAATGAATGAATGAATGAATGAATGAAATTCCTTGTTTGTGAATGTTAATGAAATAATGATGATAATAATTTTTTAAACTTGCATGCTGCCTGACTCTTGACAATTTGCGTTGCTGACAACAATAAAAATCACAGTAAAACATAACAAATAAAGATAAAAGAAGGTATGCAGGATGAAGTGAGTGCTGTCTTAGCTCTTTTAAACAACAGAGTGGAGGCCATCCAAATCTTAGGGGAACTTGTTCCAGAGGGCAGGTACTGCCACAGAAAAGGTGTAGTTCCAGGACCCTACAGACCGAGAAGCCTTTCCCCAAATGGAAGATTAGTGTATAGTTGCTGGTCATTGAAGACGATGGCCTCTTGAGGTGATGTACCACCACCTTTTTTAAGGCAGGAGGTACTCACCCCCTCCTTCAGAAAGGTCAACACCATAGCAAGGAGCCAACCACGTGTAAACCTCATTGGCTGCTGTTGCAATCCAGGACAGGCTTGGACTCAGTAAATAGTGGCTGAACAGACAGTACTGACAACTCTGTCCATTTCCTCAGGAGTTGCTGGCTCAAATTTTGTCTTAAATCATATGTATAGTCAGAGCCTAAGTCAGAGTGAATCTGAGCTCAATGTAAAAATCTGAAAGATGGCGAGCTAGGATGCACTTAATTTGTATAGAGATTGATGCAAAATGTCCATTTGAGGCACATTGAATTGAATTTTTTTGGCCCAGTGTGATTAGACAGAGAGGATTTTGTCTCTGGTGCAGAATCTCTCAGTGTACATGCAAAGCAACAGAATAATGATAATCATAATAATACTATCAATATGATGGAATAAATAAGATAATAAAGATAAATAATAATACTACAGCCATACGACATGGGTAGATACACATAGAATTAGACAGATTAGGCACATCTTATTTCCAGTAAAATATTTTCATGAAATCTTATGATTAAAAGTTTTTGATCAAGTGAAGTACATAGTTTGAGTTTTTTGTTTTATTTTTCTCCTATAAGTAAAGAACCGGGGACAAAATTTAACAGATTAATCCATTTATTTTTGTACTGGTCTTCATACTCTCTATCCTTATCATTCCTGATTCTGTTCCATAATAACATTAGAAAAATATCTCTTTTATATTGTTGTCTGATCAGCTGTTCATTCCATTCTATTTGGTTACTGTTCTTTGTGACATTATAAAACTAAAAACAATTCAGTATTGAATTAGACACAATTTTGCATAACATTCAAACATTCAGTATCATTTATTTTGGCTCATCTCTGACATTAGATAGTTTAATCTATTGTTCTGATAGAATAACATGGATTAACATTAGAATGCTGACACTTTTCTTTATATTTTCCCAGAGATTTTATAAAGCCTAGCCCTTTGAAAAAAATTTGTAAGGGTTGTAAAATATTTTGCTTTTAAGAATTGAAAAAAAGCATGCTTTAAAATAATTTCTATGTGAAACTTGATTTTCAGTTGGAACAGCTTGACAAGCTCATCCAATTGAAGAAAGCACACTACCATCATTTAATTGAGGTTTTGCAACCATAGCAATTTAAAATGTATGGAACAACTTCCAGAATTATTCTCCTATCAGGGGAATTCTCGGAGTTGCAATCCCACATCTTAAATAGCTGAGGTTGAAAAACGCTGATTTAAATGTCTTAGTTTACTTTAAAGGACATCCTGCAAAGCTTCAATCAAATGTATGTATTAGTGTATATGTACTGTATATTCAACTTAAAAAGAGAAAAAGATACATATATGCATGCATGCATACATATATACATACATACATACATACATACATACATACTTGGGATTTACAAAACCCTTTGTATGCAATATGCTGTATTTCAAGTGCAAAGAACCTATTATTCTGAGTTTGAAACATTATGTTTTGATTTCAAAACTCTTCCAATATGTTTCAGATTTAAAACACTTTGTGGTGAATGAGAAAGACATTGGTTTTCTCTCCCCCTCAATGTTTCTGACCAGGTGTTTTATATTGAAAATGAGACCCTCTTAGAATAAAGAAGACTACATATTGTTGAAAAATAATTAGAAGAATCTTTAACTATAAATGTTATTGGAAGAATTTTAGAACTGTAAATGCAACTTTATTTTCTCAGCTAAACTATTGATACAGAAGATTATCATAGGAGGGTACATACATAATCTGTGACTATCATAGCTTGTGTACATTTAAATAATTAATCTGATAGCTTCTGCATAATAAAATTCTTTTTTATTAGCACCCAAATCTTTCAGGATGGTAGGTTGGGGAAAATGGCTTCTTACTCCCTTCTCAATATATGAAATATGTTGATAGTGGTAAAACAAAAAGAAGGAAACTTGAAAACGTTACTTGAATTCTTTTTCAGCCTAAGGCAGTTTTTGAGAACTCAGAAACGTCTAGATAAACTATTTGAAGTCTCAAATGTTTTTAGCTATCTCAATAAACATTATTTTCAGCATTAAGAAGGAAATATTTGATCTTTTTCTAAAAAAAAAATCAATTTTTTGTTAGTTGCTGTCTTTTCAGACCAAATGAACCTTTGCTTTATTACAATATATTTTTTAAAACATATAAAAATATATTTTAAAAATTCTAGACAATACTTCTGCAATGATTGTTTAAAAAGAAAATTGGCATACAGCTATATAATCCCAAGGGAACATTATCCATGTTTTTCATTAAGAGAAATTAGAATGCAATAAACTTATTGTAATGTATTTTTGATGTAATCATTCTATGCAAAAATGTAGATTAGGAATATATGTGTGTGTATGTGTATGCATTCATTCATATTCATCATTCTACATTTTTTGCATAGAATAATTAGATGGGTAGGTAGGTAGGTAAATATAATAGATATAGATTATATAGATATCTCCTAATGTTTATTATTTTATTATATTACACACATATACAAAGAGAAAGAGATACACATACTCATACATATATTTCAGCCATCCCTATTTGTAGTACATTTTAATTTAACAGAATAGCAGAGTTGGAAGGTACATTGGAAATCATTTAATCCAACTTCCTGAACCAGCAAGAGACTCTGTACCTATATAAAATGGCTGTCCAGTCTAGCTTCTAGTCAACTTCTGAAGGCTAGCAATTCCACTGATTAATTGTTCTAACTGTCAGGAAATTTCTCCTTAATTCTAGGTTGCTTCTCTCTTTGATGAGTTTCCATCCATTGGTTCTTGTCTTGCCTTCTAATGCTTTGGAAAATAGTTTGCCCCCTCATATTTGTGGCAGCCCCTCAAATATGGAAACATTGTTGTCATGTCTCCACTAGTCCCTCTTTTCACTAGACTAGACATACCCAATTTCTGAAACTGTTCTTCATATGTTTTAACCTCCAGGCCCCTAATCATCCTTGTTGCTCTTCTCTGTATTTTTTCCAGAGTCTCAACATCTTTTTTATATTGTGGCGACCAAAACTGGATACAGTATTCCAAGAATGGCCACACTAAGGTTTTGTAAAGTTGTACTAATGCCTCAAATGATCTTGATTTTATCCTTCTATTAATGCAGCCTAGGATTGCATTGACTGCTGCTGCACCCTATTGGCTCATATTTAAATGATTGTCCATTTGGACTCTAAGATCCTTCTCACAGTTACTGGCATTAAGCCATGTTTCACCAAGTCTATACTTGTGCAGTTTTTTTTCTTGAATAAGTATAAAACCTTACTATATCTACACTGAATTTCATTTTGCTAAATAGGGCCCAGTGTTCAAGTCTGTCAAGATCCTTTTGGATTTTGAACCTATATTCTGGGGTGTTGGCTATTCCTGCCAGCTTAGTGTCATCTGCAAATTTGATAAATTCTCCTTCTATTCCCTCATCTAGATCGTTTATGAAGATATTGAAGAGTACTGGGCCTAAAACGGAACCTTGAGGTACCCCACTATTTACTTCCTTCCATGTGGATGTAGTTCCATTGAGGACTACATGTTAAGTAAAGTTTGTCAACCAGTTACAAATCCATCTGGCAGTGATGCTATCTATCCCACATTTTTTTAGCTTATCAAGATGTAGGTTGTGGTCTACTTTGTCAAATGTCTTACTGAAATGAACTATTAATTTAGTCACTTTGTCAAAAAATAAATCATTTGTTTGGTATCATCTATTTGTGATGAACTTCTGGTTATAACTTTGCTTGCTTCTAGCAGTTTGCAGATTTGTTGCTTGATTATCTTTTACAAGATCTTCCTAGGCATTGTTCTGGAATTTCCTGGACAAAAAAAAAAAAAAAAGCCAAAATATAAGAATTGCTGGATTGAGTCCAACTTTATTTAAATATATGATTTATTTAAATAGATTCTTACAATATATAGCATTATATATTCTTTACTATTTTTAAAGAAACCATTTTTCTGTATGACTTAGGTTATGGAATGACTTATGCTCTTATGTTTTGTAATGGAATGTGTGGATGTCACGGGAAATGATGGGAAGAGATTGATCAGGGGTCAATCAAATTAGAGATGCAGGAGCAATTACTATCCTTACTTGAATATTGTTTGTCTTGCTGAAAATGCTATGCCTTGGTAGAATGTGTTGACATTCTTGTTGGAAATTTTTGTTCTGTCATTTTCTAGAGGTCTCAGAGCATCTTAGTGCTTTTCAGGATTCCTCAGAACATGGGAATTTTTTTTGAGGGAGGGGAATATGTCTAAAGTTGTTTTCACTTTTGGAGAAAATATTTTTTCCTGTTATATTTCTTAGTGTGATAAAAATAATTGGCAATGGATAAAAGTTCTCTTGGAGTATCCCCCCACCTCATTTTCCCCCTTATCATTTGGCATGCTCTTCAGGGAAATTATACATAAGATGCACAGGAGAAAATTGTATTTCATATTTCAACTAATAAAGTTTCATCTTCTTATGGTACAACTCTCATGCCCAATGTAAAATAAAACAATAAGAGCCGTGGTGGTGCAGTGGTTAGAATGCAGTACTGCAGGCTACTTCTGCTGACTGCTGGCTGCCAGCAGTTCAGTTTTCACGCTCAAGGTTGACTTTCATCCTTCCGAGATGGTAAAATGAGGATCCAGATTGTTAAAGACCATATGCTGACTCAGTAAACTGTTTAGAGAGGGCTATAAAGCACTGTGAAGCGGTATATAAGTCTAAGTGCTGTTGTTACAGTGAAACCTTGATATAATCGCTTGGTTGATAGGAGGTGGATGTCTGTTACACCAGAATGTCCATTAATATGTACCGTATTTATTCGAGTATAACGCGCACACGTGTATAACGCGCACCCCCTAATTTTCCATTAAAAATCGGTATAAAATTTTGTTTCACATCAAGCCGCGCACTATACGCTACGAGGGGACGTTTTGTTTTTTGGGGCTGCAGCCGCGCACTATACGCGAGGGCGAAGAAAAACAAAACGTCCCCTCGTAGCGTATAGTGTGCGGCTGCAGTCCCGAAAAACAAAACGTCCCCTCGTAGCTTATAGTGCGCGCTTTCCCTGCGACTGGAGAAAGAGCGAGCGCGGCCGCGAGGGTTTTCTGCCCCGTCGCGATAGTTTTGGAAGTCGGTGGCGGGAAACGGTTGGCGTTTGCGGACTGTGGTTGTCTGGGTTATTTGGGGCTTCAAGAGCATGTAGGAAGCTTTTTTGGTGGGCGCGAAGTCTCCACCTGTCCAGAACGATCTCGCCCTCCCCACTTCCATCTCCCCCACGGAGCCCTTGCAAGGCTAAGAGGGGCTTGGCAACCAGGGCGCGCCTGCTGGAAGCAATCCGTCCTCCACAGCCTGCACCAGCCCGAAAGAGTCGCCAGGCCCCGAAGCCCCCGGGCTAGTCCCCATTGCAAGCTACCCGCCACAGACAAACGCCTACGCCGCTGCCCCAAGTCATTCGCCCAATGCTCCGTCCGGGCCCCGGAGGTCCCTGCGACGGGCCGGCCGTGGCTACCGCCCGAGGTTGCCGGGAAGGGGCGCCCGGCAGCACAGCCGTCTCCGCCAGCGCCCACCGCACACGTTCCGGGGCTGCCCGCCACACGGGGCGACTGCGCGCGGCCCCCGGACGGTGCTTAAGGTGGCCCCGGCGTCTGGAGCGGAGCGGCCTTGCCGGGCGAGCTCGGCCTGGCTGTCACGGGAGGAGATGCCCTTCACCCACGGCGAGACTCCGCGGGCTCTCGGGACGGGCTCCGGCCGCCGGGAAGGCCAAAGAGGCGGTGACTGCCGGGCGAGGCGGCCGTAACCTGCCCAACCGGCAGAAGGGTCGGGGCGCCAGCCCCTCGCCTGCTTCCCGAGGGCTGAGGAGGGTCCCGGGGGGCGAGGGAGCCACGCAGAAACCGTCCTCCCCGGGCACCGATGCCCCCCGGCTGCTGCTGTTGTTGCTGGGCGCGCGTCCCCACGGGCCAGCGAGAGCCGCCGGCGGAGCAGGTGAGCGCTGGGCGGGGGGCGCGGACCCCGGGAGGAGGCATGGTTCCTCCCCAGTCCCAAGTGGGCGACGCTGGGCCGTCGCTCTCCGCCTGCGGGGGGGAAACGAGACACTCCCCGAGACCCCCCCCCACCCGCGGCAAAGGACCCTGGGGAGCTGAGTGGGAGAAGCGCGCGGGGGTCTCCCTCGTAGCTTATAGTGCGCGGCTGTTGTATGGTCGCCGCAGTGCGAACTCACAATTCGCCTGCGCCCTCATTGGACCAGCCGCCATTGCCACCCCACCCCACCCCTCGTTTATAACGCGCACCCCCTAATTTTCAGTTTAAAATCGGTATAAAATTGTGCGCGTTATACTCGAATAAATACGGTAAATTATGGCATTCAGGATGATTTGCATAACTTAAGTATTTTTTTATTACACAAATGATACATATCACTATAAATGAAGTAAAATTTAAATGCCTTACCCTGACTCTGACTATAGTGGTCTTGTCCATTCCTTTGGGGAAATGTGTGAATAAAAATTTAGATTGTTGTATCAAATCTGCACAGAGAGGATCTATTAAATTAAAATTGCACTAGGTAAGTTTTGTTAACTCTTATTGTGGGAGTAATATCTTTGAAGGAATCCAATGGCTCAGAATCTGTGCTTGTTGATCAGAGAGGTCGGCAGTTTGGCGGTTCGAATCCCTAGCACTGCATAATGGAGTGAGCTCCCGTTACTTGTCCCAAATTCTGCCAACCTAGCAGTTCGAAAGCATACAAAAATACAAGTAGAAAAATGTAAGGACCACTTTGGTGGGAAGGTAACAGCGTTTCGTGCACCTTTGGCGTTTAGTCATACCAGCCACATGACCACAGAGACCTCTTTGGACAGCGCTGGCTCTTTGGCTTTGTAATGGAGATGTTACCGGAAACGACTAGCACGTATGTGCGAGGGGAACCTTTACCTTTTTAATGTCTTTGAATACATAGGTTTTAGTTTTACCAGTGCAGGAGGAAGTAATGTTTGGCATTTAATGATAATGTAAACCTCCGAAAGTTGTGTTTTCTTCTCTTTTTTTATTCAGGGATCATAAATCTTTCAATCTGATTTAAACATATGACTTTGCTTGGTAAGCATGCATGTGTTTCTCCTTATATAAATTCTAACTGCTTTGTCTTGTTGTTACTCATAGATACAGTCTTAATTTTACAGGATAAGGTGGTATGATCAATTCAAGGGTGTAACTATATATGCATTAATAAACGGATCGCCTACTTGCTGAGAAATAAGGATGTTAGGATTTCTCGTTTTTAGATTTAAAAAAAGAAAACAAAATCTGGGACAGATTTCATTTCTTCTTCTATTTACAGGCACGTGGAAGCTGTACTCCTTTTTAATTATGGTCTTCTCCTGGGCTGCTCCTCCTTCCTGCCTCACTTGCTTTTTAAAACACATGCATTAGACAGATTGCACAGACGCTGAAAAGAAGGCTATTTAGAATGTCATCATTTTGCATTACATTCCTGTTGTCTGAAGAAGCCCAGCTGGCACAGTTGAATCTCTTGGAAATTTTTAGTCTGATTCATTATTGTGATGTGTAACTTGGTGTATAGAAACATTTAATCATTCTTATGTTCCGAGCTCTGTTGAATCTAGTGAAAGCTTTCTGTTTCACTTTGTAATTTGGGCTGCCAATCTGCTAACTTGGAAAAGTTTCAAGCTTGTTTTATTATCTGTTTATTTGTACAGGAAGAGATGTTGCACATTGGCTGAATTTACAGTAATTCCTTTGTAATGGACTAATGAGTAGGACTTTCTTAGTGACAACACTAACATTATATAGCTTTGATTAGTTCAATTACTCTGAAACTGTGCAGATTGTTATATTACCCCACAAGGCATCATGTTTTCTTTTCTCAAACCCTGAAAAACATAAGTATGCTTATTTTTAATTTGATGCAGTTGGAAGAATAAGGGTTAAAAAGATTTGTGCCAGGTACAAGATTCTCATGTGTTTTATTTATATAGCAAAACCACAATTAATGATTTGTGCTTACTAATTAATAAACAGTGTTCTTGCATAACATTCTACACTGATATGTCAAAAACATGGGATTTATACACTGGCATACAGATGAAGAAAGTTATGAATCAAGGAAAGAATAGAACCTCATGGAAAAGTATATGCCTTTAATGAAACCTGGAACTTTTGTTATTGGTGGAAAATGGGCAATGCTGTACTGTACAACTAGACACATAATTACATTGGAATTTCTTACAAGTATTAAGCAGAGATTTTATTGAAGCTGGCAAGGACCCGCCCCAAGAAATGTCTGGTTACACTAGCTAACAGCAAATGAGAATGTTTTAGATCAGGCGCGTCAAACTCAATTTTATTGAGGGCTGCATCACATTATGGTTGCCCTTAAAGGGCCAGTAGCTGGGTTGCCATGACTAGATGGCCGTGGCTGAGTGGGTTGGGCCGGTTCAACGCCTCTCACTGGGCGCGACTGGTTCAGGATGGCTGGGTCGGGATGAAACAAGTCGCATCAGTTAATTTGATGTGGGGACAATTCAGTGATCCACAAGCTCCTTGCCTCCCCAAACTGCTGGCAATCAAGCGCGCATGCACACGCACACGCACACACTCTGCATTATAAGTTTGAGTAACTTTTATCCACAGAGGAAGGAGAAAGACAAAGGAAACCCAGGCGTGATTGGCAGTTTGTAAGCTCAGATGTGGATAAAAGTCTCCAAGTTTGGAATAGAAAAGAGACAGAGAGAGAGAGAAAGGGAGAGAGAGAGCAAAGGAGATGTTCTTCTTCCAATCCCAGACAGCACTGGCAATTTCCGGGTCGGGTGCCTCCTCCCAACAAAGCAGTAGGCAGAGGATAACGCTGCTGCATGTGGAAGCGTGGAGGAGAAAATTTGCAGGAAGCATTTTCCTCTGAATCCAACTTCAATATGGTATGAAAATCTTTCAGTGCATTTGTTGGATGATGACAAACATGTCATCCATGTAGCAGCATCAGAATTTATGTGAGTGGTTTTCAAATCATGGTGTTCTAGTTCACTCAGCACTATTTCTGTTAACTCCTGATATTGGGGATCCAATGGGTGTCCATTTTATTGTTATACATTTCCCTTTTGAATGTGAAGAAGGTACATTGATAGTACTGGAGTAGCTTCATGATTCTACTCATGAAGTTACTCCAGTACTCTCAACATATTTTATGAGTACAATCATAGATAAGATTTACAACATATCTTATGAGTACAATCATAGATAAGATTTACAATTAAGCAGTTATAATTCTTCTATGCTTTTTTCCCTCTTGATTTTGTATTTTTGCCATTTTGTCTTCATGATATTCAGTCACTCAAGAATAACTGAATTGTGAATTATATTGTTCTCTGTTGTGTATGTTATGATTCTAGCATTACAATTTCTATACAGCGATGGCTCTGTTAGGTTCAGTATGAAATATTATTGAATAGAATTAGGTTCTTAAAGATTTGGTAAACTGAAACTATGGTTTAGTGATTCTAAGAGAATATTATAAATGAATTACTACTTTCTTATGTCTTTTGTCTCTTCTACCTTACCTCCTGGAGTCCTATATCATCGATAATAATAACAGTAACCACAAAAGTAAAAGCAAACCCTCCAGAGCTACCCTATCTCTCAATAAATTTTTGCTTCTCCAGAAATAATGAATCTAGGAAATAAATAACTTACTTATGATCTTATGGAGTTGTAAATATTTCTCTGCAGTAGCCAAGATATTAATATAAGATGCAAATATTAGTTTAAATTAAAGAAGAAAGTGGCATAGTTTTCAAATAATAGTAATCTACAGTGCAATTTGTTGCTTTGAATGTAATGTAGTCGTTAAACCCATCATTGGCCTAATTTCATGTAGAAATCAAACTGGTTTCATAAACATTTTTTCAATCTATCAATTCATATTTTAATATTGATTGTTTTCTAAAAATTGCTGTTTAGAACAGACAAAGGAATTATAAGACAAAAAAAGGAAGGAGTTTCCATCAAGATTTGAATCTGGCTTCATTTATTCTTGTTCTACCACATGACTTGTGTTTGTTCTTCTGTGATCCTAAATAGATAACATAAAAATGGCTAATCATTGCATTAATTATGAACACTGTGACCTATTTAACCGAGTGTGGTTTAACACTTGTAGCTTAGTATTATGTATGAACACATGTCATGTAATGTTCATTAGACATATATATATATATATATATATGTTTTCGTAGAGTTTCACGGGTACAGATATGCAGGTCTTGGCGTGTGCTTGTGTTTGTGCGAGCTCAGATCACGCTTTGCTCACACAAGCACAAAACCGAAAGCACCAGCCTGAAGATGGCGAGTGAGATCTCATCGAAACGTTGCCAAGATAGTCTTAATCTTACACAGGAAAAGACCCGAACACGCCAAGACCTGCATATGTATGTATGTATGTATGTGTATATACATATATATATCACCTTTTCATAATTTCTTACCTGATTTGATTTCTTTCAGGATGAAAGAAGCTGGTTTAAGCCATAAACACTGGAGAGTTGGTTCTCTTTCATCAAAATGCAAACCGTGTCCTGTAATTTATACCAATCCAGTTTGTGGATCTGATGGCCACACATATTCTTCTCAGGTAAGCCATTGAATAGATTTGTTATCTTTTCTGTGTGATTATATATATTTCTGTTGTCAAACACTGTATGGTTTGTTCAGTTTAAATAACTATATAAACCTGTTTAAATCTATAAAATTGAACTAACGTAATATCATAGCCTTCTTCCCTCAGCCATTCTTTTTTCTTTCATCCTATAAATCCCACAAAGATTTACAGCTGTTGTTGACTGGCTATTTTTCCCCTGAGCTGCTCTGGTATTTTGACACAGAGAAGAAGACAGGGAAGTTAGCCAGCATTCAGTGACTGGCTGGCTGGCTAGAGTCTTACCCTGGAATTTGAACATGAAGGGACACTGAGACTTCTTGGAGATGTAATTTTCAGCAGTCAAATCGGAGTGCTCAGAAGTAGGACTACAGACTCCAGCAGCTCAGAGCGAGAAAGGAAGGGGAAGCCTTGGGACAAGTGAATTGGAGATTAAGTTATAAAAGAGGAGAAAAGGGTTTTTAGGTGAGAATGATAGATTCACTGGGGAAGGAGAGACTTGATCCGAGAAAGAAGGGGAGGGGACAATGCTAGTCCAAGGCAGAGACTTGGAGTTACTGCTTCTTGGTCCAGGATGGAGTTTTTGGGCCATTATCCCCTGGCTGGAGAGATGGGTCCATAGGCCTTCTGCTGGGCCTGCAAAGGAGGCGTCCATAAACAATCATTGGTGAGGCGCCATTTGGCCAAAGGACAGTTTCTGGGATCTGTGTTTTTATTTAAATGTTCCAATGGAAGCAAGATGGGTGGCAAGCAAATGTAATAAATTAAAATTAAAAAATAAATAAAAATCTCAATACCTGATAATTCTGCTATTTATTACTATTTTAAAAGTGTTCTTAGTAGTACCGGGAAAAATTAAATCCAATTGAAACAGTGTAAAGCAAAGTGAAAGGAAGTAAAGTAACATATTTTTAATATTTTTTCAATAAAAGATTATTATTACTAGCTTTTTCATTGTTTATTTGACATCACAAATATTCAGTTGAGTACATAGGGCAGGGATATTAAAGTAGTTCATATTTATATACATGAGTGTGTGTCTGTGTGTATTGATACATGCATATGTACAGATAACACATATAACTATATTTTTACAACTTTTTTTTTCATGGTGAAAGATCAATCATGTTAGCATGAAAGGGTTATACCATAACCAAAAGACATGTCAAACACATATTTAGATTATCCACATTTAATCACATGGAAATTCTCATTTTGATTTTGTATTTGAACTAGGTTGTAGAAAACTGTCTTTTTTTTTTTCTTGCTTGGGTTGGAATAACACGTTTTTAGGATTTTCTTTTCTAAGCAATCCACCAACATATGAACATTCTGACTCCTCAATGCAGCAAGCTGAACATTTCTTTCCATTAGTGAAAGCTACAGACAGAAGGTGCCTCTAGCTTATTTTCAGAGAATTCCGTTTCCCCATGTTGTTGTCTATTCAGTTTGAAATGTGTTTTATTCCATGACATGTTTTCACAGGAATGGAGGGCCGGAAGGAAGGGAGGGAGTAAGGAAGAGTGCTTTAATCACTCCGTTCCACATCTACATACACCCCCACACGCATACAAGTGGATTCAGCCAGTAGTGTGATTCAAATAATTTAACAACCGGTTCGCCCAGGGACAGGTTAGCTCTCATGGGAGGCATAGTCAATCCGCATCCTCCAGCTCCGCCACACAAGGGGATGAGCTTACCACAATGGCTAACCTGACTCTGGGAAAACCAGTGGTTAAATTATCCCCTCCCCCGCTATCCAAGTGGATCCTGGGTGCTGCGCTGCACTGCAATGGAGAAAAAGGCAACAGAGCTTCCGGCATGAGGGAAAGAGGAGGAGCAGGGAGAAGAAAGAGGGAAAGCAGCCTTCTCCTTCCCTCACGCTGGTCATTGTGTGGCCTGTTTCTCCATTGTAGTGTAGCGCCCAGGATCCACTTTGATAGCCAGGGTTGGGGGGAATAATTTAACAACTGGTTTGCTTGAACTGATGCGAACCGGATGAATCCCACCACTGGATCCAGGTTTTGAGAGGCAGTTTGGTGTAGTGGTTAAAGTGCTAGCCAAGAAACCAGGAGACTGTGAGTTCTAATTCTGAATTAGGCATGAAAGCCAGCCTGACAACTTTGGACCAGTCACTCTTGCTCAGCCAACTCACCTCACGGGGTTGTTGCTATGGAGAAAATAGAGAAAGGAGTATTAGGTATGCTTTCTGCCTTGCATTCCTTATAGATAAAAGGCAGAATAAAAAATAAAATACATTATTCTGAATAATTTCTACTGTGTTTATGCAAAATTGCTGGGAACCTTTAGCCTAAAATGAGTAATGCTTTATATAGTTCCTCCTACCAGAATATCATGGAAATGCAGAATTGTATGAGCTTATTGCTTAATACTATGTCCAGTAATACAGATGATCAATATGAAAATTATAATCATCATGGAAATGAGTAGAAAATGATTATTCTTAAATAGTGCTCCATTATTTCACTCTAATCAATGCAAATGGGTAACTTGGGTATGTAAGAGAAAACATAGTAATATGAAATTCTTTAGAGTAACCCTAAGTTATTTTTTTCAATAACAAAATACAGTATAATAGTACACATTTTAAAGGTACTTGCTGCTTGTTTCTCTACCCTATTAAAGACGGGATCATTTTGAGGAAGTCTTTCAAACTGTACATTGTTTTATATAAATGCAGGATTATTTTGAAGGGTGATCAAGTGTTCAGATTTCCAGAAAAGGTATATATCCTTTGTTTAAAATAAAAAGATTTGTGCTTTGTGTGGTTTAGCTACTGTGTTTTATTTGCAGTATGTCAAATGCTTTCTGCAAATTATACAATTCATTTTTGAGCAGATGGCAAGACCTTGCATCACTGCTATAGAATTAAAATAAATGCTTAGTAGTATACTATCACCTTCCTTATAACATTCATTCTAGGATTTTTGTGATATATTATCATATAACCTAAAAATAGCAATATTTTCACAGTACTTTATAGCACTCTCTAATCTAAGCAGTTTACAGAGTCAGCATATCGCCTCCAACAATCTGGCTCCTCATTTTACTGACCTCAGAAGGATGGAAGGCTGAGTCAACCTTGAGCCAGTCTGTAGTCAGCAGAATTAGCCTGCAATACTTCATTTTAACCACTGCGCCCTCACGGCTCTTCTGATAGGCCACTCAAAGTACAATAGGAATTATCATTGGGTAAATGTTTTTTTAATGGTCAGAAATTATATAGACTACTATCCTTAGCGCAGGAGAACTATCTAATTTCTATAATTTATGCCTAAATTTCATCAGTCTTTCACTATTTTCTCTTTTACTCTGCCATTCAAATCACACTGTAGATGTGAAGGATAGAAAATATTAAGTTGTATGAAAAATAAGTAAAACAAGTATTGTATACATGTTTCTTAAAACAAGTTTAGTGTGTCTTATACTCTAAGTAGAGTGGTACTGAGGAGTGGTTTTGTTGATAGCTGATTGACGTCCTAGGAATCAAAGCAAAGATTTCCTTTGTCAGAAAGATAGGACTTCTAAGACCATAGCCAAAAGAACAAGGATCCAAAGCTTTAGCTATTTTGCTGCTGGGCTTTTGACACTCAAAATTGTATATCAACATAATTATACTGCTGTAAATTATGGTTACAATTGTTATGGACTATAGGCAGTTTTCAATTCATGGTGCTGGGAAGGATATTACCCTTCTTCTGGCTGGTTGGTGCGTTTCTTGCCTTTCTTATTTTTAATGTTGAAATAGTGATTATTTTTGTTGATTCTGTTACTTTCAAAAGTTTTGCCACAAATTTTATAGTTTGATGGCTACAAAAAGTCACTTTTTGAGGTGATATTCCATTAAAGCAAGGGTCTTCAAAGTTGGCAAGTTTAAGACTTGTGGACTTCAACTCCCAGAATTCCTGAGCTAACATGACAATTCTGGGAGTTTAAGCTTATAAGTCTTAAAGCTGCTTTTAAAGGAAGAGTGTTGTTAGACCAACCCGTTGGAATGAAGTGGTAAAAATATCCTGCTCATGATATTTTCTTGACAAGAATGATATTAATTTATAATTAAAGTCTAATAAGATGTTAATAACAATATAATATAATATGAGCCTCTGTGGTGCAGTGATTAGAATGCAGTACTGCAAGCTACTTCTGCAGCCAGCTGCCTAGAGTTTGGCAGTTCAAATCCAACCAGGCTCAAGGTTGACTCAGCCTTCCATCCTTCTGAGGTGGGTAAAATGAGGACCCAAATTGTTGGGGTCAATAGGCTGACTCTGTAAACTGCTTAGAGAGGACTGTAAAGCACTGTAAAGTGGTATATAAGTCTAAGTGCTATTACTATAATATGCATAGTTGATATTTATATAATATGAATTATAACTTAAATGTAAAAGGGAAAGACTGCTGATATTGGGCACAAAAGATATGTACCAACTGACACACTGTACAGTGGAAACGTGGAAAGATTTTATTTGTTGTTTTATGTTTATGTTTGTTATTAAAAAAAAATTAAAAAAAAATCATGCTCTGAGGTAGCCATGTTGTTCTATCTGTAAGGTTTTGCTATTAACTAAGGATAAGGGCCCCTCTAATCCTAATTTCTTCAATTCGATCTATAGTGTGGCTAGTGTGGTATTTCAGGTAATTGGTCTGCTTTCTGATTAATTTGCTATGCTGCATACCTAAGATTACTGTAAGCAGTAGCAAATGAAAGATTGTGGCTATAATTAAATGGAGAATATTTTTAGATATAGTCAGTGGCCCTTTGTATTTACCTCTGATCCACAATATTTGCTTTCTTTGCTACTTGTTGCCAGCTGCTAGGGCAAGCGAGAATTAGATTCATCTTATGCATTAAATCTCTGAAATAGACAGTTTTCTTTTTTCATTTATCTTTCTTCAGATCAGTGTTTTTGAGAAAGTAAGTATATAAATGTTGGAGATCATTGGCTAAATACAAATCTCTACATTTTTAAAATAGTATATTCTATTTGAACATTATTATTAACCTTTATATTGTTCATTTTGTATAAAAATGAAACTAATGCTGATAATGAAGCAAAATTTCTGGTCTGCATGTTTGTCATATTTTTTTATTGAAACGTCAATATCTTTTTTAAAAAAACCATACTGTTCATGTAATTTTACTTTGTATTTAGACATATCTTAATCTTTATTTTTACACCTTTCATTCCAATTTCTGTTCCATCTTTCATTTTACATTGGCAGTAGGTGTTGAGAAAGCAGAATGTTGTCTACTTTTCAGAGAAGACCTTTTTGTATTGATATTTCTACTATATTCTTTCATACTTTGGAATACATTTTTACAAAATAGCCCACGCAAACCTTCTTGCCAGTAATTTTACTTCTTATGCAATCTGGTTTTTAATGCTTAGTTTTCAGCCAGATATCAAAGCATAGTTTTGTTTATGCATTTTCCCGATCACTGATCATAAGAGATTTGACTTTTTTGTCATTTTGTCTATTTTTCAAAAAAAGATAAATTTTTAAACAATAACATTTAATTTCATGTTTAAATAAACATAGACCTGATAAATATTTGATAAATGAGTTTGTAATAAAAGAGATTGTAAAAGTATATAAGGAATCATTTGAATAAGCAACCAATAGAGAAGCAGTAAGTTTTGTATTGGATTTTTCAGTACTACATACCAGTGGTGTGATTCAACCGGTGTAAACAACTGGTTCAGTGAACATGCGCTTCGCCCATGTGGACACCATTTTAAAAAGCCCATTTTCAGCTATGATACTTACCTTCTACTGCATCCCTGGTGAATAAAACAGCTGAGGCATGGCAAAACCACTCTGCTGGGCAAATCAGTTGTGCTTTAAAACAAGGAAATAAAGCACAGGAAAAAGCAGGGGTGGGTGGGCGGGACCAGATGGTTACCGGAACTACTGGTTCACCGGAACCGGTAGAATCCCAGCCTGCTACATACTGTTGACAAAATAAAAAAATATAGCATCCAACGTTAACGGTTTTTATGTTTAAAAAGTCTTACTATTTAATATCCAAGACAAAATGTCAGAAAAACAAAATATGACTAACCTCCCCCCAAAAACTGTTTATTAAATATGTTTCATTTATGTGAACTGTATTTAAATAATTTAAATACAGATTCATAATTTAAACAAGATTAAAAGACTGAATTAATGTTGGAATACAAATAGAAGAAAAGAGAAAGTATTGTAAATATCCTGCCTGCAGTAGTGTGCCATGTTAAAAGAGGCAATGTCTGGTTTATGTAGCACTTAGTTGAATTCCAGTCTTTAGAAAATAAATTGACAAATAGATTTCTAAACTTTTCAGGCTGTTAAAGGTCCTGTTGGAAGAAAACGAAGTAAGATTGTTCAATTATCAGTTTTTGACGTAACAGCAAAAACACTTCCCTTCCACAGTAACCTATAGCAACTCTGTAGTGCATTAAAAGCAAGTCACAAACTCAGTTTTAGAATGTATCACTGCTTGTGTTTATTTTCTTAATATAATTTTAAGGTTTGTATATTAAATTACGCATTGCTTTAAAGTTCAAACATTGTTCTAAAATATGCTGAGCCAAGATAACATTGTTTTGCTACTAATGGGATGGGCTTTTACGACTTTAATACTAATGGGAATAAATATGTTGTCATCAAGGTTAGATCCCAGTATTAAATTCTGAGGCTCTGCTATTTTCCTCATCTTCATCTTATCATTAATTATATTGTCGTTAATTATCTGTTCTCCAAGACAATCTATCTCCATTCTGGTCCTTCATGTCTTCCAAAGGCACACCCATTACCACTATAACTGATACTATCTATGTACAGTAACTGCTGCTTTTCCTCATCTTCTTTTTCCATCAACTTCCCCAAAATTATAGATTTCGCCAGAGAACTGGGTCTTCCTATATTGAATGTCAAATTGCTTCATTTTTCATTTCTTAATAATTTAAAGCAGGGTTCCCCAACCTGCGAGCCACAGCCCAGTACCAGGCCTTGAGCCTTTTGTAACCAGGCTGCAAAAGTGGCAGCAGAGCACATACATGTGTGCACCATTCCCACATGTGGCAAGCACCATTACATGTCTGGAATCATTCCCTCCCCAGTCAAAAGCCAAAAACTTTGGGGAACTCTGATTTAAAGAATGCATTTGTTTATTTTAAACATTTATATGGCAATTCAACTCAAACAATCTAACTTTGGTCAGCGTATCACAGTGGTGACTAACTTTTTTGGGCTCCTGTGCCAAAAATTGTGCACACGCTTGTGTGCTTGCCTGCCAGCACTCAGAAGGCAATGTGCATGCCCCCTATGCCCCCTGCGCATGCACATGCGATCCCCCTGCCGCCCCCTTACTTGCACTGTGCGTCCCAGCTGATTTTCAGCCTGTTTGTGGCCTTTTTCGGCCTCCCAGAGGCTTGAGGGAAGCCTCTGCAGCCTTTGCCGGCTGAAAAATGGGCCCATTTCATCACTTCCAGTATTTCCGGAAATACAGGAAGTGACAAAATGGGCCTATTTTGCGGCCTGCAAAAAGCTGCAGAGGCTTCCCTCAAGCCTCTGGGTGGCTGAAAAAGGCCCAAAAATTAGCTGGAAGGCACACGCATGCGCAGTGAGGTAAGTTTGCCTGGGGCTTGCGTGCCCTCACAAATGGCTCTAGGTGCCACCTGTGGCACGTGTGCCATAGGTTTGCCATCATGGGTGTATAATAAACAAACAAAAAAAAAAACTTAATAATTCCAGCTAAAAACAGGGAAGAATTATTAGGCAACATCTTGAATTGTAATCAGAAGCACATAGCAAGCCACGGAATAACAGTGTCACATAATGCGGCCTTATGCCCATTACTGTCTGCACAGTTGCATTGTTGGCCAATTATACGATTCAGATTGTTTTCAAAAGGAAGCCTCATTTTGAACGGGTTGCAATATTTCACCTGGGAGATGACTAAAGCAATGAATGTGTACAAAGTGGCCTCCCAATTTGGCAATCAGTAGTAATGATGCCTAACATGAAGTTATATATTATAATAGCCAATGTACGTAAACATGAAGCATATTTGAAATGACCAGTTTTCTAAACTTCTCTAAATGGAAATATTTTTTATGTTTCAACTGAGTTTTGTTGCCACATAACATACTATCTCACTTCATGTGGTGCTGTATTTTTTTTGGCCTATAATAAGTTCAGAGGTTGCCATAATAAAAAAGGAAGCCTGTCATGCCCCCGCCCCCAGGAGCCTGAATCTGTGGAGCTGATGCAGCTGGAGCTGAACAAGGCAGCCCAGAACCCCTCAGGATTGGGACAGCTTGCTAGCAGGGAGGAACCGGGCCAGGATGACCGAGAGAGGGCAAGCAGTAGAAATGAGAAGCAAAGGAGCTCAGGCAATGAGCAAGGACCGCCCCTTCTTGATCCCCCAGCACTGAAAGAAGAGAGAAGGCAGGAACAGTGCAGGCAGGCCGGCCTGATAATTCGAGAGGAGGGTGCCCAGCCCCTCTTCACAAGGCACTTGTGGGGACTGAGATTTAAGGAGACTCTGTGGGGAGGGGCATTTGTCGGGAACAAATGCTGAATTAGTGGAGTTTTTGTGTGCCATTGCAGATGTCTGGCTTTTGCCTTCTTCCTTGCTTTGTGGATTTATTGCTTCTTCCCTGCTTCATGGACTCAGTGCCTTCTTCCCTGCTTCGTGAACTCCTTGTTCCTTTGCTTTGCTGGACTGCTTGCAGCCAGAGGATGCTCTGTTTGTGTGTGTGTGTGTGTGTGAGAGAGAGAGAGAGAGAGAGAGAGAGAGAGAATGAATGCGCTTTGCTCTGAGATTTGAATATGGTAGAATTTGGGGGAAAGTTGGAGCATTAAAGGGGAGCTTGAACTCTCAGCTGGCTGTGGCCTTTGTGCTTTGTTCCGGGTTATCACAGCCTTATGTTTTTTTTATTTAATTTGATTTGTCAATTGCTTACAAAATAATAGGTATAAGTATATACATAGTTATGAATGCATGAAATGAGTACATATAAGTAAAATAAAAGAAACAATAGGACAGGGACGGTAGGCACGTTGGTGTACTTATGCACGCCCCCTGCAGACCTCTTAGGAAAGGGGTGAGGTCAATAGTAGACAGTCTAAGCTTAAAGATTTTGGGGTTTGGGGAAGAGACCACAGAGTCAGGTAGAATATTCCAGATGTACCTGCTCCCAAGCTCTGTCCTGTTAATACACATACTCTCCCAAAATATTTCACTTTTTTTTATTAGCAGGTTCATCTGGTATGCATCAGTTTGAGAATCCTTTATGCATCAACTGATCTTGGAAACCATTTTTTCCCTATGTTTTTCTCCACCATGAAGTCCCATTATTTCATTTCAAAAACTGAAGATTTGTAAGATTCTTTCAAACACGAAGAGAATTGGAATGTAAAGATAGCTTAAAATTTCATTCCAGTAACATATCATAAATAATAGCTGTGTGGATTTCATTGTGGGAAAAAGAAGAAAGGTGTGTTGCATATGTTTGCCACCTTAAGCTATTTGTAAAAATAATAAAGATGGGATACAAATAAATAAAATAACTAGATTCAAAACATATATTTTGTCTCCCAATTAATTCGATTGTTGGATCTAAGTGCTATGGCAAGCAGAATACCCCTGTTGTTGACATTTCAATTATCATTTCCTAAAACACTTTACTCCCATATACAGTAGATTTATTTATTACTTATTTATTTTATTTATTAGATTTGTATTGCCGCCTATTCAATATGGCGATTCAAGGCGGCTTACAACATATAGGCCCATAGTTGTATTTTCTTAACTGACCCAGAGGGATAATTTCCTTTGCACTGAGAGCTACGGTCTGGTTTGGCTCTGCAACCCAACAAGATAGCCACAGTCTTCAACGGATAATTAGAACTGCAGAAAAAACAATTGCTACCAACCTGCCTTCCATTGAGGACCTGTATACTGCATGAGTCAAAAGAGGGCTGTGAAAATATTTACAGACCCCTCATATCCTGGACATAAACCTCAAAACCTAACCTCAAAACAACACTATAGAACTATGTACGCCAGAACAACTAGACACAAGGACAACTTTTTCCCCGAATGCCATCATTCTGCTAAACAATTAATTCCCACAACACTATTAACTTATTTAATAAGACTGTATTGCTATTATTCCTCTCATCCTTCCTAGCACTTATCTCTTCCCACTTATGACTATAACCGTGTTGCTTGTATCTTTACAATTTATATTGTTTTGTTTCCTAGTATGATTTGAGTGCTTATTAGTAATTTATGACTATCACTAGGTGTTGTATCTTATGATTCTTGATGAATGTATTTTTTTTCCTTTATATACATTGAAAACACATGCACCAAAGACAAATTCCTTGTGTGTCCAATCACACTTGGCCAATAAAGAATGCTATTCTATTCTATTCTACTCTACTCTACTCTACTCTACTCTACTCTACTCTACTCTACTCTACTCTACTCTACTCTACTCTACTCTACTCTACTCTACTCTATTCTACTAAAAAGTTTAATACAGCATAGTGTATTGTATTAATACAGCATAGTGTTGATTATCAAGTAATTCATAGATGGATTTTCTTTGTTCTTATATTCCATAGACAGTGGTGATGCTGATTGTTATGCATGCATTTAATATTACCAAAATTTAATAATGTTCAGAGTGAAATATTCCAGTAAAAAGCATAGAAAAAACATAAAAGTTCACAAAACAGTTTTTCCCAAGGCAGCAAATAATATGCTGATTATATATAAATCTTTATATAATACTAATGAGCATGCCCTTTCTGTGATATTTCAGTTCACTTACAACTTTATAAATATTTCAACTTTAGATAATTGAGTAACTTGATCTTGATAAATTAGCAATGCAATTAGTGGGTGTTGTTTAAGAAAAGGTACAGCATCAAGAAGTCAAATTACAATAACCATTATAGTATGATACATATTTCATAAACTACTCACTAATATGTAGTAAAGAAGAAAGAGAATAACTGAGCTACTTGAATAAAATTCACAATGCTTACTCTAATAAACTATTAATTACAAGCATTGCAGGCTAGTTCTGCCAATTTCCAGCAGTTCAATTTTCACTGGGTCAGGGTTGACTCAGCCTTCCATCCTTCCAAGGTCAGTAAAATGAGGACCCAAATTGTTGGAGGCAAATGTGCTGACTTTGTAAAATGCTTATAGAGAGGGATGTAAAGCACTGTGAAATTATATATAGGTGCTATTGCTATAGCAAAGGTTAGAAAAATAAATATATTAGTTGCATATTTTTTCATATTGCACCAAAATTGATTCAAATTTTAAATGGATTCAAAATATTCTTCTGTATTACAGGTTGATATTAATCTGTAAGAAAACAAGTGTCTTAATATATGGAAAAAAATATATCATACCCCCAAATCAGGTCTCAGTATTTTGTTTGTTGTTCTATTAACATTTTAGTGGTTATTCTTATTCCTATTAGTTGTGCCAAGAAATAAGTGGTCCAAATTATTAGCTTCTGTAATAGTTGTAATGACTGATTAGTCAAGAACATATTACATATTCTCTGAACACAGAAGTACTATGACCATCTAAAATGCAATAAAATAGATGACAATATTATCTACTGCTGGGATGTCAAACTCAAGGCCCGTGGGCTGGACCTGGCCTGCAGAGTGCTTATATCTGGCCCTTGAGGCTGCCCTGGAAACAGCGAAGGAACAGCCCGTGGTGCCTCTGCCAGTGGAAACTAAGTTCAGGAAGGCCACACATGGCCCTCCTGAGCTCCGTTTTCGCTGACAGAGCCCTCGGGTCACCTCAAGCATCCTTGACACAAGTGAGGTCAAGCTGGCCATGCCCACCCCGGTCACACAAACCCCAACCCCCCACCCCCGAGGCAAACACAACCCTGATATGGCCCTCAATGAAATTGAGTTTGATAACCCTGATCTATGCATGTTTCACTAATCCAAACTTCTTGCTTTGTTAATATATTTAGCATTAGCTCTATTATCTTGGAATGAGTATGGGATGCTTTGATTCAATTTAAATAAAACATAGCTAAAAGTATTGTCATTTGCATTGTTATATATTAAGGATTGTTCCACATGCTATGAACAAAAATTTATTAGTTTAAATACCATTTTGCTATGAATATATGTGTAGAATTATAGGCAAGCCACTTTGTCATCCTAACCCCTCAATTCCATCTTCTATTTGAGGCTAAAACTGAGTTACTGTTTAACGTCATTGTGAGAATTGAGATAGTGGAAATGAGATGTTTTATATGTGATTTTTCTACATGTGTGCTCTATAGTATCCTATTTTGGGAGTATTTTATGTACTCCCCAAAAACGTATTTTCAGACTTGTGGAGCTACATTGAACTATGTTAAAACTAATATTTCTGTGGGAAGAAAAAAAACCCTTGACATAATAGGCTAGACTTTATAAATTGTTGAAATGTATGGTTTCATTAAGAAATTAAAAAAAAACAAGAATCAGAAGAGCATTCAAACAGAACTCATTATTTGATTAAACCTATATAAAATGTAGGTGAAGAAAGAAAACACAGGTAATAGGAAGATTATGCAGGTTTATGGATGAGAGCTGGTATTAAATAAAAAGAGAAGTCAGGAAGACATAGATGCTGTCTAATGGGTGTCATATAGCATTTTCTAATTTTGGCAATTTTCAGATGTGTGGACTTCAGCTCCCAGAATTTTCAGCACAGCCAAGAATTACAATATGTTTTTAGGTAACAGCATAGTTATCTGATTAATGAGGTGGCTTACCTGTACTACTATGAGATAGATTTAAAACCTGTTACTTATCACATTTTAATAACATCCGTATTAATGGCTTCATACCATCATCTGCCTTGCTGTTGGTTTTATGCTTGTTTTCTGTCAACTTCTGGGATTTACCAAGTTAATTAGTTGCTAAATAAATAAGTAAACATATAAATAAGTGGTTAATTCAAGATACCTCAAACTAAGTCCCCTTTAGTGAAGTGCAATTTACATTTATTATAAGGATTAATATTATTTTTCGATTACAGTGCAAACTAGATTATCAAGCCTGTGCCTCAGGAAAACATATCTCAGCTAAGTGTGAAGGACGTTGTCCTTGCCTTCCAGGAAAGTCCACAAGTGCAGGCAGAAGTGATAAGAGAGGTAAGTTTTGATGTTTGTGTTACATTTCTCAGTTACTTCAGCAATTGGTATGTCTGCAAGTTAAAAAAAAAGAAGTAATTAATGACTAATTTCAACAGCTAAATGGCTTTAAAGCAGGGTGGGATTCAAAATTCCCAGCAACTGGTTCGCTGCCCAGTTGCTGGGTGGACGTAACTATGGTAGATGAGGCCTACTAGAACATCCTGTTTTCAGCTTCCGGTGGGCCTCCAGAGCCCGGGGGAGGCCACTTTCGCCCTTCCAAGGGTTCAGAAGCTTCCCCCAGGCCTCTGGGAGGGCAAAAACAGCCTCCCCTGGCCGCTGGAGGGCTTCCGGAAGCCAGAAACAGGCTCATTTCCAGACTTCTAGAAGGTCAGTTTTCCCCCTCCCAGAGCATCCGTGTGGACTTTACCTGCACTTAACCTCCATCAAAAATGGACCGCATGGAGACTCCTGGGAAGAATGGGGCAGGGCCAGCTGGTTGGTTGAAATACCAGTTAGGCAAACAAGCTGTAACTTTAACATCTGGTCCAAACTGGTAGAATCCCACTCCTGCTTTAAAGCCCAGCTTATAAAGATAAATAGAATTGTTTATTTGAAACTGTACTTGTTCTAAGTACTTAGACAACACCAAGAGATTTTAGGACTGTAGGCTACACTGGGTCGTTGAAAAGGATCTCTGAAGGAGCCAGCAGCCTTCTGTATTTCTGGAAAAAAAGTAACATGTGTTGCCATATTTAACCACCCAGTCTTGGAAGTAAATCCTAGATCTCTAGGCACTTAACCTTTAGTTCAGCTCTTATACCCAGACTTAGCAGAAAATTTCCATACACCACTAGCTAATTCAGAGTGTTTATTGCAGGCAAGCCTTAACAAGTTATTTGATCACTCACTGCAGAACCTCTCTGTATTTGTGTTCCAGCATGTAAATTTTTGGCTTTTCTTTCTGCCTTTCTAACTGATGGATACTTGGCCCGTTTGCCTGGTAGGATTGGATGGCTGAGTTATCCAGATAGCAGTTGTCTCTAAGTTTGGTTTGTTCAAGTGCCAGTTTCAACCATTACTGATATCTCCATGAAGTCACCATAAGATGTAAAAGAGTTTTTAATTATATCTTTAGCAGAAAGCAATATAGAAAGCTAAGGGTTTGTTGGCATATTTTTAATAATTATTTTTGTATATACCATTTTGCTAACTGATTTTACTTGGGAAAAAAAGCTGAGTTATCAATAAATATATCAATAAATATCCATGTATTAACATTTGACATTCCTTTTTAAATAATAATTTTATTAAATTTTACAGATACCAATATAAAAACTAATACAAACTAACAAAAATGTTAAAAAGTTTAAAAAAAACACAAAAGTGCAAAGATTGTTGGAAAAAAAAATACAACAAATGACTTTCTGCTCCTTCCAGCTTCACACATGCTCGAGTTAATAAAAATGGAGGAAAGGAAAAAAAAAACCCACCCCTTGTTCCACTGTTATGTTATGGCTTTTCTATTGTTTCTTGGATATAAGACACAATATGTGAAATTCATTTTCATATGGAGAAAGGTTGGGAGGCTGTATGGTGTTGAGATAGGCTCACTGACAATTATCCCTGAATAATTGGTTGATGAGTTGTTCTGTATTTATCATGGCTCTTTTGTGGAGATAAAATTTGGCCCAGAACTCCTTAAGGTCCTTCATGCATTTTCTCCCTTCTAGGTTTTGCTGACTCTTATGGTAGTAAAATGATACATTTCTTTGTTAGTTCTGACAACATGACTTTAATTTAATTCAGATTTCAGCAGTCTCAGTATGGGAATTCAATATTTAAAGGTTCCCATGCAAATAGTTATTACTCAAAAAAGAAGATGCAAAGCTCTAAAGTGGGGGTGTCAAACTCAAGGCCCTCGGGCCAAATCTGGCCCACAGGGTGCTTAGATCTGGCCAGTGGGGCCACCCTGGAAACAACAAAGGACTGGCCTGCGGTGACTCTGCCAGCAAAAACGGAGCTCGGAAGGGCCGCATGCTCAGGCCAACACTGGCGTCACCACAGAGTGATGTCAAGCTGGCCATGCCCACCCTGGCCACATCTACTCAACCCCCTCAAGATGAAACACAAACCTGATGCAGCCCCCAATGAAATCAAGTTTGACATCTCTGCCCTAAAGGCTGTTTTCTCTGAGCCATTCTATTTTTTTGTATGTGTATATGTAGCTTCCTAGCTTTGTGCCATGTTCTAATTAATTACACAGGGTAACAAGTGTAATTAATTAGATCAATGACGGTATTTCTACCCCACACCACTGAGGAATAAGCAAAGTTCTTTAAACTGCTTTGGCAACTTTCTAGGCATCACAGGAAAACTCGGTCTTAGATTACAAAACTGCAGCACTACAGGTATATAAGGCCAAGTCAGAAATAATTCTTCTGAATTCTGCACATAATAGGTCAACCTTTGCTAAGTTAAGTACTTTGATAAGGTGGTAAGTTAGGTACTCTACTTAATTTGTCACCTTATCAGAGCTAGTAATAAGGAGAAATATTGCTGAACAAAGTCAGCATACTGTTATTTATACCAACCTTCTTGGCACCAAGGAATCAGAGGCAACTCTCCCCAGCAAGTCAGTAGATACTTTTTGACAACATATCAAGACTGATTATTCACCCCAGTAAATTTGTAGATATTTTCTGGCATCACGCCAAGACTGATTATTTAGAAGACCATATAGAAAAAATCAGAGCTTACTTTTTTTTTACTCTTTGGAAATTTTATTCAAAGGGTGGAATAGGTTGATTCCTGAACTGGTTTAAAACAACTAAGGTACAATTTAGAGTTGCTGTAATGTTCTTTATCCTTGCTATCTTTAAAAAAAATAAATATTTCAAGAACTGATTGTACTAAAACTAGAATCATGATATCAAAGAATCTTCTCTTCTAATTTCACCCAACCCTGTGATTAAAATCAAATAAAGTTGTAGAAATACTTTGTGTTTCCCATAGACAGGTAATTCCCAAGCTACAACAGTTCACTTAGCGACTGTTCAAAATTATGATATAGCCACCCCAAGTTCTTATGATCCAGTCCCAAAGTTATAATGTTGCAGCACCACAGCAGTTGTTCACTCTTAGGAATGATGGCAGAGGGACTTTAACATTCGCCCTGCGTGGTTCCCTCACCACAGCCTTTGGGTTTCGACGATCTAGCAAGCCATCAGTTCCTTTGCCTGCTTCGGTGTATTTGCCAAAAACAGAGGCCTAAAGCAGTGAGAGATCACACAAGATCAGTAGCACAAGGTCTAGCACTACTGGATCTTGCATGATCTCTCATGACAGTGCTTTAGGCCTCTGTCATCTGCGAACCGAGGCCTATACTAGTTGCAGCCGATGAGACTTGGGGGCAGCGAAATTGCATTGCTTCAAGCCTCCCATCGGCTTGCAAACGCTCTTTCATGCAGAGATTGGAACGGCAAGATGCAAGCCGATGGGAGGCTTGAAGCAAGTCTATATCTCTGACCCAAAGTCTCGCCTTGCAAACACTTTTCATGCCAAGACTGCAAACAGGCAAAGGAAGCGTGGCAAAGAAGCTGGAGAGGATACAGATCTTCAGAAGTTAAGTGATATGGCGTGGCAGGATAGGAGGAGACCAACTGTGGGGATCCCAGGGGAGGGACCATGAGGTCTCTCAGTGGGTCAGGGGAGACCTTGGATTGTGTAAAGCAGGTAGCCTGTTCCATCACCACCCCTCTGCCATGGCCTTCCCCACCCTGAAATATCTCATCTGCACTTAACAACCCACACATTCAGTAAGTGAAAGGAGGGGATGATCACGGTCAAGTTACGTGATTCACTTCTATGAATCCTCGGTTTACGAATGTAATTGGCAGGCTCCATTACATTCGTAACTCATGGATTATCTGTAGCTTATAGCAGAATTCAAATTTTATACTGCCTCACCTTGCAAAATGATAACTGAATGTGTACAGTCCCCACAGCAATAACATAAAATAATAACTAAATAAAGTTATAAATAACTTACTAAATAAACTAATGGAGGAAAGAATAGCCCAGGCAAAATGACTACAAAGTTTAAAGTGGTTCCTATATTATCTGGACAAATCTAATCTGTGTATGAGAGAGGGAGGAGGGAGGAAGGGAGAGAACTCTAAGTTGCAAGTTTTTTCTTTAATATTTAATCTCAGAGTAGTTTTAATCAAATTGACTTCCTCAAAACCAAGCTTGTCAACCAGATTGAATCATGTCTTCTCTATATTTCTAATTTCCATCTCAAATTGAATCAGAACTGATTCTTACAGGCATAGCCATAATTATTAAAGATCCACTTAGCGATATCTTTCTTTCTATGAGTACTTAGGATTTTTTTCCCCTTTTTTTCTTTCCATTTTTAGAGAGAGAACACATTTAATAATCAACCCTTGCCTTTGTAATTCTGTTGATTGTTTAATAAATCTAACAGCTCTAATTATGGTAAGAAGACATATTCTACAACCTAATGTTGTATTAACCTTTGCGATTAACTGCAGCATGCTTGTCATTTTTAAAAAAGAAATGGTTACAGTTGAATAGCTATTATAATAATTTGCTGAATATAATGAAAAAAGTTTAACCTTAAAATTATGTACATTTTGTCCCATTTGTTTTCTGAAATAAGCTGAGTGTCAGCAAAATACATGGATTTATTTTTGACACTTAAATTTAAATGTTCATAGTATTCTTCGTTTTTGCACAAATGTATAATTACACATATAGGGAGTTCCTAAGCCATGTATTATCTCATATTTCTAAACTGTCAGGGAACAATCTTCTCACATTGAAAGCTATTCTAACCTATTTTTCCTGACCAAAGGGCCCTCAGATGTGTTTGAGTTCAACTCTTGCTAGTTTAATATGGGGAATGTTGCATTTATTTATATTTATATGAGTACATACCATATATTTATACCAGTACATTTTAACAAGACAAATCTGAATGTAGCCATAATAATTTAAGATTAAAATCTGTTTTAATGACAGAGCTATTTTTTAAATAAAGTAGCAACAGAACTTTTGATCTTTTTCAATAGAAATTAATTGCCACTTCCCTTCCCCAATACTTGTCATAAACACATTTGCAAATGGGATTAAAAACATAAGCCATTAGAATACTAATGTGTGCATTTTAATGCTATTTTTTCAGATTATAATTCCTGAAACCCAGGATTTAGGATCTAAAGAGAAAGAGTGAGAAAGTGCCTATCTATACTGAGTTTTCTGTGTGTGAATTATGAGAGGCACTCTCATAAGGCTAATCGAGTTATCTTGGGTCAATCACTTTTTTTCACCTCTAGGAATCAAGCAATGGCAACTCACTTTTGGAAAATCTTATCAAAAAACTTCAGATACTAGTCCAAGCAGTCCAACATTGTGCTAAATTCATGAAAGTCTTTATTAGAGAATATTAGGGAAACGGTTTTTGTGCAAGTTTCAATCTCAAATACATGTACACCAGGGGTGGGATTCTACCAGTTCGCACCTATTCGCTAGAACCGGTTGTTAACATTCTAAGCAATACGGAAAACCGGTTGTTAGAAGAAATTACTGACCTAATCCTGTAAGGAAGGCAGGAAGGAAACATTCTGGTGTTGCTTACAGAAACTGCCTCTCCGTTAACCCTTATTACATTCTTGGCAGGACTAGACTTCCTGTCTCAGAAACTTCTCTGGAGTTTTTTCCCCTCCTTTGCTGGTACTTTGCTTGTGTGGAGTGACCATTCAAAGTTACAATGGCACTGAAAAAAGTGACTTATGACCATTTTTCACACTTATGACTGTTGCAGCATCCCCACAGTCATGAGAGGCCAGGCTAGGAAATTCGTGCCTCGATGTGAGTGATATTGAGTTGGCCACACCCAGCCAATAACATGACCACCAAGCCATGTCCACCCAGTCACATGACCACCAGGCCATGCCCACCACCTAAGCCACGCCCACAGAACCAGTTATTAAAATTTTGAATCCCACCCCTGATGTACACACAGAACACAGGCACAGAGAGACAGTTCTATAAAAAAATATTCACTCCTTAATTTTTTTTGCATATCATGTGGATCCAGATAACATATAAATGGGAATCAGAATGATATATATCTGCAAGGAGATTAAACAAGGAAGAATATGTGCTGGGTATATGTGCTTTGATGTTCAATGCAAACTCCTTTGCTATTTCTTACAATGTCACACACAAGACATCTTGATTTCAGTGCACTTTTCATCATTTTGGCAAAATCTCAGCTTGCTGCAAATACACTGGTCTGAATGAAGGGGTAGAAGCAAAGTTTGGTGCTTGATTCATTTATATTTCCATAAACAAAGTCATCCAATTTGTGATTTGCCATGAGAAAAATAATAATCTCAATCATCCCCACTTATCTCTGGTCAATCAATTTATTAAAGGAAGAATGACTGGCACTTACATTAGCACTTCATTAAACTGACAGGCTAACTAAAAATATCTTGTACAAATTTCATCGCAGAGAAGAACTCACCACGCTAATTCACCATGGCAAAGGAATTTCTGAAGAACTTCAGAACTTCTGAAGTCATATTGTAGCAAAAGTTACAAAATAATTTTTAGTGCTCTGAGAATCCTTGAAGGACATTGTTTGGAAGATGATCTGAGATTGTTTTTCATTTATCCAGAATTCAGTTTATTATACTTTAATGTAATTAAGTTTGCATCATACTACAGAAATAAAGAATTGTTATTTTAATGCGAACTATATTAGTCTGTTTTTAAATTACAGTTTCAACATTTCATATCCATTTTTTATGATATTAATCACATCCTTGGTCACAGTACATGTTAACAATTTCTTATTTCTTATTAATAGTAACTGCCTTGTACTTTCCTTTCAGCATTTCATATCCATTTTTTATTATATTAATGTTCACATTCTTGGCAATACTAGATGTTAAAAAAATTCTTATTTCTGTTAACATCTAGTAACCGCCTTGTTCTTCACTTATTCTATTCTTTTAATTAGCATTTTCATTGCCTTTTTAATTCTTACCTTAAAGCACTTTTATTAATGGACATTACTCTATTTGTAATTTTATATAATGTTTATGAAAAAAGTGATGCTAACACTAAAATTAAATTGTTTATGCAATAATGTTTAATTATGTTAATTTTTATTTTTATTTGTAAGTAATAATATATTATTTCCTTGAAGTTTGATGGTATTTCTTTCATTTGTCAAAACAAAAAGAGTTATAGGGATAGGAATACTGCTTTAGGAGCTTTTGATACTCCTTGCCTGTCCACTAGCGTGACAACCTGTTTAATTTTAAAAGAAAATGGGAAAAGTGGATTTATATATCTCCTTTCTTTGCCAGGAAATAAACTATTTACTTCCCCAGAAATTAAAAATGCTGTCATTCCTAGTAAAATTTATCCTTACAGACTTTAGAAAGACATCTCCCAAACCCCATACTTCATTTTACTATCTGCCACTCTGCTACCTTATTTTCACAAGCAATCTAATTTCAGATGCAACTGAGAAACTGCATAGACCCTTAAAGAAAACCCAAACCATTTAAAGCTAGAAACACAAAGGAAATAGAATTTTTATGTGGTTTGGTCTTTTGAGGTAGGTAAAGTTTGAAAAACCTTCAAAGAATTTATCTGAGGACATATTTTTCAATAACATTTTTACTTTTTTTTTTCCCTGAGAAGCAGTTGTATTTGAAAGAATTTATATGCTAATTTAACAAGGACACTGTTAACCCACATTGCCATTTCTTTGAAAGAAAGGAGATAGAAAAAGTGCTTTCATTTTAATTGAAAATCGTTATATTTATCAGAACTTATTGAATTCCAATAATATTGCTTTTTTGCACTTTAAATCTAATTCCACTTGATGCTGCTATACTGAAATAAATTTCAGAAGTGTCACACATTCCCTGTGCTTTCTCTATAACATATAGATTATTTTGAGGAATCTAAATGTTAGAAATGTTACATATCCATTTCTGTCTCAGTTTCATGAATTTTGTAAGCAGAATAGATTAGCAATACAGATATTAGGAAAAATAGATGATGTTCATCTAAGATACAAGTGATAAAAGAAACATGTAGATGATTTGACGGCTAAAAGTAAAAGCTGCTGATAATCAGATCACCTACCTCAATAAAATAACATTAGTGTTTTATTAATAATAATAATACAATTTATGGCTGTATAGATTGTTGCTTAGTATTTCATGTCCGCTTTTAAAAAGTCCTTGTAGATTGACTCTAAAATAACTTTTTAAAAATATCTCAGTGGGCAATATTATAAATCGTTGCAAAACGTGTTTGCAATATGATAGCTTTACTGACAATAATAAGTTTATTTGAAACTGAAGCTATAATTGACTATGTAATATAGAATACATAGTCTTCCTGACAGGACATTCCATAATACTATAAGAACTGGTTTATGTATATATACATTCAAAAGTTAAGATTTGGTATCTTCAGATTCGTTGTATGTAAAGTTTTGATTATTTATCATGGTGAAAATATTTTGTTCCTACTGATTGCCTATCAGCTGTGTTACAAGATATAAATGCTATCTTATGAAATGGGAAAGAATTTATATATGGTTGTTGAATATTAATACAAGGTATAAAAGCACAAACAATATATATCATTTTATTAAAACTATAAAACTATATTAGCAGTAAAATCCATGTTATGTTTCTATTCAAGATGATTCTTCAGTATTCCTAATGCAAATAATTATAGTTAAAGGACACATAGATTAAGTGCACTGGAATGATTTTGAGTCTTCTAGTAGTGTTTTATAAGCAATATTTTTTTCCTGCAAGTCAGTCTTGACTTCTGGGGACTGCTCAGAATAGTCCTATTTTTTGGCAAAATTTTCAGAAGTTTGCCATTGATTTCTTCTTGGAGCTTGAGAGATAGTGACTAGTCCAAAGTCATCTAGCTAGCTTTGTGCTTAAAGTAGGACTAGAATTCACAATCTCCTAGTCTGGTGCCATAGCTATTTCACCAAATTGGCTGTCTTGCATAGTAGTCTTCCAAAATTGTGTATAGAATATGTACTAGAATATGATAACACCATATATAACAGGGGTCGCTAACCTTTTGGACCTCAGGGACCACCAAACTCATAATTTTAAATCCTGCTGACCACTAATATGAATTTTGATTGATGATGGCTTGCTGATGTTTTTCCAGGGTCTCGGCAGAAAGCAGCAGAGACCCTGGGAAAATCCCCAAAAAAGTCTGCAGGAAAATTTCCCACCACGTTTTCCTACCGATCATTCTATATTTGAGATCGCAGGATACCGTCTCCAGCTCCATTCTCAGTGTGGGGGGGCAGAGAGAGAGACTTTTGGCTTCATGCAAGGAAAGCAGTAGAAGCAGCAGAAGTCTTTCTTTCTCTCCCCCAAACTCTGACAGAAATAAGTCTTTGTGAGACTTGTTGCACCAGTGCAGCCTCTTGGAGCAGGATGCCTTGCAGGGTCCCAAAAACTCATTTCTGGCAGAGTTTGGGGGAGAAAAAGAAAGACTTTTGCTGCTTTCCTTGTGTGCAGCCGAAATCAGAAGAAGAAAGAAGCGGGAAGAAGCAGCCTGGTGGCCAGACAGGGTGAGTGGGGCAAGTTCCCACTCTCTGCCCTTTCCTCCCTCTCCTCACTACCTCATGTTGTTCGCAATGTAAGCGACTCAATCCTTGTGTTCCCGCGTACCATGTGAGTGGCGCAGCCTTGTGTTCCCGCGCAGCCTGGATTAATTGCTTTGGGATGTTTCAGGGGTGACATTTCTCTGCGGATCACCAAACATTTCTCATGGACCACCAGTGGTCCCTGGCCCACTGGTTAACCACTGATATATAAAGTGGAACCATCCACTCTCTGTGGTGATCAAATCAAAAATAAAATGATGCAGACAGTCACATACATACATGATAGAGATACAGGCAACGCACCCACCCTCCACGCACAATGATGAGCAAAGCATGCTATTGAAATGTTTTGCTTTTCTGTTTAGCATTTTACATGAAACAGAAGAATCACACCTAATCTGTGTGAAAAGGCACAGATTAGTAAAAGGGATTGACAAAAGAAAGAATGTCGAACAATTCAAAACACTGTAGCCTTAATCACAAAACATATAAACGGTTACCATGAAAACACAACTGTAATTTCTATGGGCTGTTAACCACAAAGGATAAAGGAATACAAAAGAAAAGTTTCTGAAATTTAAATATTTAAAGTGAAATGTTTAATGTAAAACAGCCATAAATAAACTCACAAAAACAAAGGACCACAATATTTAACATGAGATCAAAGGGCAGAAACTAATAACTATAAAGGAAAGAACAGAAGAGCTACAGAGGCACCTAAGAGAAATGGCAGACCTTAAGCTAGAAATAAAGAAATATATATATAAAATTGGGTCTTAGAGGTATGCTAGTTTCAGAGAGCAGGGGAGTGGCTCTGCTGGCTGTAGAGGAAACTGGGGAAGGGCACAGTCAGGCTGAGCAGAGCAAGTAAAAGGTAGAACAAGGAAGAGGGGTTTCAGAGGAAGACCGAGGCCCATCCCCTTTTCATCCTAGGGCACGCAGGGAAGAAAGGAGAAGAGAGCAATGTAGGTTGCATGGCTTACGAGGGAGGAAGGGGCCCTGATTCTCTTCACAAGGCACACCTGGGGAGGGAGTTTAAAGGAGAAACAGTTGGGAGGGACGTTTGTTAGGAAAAATCATTGAGTTTATCTAATGTTGGCTGCTGTTATCTTAGTTCCTGGCATCCTCCCAACTGGTTTGATTTACTGCCGTGTTACTTCATTTCTGGAACTCCTTATCTTGCCCTGTTGGATTTATTACCTTATCTTACTTTGTTGGATTTATAGTTTAAAGTTTTCTGTTTACACCGTTTTGGATTGGAATATCTGCAGCCAAAGGTTGTTGCAGGTTCCTGGGATAGTTTTTCTCCAGACTGGAAGGTAACCGGGACATTGGAGGCAAAGTTGGATGTCTACTTATTATCTGGTTGGATAAAGGGATGTCTACTTATTATCTGGTTGGGTTGCCTTTGTGCCATGCCCTTGATTATCACATTAACTATAAAGGAAAGAACAGAAGAGCCACAGAGGCATGAAATGGCAGACCTTAAGATAGAAATAGAGAAATATATATTATATATAAAACGGGGTCTTAGAGGTATACTAGTTTGTTCCCAATGCCAGTCTGCTCCTCTCAGCTGCCACTACTGGTATTAATTTAAGCCACTGAAAGAAGCATAAAATTTAAGATAAACATATTTCCCCCGTCCAGAGAAATCCCCTGTTCTTAATAAATAAGTATCTCAGATCTGTCTTAACCTGTCAGTTCTCCATGCTGTAAATCTTGATATAATCCTGTAGTTTTTGATGGCAGAATGAGGCATGTTTGACAACAGTGTAGAGACAATTTGATCAAATCACTCTACTGGGTATCTAATTTAATTGAAAACATTTTAAATTTTCTGTTACATTAGTTATGGACAGAACGTCTCCATGTAACATTAATTTAAAATGTTAAAAAAGCTGTACTTCCCTGGTATTTCAGCAGTATTTATATCAATTATCTCATAACATGGAATAATTGGTATAAAGCTCAAATAGTTAAGCAGCAAATTATATGGCTTTTATTTGCAATTTATATTATGTTCCTTCTAATAAAACACAAAGCATTTATTTGTTTTCTTTCTAGTTTGAAATGATTAGCAAGCTGTAGTAGCCTCTGACCATGTAGAGCTTCATCTGAGCTAATAAAATAATATTCTGATTTGAGTGAATTAAAGGTTATTTTAACTTTTGTTTCAGAGATATGTCTATAGGGATATTACTTGGCATTCCCAACTATTTTTTCTACTTACCTCTTAAGTCTGAATAGTAAGGAAGTTTACATTGGTTGGCCTACCCTGTTATGTGTTTTTATCTTACAATTACCCATCATTTAATTTGCAAAATGACATGGCTTCAGCAAAGGCAATCAAATATTGTCTTAGGCAACCAAGATGTCAGGTAGCAATTTATCATGCTTCCAATGAGTCTATATCAATAGTTGAAGAATGAAGGTAGAATAGAACCACACTATAGACAGTAACAAATTATCTAATTTTCTCCCTAGTTTTGGAACCTCTAGAATTGTTTTCATAGAAAGTTAAAATAAAACTTAGAAACTTTGCAGAAGAGTGACCATGTCATGTTGGCATTCAATATAATGCAAACACAAGCAATAGAACATAATCAAATCAGTGATTTTAGACTTTAAAAAAGCTGATTTCAGCAAACTTGAAAACTGCTTGGATATCTTAAAGGGGAACATAATTCAAGAAGCTTAAGAAACTCTGAAAAATATGATTACAAAAGCCAGTCCAGCTCAATACCACTGAAAAAGAAAAAAAAGAAATCAAAGAAGAAATCAGCATGATTACACAAAAAACTTGGATAAACTGAAAGACAAAAAAGGAGAAGTACAAAAAAGTGGAAAGATAACTAAGGCAGAATACCAACAAATAGCCTGAACTTGCAAAGATGAAGCCAGAAAAGCTAAGGCTCAGAATGAAGTAAGACTTGCAACAATTGTAAAAAATAATTTTAAAACATTTCTTTCAACATATTAAAAAAAGGGAGAAAAAGTCAAGGGAACAATTGGTCCATTAACAAGAGAAGACAGCAAGAAAGTAACAGACAGTAGAGAAAAAAAAAAGCTACTTAATTCATTCTTTGCATCTATCTTCATGCAAAAAGATAATATAGCCCAATCTACCAAAAAACATAATAGTAAAAGACAGTCTAGGAATACAAATTAATTAAGCAATAAAATGGTAAAGGTAAACCTGTCCACTTGAGACAAGTTCAGATCACCAGGACCTGATGGATTGCATCCCAGAGTTCTAAAGGAACTGGCAGGTGTGACCTTGGAACCATATCTTTCATAGCTCCTGGAGCACTGGGGAACTACCAGAAGACTGCAAAAGAACTTCCCATCTTTTTTAAAAAAATGGGGAGGGAGAAGCGGATCCAGGAAACTAGAGACAAATCAGATCATGCCAAAAAAAATCTTATTTCATTCTTTGACAAAGTGACTAAATTAGGAGACCAGTGAAATGTAATGGACATAGTATACATGGATTTCAGTAAGGCATTTGACAAAGTAGACCACACCCTACTTCTTGGGTAAGCTGAAAAAAATGTGGGATATACAGCATCATCCCCAGATTAACTGACAAATCGTATTCAATGTTTAGTCCTACATGGAAGGAAGGAAGCAGTGGGTTTAAGGTCCACTGCTTTTCAACATCTTCAAGATCTTTTTATCTTGCTCTTCTTTAGCTATCTGTTCTCATCTCTTTCCTTTTGGGGAAGGCAGTAGGTTTCCTGTTTGCTTTTCACTTCTCAACATTAAAAAAAATGCATATATATTTTTATGTCTTTGACAGAAATAATTAAGTTAAAAGACAAAAAAATGAACATGGAAGATTATGAAGCTCAAGACAGTATGTTTGCTATAAAGTTTTTAGGCCAACAACTCATCAAATTCACATAATGAATTATGAACTACATGGCACAGGTTTACTAAAAATTTACCAATTCATTATGTAATATATAGATCACATGCTTGAACATTATTTCACATACATCTCTATCATAAAAAATGTTACCACACATGGACGCTGGGTTAAAATTCTTTGTAAAAGCATTTTCTTAAATTTCTTTTCTTAAATTTCTGATGCTTGACACTTATCAGTTTCAAATTATTTTTCTATGTGGATTAGGAAGTGGTTCACTCTTCAAGAACAATTCTGTTTCATTTGTATAGCTCTGAAAACCTTTATACTTGCCCTCGGGATGCAATTATATGTTTTCTGCTATTTTGTTAATGTAAAGAATGCTATAGAATTGTGCTGTTTAGAATTTTGCCAGATTATTTGTCAACCAGTAGAGCTATATGTTTTGAACAGAATAAGTTAAAGACATGCTTTCTGTTTAGGGTAAATGTTCTTTCAGCTATTATGCACTGTTAGACATGTAAAAGTCTTATCTACTGCATGCTGAACTTCTTTTGAGATAACATTCATGTTTTTGTTTTTGATTTGAAAATGTTATATTATTTAAATCAAATGACTGATTTTATAATCTGCAGTGCTTTGTTAGATGCATATTTTAGTGAGAAATGTTAGACACTTTTTCATACATGTTTTCATGAGTCCATAGTATGAAATAATACAGTTGCACTGAATATTAAAGCAATAAACAAAAATATGCATTTTGCAAAATTCTGACTCTAATTAATGTATTTCTGTATATTCAAATGCTAATTCCAAAATAGCATTTATTTAATGTTAAATCAAATGCAGCAGTTGGTTCCATTTTGCATTTATACATTATGAAAATAATTTACAGGACATGTATGAAAGATTTCCCCCATACTGGTTGAATATGTTATTTTTATGTACATAGTTATCTTCTAGACTTTTCAGAAGGTCAACTAAAATACATTTGACCTGGGAATGTTATTTATCCATACTTATTATTTTAATAGTTGCTAGAATTATTGTAAGAGCACGCCTCACTAATACACCAAAAGGAAAGCACTTCTTGGCAAGTTCCTGAGTGGATTCATCTGATTTAATGTGCATTTTTATTACTGTATAACCTTCTAGAACCTTTACTGTCTGTCTTTGTCATTAAAGATTCATCTGCCAATTTGTTTGTTCAAATATCAGTCTGAATTATCTCATCTTGACCTATTTTAAATCAGTGCAGACCAATATATACTGTATAATTTAAGGAGAATAAAAAGATTTTTTTTTTCATTTTAAGGAGAAAACTCTGCAATTTAGAGTACCTAGCTAGATGTAGTCCTTAGTGAGCTGAAAACTTAATCTGGCATTCTGGCAGTAGCAGAGCCCAAGAACTTAACTGAATTATTTACTATCATATATTTAGCAATCTCTATAGCTATAATTAGGCAATGTGGAGCCAGTAGTGTCAATATGGTTTTTCGTTCATCTAATCTATTCCTAATGTTCTTCCTAACTTTTAGGTTTGTCTTGTTTGCTATACAGATATTAGCCATAGTCAGTTGCTCTGTACATTCTGTATAATTTCATGTTTTTCACTTCACTTTCTTCCTGTGTTCATCACATCTAAAACAAATAGTAGTATGTTATAGAACTAGAAGACAAGAGTATTGCCATAGTCTCTTCCAAATTAAACTATCCCAAGCTGCTCCTAATTGTTGTAGTGTGTGCATTTTTATTTTTGTTTGGAGGGAAAAGATTAAAAAAATAACCTTTGAATTGTTAGGAGGTTTGTGTTACCTGGAATCTGAATATACTTTTACCAATTTAGTTCAACACTTTTTAGCAACTGGAAATTGTTAACTACTAAGCATTCTGACAGCAGCAGAAGCTTATCTAAAATTTGTAGGAAAAAAACACAGATCTGTAATGGTCAGTAGTTTGTTGATAGATCAGTTAATTTATTATAAATTATGCTTTATGTATAATTTAGTATTATAATTAATAAAGTATTTCTTGTATATGGTAAAAACATAGAAATCATTGTTATATATTCTAGTTTTCAAATTACAAAAATGTTGCATTGTGGTTAATACATCAATATAATATCTTCATTTATTCATAATGTTTCAAATACACAAGGGGTCACCAAGGTAGAAACCTATTAAGATATTTATTAGATCTCCTTTGCTTTATCATGATTTCAGCAATACCTGCATGTAGAACAGGTTTAATTTATATAATTTGTATCATTATGTCAGTGAGAACCAACTATCATCGGAGACATGTAATACTTTTGTTCTGAAATTTCAAAAGTTCCATAACTATGAATCTTGGAGCAAAATTTTGGGAAACATGATAAGTATCTAAAAAAAATCATGTTTACTTTAAATAGCATATTTTAATCTCTTTTTTTATAAAACTTGAGATTCATTGAAAACAAATAGAGAGTTTGATAGACAAAAAGAGTTTTCTATGGCATAGCACATAGTTAAATTGGTGAATTCACTGCCAGTGATTGTAATCAATGGCTGTGAGTTTTCCAAATATATCCAGTTGGCTACTATGTGATATGAAAATTTGAATGAGACAGAAAACTAGGCAGATTGAGTAAGGCTCTTCTTATGGTTTTATTTTGTAATTTTAAAGGATTATAAATAAATAATCTCAAATAAAACTTTTAAAAGGCCTTATATAAATTACATTTTTAAAAAATATAGAAAAAGAAAAAGGGAATAGAAGTCATAACAAAATGATTGGCTGTAGCTACTTTACATTTGTTTACAATATGAAAGATTTAATTTTTAGGCAGCCTGTGTAGATTAAAGGGCTTTTTATTTTGCTTTGCAGCGTGTGGTGACTTGGAGTTCAGAGAAGTTGCAAGTAGATTGCGAGACTGGTTCAAGGCACTTCATGAGAGTGGAATTCAGAAGAGAACTAGACTTTTGCAAAGGCCTGAAAGAAGCAGTAAGCACTTAACAATCTTTAATATGTTTCTGGAAGAATTTCTGATTTAGAAGAGATTTTATTTTTTATTAAACTTCAAACTTTATTTCCTAAACACTTTATAAGATATCTTTGATAAATTCATATTCTTATAATGTTGTAGATAATAGAAATGTGTGTGTGTTAGCATGGAACAATATGAACCTAGGTTTATCAACAAATTCTGCTTATACTTGTAAATGTGATGAATTAATCAATCAATTAATTGCCAGGCATTTCAACCTAGCATATAGCACTCTGTTTACAGTATTATTAATTAATGTCTGTCAAAGCAGCATGTCCATTAAACCTGAATGGGGGTTTTATGCATGTGTGTATGTATGTATGTATACATACACACACACACACACACACATACACATACATAACATGCAAATGGGATTTTGCACAAGCACAATTATTTATATTTTACGAATATCAACTGCAGGAAGAACTCCAATTTTTGGAGTATGGAATTATATTAGGTAGAATTGATTTCACAGATGAATATTGCTTTTCTCTCACAAAGCACTGGATAGAACTGGAGTGAAGAAGAAGGCAGATAGGTAATCAGCATATGGTAGCATATGGCTGTTAAATGGTCATAAAAAGATAAACAAATAAAATCAAAATTAGCAGAATTTGTAAACTATGTTTATGAGATTAAGAACAGAGAAATGCGTGATGGTTTCCTATTGAGGAAGGTTAGAAAGCCTACAGAGAAAACCTATTGAGCAGAGTTTGCAAGCATTAAAACTGGACTCTTCAATAAGACAACAAGCCAGATCCTGTGTTATTTAAAATGTGCCAGCTGTTAACTGCTTTCCTTGTTAATTTCATTATTTACATTTTTAAATATTCTGAATATTTAATAAGTTTTATTTCAGGTACTTATTTGTACAAATTTTCATTAGTTATAAATTATGTTATTTTAACTGTATATTATTTCTTTGTGGGATTGCAATGGTGCATCTATAATTTATACATTGTTGCATTATAATTCAACATTATTGGCAATAGTAGTGAGATGGATACATATTGGATCGAGGAAAGGAAATATTTGAACATAATATCAAGTAGTAGAATTGAACAGACTATAATTCCTGTTCCAAACTTATTTATTTATTTTTATTAAGAAAATATCTCTGACTGTCCAACTCACTCCTGGTGCTGCTTACAAAAATAGAACAAAATGAAAGAACTAAGCTACTTTCATATCTCTCACTATTTAAAAGTAACTATGATCTTTTTTAAAAACAAACCATATTATACAGAATAGGTTTCAAAGCAATGTTTTGATTCAGCCCCTTTTAGGGATTGCTACATTGTAATGGTGAAGAAGTTGATTCAATGATGCTATGAATTCCAATGTTGAGAATATGGACTCTCCTCCCCCAAAAAATGTCATCCAAAAATGGTGATGAATCATGGACGAGGAACTAAACTCAATAAAGGAAACAACTATCCAATCTGATATTCTTCCAAGAAAACCAAGTGGATATTTATAACCATGACAATATAATTATCATACTGGAAAATGAGCCTTCAACTTGGAAGGCATTTAGTTTAAAGAACTTTGGGGAAGAGCGAAAGGCAGATCCAAATGGCATTAAATATAATCTGCTTGCATTTTGACTGGTTATCTGCATCAAAAATGGAAGTTATGCTAAATGAGGAGAAATTAGTTACAATGAAAAACCATTTTCATTTAAAATAAGTGAATGATCAGTGTTGATCATTGCAAATATTGATTACATACAATTTGTTATTATTATTATTATTATTTGGGAAATTTTAAAACCAAGTATACAACAACCGAAATGCTCGGTAGCTGGTAAGTCTCCACATTAGCTGGGTTTTCACAAGCTATCAACTTTTCTAATTTCAGGAAGACAACCAAATTCATATATTTTGTATTTTCCTTATATGCAATTGCCAAGCACTTTTTGTGTATATGACGAAATTCCTTTTTATTCCTTTGTTAGGATGGGTTTTGTCTGCTTTGTAAAGTTTGATGATGTTTTACATAATGTAGATACCCTTTCTTCAGCTCATCTCTATGTTTTTTTCCTGCTAAGTTTCTGTACCTTTGACTTAGTATTATGTATGGTTTTGTAATATGTTGTGAGCTTCTGAGAATCTATTTATTGCAGCAGAAAAATGTCAGTCTAAAGTGTATCATATATCCATGAAAGCATCCTTCTAAACATGACAAATTGATCCCAGCCTGATTAAAACCAGAACACTATGATTCTTTTTTCACCCAAATTTCAGATACATTTTGGTTTAATCGTTTGGTTTAAATGTAGGTGTTTTTCTCCTGATAAAAATAAGAGTTTCACACATGCATGTCATAATTACTTTGTTCTTTAATGTTTATTTTTACTCCTTAATTACAGGCTATAAACAGTGCTGAGGAGCTAATCATTTTGTCTCCCTGACAGGAATGGGAGACTGAGTATAAGACAAGGGGTTTGCTTAAACCTATATAATATTTTGTTACTATTCTGAGAACTGAATCAAGCCCTTCCATGTTCATGTGCTTAACCTCTGTGGCACATGCTGTGGCTATGGCAGTGATCAGGGTGTCAGGCTTTTATTCATAGATTTAATTTGCTTCAATTCATATAAATTCTCTGCTGGTTTCTCTGCTCATCAGTATTTAATGCCAGATTCTTTTCTCAAAATCCCATTGGGATTTAATCACTCCAGATTATCAGTATCTGGAAAAGATATATACTTCTTGACTAAAATTGTAAGTAGTTCAGATTCTGGCTGTTTGTTTTAAATGGAGAAAATGTAGTTCAGAATTTGTTAATTTAAAATAAGGTCATGATTTTGCTCTGTTGCTGTAAAGTAGCAAATGTCTTTTAAATAATCTTCAGTTATTGGCTTTGAAAAGAAGACAAAAAAGTAGAGTCACCTATTTATTATGTATGCAACTTTGGGGTTTAACAACATTCTTATAGATTAAAAAAAGAATACAGGAAGTCCTCGACTTACAACAGTTCATTTAGTGACCATTTGAAGTTACAATGGCACTAAAAAAAGTTGTGGCCAATTTTCACACTTAGGACTGTCGCATCATCCCAGTGGTCACATGATCAAAATTTGGATGCCTGGCAAATGGTTTATATTAGCAACAGAAGTGTTGGGCTCAGTTGTGATTGTGAGTCAAGACTATATCTGATTATATTTTAGTTTTCTTATAATGCATTATAATTGCTAATATTGGGAATGCCAAGGCCTAAAAAATGCAAAGGAATTCATAGTAATCTCTGGAACGTTGCATTTTGTGTGAAAGAAAGGAAATAGAACAAAATGAAATTAATGGGCTGCTATATATATTATATGACCAGCCTACTGTTGTTCCTGCCCTCCTCCTTCTCCCCAAGAGCACTTTCAAAAATAATACAAAGAGAATTATCTCAATGAAATATAATGAAAAACCTTTTTTAAAAAAAAAATTTCTAATGACCTACTTTCCTTTTCAAATGCTAAGCTCAATAATGTTTTTCATCCTGAAGAAAATCTCTGTTCTAACGTAATCCAGAGTACATACAATATAAACTGAATATGAGAACAAATGTACAAAATACTGTATAAAACTTCCTATACATCCTTTCGTGAAATTCTGCTGCATTTCTTATTAAAATTATATTTCATACTTATTGTGTATAAAATATAATTTTAATAAGAAATGCAGCAGAATTTCACAAAAGGATGTATAGGAAGTTTTATACAGTATTTTGTACATTTATCCTGATTGTTAACATTGTTTTTAAGTTCATATAGGGATATGGGTGATTAAAAAAAAAACACAAGTTCAGATGTTGAAGCTCTTGATGTGTAAAATATGCTCCAGTTCTGGTTTAGGAATCTGTTGTCATTTCTTGATTAAACTAAAAAAAGTTCATTGCCAGGAGGAATGATTTATAATGTGTACCACAACACCAGTCTAGTTTAGGGGCATGTCCCAGATCAAGGCACAATAGATCCTTTTGCTTCAAAATGAATACCAGATGTAAACATATTTAATGCAATTGGTTTAATTAATTTTAATACAATTTCCAGAGACAAAGGGAGTGAGGGAGATACATCAATAGAATAAATAAGCATATTAATTAACTTATACATTGTTAACTTATACATTGCTAAATAATTCTGTGTTTTCTTGCAGCTAGACATCCTTTATTAAATTTTTATGCCTAGCAACTTTTTTCAAGAAAAGCAATGATCATACTGTATGTGTATTTTCTAATTTTAATGTTTAGCAGCTATTTGTTCAGAATAATAACCAGATGTATTTTATGAAATATTCATGAAGTTGATGCACTAATTATGGCATTAATTAGTTTCATATCTATAGAATTTTTAATAAGGTGGTATGAACCAAAATACAGGAACTGACCATATAAAAGTATCATATTTACACAATGCGATGTGAACCAGAATGTCAGCACTACTTGCTTGCTAAAATTAAAATTCTTATTTCAATATTCTCATTTATTTTTTTCTTGGAATTATGTATATAAGGAGAACTTTTCCTTTACTTTCATTGGACAGAACTTGAACTAATGCAAGCAAGAGTGAATGTATCTTATAGTAACTGATACTTTTCTTTAGTGTAAAAGGTTTAGGGGGGAAAAATCGTTCCTTGATACATTAAACTAACATCAAAGAAGGGAAACAGAGTATACAGGTGAAACTTGAAAAATTAGAATATCGTGCAAAAGCTCATTTATTTCAGTAAACCAACTTAAAAGGTGAAAGTAATATATGAGATAGACTCATTACATGCAAAGCAAGATAGTTCAAGCCGTGATTTGTCATAATTGAGATGATTATGGCTTACAGCTCATGAAAACCCCAAATCCACAATCTCAGAAAATTAGAATATTACATGCAGTCAATAAAACAAGGATTGTACATAGGACAATATCGGACCTCTGAAAAGTATAAGCATGCATATGTACTCAGTACTTGGTTTGGGCCCCTTTTGCAGCAATTACTGCCTCAATGTGGCGTGGCGTGGAAGCTATCAGCCTGTGGCACTGCTGAGGTGGTATGGAAGACCAGGATGCTTCAATAGCAGCCTTCAACTCTTCTGCATTGTTCGGTCTCATGTCTATCATCTTTCTCTTGGCAATGCCCCATAGATTCTCTATGGGGTTCAGGTCAGGCGGATTTGCTGGCCAATCAAGCACAGTAATCCCACAATCATTGAACCATGTTTTGGTGCTTTTGGCAGTGTGGGCAGGTGCCAAGTCCTGCTGGAAAATGAAGTCAGCATCCCCATAAAGCTCGTCTGCGAAAGGAAGCATGAAGTGCTCCAAAATCTCCTAGTAGATGACTGCGTTGACCTGGACTTAATGAAGCACAGTGGACCAACACCAGCAGATGACATGGCTCTCCAAATCAACACAGACGCTGGAAACTTCACACTGGACTTCAAACATCTTGCAGTGTGTGCCTCTCCATTCTTCCTCTAGACTCTGTGTCCTTGGTTTCCAAATGAGATGCAAAAGTTGCTCTCTTCAGAAAAGAGGACTTTGGACCGCTGAGCAACAGACCACGTCTGTTTTTCTTTAGTCCTGGTAAGATGCTTCTGACATTGTTTGTTGTTCAGGAGCGGCTTGACAAGAGGAATATGACATTTGAAGCCCATGTCCAGGATCCATCTGTGTGTGATGGCTCTTGATGCACTGACTCCAGCCTCAGTCCACTCCTTGTGAAAGTCCCCAATGCTTTTGAATGGCCTTTTCCTGACAATTCTTCATCCCTGATGCTTGTGCACCTTTTTCTTCCACACTTTTCCTTTCCACATAACTTTCTATTAATGTGCTTTGTTACAGCACTTTGGGAACATCCAACTTCTTTTGCGATTACCTTTTGATGCTTTCCCTCCTTATGGAGGGTGTCAATGATGGTTTTCTGCACAACTGTCAAGTCAGCAGTCTTTCCCATAATTGTGATTCCTACTGAACCAGACTGAGAGACCATTTAAGGGCTCAGGAACCCTTTGCAGGTGTTATGGCTTAATTAGCTGATTAGAGTGGGACACTTTGAGCCTAGAATATTGAACCTTTTCACAATATTCTAATTTTCTGAGATTGTGGATTTGGGGTTTTCATGAGCTGTAAGCCATAATCATCTCAATTATGACAAATCACGGCTTGAATTACTGTATCTTGCTTTGCATGTAATGAGTCTATCTCATATATTACTTTCACCTTTTAAATTGGATTACTGAAATAAATGAACTTTTGCACGATATTCTAATTTTTTGAGTTTCACCTGTATACCATAGTATAGGCAGATTTATAAAACTGGAAGCATTAATTTGATGAACAAATAAACTCTTTCAATACACAAGAGAACAATAAGGAATATAGACATCCAATAATTATTTTGCTAAAGCCTTCTATTTCTCAAAATAGTCTATAAATATGTGATGCATGGTAAATGTACTCCAGGTACCATATGAATCAGAAAACACTTGGGGTATTTTTAGCAGTTCTGCCATGAATCTCAGCAACCCCTGAAATATAGAGATGATGGAAATATTGGAGGTAATCTTTGGCAGATTTAATTTACTAAAGAAATATGCAAGATGAAATACAGGAGCCATATCTAGAGGAAACGATGGGTTGCATGACTGCTTTCAATTTTTTTCTGGCAAAATGGCACGATATCTAGTTATTCATGTTCTTAATGCAATTGGAATAGTACAACATGTTCCACAGGAAACTGCCCTTGAAAACAAATCAGATATTATATTGGGGTAGTGATATATATTCTATCTAAACAAGAAAATACATGTACCTCAAGTTGCACAGTGAGGTCCTTGATGCTGTCTAACAACCAAGTTCAGAGACCACCAAGCACCTCACGGTCTATATCTGGCAGCTGTGACATATTTTAGCATTATTACGCACTTGCATATGTTAATTTCATTAGTTGTCAGTGTGTTTCCAAGCTCAGTTCAATAAAGTAATAATTTATTGCTGTTAATAACCCATAAAGCCTACTTTATATTATTTGAGTTACCTACAGGATCATCTTCTCCAGAGGCAATATGTCCATCTGCTCCAATTCAGCCATGCAGTTCCTATAGGTTTCACTTAGGACAGTAAGAGGATCTAGAATCTGGAAGCAGGCTTTCTTAAAGGTGGCCCATTTCTTCTAGAACTTCCGCAGACATACCAAGCCATTCATATATTAATAACATTTTAAAGAATGTTAAAAACCTGAAGAATGTTTGGTAGTTGAAGATCATACTATGCAAGAGCATTTTAGCAGAGTTTTTTCTTAATGAATTAATTTGAAGTTGCAATTAACGTTATTAATTTTTAAAGTTGCCAGTTACCGGGTTCGTTTTAAATAATGGTTAAAATATTTACTTCTAAGATACTTAGAATGTTTGAACTGTATTCATGATAAATAGAGGAAACAAAAAAAAGATAAAATAATAAGTAACAATAAACCTACCGAATCTACTTTTATAAAATTTCAGGTGGATAACAGCAAACCACTAGAACAAAGAACTAGTGTTGCTGCTATTGATTTTGTATCTCCTGGTACCTTTGCTAAATGCCGTTAGCACAGACCTGATCTAGTTTTGCGTTATAAAACAGTTTCCATGAGAAAGGACACTGTTGGTTCTGTTGATATGTCTGTGTCAGCTCTCCTTGTATTAATGAATTAATTGCTTGGTGTCTTTGCCTCTTAGGGTTTGATACCAGCATTTTACCAATTTGCAAGGACTCTCTTGGCTGGATGTTTAACAGACTTGATACAAACTATGACCTACTTTTGGATCAATCAGAACTTGGAAGCATATATCTTGACAAGAATGAGCAGTGCACCAAGGCATTCTTCAATTCTTGTGACACTTACAAAGACAGTTTAATATCAAACAATGAATGGTGTTACTGTTTCCAAAGGCAGCAAGGTGAGCAATTAAGATAATATTCAAACAGTTGAAAGCTATGAAAAAATAGGAAAAAAATTGTGCCTCGTGGTAGTTTAAGCTGCTTTTTGAAAATACAGTGCAACAACAACAACCACAAAAGAGTTAAATCCAAACACATACAAACGTTCTCCTATCCTAGATACAGGATACAACAGTATAAGAACAAATTCCAAGGGTTACTCAAAGAAGTAAACACAAAAGTGGTTTGTTGTTCAGTGAGGTCAAAACTCAAAATGCTTTAGATACCTTCTTACTCAGCCCATGGACATTACTGTACTGTATATATTGTAGATATAGATATCATTGATACATATAGTCTTGAAATAATGACAGAAAGGTAGAATATAAAGTTAAGTATTTAACTAATTAAGCCATGCCATGACAAACCTATCTAAATATATGGAATAATCATCCTGTATTTGCCAGGTGCTTCTCAAGCCTGATCCATCTACAAGGTTACCCAAGAATTTTGGATATTCTCAAGTAGATTGCTACTTGTAAAGGACTTTTAACTTGCAAATGAGCACTTGGTTACTTCTTTGTTTGATTCAACCCACCAATATCACCATCTGTATGGTGCTGTAGTGATTTTTAAGCAGAAGATCAAAGATTAGGGAATGGTTCTGTCTTGGGTCTCACCACAGCCAGCTTGTCATAGCCAGCTTGCCTCAATCAACTTGCCACAAACCAACTCGCCTTAGGACAATTTGCTGCAGGACAAGAGTTACATTAATATCAAAGAAATGGTTGAATAAAATCATTAAATAACTGATGCAAAAGGAGGGATAAAATGAAGTGTGAATGCCAAAATTAAAATATATTTTAATTATTTTAAATAAATTGAATTGTTGAATTGTTCCATGGCAAGTTGTCCTGTGGCAAGTTGTTTCATGGTGAGTTGGCCATGGTAAGTTGGCTGTTGTCCTCTACGAGTAGGCAGGGGCGAGTTGTCCCATTACATTTTGTCTTATACTAGAGAGCTTGACAGATTTCCCTATCCTATTCCTGGGGATTTATTCTCAAAAAATACAATGGCAAATCATGTACAAAGAAGGCACAATCTAGTCAAACACTGATTTCAATGAGTAATTCTCTCAATGAAAGTCAAAAGATTTTGTACTTTTGTATTTTCTCCCTGGAATACAGAAACATGACTAATGTTTTGCTTCTGCAGAATAGTTACTGTCACTTTCAGCTAAATAAATATGCTCTATTATTTTTCAATACTGTTTTTCGAATATTTTAAATTATCAGTTATATAATATCTATTTTTGGCAGATTAAATATTACCATGTTTCTGCAACAATATGGCCCCCACCCATAGGTCTCAGCATGTTTTCTAGGCATAAGGTTAAATTAATCCCCTTCCCCCAAATTTAGGCCTATTTTAAAACATGCAAAATGGGGTGGAAGGGTGGGGGGTACTTGCAGTTAGGAGCACCCCACGGGCAGCCATGTCTCGCCACCAGCTGCTTCTAACAGCCGATCATGGCGGAACGCAAAGAGCTCCCTACTCCCACCAAGTACCTTTGCTGCCGGGGGCTCTTGCGCAGGAAAGATGGGCCTCACCAAGAGACAGATGCTTCCGCTTTACCATCTGCACTAAAGGCACCTCTTCCCCTTCCACAGCCCCGGCAAGGGCGCGGGAGCTAGCTTTAAAACGGACTCCATCCATGTCCCCTTGGGCAGCCAGAGCAGGGCTCGGCAGAGATGCTTCCGGCAGGACCGCAGAAGAGCAAGCCACCTGCCCAGCCTGCTGCTGGCGTGCTGCACTTTGACTAACGCTCTGCTCTGGGCATGAGTGGGTGCAGCGCCAGCCCAGCCCACATGGCCCACTCCTCTCAGGACTGCAAGCTCACTTGCCCTTGGCCTGGCTTCCAGTGCTACCGCCAGTCGCTCTTACCTTACACGGCAGTGGCGCCGCCTCCTGCTGGCTGCACCTTTCAGGCTGAAAGCACAGCCCGGCAGCACCAAAACAAGGGCTGCGTGCTTTCGCCCACCGCGCAAACCCCAGTGAGCAGCCTCACCTGTGCTCAGGGGAATAGAAGCTATGCTCTGCCAGCTCCTTTTCCCCCGAGCACGGGCAAGGTTGCTTACTGGGGTTCACATGGCAGGCAGCGGATTCTAGCTTTGCTGGGCCCCGGGGCAACAGTGTGCAGCCCCCACTTGGTCTGCACTTTCAACCTTCTGGGTGCCTGCAGGCACCACTGTGTATACTTCGCAGCGGCTCTGTAAGCAGAGCGTCTATATCCTGTGCATCTCTGGGAGCACCTGAAGCTTGACAGGGCTGCCTGGGCCCTTGGTGGTCTCATGCCCTGTTGCGAGCTCAGAGTCCGTGGGTTGGAAAACAACCCCTGAACTCCCGAAGAGAACTTGTCGAGGGAAGAAGTCGGGGCAGTTTGGTCGTGGCCAAAATCACCTGAACGGCTCAACTACATTTTTTTGGGAAAGGTCTGACTGAGAGACTTGGGAAAATCCCAGGAGGCAGAGCAAGGAGGTTAAGGAGGGTAGAACAAAATTGGCATGCGACAGCCGTCTGGTGTTCGCGCTCGGGGGAAGAGGAACTGGCGGAGCACCAACCACGGTGGGAGCACCAGAAAGGCGGCCTGCTTGCCTTTGTCTCTCATGCAGCGGCAGGAAGTTGGGCATTGCCGGTGCCGGGGGCCTCTAAGCGACCCAACAATCTCCCCCCCCCCCACTCTTCTCAAGCAGGGCAGGTTAAGAAAGCAGCCTCCTGAGTAATGGTTCCGAGCGCTGCAGCTTGACCCGAGCTTGAGCATGTCCACATGGCACGCCGAATTTGGCACTTAATGGAGCTCTGCAGGTTGGCCAACACACTGCACCAAAAACTACATGCACAGGCTGAGCTGGCCCGATCCACAGGGTGGAAGATGGGTGGCTGCGTGGGTGTTGCGGGAACACAACCATTCACTGATAAGGGTGTAAATACACACGTGCACACACCATCACCAGGCTGCATGGGTTGAGGGGGAAATTAAGACATCCTCGAAAAGACATCCTAGCCATTTTGGGGGGGCTCAAAAAAAAATAAGACCCGGCCTTATTTTATGAGAAACATGGTAGTATGTTTTAAAACTTCTGGTTGTTTGTCAAATTTAATATAGTTTGCTTAAGTAAATGTATGTATACATGCTATCACAAACATAAATACATGAAAAAAACAGAAATAAAATGTACATGAGTAAACAGAATAACAATAGCACTTAGACTTAATTACCACTTTACAGTGCTTTCCAGCCCTCTCTAAGCAGTTTTACAAAATCAGCCTATTGCCCCCAACAATCTGGGTTCTCATTTCCCCCTCTTCAGAAGGAGGGAAGGTTGAATCACCCTTGAGCCTGCTGAGATTTGAACTGCCAAATTGCAAAAGTAGCCTGCAGTATTGCACTCTAACCCCTGGGCCACCATGGTGATGATCTTTTTAGAATCTAAAACGTACTCTTTCTATATTATTTATTTGAATAGAATTTATTAGTGGGAAATATAATGACATTCCTGAATGTACCTTTGTAAAAACTAAATAAATTCAAAAAAATTAGGGCTCCTGGGTGATTATATATTTTTATTAATAATAATGGCATATATATGCCAATATATAATTATCAGAAATGATATGTGAACAGAAGGCAAATCTGTAATTGTTATACTTAATTTAAAGGAATCTTCTTCACTCCAGGGGTTCCAAATGTATCAATATGTATGGAAAGAGCCAAACTGGGAAAGGTTTATCCTATGATGTTTCACTGCATATCGGGAGGCAGAATCAGAACACATCTTTAGTCCAGTCTAGAAAAATAGTTGCAAGCCAAGTTTAAAGACTATCTTCTGGTTAAATTTATAATCACAATCAAATATTTTCAAATATTTGAAAGAAACTATATAAATTGAACAAAACTTTCTTCAGTCATCATACTTGGCTAAAATTTAACATGCCTGGTGTTATTCTAGATCCACCCTGCCAATCACTGCTCAGCCTCATTCACAAACAGCAAGTGGGAAAGAAGTTTCTAGGTAAGTTATGAGGGGATTTTTTTGAAGCTCTTTTTTTTTTTTTGCTTACGCAGTAAATAATTCTAGTGAAACTACAATACAAAATTAACATGAATCCTAAAATGATGAACCAAAATTCTAGTAACGGAATGCATAAACACATTGAAAGCTATTAAAATTATTTGAAGGTAATAAAAAGGTAAAAGTGTCACTACAGGTCTTCTCAGCTAGAGATAGTAGTGCTCATTTCCATTTCTTTAAGTCATTCAGCCAGGGCTGTTCAATGATGTTTCATATGGCCAGCATGACAACATAACACAGCGCAAAATGTACAGTGAAACACTGAATGTGGTTGCCTTTCCACCGAAGTGGTACCTGTTTAGCTACTTGCATTTACATGCTTTTGAACTGCTAGGCTAGCAGGAGTTGAGGCAAGTGATGGGAGCTCCTACTGTCACTCCTACTGTCACTCAAACTGCTGGAGCACAGACCTTCTCCCAAATCTTTTAAGCTATGGACTCATCGTGCCTCCCCTTGAAGATAGTGCTACTATTTTAAACTATTGCTACAATGACCATTTCACTTTTAAAAACACTAAGATTAGATAATACGAAAGTAAAATAAAGTAAAACAACATTTTTGGGTAATTTTTATAAACTCTATTTTGCAAAGCTATGCTAATTAAAAGGTATAATCTTTTTATTTTTATTGAAAATTGAAGGAATAACTGACAATTTTTTAAAATAAACGTAACACGGAATAAGAAGACTATGCTTTTGAGAAGGTTATCAAATATTTCTTCATGTTGGCCAGAGAAGCAAATTTGCACAGAAATAGGCTAGGTGTAGTTGTGGAGTATTTGTTTTGTGATTATTGAAATTTATATTTAGTTTCGGTGTGTTAAGTTTAAAAGAATGCTGATTTATCTTCTATGGTTGTACTTTGTTTTGTTTTTCCTCCCAAAATTGTAGAAAACCAGGCTTGTAATTTTCATAAATTGCACCAAAAAATTTGGAGACTGACAACGCAGAATGGCTACATATAGCATACAGTTCATATCTGAACGTAGTAAAAAATAAATTTCAGGAAATACTTCAAAGAACGTCTAGTTTGATGTACCATTCCTTCAGCATTCCGACAGCATAGAATAGTACTATTAAATAGGTAAATTCAGTATTCATTGAATCATGCAATATGATAAGAAAGACAAAATTCAATGATAGGGCAATACTTTTGTTATAATAGCTTACAGATTAAAAAAAAATCACGGAAACTTTTAACAATCACACACACCTGTACACACACACAAGTTCCTTCATTACTGTGGAAAGAGAAAGGATGGACTCTATTTATCGATAGAGGGAACAAAAAAAATACATTTTATTTAACAAATTGAAAAGTTATATTAGTAGGGAAATGTTTAAAAGAAAAGATCAAGCAATTAAACATTTAATACAATTTAGATATTAAATTATCTATGGGTGTGACTTTATCTATGGAGTGACTTTTGATATCTATAAAGCATGCGCGTGCACACACACACACACACACACACACACACACACACACACACTACAGCTGAAATCCATAGGATTTCACTCCTCATTTTGATATTCCAATATTTAGTCTTGCATTAAATTTCTAATCGTCAAGATGATTGCTTATTCTCAAATAATCAACTTTACATATCGTGGAGTGAGTTGTAGTCTCTTTCTTTATCCCTAAATTGTGCCTTTCTTTTCTTTCTTTCTTTCTTTCTTTCTTTCTTTCTTTCTTTCTTTCTTTCTTTCTTTCTTTCTTTCTTTCTTTCTTTCTTTCTTTCTTTCTTTCTTTCTTTCTTTCTTTCTTTCTTTTTTCTTTTGCATAGCAACCAATCTCCTTCACAACATATTGACTTGATATTTAAAAGAAATTCAGGAGAAAGAGTGCTTATACTAAAGTAAATATCCAATAAATGCTATAAGCTTCTTTACAAGATATTTCATTGGAGTCATAATATAAAAGCCACAAAATGTTGTGAAATATTTGTGTTTTTTGCCTTGTTCAGGGCAGTATATTCCTTTATGTGATGAAGATGGCTACTACAAACCAACTCAGTGTCATGGAACTGCAGGTCAGTGCTGGTGTGTCGACAGATACGGCAATGAGGTAACAGGATCCCGAACACATGGTGCTGCAGATTGTGGTAAGTTTCCAAAATCTCCCTTCCCCCCTCCCCCCATTAAAACTGTGTGCTAATTCCAGGATTGCAATAGCTGATTTTGAAGGTTTTTAATCTAAACTAATTTTCCCAACTTGAGGGTATCCACATACAGTATACCAAGCTATAGCTTCCACCTCTACCACTTTCTGTTAGAAAGATACCACATTGGGAAAGGCTGATTTAGGAGACTAATTTGGAAAAGATTTGGGGGCTGAGAATTGAACATATGCCTCAAGTAATATACACCACAGATGGGCTGCTGGGGGTTCACTGGGGTTCGGAGAGCCCCTAGCTAAGATTCTGTGCAGTTCGGAGAATCCCCAAATCCCAATTCTAGCTGGCTCCGCCCACCCCGCTCTGCCCCTCCCAAGAGTCCCCACGCGGCCTGTTTTGGATGGAGGTAAGTGCAGGGTGTGCACGGAGGCTTAGGGTGAAAAACAAGCATCCGGAAGTTCGGGGAGGCTGGAAATGGGCTCATTTCCACCTTCCAGAGAGCCTCCAGAGCCCGGGAAAGCCATTTTCTTCCTCCCAGAGGTTCGAGAAAAGCCTCCGCAGCTCAGGGAGGGCAAAAACGCATCCCCATTCCCCACCATGGTGCCACGCCCACCGAGGCATCAAGTAGAGAACCCTTTGTTAAAAATTTTTAAGCCCACCCCAGATGTACACGTCACATTCAAAGAAGACATTGCACTGACACTTTCTCATTTATCTTAATCTTTATCTTGGACCATTAACTTTTCATATAAATAATGAACTAATAAAAGAATATTGTGTTGATTTGCTTTTATGATAGATTGCAATGAATGCTGTCATAATTAAATCATTAAATCATTGAGCACAGTTTATATCACCTATTTTTGCTTGCCTTCATAAGAATCCATTGCTTTCTCTGCATAATAATTAACCTTAATTTTAATAAATTTCTCTTCTGTGTGAAGCATAAGATAATCTTAGGTTGCTAGAGAGCCTTCCCTGAAAAGAATAAAAATGTAAGGGTAGAATAGCCAATCAGCAAACCAAGCTTTTCTTCTCTAGGCAGATAATAGAGTCAGAGAGTTTTTCTAAATTCAAATGAGTTTTAATGAATCGATTGAGGAAGGGTTGTGGTACTTCATTTCAGTATAGTTCAGTTCAGCATGTACTGTACAACTCTGATGATTCATTAAAATAGTATTATCTGGAAAGACCTGAGAAATGATTCACTGCTCCTGCCTGAAGAACAAGTGGAGCTTTGGAAATAAAACCTTTGCATAGTTTAATCTGGTGCACTAGTTGTGCCCAGATTCATAGATCTGTCAGAAAGTCACTGATGCCATAGTCTCAAGACTGGTTACCTCATCATGCTGTGCATGGGATTGCCCTTGAAAATTATTTGGAAGCTACGAATGGGCAAAAATATAGCAGCACAGGATTATATTTGTATATCACACACACAACTGTGTGCCATTACTATTTTGTATACTGCAGTGGTTGCCAGCCAGCTTCTGTGTGCAATTCAAGGTGAGAATTATCACATAGAAAGACCCCTCATACACCAGGGTCTAGTTATCTGATAACTCCAATAGTTTTTGCCTTCTGGAACAGTATTCACCTTCTCTTCTCCAATAACCCTATCCCTGAGGATATTCTATAAATGCTGGAAAGTCTTGGAGACAGGGTGTTTACTGAGTTCTTGTTGATTTTAATGTTTTTGTTATTGTTCTACTCTGGGAGGCATTGTGTTGTATTTTTCTGGACATTCAAGATCATTTTCTTTGTCTTTTGTTTTAATTGTTCGTACTTTATTTATTTTCTGTATGTTATTTTTACATAAGTCAAGGCAACAAACATATGCAACACACCTTCCTCCTATTATTTTCCCCACAACAATCTTGTGAGGTGGGTTGGGCTGAGAAAGAATGACTAGCCTAAAGTCACTCAACAACTCTCATTCCTAAGGCAGGATTAGAACTCACGTTTCCCACTTTGTAGCTTAGTGCTTTAACCACTAGACCAAACTGGTCTCTAGGTTTAAATCCAAGAAGATAAATAAAATAACAGTCCTGAAGCGACACTTAACACAAGCAAACATAAATATATGTTGTGTGTGTGTGTGGGACATATTTATATATTTTCCTCTTCACTATATAGATTTAGAGACATCGGGGGATTTTGCCAGTGGTGATTTCCGTGAATGGACAGATGATGAGGATGATGATATCATGAATGATGAAGATGAAATAGAAGATGATGATGATGAAGATGAGGGTGATGATGACGACGATGACCATGATGGATATATTTGATTTTCTTAGCTGTGACTAATTTGTCTCAAAAATTTACAAGATGCTACCCCAGAATATTCTTCTATCTTCAAAGGTCAAAATGGAATCAAATCTACATGTATATTTTGTATGATTATTTGAAGCACTGCAGCTGGACATTCTTCATTTAAATGAAAATCATTATATTATGTGTTGCTTTTATATACCACTCAGCAGAAAAAAATGTGCCTCAAGGGAGGAAAAAACAGATATTTGAGATGTAGTAAAAAAAAACCAAGCAGATCCCGAGATAAGGATAACTGCTGTTTCAGAATCTATACATAAAGGCACACTTTCAGCAGACCAGTGCTCCATCATAAAGCAGGTTAGTCATGGTGTAGATCATGGAGACATTTTTCAGAATGTGCATGAGCAAGAAAAGAACATTTTTAATAAAGAATATAACATGTCATCAGCTTACTATTATTAGAGCAGCAGAGAAACTATAAGAGGACACGAAGTGCCAGGTGCTCTTTTTCTGTTTTGAACTGTCATGTTTTCAATTTCTAAATTACTAGGATCTTGAAATGATACACATTAATTCTCTAAACAGGGTTGGCAGCTATGACCGCTTTATGACTTGCGGACTTCAACTCCCAGAATTCCTGAGCTAGCACGGTTGGCTCAGGAATTCTGGGAGTTGAAATCCACAAGTTGTTAAAGGGCCATAACTGCCAACCCCTGCTCTAAATCTTGACTCCTAGTAACTACCGTATTTTTCGGTGTATAAGATGCACTTGGCCCCAAAAAGTTGGTGGAAATGTCTATGCGTCTTATACAGCAAAGGTTGCCAAAGCCTCGCCCACCTGCCGGCCCCAACCCTTCAGCCTCTGCGTCCAAGCAATTTGCCTCCTTGCAGCAAACAGCCTGGTTGGTTTCAGCACAGCCTGATTAGCACAAGCAGCTGATTGTCGGTTGGATCGGTCTCCTGACGATGAGCTGTTTCAGGCTGCAGGGATTGCCATCACCTATTGCCGCCTCTGTGCACCCCATTTTTAACCTGTTCCAGGTGGCAAGGATCGGGATGGGCAGAAAATGAGTGTCCGGAGGCCAAAAATGGGATGTGGAGGACAAAAAATGGGATGTGGAGGACGCGCAGAGGCGGCAAGAGGCAATGGTGATCCCTGCAGCCTGAAACAGCTGATCATTGGGAAGCAGAGCCAACCAACAATCAGCTGCTTGTGCTAATCAAGCTCAGCTGAAACTATCCAGGCTGTTTGCTATTTGCTGCAAAGAGACATATTGCAGGGAAGAAGAGGCAGATTTTTTTTCTTGTTTCCCCCCCCCCCCTCCAAAAAAAGCTAGGTGTATCCTATACTTTGGGGTATCTTATATTCCAAAAAACATAGTATATGGACGGGCCCATGTTGTTTAGGGAAAATAAAATGGAAATGGTCTGCCATAGACTTCAGGAACTTTTTGATTTCCCAGTCTAATATACTGCCATAGTATTCCTCTTTTCAACAATTAACCAAGGCTAATCTGTTTAGCCTTTATGAGATCAACTCAGAAATAAATTCAGTCAATCCCAGCAAACATAGATCGAGAGGTTTTATTTTGTTCCTTTCTTCTGTGTAAAACTTTCCATAAAGTTTGTGTTTCTGTATTACTGTCAGTGATAATGATGACACGTGTCTGGATAATTGTTTTTTGAACTATGGCTTTTTCATTTTTAAATGGTTCTAAACATTGACTTCTAATTTATCCCTTTTTGCTACTAGTTCAAAACTTTAGAGGAGCTATTGTAAGGTGCCTTGCAAAATAGTAATAGAAAGATTTATAGCATGCATATTGAAATAAAATTATGAGGCAGTAGCCAAGCTCTTCCAAATTCCAAATTTTATATCGCTGTAAGTGCTGCTGCTTTTATGGAAAATATTTTTTTCTCCTCTGCCCCAATTTTTACATAATTACCATATAGAATGCATTATAATTCTTAAGTAGAGTTGCATTCACAATTTGACTATAGACAAAATTATTTTAATCACTCTATTTATGTTAGCATGTTAATTGTGTAAACGTTTTGAAATTCCACTACCTGCATTCATATCAAATTGTGGCTCCATGCCATAATGAAATTGAAAAATTCTGTAATTATACAAGCAGTTGTTTAATTTCAACTCTGCATTATCATTTTCCCTAATTTTTAATCTGCAATTAATTGAAATAAAGTTTATTTGCATTTGATTAAATAGATTTAATATTAAATTTAATGATTATCTTATGTAACATTAAAATACTGTTTTTCTTTTTATGTTCATGTATAGTTTACAAAATAAAGACTCTTGTAACCATCTTTTATTCAGAGTACTGTAATGTTTTTTATAGAGTTAAGGCAACAGATACACTTAGTATTTTTGTATTAAGCAATATTGGAATAAGTTGAACTGATGGTCATGGGGGATTTCAACCTGCCTTCGGCTGGTGGGGCCTCGGGGATTGCTCAGGAGTTCTTGGCTTCCATGACAGCCTTGGGCCTGACCCAATTAATTAGGGAACCCACTCACATTGGGGGTCACATCCTGGATCTGGTTTTTGTCTCTGGACAGTGGCAGGGTGATCTTGGTGTTGGGGATGTTTTTGTTGAGCCCTTGTCATAGATCATTCGCTCCATAGGCTGGACTTCCAGGCCGCTCCTCCCCATCGCAGGGAGGCAGACCAAATACGTTGGTACTGCCCCAGGCGCCTGATGGATCCAGATAGGTTCCTGATGGAGCTTGGGCCATGTCCTGACATTCGAACACATGACTTGGTTGAGGACCTGGTCACCACCTGGGATAGGGTGGCGGCTGGGGCCCTGGACCGGGTCATGCCCTTGCGGCCTCTGACCTGGCGCCGCTCTCACTCAGCCCTTGGTTTTCCGGGGAGCTGAGGGAGATGAAGTGCCGGAAAAGACCTGGAGGGTATTTGGAGGACTACTCGCTCCGGACCCAACCAAACACTATTACGGTCTTATATTAAGACCTATTTAGTGGCGATAAGGGTGGCAAAGCGTTCTTACTTTTCCACCCTTATTGCATCTGCAGGAAACCGCCCGGCCGCCCTGTTTAGAGTGACCCGCTCCCGTCCTGGAAGGGGGAGCACGGGAGGACCCCTTGCAGGGACAGGCTGAGGACTGTCCTAGTGGATAAAATCACTCAGATCCGGAATGGGTTGGACTCTGAATGGGCAACTCTGGGTGGGGGGTCGGGGGCGGAATTTGAGGCAGTCATTTGGGAGGAGTTTGATCCTGTGACCCCCGAAGACGTGGACAGGTTGCTGCGGGGGCTGAATGCTATCACATGTTTATTGGACCCGTGTCCCTCCTGGTTGGTGTTGGCCACCCGGGTGGTGACACGAGGTTGGTTTCAGGTTATTATTAACGCTTCCTTGAGTGAGGGATATCTGCCCGCCGCCTTGAAAAAGGCGGTGGTGAGACTCCTCCTCAAGAAACCGTCCCTGGATCCAACTTTGTTATCTAATTATCGTCCCGTCTCCAATCTTCATTTTGTGGCGAAGGTTGTTGAGAGTGTGGTGGCATGACAGCTTCCCCAGCACCTGGATGAAGCTGTCTATTTGGATCCACGCCAATCAGGCTTCAGGCCCGGACACAGCATGGAGACGGCATTGGTCGCATTGGTGGATGATCTCTGGAGGGCCCATGACAGAGGTTATTCCTCTGTCCTGGTCCTATTAGATCTCTCGGCGGCTTTCGATACTGTCGACCACAGTATCTTATTGCGGCGGCTGGGGGGTTGGGAGTGGGAGGCACTGTTATGCGGTGGTTCTCCTTCTTCTCTGACCATTCGCAGTTCGTGTTGACAGGGGGGCAGAGGTCAGCCCCGAGGCCCCTGGTTTGCGGGGTGCCTCGGGTCGGTGCTCTCGCCCCTTCGGTTCAACATTTATATGAAGCCGCTGGGTGAGATCATCCGTGGCTTTGGGGTAGAGTTCCATCAGTACACTGATGACACTCAGCTGTACATCTCTACCCCGGGCCACCCCGATGAAGCCGTCGAAGTGATGATCCAGTGCCTGGAGGCCGTGCAGTGTTGGATGGGGCGGAACAGGCTTCAGCTCAACCCATCTAAGATTGAGTGGCTGTGCTTCCCAGCACCCCGGTACAGCCAGCTGGTTCCATCGCTGGCTATGGGGGGGGAAACTCTTGCCCCCACAGAGAGGGCCCGCAATCTGGGTGTCCTCCTGGATGTGCGGCTGTCATTGGAAGACCATGTGGCGGCTGTCGCCAGGGGGGCTTTTGGCCAGGTCCGTAGGATCTACCAGTTGCGGCCCTTTCTGGATCGGGATGTGCTTCGCACGGTCATCTCCACCCTGGTGACCTCCCGCCTAGACTATGCCAATGCTCTCTACATGGGGCTGCCTTTGAAGAGCATCCGGAGCCTCCAGCTGGTGCAGAATGCGGCCGCGAGGGTGGTGTTGGGGACTCCTCGGGGCTCCCATGTTACACCACTTCTGCGCGAGCTGCATTGGCTCCCGGTGGCCCTCCGGGTGCGCTTCAAGGTCTTAGTTATCATCTTTAAAGCGCTCCATGGCTCGGGACTAGAATATCTGCGAGACCGCCTCCTGCCATTATCGGCCTCCCGCCGACTGATACGCTCCCATAGAGTCGGCCTCCTCGGGGTATGGACGGCTGGCGACCCCAAGGATGCGGGCCTTCTTATTGGGGGCACCTCCTCTCTGGAACGAATTACCCCCGGAGATGAGGACCATCCCTGATCTCATGACCTTCCGCCGTGCGCTGAAAACTTATTTATTTCAGCAAGCCGGTCTGGCCTAGGGGCTTTTAAATTTTTAATCTGGTTTTAATCTTTCTTAATCCCCTTATGTTAATCTTTGTAAGAGCCAATATATTTAATTCTTTTAATTTTTAAATATTGTATATGTGTTTTGTATGTGCGTTTTATTCTGGCTGTTCACCACCCCGAGTCCCTTTGGGAGAGGGGGCGGTATATAAATTTAAATAATAAATAAATAAAATAAAACTAGGTGAAAAAACAGCACATCAAGCAATAACATTTGCATCTCCATATACTTAATGTGATTTTCAACAAAGGCTTTATTTTATTAAATGTATATATAACATTTTTCTATTGGAAAATCTCCCTGTGCTCAGTTATTATTAGGTAAGATTGTAACTGATTGTGAGGCTAATTAAAATATTCAATTTGCAGTCTTCAAAATCCAAACTAATTGCTTACTAAAGTCAAATGTTTTTCTAAAGTCAATCTGCTTTGCCACATCATTTATTTATTTATTTATTTATTTATTTAACTTTTATACCACCCTTCTCCCTAGGGACTCAGGGCGGTGTACAGCCAATCTAAAAACCCCAACAATACAAAAGTTAAGAAAAAGATTAAATTAGATTAGGCCGAATAAAAAGCCCACCCCACCCCCTTAAAACCCCCTAATTAAAATTAATGGAGACACATTAAAACCCTCTCTCAGCCCAGGCCGGCCTGCTCGAAAAGCCAGGTCTTCAGCGCGCGCCTGAAGGACCTCAGGTCCATGACGGTACGCAGTTCCGGTGGCAGAGTATTCCAGAGGGCAGGACATCATTGGCCTAATACTATTCATTTTGTAAAAAGAACATTTTCAATCCAGTTTTATTGTGCTGAAACCTATTATTGTTTAAGTATAGAAGAAGTTTCTTGTTAATTAAGGTTGCATAAAGCAAGGCATGGAATGGACACTTTTCACCATCCAGCAGAAATGCAATTGACTAGTTAGTTACTATCCTACATCAAAAGGGAAAACAGAGAGTATGCTTGTATAGAATTACTTCAGTATATTTGCACTTATGATTTAAACAAGTGATAATTAATTATCCTTACAATTCCTTACAAACTGTCAATGTTCTTTCTCAGGATCCAATCCAGGTCAGTCACTGGGACTAGGAAGTTTTGTCATCCAAGCTTTCAGACTTGAGCTGAAGCTGAAAATTCCCTCTAGCAGAGCGCGTGCACAAGTTCAAAAGCTTGGAAGACAAAATCCCTTGTCTCGGTGACAAACCCAGATTGGATCCTGCAACATAAGTCTGGGAAACCTACCTGTATATTCACCTCCATTTGTGTCACTGTTGTGTCACACTTGATACAACAGTTCATGATTCATGCCCAATGTGAATGCCTTATTCATAGTAAGATTGTAAGTATGGAAACCTGAAAAAAGGCCAAGTGTTTCTATCCTATATTTGTGCCTTGCATTTTTCCTAGCTGAATGCGTTATTTCACATTCATATCTGACATACGCCATTCATTCATTCATTCATCCCTTTCTTTCCTTGAGACTCTATTTTTGAATCTCATATTTTTTTTGGTCAAATTAGCCAATGCTCCAAGCTTTGTCTTATCCACCAGTTGTATAAGAGTTCTCTCAACTTTCATACAAGTTGTAAGACAGAACAGCACCAGAAACTGGGGGGGGGGGGGGGGAGACGACTCACTGGCATGTGACTCAATGCTTCCATCCAAATGGAAAAGAAAATATTAATGACCACTCTTGATGTTGCATTTTAGCCAACTGTGAATACATATGTGTCAACTCATAAAGCATTCCTGGACTGCTCTCTTTCTTTTTCTTTTGAAACTTGGCTCGAGGCTCATGAATTAATTAGGGCATCCGTTGGAAACCTGACAATATGATTGTTATATCATTTATATATTTATTTATTAAATTTATATTGCCGCCTATTCACCTCATGGCTGTCGCCTTATTTACATTTTTCCTTTTTTCTAATACCATGAGCCACTTTGTGAAGATTTTGCTGAAGTCCTGATGCTCTATATCTATGATGTTTTTTATCGATTAAGTAATGGACTGTTTAAGGGGGATAAAGTTAATTTGACATGATTTGTTTGTGATGGATCAATAGTGACCCATGTTAATTGTAGCATGCCTTTCTATGTGCTTGCAAACATTTTGCTTGATAATCTGCTCAAGAGCCTTTATCAACACAGGTAGTCCTCTACTTTTGATTGTTCATTTAATGACCATTCAAAGTTATGACAGCCTGGAAAGCTAGAAAACACCACAGTTCTCAAGGCCATAAACCTTTCTGTTTTGATCTCTAATCTTATATATGATATGTGATGCGTATATGACCTACAATAACAATAGGCCAAGCCTTAAGAACAAATTGATACAATGCCAGAATTGAGAAAGTCAGCATCTGCAGAGAAACTGAAGAAACAGTGGACTTACAAGTTAGCTGCTGCAAGATCGCCAGGCTGATTACAAACAACAGCACGACTGTAAGCACTGGACTTTTTCCCTTCAACCAAAAAGAATGAACTTCTGAAAGTTACATTTTTCAAAAGGAATCCTTTATTAAAAGGGAGTGAATCCCAGCACTAGTCAAAGCAGAGTCTAAGATGTTTCCAGGCATACAGTAATAGATAAAGGGAGTTAGAATCCCTCCCCTTATTTAGATGTGGATTTAGTCAAACAAAAAGCCAACATGTTAATTCCCCCCTCCCCTTCTCTGGGAACGTATCTTAGAAGAGTTCCCAGGGGTATCTTCCAGAGCTGGAATTTTTATGGTCTCTTCTCATCTTGTTATCTCTTCAAGAAGTGACAAGTTTCTAGACATCTGGCTCCAGTCCTCCAGTTGTATATCATGTGCAAGTTATACAGAATCAATATAAGATTTAATATATTCAGGTTACATCAAAAAGGATTACTTGTACCAACTTCCTCCCCTTCTTCTTCCATTGAAGAGTGGTAGATACATAGGTCTGACAATGACAAAGTAGCAACAATGGTGCATTGGAATATCTGTAAGAAATACCACTTGCCTGCAGGCAAAAACTGGTGGGACCACAAAATAGACAAAATAGCAGAAAAATTAAAATGCTAAAGAGTTCTGGAACTTTAGAATTCAAACAGACAAACATCTGCCGCATAATATGTCTGACTTAACAATTATCGATAAGAAACACACACACAAAAAATTGATAGCGAATGTGCCAGTGCCTGGAGACAGCAGAATAGAAGAACCAGAATGCGGTGGGGGAAATCATAAAATAAACAGACCTGCAAATAGAAATAGAACTCAAAAGAAAGGAAAGATAATAACCAATAATGGTCAATGCTTTGGTGCAATCCCAAAACAAATGGAGCAGCACCCTTGACATTAACTAAATCACCATTGATCAATTGCAAAAGGCAGCTTCATTTGGAACAGCTTCCCATCTTGCAATGATGCGAAGGACTTGGTAGGTGAATAAAAATGCCAAATCAAGTCTAAAAATCTGGCTGGCTGCAATGAATCATAATGATAATAAATGCTAGTATTATCTATTATTGTCTGTTATATATCTATTATTCTATATGTAATATGTATCTATATATCCCTTAGTAATATACTATACAATCGGTAATCTCTCTAGCCTTAAGAATGATAACATTTGCTAGTTTTCCAGCCCAGTTACGCGAGATCACTCTTGCATACACACATCCAAAATGTGTTTGTTCTTGCGATCCTTTAGAAGGCACCGTCTCCAATTCACGCAATTTGAGAAGGAAGCTTCCAACAATTATGGATCCCACTTGCAGGATGTCACAAGGCAGGGCTGGTAGAACAGAATTGCCTTCCATTAGATGGGTGCAATTGCAACTGCGGGAAAAAGTCATAGGTAAGTGGATCCAGGCATGGTGGGGGAGGGAAAGAAGGATCTCTGCTTCCCAGGCATAGTGAGAAAGGCAGAGGACCGTCTCCCCAGAATACTGCTTAAACATCTGCAATAACTGCAACTGGAAGACCCCAGATTTTGGTCTTCAGTGAAGCAGTCATGTGGATCACTCGTGCAATGGCTACTTTGCTCAACAACAAGCTTCTGGTCCCAATTTTGGTCACAAGTTGATCTGCTCATCGGCGATACCGGCTGGGCAGAACTGGGCCAAACTGGTAGAATACCACCATTCCTTTGAAGATAGGGATAACTTTGTGTCTCTTCCTCTTAGGACGCTTCACTAGAATTCAAGAAGTTCTCAAAGTTTACTAACAGTGGTTTTATGATCATCTCTGCAAATTTCTTCAACACTAAAACTATTCCAACTGTTCCTGTTGCCTAAGCTAAATGCATAGCAAGCCATGATTGATTGCTTCTATTTCTGTAATTTGTCATCAAAATATTAACCTACATTTCCTTCTTATTAATATGTGCAAAACCTACATTTCCTTCTTATTAACATGTGCAAAACCTGAATCAGACAAGATTTGTGTACCACTCCCTCAATCTCTTTTTTTACTCTAACTTAATCAGAGTGAGTATTACAACATAGATATTTTCATATGATTGGTATATGCTGTATCTATTTACATGCTGCACTTATAAAGCTTTATGTTTCTAGATCATTGTCCAAAAGTATCACATAATATCTCTGAAAAAATGGCATATTTTGGCTTCCAAATAAATGAAACTGATATGGTAGCTCATTAGGTTTGTTTATTTGCAAAAGATTTTGCTTTATGGCATCTTGTGCAGCTGGCATTACATCTTAAGTACCAAATGAAATAGCAGGAATAGTTTTATTTTAAAAAAAGACTAGGCTGAGTCATCCAGGAACATGTAATGTATTTATTTTGGTTGCATTTTAATTACCATTTATTTCTTATCGCTACATCAGTGCAGTACTGTACATTTCTTGAATATTGACCTAATATAATACTTCTAAAAATAAGTGTATGTATAGTAATTAGCCATTTCTTCCAGTAGATTTCAGCCCTAAACATATGATCAGAGAATATTTGAGGATGGAATAATTGTGTGAAAATTTTGCCAGCAAATATTTGATTCATTTTGTCCTTCTTCTTCTTCTTCTTCTTCTTCTTCTTCTTCTTCTTCTTCTTCTTCTTCTTCTTCTTCTTCTTCTTCTTCTTCTTCTTCTTCTTCTTCTTCTTCTTCTTCTTCTTCTTCTTCTTCTTCTTCTTCTTCAATGATTGTTGACCCCCTTGATGAACTAATTTACCATTTTAGTACAGATTTTTGTTTGTTTTCTGTACAAAAGTTGCAGTCCCAGTATTTTTTAATGTGTTGATAAGTGGCTACTGGTTATGGTAAAGATGTTTGTATATGGCTAGTGATATATGTATAGAGCAGGGATGTCAAACTCACGGGCCGTGCGTCATGCACTGGTCATACATACTCCCATTTTAGTAAAGGGGGAAAAGTTGCGATACATCACATGATTGTAACATGATGATGTGAGTTTGACACCCCTGGAATAGAGTAAATTAGAGACTCCCAAAATGACTAGGTAAGGAACTTTTCTGCTTTACAGGTGGTTATGTTTGTGAATCACAAGCCCATCAATGATAATTTTAATTGTCCATTGTAATGGTTTTAATTGTCCTTTTCTGCAATTTATTACAGCTATAGAGATTTGCAAAACATAATTGAAAAAGACACCTTTTAATTTATTTTTTGAAAATAAAATTCTATTAATTGGATGTTCTGTATTGATTACAAGTACACAATTCAAGATTATACTATTATTTTATATATATATATATATACATATATATATACATATATATACATATACATATACATATACATATACATATACATATACATATACATATACATATACATATACATATACATACATACATACATACATACATATACATATATATATATATATATATATATATATATATATATAATACATTCATTTAAATCAAATTTAAATTTGTCCTGCCTCTACCAAGTATTTTGTTCCACTTAGAATGGAAATCTAGCAAACCCAAAAAATAGTTCTCAGTCTGGAAAAATAATATATAGTCTGCTAAAGAAATTAGATTTTATCTTGGATGCTAGTACTGATTTTATTTAGCTAATAGGTTAAAGCAATTATACCCAAAAGTACTTTGACATACAGAAATAAAAACTTAAGAGTGTCAATTCTGACCTGGTGAATCATGAGTAGTAAATCATGCAGATCCTATAAATCTTTAATCAGGAAATGGTACAGATAAGAGAATGCAAGAATATTAAAATACTACAAATAAAGAGAAACAATTAATTTATTGATCATACACTGCTGTAGTCCTATCATTTTACAATCGTAAAATAAATATATAACACACAATAATGCCAACATTATAATATCTTAATATTACAGCTTGAAATAAATACGGAGGCACGAAAAATAACAGAAAAAGCAATGTCTATGGGACCCCAACCTAATGAATAATTAATGATCCAAAATACTTAAATTCTGAAGCAATTATTTCAGATTTATGATATGTCCCTCTTCCATTTTGTAGTTGGAGGCTGGACTACTAAAAATGAAGGCTCATGCTGATAATCACATTGGTTTAACCTGTGGTCTGGTGTAGAAGCAACAGTCTAGAACATGGCTGTCAAACTCACGTCATCATGGCGTCATCACATGACATATCAGGACTTTTCCCCCCTTCGCTAAACCAAGGGAGGGTAAGGCCAGCACATTACGCCTCCAGCCCATAGGCCACAAGTTTGACACCCCCGGTCTAAAACATAGATTATAACAAAAACATCACCTCCTCCTGGAAAAAGGGGAGGGGGTAAGGAAGATATTCATATTGGATTGTCTTCATGCTCTTGGCCACAAGAGGAAGGGAAAAAGAAACTCATCATGTTTTCAAGATTCTGGTATTGTGCATTAATACATACAGAGAGTTCTAGAGTTTCTTGTGTTGTTTCCTGTCCTGACCTACCTCCACCAGGTTGGCAAAGCTCCTGAAACAATCTCTGTTAAATTTCAATAAACCTGAAATATGACACTATTGTATAATCTATTGGTTAAATTATAAACTTTCAGTTGATCAAACTAAGATTTTCCTTAAATATTTCTGATTATTTCTTATTCACTTGTCTATTCTTCTTAGTTATGGACCTGATATTCCTGGCTGATATTTTTTTTTCAACTTTCTATATCTCAAGAGATAGGGAAGAACATGGTTGTGACAAGATTAGAGATTATTGGACTGAATAGTTCTACCTAAGTTTTTAAGTTTTTCCAAATGGGTTCATTAGACCTAAGAAGATTTAAGTAGAATGCATAACATTCAGACTGTTCCCAGCCTCTTTTTAAAATATGAAAAACATGCTGGTGACAATTGGCAAAAGTTTCACATCTTTCTTCATTCTTTCTTAAGGTATGTCAGTCATGAAACATGGAACAGGGCTGGGATTCCTTGGATTTCTTACAGTGGAAATGGCTTTCCCCTGCTCCACTGGATGCATTTCTAAGTAGTTTGCAGCAATATCTAGCAAACATTACTGAAAATATGAAAACATACCTGGAGGAAGCGATTTACCTCGATCCATTTCAATCGGGCTTTAGGCCCGGGCACAGTACCGAAAAAGCATTGGTCGCGTTGGTTGATGATCTCTGGAGGGCCCGTGACAGGGGGTTTTCCTCTGTCCTGGTCCTGTTAGACCTCTCGGCGGCTTTTGATACTATCGACCATATATCTTATTGCGGCGGTTGGAGGGGTTGGGGATTGGGGGAACTGTCTTGCGATGGTTCTCCTCCTTCCTCTCCAACCGCTCGCAATTTGTGTTGGCGGGGGGGGGAGAGGTCCACCTCTAGGCCCCTTATTTGTGGGGTGCCTCAGGGATCGGTCCTCTCCCCTCTCTTGTTCAACATTTATGTGAAGCCGCTGGGCGAGATCATCCGTGGTCTTGGGGTGCGGTGCCATCTGTATGCAGATGACACCCAGCTTTACATCTCCACCCCGGACCACCCCAACGATGCTGTGGAGGCTATGTCCCGGTGCCTGGAGGCCGTGCGGAATTGGATGGGCGGGAACAGGCTCCGACTCAACCCATCCAAGACTGAGTGGCTGTGGTTTCCGGCGGCCCGATATAGCCAGTTGACGCCTTCGCTGGCTATTGGGGTAGAGATTCTTCCCCCTACAGGGAGGGCTCGCAATTTGGATGTCCTCCTGGATGCACGGCTGTCTCTAGAAGACCATATTGCAGCCGTCTCCAGGGGGGCTTTTTATCAGGTTCGCCTGGTCTACCAGTTGCGGCCCTTCCTAGATCGGGTCGCCTTACGCACGGTCACTCACGCCCTTGTCACCTCTCACCTGGATTACTGTAATGCTCTCTACATGGGGCTCCCTGCAGGGAGCACCCGGAGACTCCAACTGGTGCAAAATGCGGCTGCGCGGGTGATTATGGGGGTGTCGCGAAGCTCCCATGTGACGCCTCTCCTGCGCGAGCTGCATTGGTTGCCGGTGGCTTTCCGGATTCGCTTTAAGGTTCTAGTTTTGACCTTTAAAGCGATCCATGGCATTGGGCCAAGCTACCTGCAGGACCGCGTTCTGCCGGTGATCTCCAACAGACCTGTGCGTTCCCACAGGGAGGGCCTTCTCCGGGTGCCATCGGCTTCTATGTGTTGTCTGGCGGCCCCCAGGTATAGGGCCTTCTCTGTGGGGGCCCCTGCCCTCTGGAATAGTCTGCCCCCAGAGATACGCACCAGCACGGACCTGAGAGCCTTCAGACATGTGTTAAAAACCTGGCTCTTTGAGCAGGCTGGCCTGGGCTGATACAAGATTTTAACTGTCTCCCGTTTTAAATTGGGTTTTAAATATTTGGGGTTTTTAATTAGTTATAGGGGAGGGTAAACTTTTAATTGTAACAGCCAAATTATTTAATTCATTTTAATTTTTGTATTGTGTATTGGGTAGGATCGGCTGTGCACCGCCCTGAGTCTTCGGGAGAAGGGCGGTATATAAGTGTTTGAATAAATAAATAAATAAATACAAAGCAACTATATAGAACTGTGGTGGATTGTAGTCCAGATTCCCCGAAGGGAAGGAATGCATTCCATCACAAGAACACAATCATGAAAAACATTCATGCTTGCCCTGCATAAGAATACGCAGGGCATATCACTAAACCAATTGAGATGGAGAAAGCAGCAATTTCATTGTAAAGAGCAAATTAATGTACAGCTTCAGGTACCGATGCAATTTAAAGTGAGTCAAAGGAAATAAGGCAGCTAATGAAAGAAAGTTACCCCAAGAAAAAGATGTGGTAGTGTGCAATGGGAGCAAAGCACGAAGATTTCCAGCCAGTTTTGTCTTTTTCATTTTATTTATTTGTTTATTTATATTTATATTTCTATACCGCTCCCTCTCCCAAAAAAGGGACTCGGGGCGGTGTACAGCCTAATAAAAATACATAGAGTAAATATAATTTAAATAAATTTAAAACTGAATTAAATAGATAAACCGGCTGCATCCCGTCTAACTACAATTACACATTTAAAAATCCGGGATTAATAAAAATTTAAAATGGAAGATTAAAAACTAAAACCCAAAATTAGGTATAAAACCCCAAAAACCCTTACTGGGCCAGGCCAGCCTGTTTAAAAAATAGGGTCTTAACCGCGTGCCGGAAGGTCAGGATGTCCGTCATGGCTCGTATCTCCGGGGGGAGATCATTCCACAGGGAGGGGGCTCCCACAGAGAAGGCCCGCACCCTCGGGGCCGCCAGCCAACAACGATCAGGTAGCGGTACCCCAAGTAGGGCAACCCTGTGGGAGCGTACTGGGCGGCGGGAGGTAGACGATGGCAGTAGGCGGTCCCGTAGATACCCAGGTCCCGAGCCATGGAGCACTTTAAATACCATCAGTACCACCTTGAATCGAATCCGGAAGGCCACAGGAAGCCAGTGCAGCCTGCAGAGAAGCGGTGTAACGTGGGAGCTCCGAGGGGCACACACGATCACCCGCGCGGCTGCATTCTGGACTAACTGCAGCCTCCGGAGACTCTTCAAGGGAAGCCCCATGTAGAGAGCATTGCAATAATCCAGGCGGGAGATAACGAGGGCGGAAGTGACTGTGCGAAGTGCGCCCAGATCCAGAAAGGGCCGCAACTGGTGAATCAGACGAATCTGATAAAAAGCCCCCCTGGCGACGGCTGCAATGTGTTCTTCTAAAGACAGCCGTATGTCCAGGAGGACACCCAAGTTGCACGCCCTTTCCACGGGGGTCAGAACCTCTCCCCCCACGGCCAGCGAAAGAACCAGCTGGCTGTATCTGGGCGCAGGAAACCACAGCCACTCGGTTTTGGTCGGGTTGAGACGAAGCCTGTTACGACCCATCCAATTCCGCACGGCCTCCAGGCACCGGGACATCACTTCGACGGCTTCGCTGGGGTGGCCCGGGGTGGAGATGTACAGCTGAGTATCATCAGCGTACTGATGGAACTCCACCCCGAAGCCACGGATGACCTCACCCAGCGGCTTTACATAAATGTTGAACAGCAGGGGCGAGAGCACCGACCCCTGAGGGACCCCACATAGTAGGGGCCTCGGGGCCGATCTCTGCCCCCCTGTCAACACAAATTGCGAACGGTCAGAGAGGAAGGAGGTGAACCACCACAGCACGGTGCCCCCTACCCCCAACCCCTCCAACCGTCGCAATAGGATACTGTGGTCGACAGTATCAAAAGCTGCTGAGAGATCTAACAGGACCAGGACAGAGGAACAACCCCTGTCCCGGGCCCTCCAGAGGTCATCCACCAACGCGACCAACGCCGTCTCCGTGCTGTGCCCGGGCCTGAAGCCCGATTGGAGGGGGTCAAGATAACTCGTTTCCTCCAGGTACTGCGGGAGCTGACGTGCCACTACACTCTCAACAACCTTCGCAACGAAACGAAGGTTGGAGACAGGACGATAATTAGATAACAATGCTGGGTCCAGGGACGGTTTCTTGAGGAGGGGCCGCACCACCGCCTCCTTCAAGGCGGCGGGTAACAGCCCCTCTCTCAAGGAAGCGTTTATAATACCCTGGAACCAGCCTCGTGTCACCTCCCGAGTGGCCAAGACCAGCCAGGAGGGGCACGGGTCCAGTAAACAGGTGGTGGCATTCAGTCCCCCCAGTATCCTGTCCACGTCCTCCACAGTAACAGGATCGAACTCAACCCAATTGACCTCACCGATATCCACCCCGTCCCCCCGCCCGGAGATGCCCAGTTGGAGTCCAGTTCGTCCCGGATCTGAGCGATTTTGTCCTGCAGAAACCTAGAAAACTCCTCAGCCCGTCCCTGCAAGGGGTCCTCCTGCGCTCCCACCTCCAGGAGGGAGCGGGTCACCCTAAACAGGGCGGCTGGGCAGTTTTCCGCGGACGCAATAAGGGTGGAGAGGTAAGACCTCCTCGCCATCCTTATCGCCACTAAATACGTCTTGATATAAGATCGTAATAGTGTTCGGTCAGACCCAGTGCGGCTAGCCCTCCAACTGCTCTCTAGGCGTCTTTTCCGGCGCTTCATCTCCCTCAGCTCCTCAGAAAACCAGGGAGCCGCATGGGATCGGCACCGGGTCAGAGGCCGCAAGGGCACAACTCGGTCAAGGGCCCCGGCAGCCACCCTATCCCAGGTGGCAACCAAGCCCTCAACCGAGTCGTGTGTGTGAGCTTCGGGGAATGGCCCAAGCTCCGTCAGGAACCTATCAGGGTCCATCAGGCGCCTGGGGCGGTACCATTTTAGTGGCCCCGCCTCCCTGCGGTCAGGGGGTGCGGAACGGAAGTCGAGCTTCAGGAGCGAGTGATCTGTCCATGACAGGGGTTCCACAACTATATCCGCTATACCCAGATCACTCTGCCACTGATCAGAGACAAAAACCAGATCCAAGGTGTGACCCCCCACGTGAGTAGGGTCCCGAATTAACTGGGTCAGGCCCATGGCCGTCATGGAAGCCATGAACTCTTGAGCAGACCCCGAGGCACCGCCGGCAGAAGGCAAGTTGAAATCCCCCATGACCATAAGCCTGGGGGTCCCAACTGCCACGCCAGCTATGACCTCAAGGAGCTCAAGCAGGGCCGCTGCCGCATAGCAGGGAGCCAGGTATGTGACCAGCAAGCCCACCTGAACCTTGGGACTGAACTTCATGAAAAGGAGCTCACACCCGGTCGTCTGAGACACAGTGGCCTCCCTCGGACACAGATCCTCCTTAATAACCACCGCAACCCCCCCTCCCCTCCCCTGGGCCCTCGGCCGATGAAAAACCCGAAACCCGGCTGGGCACATCTCCACCAGAGGGACTCCCCCCTCTTGGCCCAGCCAGGTCTCGGTAACACCACCAGGTCCGCACCCCCCTCACAAACCAAATCGTAAATGAGAGGGGCTTTATTAACAGCGGACCTGGCGTTGCATAACATCAGCCGAAGGCCCAGGGCCCGATTGCTCAGACCCCCTGGGGAACGGGAGATGACAAGGGGGTCAGAGCACGCCACAGCAGACAAATAGCGGGGACGCTCTCCCGAAACAGAGTGTGGCCCCCTATAACCGCCAAATCTTTCTCTCCCGCTCACCGTACTAATAGCTTTAATATCACCCTCCCTGGGACAACCCCCCATCCTCAATAGAGCCCCATCCGACCCCAAACCCTCCCGGCAACGCTCAACCCGCGACCCGGTCCCAGCCCCAGGCGGGTTGTCCCCCAACCCCCGCCCGGCCAACCCTAACCCCTTTAAAAATCTAATTAAAATTTTTTTTAAATAACCCTCCCTCCCACGCTTCCGGCTTTTTTGCAAAGCCTTCAGTTGGTTTTGACTGGTGTATCCATTTTTATACAATATTAATTTGATTGCTGCCTTCCAGGCTGCAATTAATTGACAGCAGAGTGGAATACGAGCTATAGGGACTGAACTTGGTGTGCAGAAGATATGAACACATAGCTGATATTCACGTTCTTTTTTAAAAAATGATAAAAAGATGTATACCAAAGGAAATTTTGAGGTTTTTCAAGTGCCCATTGCAGTCCTTTACTAAGTAAACCAACAAGTGGAAAACTTCCCTTCCTCCAATACAATGTTTAGGACACTCCACTAAAATGGAGAAAAACACTAATAAAATTAATAGTTGATGATGCCTTGTTTGCTTTTATAAATGCTCTTTTTCTTAAAACAGTCTCATTACAATTTCAAAGACTTGCTTCATGCAAACTTTCATTCAAAAAAAAAAAAACCTTTGAAGCTTTGTATCACCCTAATATTTAAAATGTTTGTGAATACATGAAGATAGATGTATATTGCAGGAAAATCACATATTTTACCAGGTTTTCTGACAAAAGGAATAAATTCTTCAAATGTATTTTGAAGAATTACTGAGAATCCTTTTTTCTATTTCTGTTTTATCTACTTAACTGCTTTTGTTCCTCATCTTGCAGGGCAACTTGAAAAGTTATTGATAAGATATTTTCAACATAATCTAAATATATAGCAAAAATGTAGAAACAGGAACTTTGAGATATTGAGTTCATAATTCTCCTAGAATTTGAGTGGTTCTTTTTATACATCAAAAGAGATACGTTTTCCAACTGAGAATTTGGATATGACAGTTTCATTCAAATAAACAATTTATAAATTGTTTAAATTTTGCGTTCAATGATACAAATTAGGAAATCTCTTTTACTCACAACAGAGTGTAACGAAATCTGCTAAATTCATCTTGGAATAAACTGTGACTTTATAGACTATGTGATGACCCAGGGTATGGCACAAAGGCAACACAGGCAAATAAGTAAGAAGAGTCCCTTTATTATCTCCAACTTTGCTGACAATGTCCAACTTACCTTCGGCTGGAGAAAAACTCTCCCAGAGAAGAAGGAAAAATCAGTGGAGGAAAATCAGTCCGAAAACAAAGCACATACAAACTGTAAATAAAAATCCACACAAACCACGCTGCAGTAATTAACTTGACAGGGCAGGATAAGGAATTGCAGACTTGAAAGCACAGCAAAACACACATAGTTGGGAAGGTGCCAGGAACACAGATAAGCCTCAACAATACCAGATAATTCACGATTTTCTCCCAACAACTTGCTGTGCTCAGCTTCCCTTTTTAAACACTGTGTTTCCAGCTGCGGCTAATGAAGGGAATCAGGGCCCTTTCTTCCCACATAAGCCACGCAACTCATGTTGCTCCCTTCTCCATTTGTTCCTGACTGCCCTAGGATGAAGAGGAGGTGGGCCTGGTTCTTCCTCTGAATTCCCTCTCCCTTGCTCTACCTCTTCCCTGCTCTGCCCAGCCGGACTTTGCCCTTCCCCAGTTTCTTCCACAGCCAACGGAGCCACATTCCCACTCTCTGTCAGCTGCTCGGCTTCCCCCTCTGAATCAGATTCTAACAGGGGCATGACAAATTGACCCTTGTCTCTCTCCAAAACATTTAGGCTCTCCTATTGCCTGGAAGAGCAACTGTGACATCTGGGTTTCCAAAACAAGTATTTTGGGACTTATAATATTTACCTCAATGCAAATTATTCTCTAGCCTACAGAGGTGAAATGGTTTTCTAAATGGCTGCAATTTGAAGTTGTGAATGGTGTCCATTGTAGTTCATCACCTGCCTGGTGAAGCCAAAGCTAATGGAAGAAACAAACTTTATTCTTTATTAACTGGAAAATAATTTTTAGGTCTGTATTTTAAGCTAAATAAGAAACATTTATTTATTTAAAATAAATAGCAGGTAGATTTTTTTGGCTCTCAAACCTGGCAATAAAATTCCAGTCAAGAATCCAGTGGTAGGAAATCAAGGCATTATCTATAACTTCTTAGACTTTTTCAACAAGTGGCATTCTGAGGCAAACTATATCTTACATTAGATACAGCATACAGCTATCATAACTACTAGTTAAGAATTTTAATTACAATAGTAAAAAATAGAAAAGGGAGAGAGAATTGGTAGTAGCTCTTAGGCTCTTCTGGTACTGCACTCCTTGTTCCAAACAAGATGTCATTTTACCTATGGTTTTTTGGGAGTGCATAATGTGAATGCTCACCTGGATATTTTACCTGCTTTGTTAGTTGTCTAAAATACAAACTCATCATTAAACCAAATGCAATTTGCTGCAGTGTGTTTGCTCAGTATAGAAAAGGACAGCAATCCCATAAATTTTCTTTTTTTCATTCCTCTGAAATCACTCCAATCATTCTGTCAATTTAGTGTCCTGATGGCTGAAAATTGATGGCCTGGTTTCCTGCCATTTTGAGGAATGAAATATATGAACACTGATTGTCAGCATCCCTTTTAGAAAGCAATTTAAAAAGAAAAAAACTGTAGGGGGAAAAAGGGGGGGAAATCTGGATAGCTTTTTCGTATCTTAAAATCTCTTCTGGGAATGTTTAATTTCTACATAACCATATAAAACAGCAATGAAAAAATAGGCCAGTTCTGCAAGACAAAAAGTATGATAATTTGTTTAACTATTTAACTCTTGTATCTCTAGTCTTAAATTGGTGTCCTTTATGATAACCTAATTGTCATAAAATCAGTCAGGAACCTGACAAATCTCCTGTTACATCACAAAGGTTATTGCATGATTCATGTACATAAAAATGGCAAACTAAGCAGTTTGATCTGCTTGCTAATGGGAAAAGAAAAACAAAACAAAATAATCTTCTAGACATATTGGAAATAGAACAGAATAGAATAACAAAGTTAGAAGCGACCTTGGAAGTTTTCTAGTCCAACCCCATACTTATATCTAATTTTAAGGCAACCGATAATAAATGCTAATAGAAAGATGACACAAAATCACAAAGTTTACACATCAGTTGGTAGTAATAAAAGACACACACGCTTCAAGAAAAAAATCATTGAGAAATAAATGATTTAGAAATAAAATATCAGTTTATTTTTGCCACTGCATCACAGTGATAGCACAATCACTCTGAAGCATGCACACTGCTTTGCTCATAGGGCTGACAAGAAAGACATTTAGGTCTGATGATTTGGGGAGCTGTATGGCATTAATTGGATTCAAATTTTTTTACTACCAGTTCTTGGTAGGGGTGGGAGGGGAAGGATATTGTAAACTCTCAATTTCCTCCCCACCCCACTGACCTGCTTTCCAGCTCCATTCTCCTGTGCAGGACAACTAAAGAAGACCCAGTCAATCAGCTGGGACTCGGGAGGCAGAGAATACAAGGTGGTGGGGCCAGTCAGAGGTGGTATTTGCGGGTTCTCCGAAATACTCAAAATTTCCGCTACCGGTTCTCCAGAACTGATCAGAACCTGCTGAATACCACTTTTACTGTATGGCCTACTTAACAACTACTCTGGGTTATTTGCACAACTTTTTCAATTTGCTCCATGAGGCAGAAACTTATGTCCACCTGTAGTGAGTATCAGTTCTGAGATTTTACCCTGAGATTTTTTTAAAAATGAACATCTTGCTTTCTTTTATACAATGTCTCCAGTATCTTCACACATTTTTATTCTGTTCTTATTAAGAGAACTGAACCAACACTGAGGTTCTGATTAATACTGGAGGGCTATTTGAGAGTCCTATATTGCAGAATTCAAAAAAGAATGAAAAAGAGTTATCCGGTTTATTTTTCAAACTACAGTAAGTCTTATACTATGATGTGATATCGTATTATGAATTCAAACACAATAAGTATGTTATTTAATGACAGAATAATTTCAATGTCTCAGTATCAGTAATAGATTCTTTCCTTGAGAAAATGGCAGGTTTGGGGCTGCTTAACTTTTCATGGAAGTGGTATACAATCCAATTTCCTTTCTTTAATTTGCAAGTGGAATGGCTTTTTTTAAAAAAAGAAAAGCTTTCTTTCTTGGTGGCCCTAATGCTCTAATCTTCTTGTTTATGCTGTGTTAATTTTAAATGTAAGTCAAATTGGCATAATACAAACAAAATATCAGCGTCCATAATTATATTTATTTCCATGAAGGTCTTGGATTCCCAAAAGATCTCATAGATTATAGAAAAAAAATGAATGGATGAAGCACTATGTTTTATTAGCAAATCACGAATTGTTCATATAAGCTAGGAAATGCGGGAATCAAGAGGATTGGATGTTAGCTAGAATAAGTTCACATCCTCTGATTGGCTTCACTCACTGTTGCAGTCATTCTATCGAAGATAAATTTGTCTTTTGATCAGAATGGGAAGTTCCTTATGCAACATATATTTCTCCTAAAGGCCTGTAACATATGTTCAAAATATCAAATGTGATAATTGGTCCAAAATTTTAGTGATACATGCACTGCAAAATATATATGCTTTGCGTATTACTTATAATATCATTTATTATACTTCTTTATGTCTTTCAGTATAGGTGGGTTTTTCCTTCCATTCAATCATGTCTGATTTGGCAAGATTTTTCAGAAGTGGGTTTACCCAGTTGGCTTCATGCTGGCACATACTGTATATCTGTGTGTGCTTGTGTGTGTGTGTATGTGCGCACACACTCACAGACACACTCACAGACACACACACTTTGTATTAGTAATCTGTTCAATCAAGCATGTAGAAATTACTCAGGTCCAAAATTTGATAACAAGGTTATACCCAATAAAACTCAGGAAAAATATTGATAGAAAATCTACCTGACTGTCTTACCTTCTACTGAATTACATCAGGAGAAAATTCCTTGCTTTTATTCTCTTCCATTTTTCCCTGCTGATGTTTTGTATAATTGGTTGTTATCCAATGTTGTTATTTATTAATTTTTATTGTCAATAACTAATGATTTATCTAAGTTTCAGACTGAAAAGCCCTCAAATTTAGTGATATGAAAAACTATTAGAGCATTGTAGTTTAAAATTGATTTGGCCAAATTTATTTTTAATCAACATTTCTGGATTTTCTGGCACTTAAATCAATTTTGTCTGATTTATGTTATGATTTCTTTGACAATTTTGTCCATGATGCTGTAAAGATGAATGGAATTATATCAGTTATATATTATACATGTTTCAAGTATCCTAACAGAACATATGTTCACTTACCTTCATTCTTTTACATACTGTAGATCTGAAGAATAATTTGTTATGTTCTGATTGAATTTCATGTTCTGCATATTTTTTGCATTCAGAAAGTAATATGATGTTAATGCCACCAAGAAAGGTTCAATTACTTAGCGCTTATTAGCTATAATTACTATAATCCTAATAATAATAACAGTATGGCAATTAATTAATTAAAAAACTGGCACATAATGTGTATAATTTTTCTAAAAAACAAGCAAGTGCTTATAGCTGAACCTTTATGTTTTAATCTTACTGTCCTGCAACCCCTTGACTTTTATTTCTATTGTTCATTCTGAACATTGTGTTTTGTTAGAAGAACTTCTTTCTTCTTACAATATTTTGCTTAAAAAGCTCTTTATGTCAAGTGCTATATAAAATAAGTAAATTATTGGAGATCTATTTGTAAATTTGGAATATTTATATATTACTTATTTGACAATTGATTCCTTAAGTAAATGAAATATTAGTTAACAAGCTTAGCCGGACAGCAAAATGAAAACTGGATTTAAACAGGTTTGCCATAAAACAACAAACCAACCCTCTCTGCACTGTAATATATCAAACACAATCCAGTTCATGAGCTTTCACAGGTATTGCACTGTAGCTTCACTCTCTCTGTCCAACCAGTGGTCAAGATGAATACTATGTATACTTTTGAGAGCAGGCAACAGAATTTCATTTTTAATGTGTGCCAATGGGCCCACAGTAAAAAAAATGACAATAAAGATTATCAATATCTATCTATCTATCTATCTATCTATCTATCTATCTATCTATCTATCTATCTATCTATCTATCTATCTATCTATCTATCTAACTAGCTATCTACCTATCCATCTACCTATCTGTCATCTATCATGTACATTTATTTATTTTATTTATTTATTTATTTGGTTTGTCAATCGCTTACAAGATAACAGGTATAAGTATAAACATAGTTATGAATATATGAGATGGATATGTATAAGAAAAATAAAAGAAACAATAGGACAGGGACGGTAGGCACATTGGTGCGCTTATGCACACCCCCTACAGACCTCTTAGGAAAGGGGTGAGGTCAATAGTAGACAGTCTTTTTGGGGTTTGGGGAAGAAACCACAGAGTTAGGTAGGGTATTCCAGACATTGACCACTCTGTTGCTGAAAACATATTTCATGCGGTTAACCTTGAGTTTGTATCTATTGTGTGCTCTTGTATTGTTATGGTTGAAGCTGAAGTATTCATTTACAGGTAGGATGTTGCAATATATGATTTTATATACTGTATTTAGATCGGACCGAAGGCGGTGTAGTTCTAGGTTTCTAGGTCTAGAGTTTCAAGTCATGCACATTGTTTAGAGCTTCTGTTGACAATACCAAGCTAGATCATACTCATTTAATTAAAAGTGCCTTTTTATGTTCCATGAAAGAGGTATAGTTTCCATTAAGACATATCTAGGACAATATCTCCTTCTTTTCACATTGATTCCAAAGCAAATCAGATTATGATCAGGAGGCTGAGCAATCAGGCGTCAACTAACTAGAGTTGGTTGGAAAATGGACTGGTATGTACGTTTTAAATAAAGAAATAAAATATGCCACTTCCTTCATTTCTACCTTTTAAGATGGAGACAAAAAATCCCTGTCATGCATTGATTCTTTCTTCACTTATTTATATATTAATAAAATTTATATAGCCATTCATTTCATTAGAGACTTTCAGACTAGTTTTAGACTTCTTATTGTCTTTCAGGTATGCTTAGTCTGATACAATCATTGGAAAGAACAATAATAAAAGTCTTGGAACAATTTTTCAAAATGATACAATATACAGAAAATCTTGACTGGCAATCCTACAAATATTTAATAGAGAATAATTAAAGAACCAACAGGATTAATTATATTTATACATCTATTGATAGATCAGAATAATTGTTTGAATAAACATATATGCATATATCCAAATTTCCCCTTACAGAAACAATTCACCAGCAATAACTGTGCTAATTACACTTTAGAATTGTTATTAATTGTAAAAGATAGGGATTTGGCCCTTTGACAGGTTATTAGTAGATGTCTAAAATAAATGAGCAGCATAAAGGTCCAGTCTTGATTACAGCACTGCAAACTCTTTATTGTAGTAAAGTTTGTGTATGTTTTATGTTTATTGATTTATAGTCAGCCTTTTCTTAAGGATCTCAGTTTGACTTCCTGTCATTTTTCTCATAGAAGAAACTATAAAGTAGATTAAAATTTCAATAGTTTGTTTCTCTATCTGTTCCAAATTGCAGTTTGTCCATTGTATATCTATTCAATTCATATCACTTTTTAAAAAAATATTAAACTTATTTGCCACCCATCTCACATTCAAACTGATTCTGAGCAGCTTACAATGTGATGGTTTCTTAACTGTAGTTAACTTTATTCCAATGTACCCAGAATCTTAGATAAACTGTGATATTTCAGATGAATACTTCCACATTATTATTATTATTATTATTATTATTTCAATTTATATACCGCCCTTCTCCCGAAGGATTTAGGGCAGTGCACAGCCAACTAAAACAATACATATAAAAAAGTTAAAACAGAATTAAATATGGGCTGCTCCCAGATCTAAAACCCCCAATACTAAAACCATAATTAAAACCCAATTTAAAATCAGCCCAGGCCAGCCTGCTCAAAGAGCCAGGTCTTCAAATCACGCCTGAACACCCTCAGGTCGGTGGTCGTTCTCAACTCTGGGGGGAGCCCATTCCAGAGAGCAGGTGCCCCAATAGAGAAGGCCCTATTCCTCGGGGTCACCAGGCGGCACATGGAAGCTGTCGGGACCCGGAGGAGGCCTTCCCTGTGGGAGTACACCGGATGGTGGGAGACAACTGGCAGAACGTGGTCTTGCAAATAACCTGGTTTGATGCCATGGAGCGCTTTAAAGGTCAAAGCCAAAACCTTAAAGTGCACCCGGAAAGCCACCAGCAACCAATGCAGCTCGCGCAGGAGAGGCGTCACATGAGAGCTTCTAGACGCACCCATAACCACCTGTGCGGTCGCATTTTGCACCAGTTGAAGCCTCCGGGTGCTCCCCACAGGGAGCCCCATGTAGAGGGCATTATAGTAATCCAGGCAGGAGGTGACCAGGGCATGAGTGACCGTGCGTAAGGTGTCCCGATCTAGAAAGAACCGCAACTGGTGCATCAGGCGAACCTGATGAAAAGCTCCCCTGGAGACGGCCGTAATATGATCTTCCAATGACAGCCGGGCATCCAGGAGGACACCTAGATTGCAAGCCCCCTCTCACCCCCAATAGCCAGTGACAGAGTCAGCTGACCATATCGGGACGCCGGAAACCACAGCCACTCAGTCTTGGAAGGGTTGAGTCGAAGCCTGTTCCTGCCCATCCAATTCTGCACGGCCTCCAGGCACCGGGACATAACCTCCACAGCATCGTTGGGGTGGTTTGGGGTAGAGATGTAGAGCTGAGTGTCATCCGCATAAAGATGACATTTTACCCCAAAACCACGGATGATCTCCCCCAGCGCCTTCACATAAATGTTGAACAAGAGAGGGGAGAGGACTGACCCCTGAGGCACCCCACAAATGAGGGGCTTAGGGGTGGACCTCTCCCCCCTCGTCAACACAAATTGCAAGCGGTCAGAGAGGAAGGAGGAGAATCACCGCAAGATGGTACCTCCAATTCCCAACCCCTCCAACCACTGCAATAAGATACTATGGTCGATAGTATCAAAAGCCGCCAAGAAAAGGGATCTAAATACGTCGCTTCCTCCAGGTACTGAGGGAGCTGAGATGCTACCACACTCTCCACAACCTTCGCCATAAAGTGGAGGTTGGAGACTGGACGATAGTTATTCAAAAGCGCTGGGTCCAGGGCAGGCTTCTTGAGGAGAAGCCGCACCACCACCATTTTCAGCCCCCTCCCTCAACGAAGCGTTGACAATCCCCTGGAGCCAGCCTCGTGTCACCTCATCAGAGGTAGAAACCAACCAGTAGGGGCACGGGTCCAACAAACATGTGGTGGTGTTCAGTCGCCCCAGCAACCTGTCCATGCCCTCGGCGGTCACAGGATAGAACTCCTCCCAGATAACCATCTGAAGACTTGCCCCAGCCACCTCCCCCAGGACCACCCAACTGGAGTCCAGCTCATCCCGAATCTGAGCAATTTTATCATGCAGAAATCAGGAAAACTCCTCTGCCCTGCAAGAGGTCCTCCCGCGCTCTCGGCTCAAGCAGGGAGCAGGTCACTCTAAACAGGGCGGCAAGCTGATTTTCTGCCGATGCAATAAAGGCGGAGAAGTGTGAACGCTTTGCCGCCTCTATCGCCACTAGGTAGGTCCTAATTTAGGACCTCACCTGTGTCCGGTCAGATTTGGTGCGACTGGTCCTCCAGGCGCCTTCCAGACGTCTTTTCCGGCACTTCATCTCCCTCAGCTTCTCTGTAAACCACGGAGCTAGATGGGATCTGTGCCGAGTTAGAGGTCGCAAAGGCACAACTCAGTTGAGACCCTCAGCAGCCAACCTATCCCAGGTGGCCACTAAGTCTTCAGACTCTGTGAGTCAGAGTCTCAGGAAATGGCCCAAGCTCCGTCTGGAACCGTTCAGGATCCATCAGGTGCCTGGGGCAGAACCATCTCCTCGGTTCCGCCTCCCTGTGGTGGAGGGTGCTGGCACAGAAGTCAAGCCTAAGAAGAGAATGATCGGACCATGACAAGGGTTTTATAACTAGATCCCCAAAACTACGATCATTCAACCACTGAGCAGAGATAAAAATCAAGTCCAGCGTGTGTCCCCCCGTGTGAGTGGGGCCAGAAACTAATTGGGTCGGGTCCATGGCTGCCGTGGAAGCCATGAACTCCCGAGTCACCCCAGAGGTTTCACCGAGCGAAGGCAGGTTGAAATCCCCCATGACTAAAAGCCTAGGGGTCTCAACCGCCAGCCCGGCTATCACCTCAAGGAGCCCGGGCAGGGCTGATGACACATGGCAGGGAGCCAGGTATGTTATCAAAAGGCCCATCTGAACCCCCTAACCCCACTTCACAAAGAGGGACTCACAGCCAGCCGTCTGAGGAACAGTGGCCTCCCTAGGACAAAGAACTTCTTTAATAATGGCCACCCCCCCACACACCCCTACCTTGGGACCTTGGCCGATGAAATGCATGGAAACCTGGTGGGCACATCTGACCCAGAGGAACACCACCCTCTGGGCCCAACCAGGTTTCGGTAATACCTACCAGGTCCGCACCCTCCTCCTGAATAAGATCGTAAATCAGGGGGGCCTTGTTAACAGCGGACCTGGCATTGCACAACGCCAGCCGGGTACCCATCAGGAGACAAAAGTATTATGATAAATTATAATAGCACAAAGGAATTCTTTTGCTAAAAATTCCATTTGTCTACCATCCTTTTCCATGACTCTCAGGCAGGGGTGGGATCCTACAGGTTCGCACCTATTCACTAGAACCAGTTGTTAACATTCTAAGCAGTTCAGAGAACCGGTTGTTAGAAGAAATTACTGAGCTAATCCTGTAAGGAAGGCAGGAAGGAAACATTCTGGTGTTGCTTACAGAAACTGCCTCTCCATTAACCCTTATTACATTCTTGGCAGGACTAGACTTCCTGTCTCAGGAACGTCTCTGGAGTTTTTTTTCCTTCCTTTGCTGGTACTTTGCTTGTGTGGAGTGACCATTCAAAGTTACAATGGCATTGAAAAAAGTGACCTATGACCATTTTTCACACTTACGACTGTTGCAGCATCCCCACAGTCATGAGAAGCCAGGCAAGGAGATGTGTGCCTCGATGTGAATGATATTGAGTTGGCCACACCTAGCCAGTCACATGACCACCAAGCCTTGCCCACCAACTAAGCCACGCCCATAGAACCAGTTGTTAAAAAATTTGAATCCCACCCCTGCTCTCAGGCTATTTTTTTTTAATGGCTGTCCAATGTCTTAATGATAACGTTCAGCCATGGTTGCAGCAAAATTATGATCACACTAAAGTGATTATTGCATGCATTGACCATGCCAGAATTACATAGTTAAATCCCAATTTCTGACCCAAGTACATAAACTATAGTATTTGCATGCAGAAGTCATCACTCATGTTTTGTCCTTCGCCCACTTCCCCCTGAGATAGCCATGGTTGCAATATGACATGAATTATTCCTTATACATACAACTACCCTGATGGGTCACAATGCTTTCTCAATGATTGGTTCTCATCTTTCACACTGCCAGCTGTCATGTAAGTACGTTAAGTGATGGACATTCATGCCTAATCCTCCATGAGAAAAGTTTCTTATGAAAAAAATGTGACAGAAATGCATTTTTGTATTTTAAAATTCCCATCTCATTCATCGATAGTTTTTATTCATCACTGCTCAGTAAAGTTATCAGTAAGCTTCTTTCGTCCTAAACAGCTGCAAAAACTCAATAAAGAGTAAATGCAAATAATAGAAGCAATAATTTTTCTATGTCGTGACATAAAGGTATTGCCTGGTTAAGAAGAAAAGTAAAAAGAGAATTGGTTTGCTCCAAACTCTTTCCTTAAATTATAAATAGGGCATTCTGTTGAATTTCACTGCTTTTATAAAATATTTATTCTTCCCTGTTTACCAAGCAATTCATACTCAGCTCATGCTTTCCATTGAGGACTGACTCTGGTAATAAAGAGCAGAATATCAAAATTAGGAAAAAGAAAATGAAGTATTGTTAAGAGGATAAGAAATATGTGGAAAGAAACTATTTAGTAAGGGGAAATTAAAGCTTAACATGATACGTGCTGTAATATCTTCCAGAGGACTGGAATAGTTAAAGAGATGATTAATATATAAAATGATTGGACTGTAGCAAAGAATGTAAACAGAACAAATACATTCTTCCATATAGCCTTATGCAAAGCTACTATTTTACACAATGTTTGCTTCCTTCTAAGATGTCTGAAAGTACATTGCCATTAACAAACATAAGAGAAAATATTTGAAAAATCTATACTCTTTCTTCTTCTTCTTTTCTTATATTCAACATCAAATCATTTACATGGACTATAAAGCCGCTGTTGAAATTTCTATTGAGGCTCCCTCTCTCCTTTAATGCTGAAGCTATATGAGGCATACAATTGTTATGGATCTTTATCCTTGACTTAAAACTAAACTGAGGATTTTGCCTGAAGTGCAAATAAAAAAGTATTTGAGGCTGCACTTCTGCATAGCTTTGTAGAAATGAGTCCCATTACGTTTACAAAAATTTAATTCTCAGGAGACATATATAGAACTCTAATGTGAATCTTCTATTTGTTCTGGGTGTCAGCAACACTATTCCCCTTGGCACCATGGTGTCTGCCACATTTCTAAATAATATCCTTTCTCAGATAGACATGCACACAAAACATATATGTTGTAAGTCTGGACTTGCTTAGGATGGTTCTCTCTCTGTGTGTGTCCCTCCCTCCCTCATCTACTGTATCTTTCTTTCTTTCTTTCTTTCTTTCTTTCTTTCTTTCTTTCTTTCTTTCTTTCTTTCTTTCTTTCTTTCTTTCTTTCTTTCTTTCTTTCTTTCCTTCTTTCTTTCTTTCTGTCTGTCTGTCTGTCTATCTATCTATCTATCTATCTATCTATCTATCTATCTATCTATCTATCTATCATCTATCTATCTCTCTATCTATCATCTATCTATCTATCTATCTCTCTATCTATCATCTCTCTCTCTCTCTCTCTCTCTCTCTCTCTCTCTCTCTCTCTCTCTATCTCTCTATCTCTCTATCTATCATCTATCTATCTATCTATCTATCTCTCTATCTATCTATCTATCTATCTATCTATCTCTCTATCTATCATCTATCTATCTATCTATCTCTCTATCTATCTATCTATTTTATTATTGCCTTGTCTCCTGAGTGTAAAGTTGGAGTGAAACTGCTTAAGAAATCTAGATTTCAACCTCTCCTGCCACTTTCTGCATTGCTGTTGTCTTTGACAAGTTGTTCTGTCCAAATAGCAGTTACTTTGGCCCCTGATTTCCTGCTTGGGGGCAAGATCATCCTGTCAATGAAGAATAGAAAATGGAGTTTTGAAAAACTTGTAATGGGAAAATGAACTCTAAAAGTAAACTGATCACAATATTGATACATAAAATCCATCATAAATAGCAGAGAATATAGTCTCGTCTATGAATATACGTAATATGTTAATAATATACAGGATAATATTTTTGAGGATGACGATCAGGCTAGTATAAATAGCTAGGAAATAGGATTGGCCATAGGGTTACAGGAAATGTACTAATGCACTGGATCCCCAAGTAGCCATCCAATACATTTTGCTTTGGTGGTAGACATCCTTTGGTATCTTCCCCAGATACTCTGATTTTAGAATCTTCCATGTCTTTCTCTATCAGATTTATTTATTTTATTCATTTATTTGATTTGTCAACGCTTACAAGATAATAGGTATAAGTATCACCCATCCCCTCCCACTTGTGATTGTAGGACTGTAACTTTGTCCCTTGTATCCTTACGATTTATATTGACTGTTTCCTAGTATGATTTGATTGTTGATTGTACCCTATGATTATCATTAAGTGTTGTACATTATGATTCTTGATTCTTAACGAATGTATCTTTTCTTTATGTATACTGAGAGTATTTACACCAAAACAAATTCCTTCTGTGTCCAATCACACTTAGCCAATACAGTATTCTATTCTATTCTATTCTATTCTATTCTATTCTATTCTATTCTATTCTATTCTATTCTATTCTATTCTATTCTACTCTATTCTATTCTATTCATTGACTGTTTCCTAGTATGATTCAACTGCTTATTGTCCCCTGTGACTATCATTAAGTGTTATACCTGATGATTCTTGACTCCTGATGAATGTATCTTTTCTTTATGTATAATGAGAGTATTTACACCAAGACAAATTCCTAGTGTGTCCAATCACACTTGGCCAATAAACTATTCTATTCTATTCTATTCTATTCTATTCTATTCTATTCTATTCTATTCTATTCTATTCTATTCTATTTATCGACTGTTTCCTAGTATGATTCAACTGCTTATTGTCGCCTGTGACTATCAGTAAGTGTTGTACCTTACAATTCTCGACTCCTGATGAATGTATCTTTTCTTTTATGTGCACCAAGACAAATTCCTTGTGGGTCCAATCACACTTGGCAAATAAAGAATTCTATTCTATAAACATGAGTAAGAATACAGGAATTAGGTATGAATAAATGGGGACAATAGGACAGGGACGGTAGGCACGATGGTGCACTTATGTGATTTAAACATATCCCGAGAATAAAATCACTTATCATCATGTCTGTAGAGATTCTCAGTCATCCAGGTCATGGTTGTCCCAAAGGTACTTTCTTGTTTTTTTTCTTTTCTTTTGAAGACATTTCACTTCTTATCGAAGAAGCTTCTTCAGCTCTGATGGGATAGTGGGGAATGAAAGGATTTATATTCCTTGCAGACAGATGATCATTTGCATCCTTTTAGAGTGTCTTTGAAGCACTTGGAGGTTTATCTGTATCCTCAGGGTCACCTAAGTATTGCAGACTACAGGAACAAGGAGCCTTGCTCAGGTGACCCTGAGGACAGATAAACGCATAAAAAAATTAAATCGTGTGTTTACTCATCGTTGTACATGTAAAAATATCTTTAATATTTTGTCCCATTAATTTATCCGAACTGACTTTTTTGTGATTACAAATATCCTGAACACTTGCAAAAGAAACAACCAAGAAGAGAAGCAGGATATCCAATCTGCTTCAAACCACTTTTGGGTTATATTCAGCTTGCTGAAAGCTTGTTACACTCCAGAATAGTATTCAGTATTGGATTTAGCAGATATATTTTGATGCCAAATGGAGCTTTGTCTCAAGAGATAGGAACTCACTGACACAGTCACAGAAAAATATTGCCCTTGTAATAACTAGCACTTATGGAGTTCACTGTCATTGTGGTTTCTAAGCCTGCTCTACTGGGATTATAGATAGTTTAAAGCTATTGAGCCAAGTAGAGTTGCTAAATTCAAGATTCTTTTGGTTACTTTTCTCTAGTCCAGCTTGTTCAAATAATGAACATCATCGTGGTTTTCCTGAAAAAAATGGAAACTAATTAACTTAACCTTTAAAAAAAAAATCATTCTGGATAAACCATTTTATAAATTAATCCCATTGTTTTGAATGATGTTCTTCTTTAGTGCCTATATAACTCAATTCTCTATCTAGGGAATATTGCAGTTTTCAAGTATCTATAGGCTGTCTTTCCTTTATTTTTTTACCAAGCTATACAGGTAGTCCTCAACTTATAACTGACCATTTGAAGTTACAACTGACTGGGTGATTATAAAAGTTCAGTTCCTACATTGTTTAAATTAAAGTCTGTTGCATCATCTAAAATAGGAGCTATTTCACTTGATTTTTTTTGTGGCGGCTTTTGAAATGTTGCTTGCTGTTTCTATGTTTTCTTTGCTATGTGCATTATGTCTATATTTTTTTTAATTATTTCTTTTTATTTATCTTATTTCTCTTTATGGCACATCTGTCATACTATTATTAGCTTTGTTGTCAGAGTACAACATGTGTACAATGAGATTGGCTGAGCCTCCCTTCGTGCACTCCCCCCCCCAAACACAACTCATAGTGAGGACAGAGGTCCCTAACCCAGTCCCAATCTTATTACACTATGTGACCTTGTTGCACAACACACCAGCCCTGCAAGTCTATCATACTATGTTGACATTAAGTTATTTTCCATTCAGAAGTCTGACAGCCCATGGGTAGAACTATTCTTCGGCCTGTTGGTGTGGCTGGCTATGTTTCTATACCTCCTACCCGATGATAGGAAAGTGAAAAAGTGCTGACTGGGGTGTGAGTTATCCCTGAGTATTTTATTTATTTATTTATTTATATTTTTACTTTTATTTATTTATTTTTGTCAATTGATTACAAGATAATAGGTATAAGTAAAAACATAGTTATGAATACATGGATACATATAAGAAAAATTTAAAAAAATAAAAGAAACAATAGGACAGGGATGGTAGGCACATTGGTACACTGATGCACACCCCCTACACAGGGGTGGGATTCTACCAATTCGCACCTATTCGCTAGAACCGTTGTTAACATTCTAAGCAGTTCGGAGAACCGGTTGTTAGAAGAAATTACTGGCCTAATCCTGTAAGGAAGGCAGGAAGGAAACGTGGTGTTGCTTACAGATATTGCCTCTCCGTTAACCCTTATTACATTCTTGGCAGGACTAGACTTCCTGTCTCAGGAACTTGTCTGGAGTTTTTTTCCCCTCCTTGTTGGTACTTTGCTTGTGTGGAGTGACCATTCAAAGTTACAATGGCACTGAAAAAAGTGACTTATGACTCTTTTTCACATTTACAACTGTAGCAGCATCCCCACAGTCATGAGAGGCCAGGCAAGGAGATGCGTGCCTCGATGTGAGTGATATTGAGTTGGCCATGCCCAGCCTATAACATGACCACCAAGCCATGCCCACCACCTAAGCCATGCCCACAGAACCGGTTGTTAAAAATTTTGAATCCCACCCCTGCCCCTACAGACCTCTTAGGAAAGGGGTGAGGTCAATAGTAGCCAGTCCTTAAGGTTAAAGTTTTTGGGGTTTGGGGAAGAAACCACAGTCAGATAGAATATTCCAAACATTGACCACTGTTGCTGAAGTCATATTTCCTGCAAATTTTGACAAATTTTCTTCACTCTTCTAAGGAAACGGGCCCCAGCAATGTCATCTAATGGTATCAGGGAACAGCCCACGATGTTTTGTGCTGTGCTCATCACCCTCTGTAATGTCTTTCTACCCGCGGCTGTCAAGCCAGCATACCACACCGTAATGAAATATGAGAGGATGCTTTCTATTGTGGATCAGTAAAAGGAGGTCATCAGTCATAGTTCCACTTTATTCTTTCGCAAGACCCTAAGGAAATGGAGCAACTGTTGGGCCTTTCTGGACACCTGGGTTGTGTTGTTTTTCCAGGTGAGATCTTTGCTGAGGTAGACTCCCAGGATTTTAAAGGAGGAAACTCTCTCCGCACAGGCCCCCCTCGATGTAAAGTGGGGGGGTTCCTCTCTCTTCTTCCTACATACATACATACTAGTAACTCATTCACATCAAAATGGGTCTTTTTCCAATTTTAATTGCCATTGAACTTTTATAAAATATTTTTTTCTTCTGAGTAGCTTTTTATGCAACTGGCATCAATATAAAAATTGGTTTGCCTTAGCCTTCTTCTGGGGCATTCCAATATAGCTAGCAGCAGGGGTGGGATTCTACCAGTTCTGTCCAGCTCTGTAGAACCGGTAGCTCTGAAGAGCATCAGACATAGAACCGGTTCTATGTCTGCTGCTGTTTTGCCCACATGCCCACCTGGGCTCTTACCTGACCTTTATTCCCCGCTTTTTCAACCTCAGCTGCCATGCGAGGCACAGCAGCGGTTGAAAAAGCAGGAAAAAAGTGCTTTCTCAAACATTGCTTCCCTGCACGCAACACTGCTCAGCTGTCCAGGCAGCAAGCTGATGAAGATTTACACACACGCACAGCGTGCAGGAAAGCACATCGTAAATCACCAAACCAGTAGTTAACCGTCTTGGATCCCACCCCAGACTAGCAGCCCAGAATTTTCAACTACTCCTTACCCAGTTGCTAACTACAGTTGAGCCTAGTTAGGTTTCAAGTTCAGACAGCATTCAAGGACAGTTGGTCCTTACTTACAGCTGAGATTGAAACATTGCTAACCAGTATAGTTGTTAAGTGAGTCACATCCAATTTAACAAATGCTTGGTCATTGAGTGAATCACCGCAATCATTAAGTGACTCACCTGGTCATTAAGCAAATGCAGCTTCCCTATTGACTCGATTTGTCAGAAGCCTCCTGGGAAGGTTGCAAATGATTGGTAATCACATGACCTCAGGATGCTGCAACTGTCTTGAGTAGATGCCACCTGCCAAGCACTCAAATTTTGATCATGTGACCTTAGTGGTACTACCACAGTCCGAAGTGTCACTTTTGGTTTAAATGGTCACTAGATGAATTTTTGGGAGTCAAGGTCTACAGGTAGACTCTGGTCCTTTGCTGAGGCATTGCACCACTGACAGATACGTATATTTTAAACTCCCTCCCTCCTTTTCCTTCTCCCTTTCTCTGTTTCTCTGTCTCTCTCCCTTTCTCCCCTGATCTGATTACTAATATTTCATATCTATATTCACAATTTTAGGGCAATCATTTCTGTAGTAAAATGGGGGGATGGGGGGGAATGCCACACATCTCACCACAATGTTGCAGTAGGGATTTTCCTTCCAATTAAAAATGAAAATGGAATATGAAAGAGCCACAAAATGCTCAGATATTTATAGATACGGGTACAAAGGAAGACAAGGATACGTTTTTTTACTAGTTGTTGTTATATACCAGGGGTCTTCAAACTCCAGAGCTTTAAGACTTGTGGACTTCCACACCCAGAATTCCTCCTCCAGTCATGTTAAGCCAAGTTTGAAGACCCTTGTTATATGCTCTACATCCAGCTTGATACTTAAACAATATTTTGACCTCTTGAATTGTAATTTGTCCATTACAATTGTTGAAAGTAGAGATACAAACTTTCAATCAATGGAAAACATATGATGATTATATATTAGAAGGAATAGAATAGAATAGAATAGAATAGAATAGAATACTTTATTGGCCAAGTGTGATTGGACACACAAGGAATTTGTCTTGGTGTAAATTCTCTCAGTATACATAAAGAAAAGGTATATTCGTTAAGAATCAAGAATCATAATGATAGTCATAGGTAAGATCAACAATCAAATCACACCAGGAAACAGTCAATATAAATCATAAGGATACAAGCAACAAAGTTACAGTCCTATCTTAAAACCCTATTTGATAGCCCATGGCCTATCAGATGGTTTCATCTGTAGACAGAACTGTAGAATTTCAATTGCCCTCTGATTACTTTGTTTTTCTGTGAGGTTGGAATAGTCAAAATAATCCATTTAATATGATGTGTGAATGCCATGGAAAAGCGAAGTGTTATTTCTTTGTTAACAAAATACTTGTACAAAAAGCACTTTTCAATATCTAAAAAAGCGGCTGAGGAGAATTGCAAATAGGGTCTCTCCTGTGTCCAATCGGTGGCTGGAATGAATCTGTTTATCTTTTTTCCTTAATGAGGAATTGATGATTTTTCTTATCTCTACTGGAATCATCAGTTGTTTGCCCTCTAGGAAGTCTTTGATTACAAAGGGACTGATAATCTTCCTACTGATTGGAGATCATCATTTGCTTGACCTCTGGATTTATCACTGCCACTGGAGGACTAACAACCTTCTGTTACTGAATGTCTCACCCTCAGATACTGTTTCTCACTCAAAAATATGCACTCCAGAGCTGATATTCAGCTAGTTCTGACCAGTTCTGGAGAACCGGTAGCGGAAATTTTGCGTAGTTTTGAGAACCATCAAATACCACCTCTGACTGGAGATTTACAGTATCCTTCCCCTGCCACGGCCACCAAGCCATGCCCACAGAACTGGTAGTAAAAAAATTTGAATCCCACACTGATGCACTCCTTCCTTCAGACATCACATGTCACAAACATCCAGATCACTATCTTCTCTGAGTAAATTGTATGCATAACTTGAGATCGGGTTTTACTATTCATTCTTCACCTTAACTTGCTAAGTGATTACGAAATTAAGCACCTCAAGTTTGGAAAGTAAAAAAGAATCATTCATCACCTTAAGCGAAGGGGAAAAGGGAAAAAAAACATGGATGGACAGTGTGATTTTCTAAGATAACCTGGTGTATTCAAATTGTAGGCTGTTCCTATGATTTCACCAACTGTTGCAAAATCTCTTTGTGTTTAGCTAAATTCATTGCATTTACCTTCATATCTTGACTTTCTGCGGAAATCCTATTGAAAAGAGAACAAAACAAATTAGTTCAAAATATCATTGCAACGTTCTTTATAATTAATGTAATTAATCATTTATGCTTTCAAACAATGTTAAATAAATACTGCCAAGTCACTCTACTAAATTCTTTGCTTATGAATTATTCATGCAAGGGGAAAATTGTACTAAAATTTTAAAATATTGAATATATCAGTATTTTGTTGAACAGCTCTGTTTCAAAACTACAGCATTACTAAAGTATCTTTGATTTTACTGATATCTTCAGTTTCCATTTAATATTCTACATGTAGATATATATAAGAAGATAATATAGAGATGTTTCCCTTCATCAGTTTTATAACATTGTATGCGATTGGCTGGGCTGATAGATTACAAGTCCTATTGAGCTCTATTCTTATACCTATATGTGGTTGATTGATTCTATACAAGGTTTAACTTCTTATACTATACTAAAGGAGACTTAACTGAAGAGCAAACTTAATACATATTCATTTAAGATAAAAATACAATTTAGAAAAAGTCCATTCTGAAAACACACATTTCAGTTTCTATATTTTAATTATGCTGCTTTTATTATTAAAGTTATGCAAAGTGCAAATTTATTTATCTCTTTTATTCCCTCATTTTTGTGTAAATGTTTGTTACGCTAATTTTTTGACCAAATCGTAATCCATTAAACAAAACTAGTGAAGGGCATATGTAATAATGACATTTTTGATCTTACAAGGCGAATTTTACAGATTAGAAAATATGTTTGAGAAAAAGGTTTTATTGCAAAATAAAAATGGGAAAATGAGCAGCTGTCCCAGCATTTGAACTTCTGTTGCTTTTGGAGTGCAGTGGTTAAATTTTGTAAGATCATTTTATTTCAAGTTTATTTCATCTTGTGCTACTTGAATCTTTTCTTGCCAAATATCTTGCTTTTTCTACAAACTTGACAGGAGCAAGAGAGCATGTCTGAAGTATATTTTGAAATCTGGTCTTGCTGAGATCCCTAAGGATATGGTTTGCCTCTTCTGGATACTGAAAATAAATGCTAAAATGTCATAACCCACAACTTCCAGGCATACCGAAGTGCTGACCTCTGTTGAACATTTCAAACACATTACACTTGAATTAGCAAGACTTTTTTTTTACAACTGTTGCTTTGCAAAATGTGTTGAAAGAAGCTAGGCTGGATGCAAAGAATATTTTAATAGCATTTCTAGACTGTAGCTTCTGTTTTAATATTCAAGTGTCTTTTTACTTAAAATGGATTATAGGATAGTATTCTTAAAAAAAAAAAAATAGACGGCATATGTGTTTTTCCTAGCTTATAAACCACATTATAATCCTCAATACAAAAAGTATGTTTTATTTAATTTGACACACTCAAAACAACTGAACTAGTACATACCTTCTTGTTGTTTAGCAACTAAAGGAACATCTATAAGCAAAGAAAAAAACCTTTACTTATATCTCAAAATAATATTTTTTTTGTGTGTGAATTCATTTAAACATGTATATATGCATCAGGGGTGGGATTATATTGGTTCGGATCAGTTCATGAGAACTGGATGTTAAATTTGCATCTGGTTCACTGAACCAATATTTGAACCAACCAGCTGGCCCCACCCACCCGGCCCCACCCCTCCCAGGATTCTCCACACAGCCCATTTTTTTAAAAAAAATAAAGTTTTATTGGGTTTTAACAAAACATAACAAATAAAACATCTTATTTGAGTACAGCAAGATTCCAGGTTATCACATTTCCATATAGATACAATTTCATATGCATATTCATCTTATGTGTTCAACTTCATATCTTATCACTCTTTTTCCAGCTTCTCACTACAGTATTTCTCCCTTAATTTTCTTTTATAGTTATCTCATTTTCTCCTTATTCAATTGCATTTCTTTTGGCTAAATTTCTATTTTTTTTTATTCTTATACTTTGGTCTGTCTTGCTTACAATTTCATATGTTCTCTTCCAGCATTATTAAAAGGCAAAATTCCCCCTATGATTGCCAATCAGAGTGTAACACACAACCCATTTTTGATGCAGGTAAGTGTGGAGGCTCTGGGACCGGGGAAAATTCCAGAAGTCCAGAAATGGGCCTGTTTTTGCCCTCCCAGAGGCCTGAGGGAAGCCTCCGTACCCTTGGGAAGGCAAAAAATAGCCCTACCAGAAGTTGCAAAATGGGCCTCTTTCCAGCTTCCAGGGGCCTCCAGAGCCCAGGGGAAGCCATTTTTGTCCTTCCATAGGCCCAAGGAAAGCCTCTGGACCCTTAGGAAGGTGAAAAACGGCCCACCCACCAACTGGGCAACGGTTGCTGGGATCTTTGAATCCCACCCCCGATATGCATGCATCAGGGTATGCCCATTACATTAAACAGTGGTAATTTAAATTAGGATTTATTTCATGAGTATAATTCAGTTCTTTCTTGATTCACCTCATCTCTATTCTCAACATATTAATTTGCATATGTGGACCAGTTTTGTTGGAAATGAATCCAAATGACAAAAACTTGGATCGGTGAAAACACAGCGATTTTATTTTGTTAAGCTGTCTGCAAAGAGCGGGGGATCTCAACGTGAAGTTTGAGGCCAGGACCACACCTCAGATTTCAATACATTACATTTTATAGTCCTTCTATCCCAACGCCCCCCCCCCACGCCCCTCCTACATCGGCCCAGTGACCGAGCACAGCTAACCCGAGATGCCTTATGGGAGACCACATCTCCTTTGATACCTCCCAATGTCCTCCCATCACATCTTATCTTTCTTGGCATTAAAGAATGTCCCTTCAGCAGGGCCCCTTTTCTAATGGTCTGAGAACAAAGAAATATCTATTCCTAACACCACACTTGTTACATATTAATGTTACATTCAGCACTTCTTATATGCATTTCTGATATCTATGCAAAGTAAAAGTAAGCTGATGTTTTGAAAAACAAAATCTAACTTTAAAGAAAGTTAGGGCAGTAGTTTATTTCTTCTCCTATTATCCTCCTAATTGATCTTTTGTTATGTCAAATGTGCATGTGAATTGCCTTGACAGTTTGAGATACGTACTGATTCCTGGAGGAAATAGGGGTGGCATTACTTGATACAGGAGGGTGTAATAGATTGCAGGTACATGTTTAACAATGAGTAAATGTATTAGAAAATATCTATAGAGCAACTGTCTTCTTAATATTATAATATACTATTCTATTCACCTACATTTTATTTTTGAAGTTTCTTATTTCTAACAGTTTTAACATAAACAATGCCTATTTCTCAGGGACAAACTTAACCGCATACAAAATTGTATCTCTTTAAAATCTGAATAATAAATAAATAATAAATAAGTGTCAAGAGATAGAACCATCTCTGCAGATTCTAGCATTAACACACACTGAACTGTCTGTCACCTATAGCTAAAGCTATCTCTCTTATGCTGTAAATCAGAGATATCAGTTGTGGATTTCAACTCCCAGAATTCTCCAACCAGCAAGGATGGCTGGGGAATTCTGGGATTTGAAGCCCAAGAGTCTTAAAGCTGCCAATGTTGGATACCCCTTCTGTAAACCCTGACACTGCTGAGTACTACCTAGCCTCATAAATTATAATTGCTTTCCTGTTGAGAAGTTTAATTTGAATGTTACGAAAGTGGCCTAATCCATACAAACCAGAGAAGGGCGGGGGGAGGGAATATTTAAGAGATAAAACATGTTCCCAATGTATAATGGGTGGGTTAGTATAGGAAAGTAGTAGATTTGTTGCTATACAAGCAGTCTTCGACTTACTACCGCAACTGAACATAAAATTTCTGTTCATTGAAACATTTGTTAACCGCGTTTGCCCTGTTTTACGACCTTTCTTGACATAGTTGTTAAGTCAATCATTGAGTTGTTAAATTAGTCAAACTGTTGTTAAGGGAATCTGGCTTCCCTATTGACTTTGCTTCTCAGAAAGATCGCAGAAGATGGGATGCTGGGATGATGTAAGCATCATAAATATGAGTCAATTGCCAAGTGTCTGAATTTTAATCACATTACCATGCGGGTACTACAATGGTTGTAAGTGTGAAAACTGGTCATAAGTCATTTTTTTCCAGTGTCGTTGTAACTTTGAATGGCCACTAAATGAAATGTTGCATGTCAATATTTATACCTAGTCTTATACTCCAGTTTAATGCCCTGTAGATATGTGCACTAAAATTCACAATGTTTTCAGCTATCAAAGACATTTGTTTAAAAAAAAGGAGGGGGAACATCCAGAGGTCACCTGGATGAGAAGAACTGATTAATTTAGTTACAGCAGCAGAGGTGGTATTCAGCAGGTTCTAACCAGGGGTGGGATTCAAATTTTTTAACAACCAGTTCTGTGGGCATGGCTTAGGTAGTGGGCGTGGCTCAGTCATGTGACTGGGTGGACATGGCTTGGTGGTCATGTTGTTGGCTGGGTGTGGCCAACTCAATATCACTCACATCGAGGCACGCATCTGCTCACTTGGCGTCTCATGACTGTGGGGATGCTGTAACAATCGTAAATGTGAAAAATGGACATAAGTCACTTTTTTCAGTGCCATTGTAGCTTTGAATAGTCAGTCCACACAAGCAAAGTACCAGAAAAGGAGGGAAAAAAAACTCCAGAGACAGGAAGTCTAGTCCTGCCAAGAATGTAATAAGGGTTAATGGAGAGGCAGTTTCTGTAAGCAACCCCAGAATGTTTCCTTCCTGCCTTCCTTACAGGATTAGGCCAGTAATTTCTTCTAACAACCAGTTCTCTGAACTGCTTAGAATGTTAACAACCGGTTCTAGCAAATAGGTGAGAACTGGTAGAATCCCACTCCTGGTTCTAACCAATTCTGGAGAACCAGTAGCGCAAATTTTGAGTAGTTCAGAGAAACGGCAAATACCATCTCTGACTGGAGATTTTACAGTATCCTTCCCCTGCCACGCCCACCTAGCCATGCCCACAGAACCAGTAGTAAGAAAAATTTGAATCCCACCACTGTACAGCAGGATGGCTTTTACCACAAAGTTATGACTGACACGTGACTGTATTGTGAAAGGCATGCATTAAAACTGTTACAAAGGAATTTTATAACAAAGATTGATGACCTTTTCTTTCTGCTTGAAGAGAAAAATACATATTTTGTGGAACAATGAATGGAAAGTGTTACTAGTTTTTGTGAGTTTTAATGATTAAACGTTTGTTACTAGAAGATAAACCTGATGATTTATTTCAGGAGAAATGTGAAAACCGCTTAATCAACACAGGTAGATTATTCATAGTGATATTGTTAGCGCAAATAGTTGTTAAGCAAATTGTCTGCCATCTCAAATTATTCTACAGCAATCTATTTAAAAAGAAAATTACATCCATATACCTAAGCAGTAGAGCAAATTACAAGTTGCCATAAATCTTGAAGATACTACCATTCTAAAAATAGATCTTTCGTACTTCTTTAGACTACATTTAAGATAGAAATTATATGGTTCATCATTTAATAAGTGTAATAGGGTTGGAACTTAGGCAATTGTTTTGTTCTGTACCAGCTGTGTGTCCATCTACTCCAATTTTCTCTACCATGACAAAACAATGTTAACAATTAATAGGTAACAGTTACTGTCTTTTTTACTGATCAAACAAGTTGTATTTTAGCTATAAATAGTTTTTTTCTGAGTCTTCTAAGGATCCTCAAAATATTCAGTGTGTTACGGAAGCTCTAGGCAATCAAGCAACAATGCAAGATTGCAGGCATGATTAAAAATCAGCAACAATGATCCAGTAATTACAATTATACAGTACATAATATGCTGGAGAACATAAATTATGTTTTGTGGGGCATTCTGTTGATCTAAGTAGATGTCGACAAGTTTCTCAAAACGTTTTCCACAATTATTCTTCTATATTGAATCTAAGGATTAATGAGGTTGCATCTTGATTCTAAATTGTGCAGTAAGATCTTTCTCTGATGCTTATAATAGCCCTTCTTAGTAATTTACTCTGTGCAACTGATATTCTCCAAGCCCAGAGATTTCATTTTAGCTATTATAGCTGAATGCTACTGATAAACTTACCTGCAGATGATATAACAATGATTGGTCTCATTCGAGACAACGATGAATCTGCATACAGATGAGAAGTTGAACAACTACCCTCGTGGTACGATCGGAACAATCTGGAACTGAACACACTCAAAACCGTAGAAATGGAGGTAGACTTTAGGAGAAACTCTCCCATACTACCACCTCTTAAATACTAGGCAGCACTGTATCAACAATAGAGACCTTCAAATTTCTAGTTCTATCATATCTTAAGACCTAAAATGGACACCTAACATCAAAAACATCATCAAAAAAGCACAACAAAGAATGTTCTTTCTGTGCCCACTTAAAAAGCTCAAAATGCCCAAAGAGCTGCTGATACAGTTCTACAGATGAATTATTGAGTCTGTCATCTGCACCTCTATAGCTGTCTGGTTCTGCAACCCAACAAGACAGACACAGACTTTAGAGGATAATTAGGACTGCAGAAAAAACTATTACAACCAACCTGCGTCCCATTGAGGACCTGTATATTGTACAAAAAGAGATTTGTGAAAGTATCTACAGACCCCTCCCACCCTGGACACAAACTGTTTCCACCCTCAAAACAACACTATAGAGCATTCCACACCAGAACAGCTAGACACAAGAACAGGGTTTTTCCCAAATGCCATCACTCTGCTAAACAAATAATTTTCTCAACACTGTCCAACTATTTACTAAGTCCGCATTACTATTACTATTAATTTTCTCATCCTTCCTATCACCCATCTTCTCCCATTTGTGACTGTATGACTGTAACTTCATTGCTTGTATCCTTACGATTTATATTGATTGTTTCCTAGCATGATTTGATTGCTTATTTGTACCCTATGACTATATTAAGTGTTGTACCTTATGATTCTTGATGAATGTATCTTTTCCTTCTTTTTATGAACACTGAGAACATATGCACCAAAGGCAAAATCCTTGTTTGTCTAATCACATTTGGCTAATAAAGAATTCTAATCTATGAAAACACAGTCATGGGAAAATAACTCATTCAAGAATGTCAACCACTGGAGGGAGTTCAAATAATTGGTATATTAGTCCAAAGCTATCAGGCTACAGAGAGTCACTGGTCTCTTGTATTTTTGACAAGAACCACAAAGTGACATAGATACAGAGGTGGTATTCAGCAGGTTCTGATCAGTTCTGGAGAACTGGTAATGGAAATTTCAGAGAACCAGCACATACCACCTCTGACTGGCCCTGCCCTCATCTATTCTCTGCCTGTCGAGTCCCAGCTGATTGGGTGGATCTTCTTTTGTTGTCCTCCACAGGAGAACAGAGATGGAAAGCAGGTTAATGGGATGAGGACGGAATGGGATTTTGCGGTATGCTTCCCCCTGTAGGGGAGAGAATGGATTACAGTATCCTTCCACTGCCATTCCCACCAAGCCATGCCCTCCAAGCCATGTCACACCCACCAAGCCACGCCCACAGAACCTGTAGTTAAAAAAAGTTGAATCTCACCACATAGCTCTTATAAAGGATGTTGAACAAAGATAGTTCAAGTGTATCAACACATTAGCAGAAGAATTGTTATTTTACAACAAGAAAAAAAGATAAGTGCAAAGAGAGAAAGGGAGACATACCTTTGATATGAAAACATTGCAGGAACAATTACAGCTTTGGAATAGTTCTTAGACAAAGAGTTTGGCTGAGAAGTGGGACTCAGCAGGTTCTGACCAGTTCTAGAAAACTGGTAGTGGAAATTTTGAGTAGTTATGAGAACCAGCAAATACCACCTCTAACTGGAAATTTTACAGTATCCTTCGCCTGCCATACCTACCTAGCCACGCCCACAGAACCAGTAGTAAAAAAAAATTGAATCCCATCACTGGTTTGGCTATTATTCCTCAAATAGAGTTTGACTTAATTGGGAGAGAAAGAGAATCTACTGCCCCCATATCCTCTTCTAAAGGTGTGGATTCTGTATTAGTAACATGCATAATAATAAAAATTCTACTTCTAACAGACTATATGGGAAATATAACAAAAAATATATTGTGAAGCAGAATCCTTATCAGATAAGATAGCATTAAAAAGTAGTTCCTGTGTTTGGGAACTAGAGATTCTAGTTTAAGACAGTTGGTTACAGTAGAAGTTACAGTATTTCCTCACTAATAGGTGTATATCCACCTATGCACATTCATATCAAAGCCTAGCTACCCAATTAATTCAACCTGTTTTTATTCCAACTCACTAAATCTTCCGGGGAATGGCATAATAGTTTGGCACTGCCATTCTATAAAAATAGTGCTACCAAAACTCTGTATTTCATCATTAATTATCTCCAAGCAAAGACACTTTTATAACAAAATCCATAGAGTTGGGTAGTGTTTCACAGATCTCTTTCTCCATAGGGTCCTAATGATTTTAAAAATAATAGTTCCCTGAATATTTAGAGAATTTTTAATGTAATTGTAAACATGAAATGCATGTAGAATAGAATGGAATAGAATAGGATAGAATAGAATAGAATAGAATAGAATAGAATAGAATTCTTTATTGGCCAAGTGTGGTTGGACACACAAGGAATTTGTCTTGGTGCAAATACTCTCAGTATACATAAAGGAAAAAAATATATTCATCAAGAATCATAAGATACACTTAGTGATAGTCATAGGTTACTAATACACAATGAAATCATACTAGGAAACAAATAAAAATACAAATTGTAAAGATGCAAGCAACACAGTTAGTCATAAGTGGGAAAAGATAGGTATTAGGAAGGATGAGAAGAATAATAGTAATATAGTCTTAGTAAATAAATTGACAGTGTTATGGGGATTAGTTGTTTAGCAGAGCGATGGCATTCGGGAAAAAACAGTCCTTGTATCTAGTTGTTCTGGTGTGCAGTGCCCTATAGCATCATTTTGAGGGTAGAAGTTGAAACAATTTATGTCCAGGATGGGAGGGGTCTGTAGATATTTTCGCAGCCCTCTTTTTGACTTGTGCAATTGTTTTTTCTGCAGTCCTAATTATCCTCTGAAGTCTGTGTCTGTCCTATTGGGTTGCAGAACCAAACGAGACAGTTATAGAGGTGCAGATGATAGACTCAATAATTCCTCTGTAGAATTGGATCAGCAGCTCTTTGGGCAGAAACACACTTATTTATCAGAAACATATTTACATTATTGCCTAAAGATTATTTTTTAAAAAATTAATTCATTCTGAGGAAAACTGCAGTCTTTGTCAAGTCCCAAATGATTTTTTTCCATAATTATGAAGGCAATATTAAGTTGAATCAATGCAAATAAAGTAAAGTTGAATCCTGATCAGCTGACATGTTGTTGAAAGTTCCTGAGTGAAGTTTAGGGACAGATAAATAATGGAAAAGATCTTCTGATTTAAATAAATCACTAGAGAAATTGGCTGTTCCAAATTTGATTGATACCCTTCATTAACAGTTCTGAAAACTATGCTATTGAATTAAATTAATCATACTCCAGTAACCTCACATCTAGTCTAATATAAAATACTTTTTCAAATTATCTAGAAGCTAAGATAGATGCTTTGCACAAATATGAAGCTGTGGATAAGTTTCTTCAGTAAATAAATTAATATATTTAGTGTTTTTCATCCCTTTGTTCAACGACTTTTTATCTATTTTGAGAACCTGTGTAAGAATACATCATGTTTTAGGACACATTCCTGCAGCAATGCAGAGAATTCAAAAATGTGCACAAACTTTTAAACACCATTGCATATGCACATGTGCACATATGTGCACACTAGAATATGCCTGTATTAAACTTCTCTCTGGAATTATACATAGATGCAATTAACTAATTAAATTAAACAAGTTAAAGATGGTAATGTTATCAATATGATATTATAGAAAGGCCTCATACAGCAGTAAGCTGTAATACCTGTAACAGTCTTGGCCTAATACTTATTACATATCTTTCTAATTCCAATCTTGGATAATATGGATGACACAGTTTCATCATGCATAAATGGATATTTTATGATGACATAGAGTTTGTCATGTACTGATATGGAAAGAGGGAACTCTCAAGCTTTGGAGACACTCTCATAGAAATTGTATTTTTTTTTCATGCAGTCATGATAATCTCTTCCAAAAAGTCTTTAATGACTTTCTCTCTCTCATTCTCTCTCTCTCTCTCCCTCTCTCTCTCTCTTTCTCTGTGCGTGTATTACTCAGTGGTGGGATTCAAATAATTTAACAACTGGTTTTCTGCAGTGCTGGGATTCAAATTTTTTTACTACCAGTTCTGTGGGCGTGGCTTGGTGGGCATGGCAGAGGAAGGATACTGTAAAATCTCCAGTCAGAGGTGGTAATTGCTGGTTCTCCGAACTACTCAAAATTTTCACTACTGGTTCTCCAGAACCTGCTGAATACCACCTCTGGTTCTCTGCCCGATTTCTTCCAACAACTAGTTCACCAAACTGCTCAGAAAGTTAACAACCGGTTCTCCTGAAGTGATGCGAACTGGCTAAATCCCACCACTGGTATTACTTCAAATAAATCTTGACTCCTGTGATTACTTGGGCAATTGCGCAAGTCATTGCCATTTTCTTGACAAGATTTTCAGTTTTTCCATGGCCTCATTTTCAGGGCTGAGAGAGAGAGAATGATTGGCCCAAGGTCATCCAATTAGCTTTGTGTCTAAGGTAAGAATATAACTCTTGGTCTCTTGGTTTCAAGCTTGATGCCTTAATTACTAAACAAAACTGTCTCTCTTCTGACCTAATAGCACGTATATATTTTAAATGTTTAATTTGGATTTTCGTGCTTTAATATTACTTGTGCATTTTATATTGCTTATATCGTTTGCTACATTAAACATTCTGCAACCTGAAGAGTTGAATAAAACTTATATGTATAAATATGTATATAATGGAGATGGAGCGATTGACATTCTAATATATAAAAAATCAGCAGCTTTCAGAGATATAATCATATTAAAATATCACAGTAAGAACAACAAAAGCTTTTTTTTAGTTTGTACTCCACAATGTGCCAGAATATTTTTTATTCTTTTTAATAAATAGCTTTCATATACACTGTATATATTTACCATGTTATCTGTACATTATTAAGCTATAACTACATTATTAGCATTGCATTATTTTCATTATTTTACTTTTGTCCAGTATTAACAAGTAATTTAAATTAACGTGTAAATTATTTTTCATGCAAAAAGAATGAGACAGTTTTTACTTTTTCCTCCACTTAGCACTGAATAAGCACAAAATGATTTCTTAACAGAAATAATATCTTGTGGATCACCTACAGTATACATACATATAAACCTTTCAGGTAAACATATTATGCAGAATCTAGAAAATAAGTAAAAAAAAAACAGAAAGACAAAAAAATTATCAACCAGCATCACTCAAACTACCCCACCAATTCCTTTCTATCGTGGTAAAGCATGATTGTTTCAATCAGGATGCTACATATGTTATGTCTTCAGTTTCTCGTCTTTTTTTCCCTTCAAGATCTCATCAATTCAATGCAACCACGCCTTTCTCAATCTTCCTTTTCTCCTTAACAATTGACACATTCTTTGTAGGTGTATATTATGTGCTGTGGTAGCACAGTGGTTAGAATTCTGGAGCTAATTCTGCCGACTGCCAGATTCTCACAGGCTCAAGTTTGACTCAACCTTCCATCCTTCTTGGGTTGGTTACATGAGGATCCAGATTGTTGGGACAATACCAGAGGTGGGTATTCAGCAGGTTCTGACCAGTTCTGGAGAACCAGTAGCGAAAATTTTGAGTAGTTCGGAGAACCGGCAAACACCATCTCTGACTGGAGATTTTACAGTATCCTTCCCCTGCCACGCCCACCAAGTCACACCCACAGAACCAGTAATAAAAAAAATTAAAATCTACCACTGGACAATACGCTGACTCTGTAAACTACTTGGGAGAAGGCTGTAAAGCACTGTGAAGTGATACATAAGTCTAAGTACTATCACTATTTGTTTCATCCTTATTCATTACCACACTTATTCATCCATGTTTCATCCTTATTCATTTACCACACCTGGAATGTTGCATCCAGTTTTAGTTGCCACAATTTAAAAAAGATGTGGAGACTCTAGAAAGAGTACAGGGAAGAGCAACAAAGATAATTAGGGACTAACACTAAAGCACATAAACTAGATAACCAATCCATTATCCTCCACTTAGAGCCAAACAACCTACTCTCTAATAAACAATTTGGTTTCAGAAAGAAACTATCCTGCAATCTGCAACTCTTACATTCATAACTATGTTTTTACTTATACCTATTATCTTGTAAGCAATTGACAAACCAAATAAAATGTACTGGATTCCAGCAACTGGGTATGTCTAGTTTAATGAAAAGAAGGACTAGAGGTGTCATGTTAGCAATGTTCCAATATCTCAGGGGTTGCTACAAAGAAGAGGGAGTCAACCTATTCTGCAGTCCTGCTGTTAAAACAATTAGTCAGTGGAATTGCCTCCAGAAGTTGTGAAGGCTCCAACACTGAAGTCACTAGAAGACAAGAAAAAAAAAAATAGATGGAAACTAATTAGGAAAGAAGCAACCTAGACTTAAAGAGAAATTTCTTAATGGTGAGAACGATCAAACACTGGAATGACTTGCCTTCAGAGGATGTGGGTGCAGGGGTGGGATTCTACAGGTTCACACCTATTCACTAGAACCGGTTGTTAACATTCTAAGCAGTTTGGAGAACTGGTTGTTAGAAGAAATTACTGGCCTAATCCTGTAAGGAAGGCAGGAAGGAAACATTCTGGTGTTGCTTACAGAAACTACCTCTCCATTAACCCTTATTACATTCTTGGCAGGACTAGACTTCCTGTCTCTGGAACTTCTCTGGAGTTTTTTTCCCTCCTTTGCTGGTACTTTGCTTGTGTGGAGGGACCATTTAAAATTACAATGGCACTGAAAAAAGTGACTTTTTTCACACTTACGACTGTTGCAGCATCCCCACAGTCATGAGAGGCCAGGCGAGGAGATGCGTGCCTCGATGTGAGTGATGTTGAGTTGGCCACGCCCAGCCAATAACAGGACCACCAACCCACATCCACTCAGTCACATGACAACCAAGCCATGCCCACAAACTAAGCCACGCCCACAGAACCGGTTGTTAAAAAAATTGAATCCCACCCCTGTGTGGGTGCTCCATCACTGCAGGCTTTTAAGAAGAGACTGGATTGACAGCCATTTGTCTGAAATGATATAGTGTTTCCTGCCAGAGTAGGGGATTCTACTATAAGACCTCCCCTTCCAACTCTGTTACTCTGTTATTAGTGCCATCTCTTCTTTTCCATTTCTTTCTCTTGATGAGCAATATCTTTTACCACAGCTAGCATATATCGTATTTTTCCATGTGTAAGATGCTATTTTATATTTAAAATATTTACTTGAAAATTCCTGGCTTATAGACAGGAAGCCGAGAGGAGAAGGCGTGGCCTATCCCCGTCCTCTAGCTTTGCTGGATGAGCCTCTACCTTATATCGTTCCTCTCTATTGTAGCTGTTTCCTGGATCACATTGTCATTCTAGGTTTCATCTCTATTGTTCCTGTGGTACATTTCCTGTTCTTGTATTACTCACTCTCTAATAATATGGGTTCTGCACAGCGATGGCTTGTAGCATGCTTACTTACTCTACATGAAACATGGGGGTGTCCTATATATGGGGGTGTCTTATAGATGGAAAAAGAACTATTGAGTTGGCCATGCCCAGCCTATAACAGGATAACCAAGCCATGTCCACCCAGTCACATGACCACCAAGCTGCACCCACCAAGCCACGCCCACAGAACCAATTGTTAAAATTTTTTAATCCCACCTCTGGATATACAGATTAGTCATTCCTCTGCTTCTTTCCCTTCCCATCTCTGTACCGAAAGCAAGCTTCGCTAGAAGATTCTTGTTGGTCTACCAACACCAGCTTTTTTCTTCTTCTAGGGATATTTTCTACCTCTCAATAGAAGTATCCTTGCGTTTCCTTCACTTTCCAAGAGATTTGCAGCCTTGAATGCATTGACTGTCAATCATTTTTCACATTACCTTCTTTGACACTAACAAATGCTGCTTTTGAGTTGAAGAGTCTGTAGTGATGACATACCATGTTGTTGGTAGTAATTGGTTTTTCTGCAGTCCTAATTACTCTCTGAAGTCTGTGTCTGTCTTGTTGGGTTGCAGAACCAAACCAGATAATTATAGAGGTGCAGATGACAGACTCAATAATTCCTCTGTAGAACTGTATCAGCAGCTCCTTGGGCAGTTTGAGCTTTCAGAGTTGGCACAGAAGGCAAGGCTTCTTCAAGGGAAGCCTTCTCGGTCTTAGAAGATACTCTAACCAACCTTGGTCTAAAGTACCAAACAGATTATAATAATTCAGCAGATATGACAAGAAAAGGTGAGGCTGTTCCAGGCAGAGCAAATGCTTACTTTACTTCAGTCAAGGGATAAAAGGAAAGAACTTTATTATTTTTTTATATAACTTTTATCTCTTTCTTTCCATTGCTGTCTATTTGTTTTGCATTCAGAATTACAAATTGACTCTGTAGATTTATTTTATACAAAAATAAAATAAGCTGCAAAGGTTGGTCTATGGAAAGCTCAGTACGAACAACATTAAAATCAAGCTTTTCCAACTGTGTCTGCAAATACTTTTCTTTCTTTTGATCATGAATACAGTGTAGGGTTTTTCAATGATTTTGTCCTCCCCACCCCCCAACAAAAGTGTGATATCAGGTCATGCTGACTTTGAGAGAATTATAGGAAAAGGCCAATAAAAATACAAAAGATAGCATTCAGTATGGGAATTGGCATGCAGGGAGTTGTAATTTTATCTATTTTCAGATTTCTCATAGACCCCTCAACCGAATAGTTAGAAAAGTAGGTTCTCTGATTTTTCTTAAGTATAAAATCAGTAAGAAAAGGATAACTTGAAGATGGCAGTTTCATGATTGTATCTATAAACATTTAACGCAATAAGCATTATGATCTTAGGACTATTTGTCTTCGTTTATAATTATACCAATGGCTGTTAGCCCAAGGGTATTAATTCCATTTTAAGATTATCTACAAACATACAGTGTAGTCTGCTACTGGTGATAAAGGACTAGGGCTGTATTTATAGCTTAATTGTTTCTGGCATAAACTTTGCCTCGTATAACTTCTTTTAATAGGTGCATTCTGGATGCTGTATCAATATTGGGAAACAAACAAGGACATCAATTCATTCTGCATTTTTTCTTAGTGCCAGGCACTCTCAATCTCAATCAGGGATAAACATTCTGCAGATGAAGCAGTTGGCTGCAGCCTTCAAACACTGATTTTATATTTCCTGGCAGCTTCAAATCATACCATTGCAACTTAGCTGCATATTTCCTGCAAGCATTAAGTGGCAAGTCGAATATCAATAACCTGCTGAAGGTGGAAAAAGGGTTCCATAAAGTAGGATACCACACCTAAACACAAAACCAAATAAAGACATTTGTGTAGGCGAAGGAATGGCCAAATCTGGGATCGGAGTTGAAAATAGAATAGAATAGAATACTTTATTGGCCAAGTGTGATTGGACACACAAGGAATTTGTCTTGGTGTAAATACCCTCAGTATACATAAAGAAGAACATTTGTTAAGAATCAAGAATCATAATGTACAACACTTAATGATTGTCATAGGGTACAATCAACATCAAATCATACTAGGAAACAGAGGATACAAGCAACAAAGTTACAGTCACAAGTGGGAGGGGATGGGTGATAAGGAGTGATGAGAAGATTAACAGTAATAGTAGTGTACACTTTGTAAATAGTAGAACAGTGTTGAGGGAATTATTTGTTTAGCAGAGTGATGGCTTTCGGGAAAAAACTGTTCTTATGTCTAGTTGTTCTGGTGTGCAATGCTCAATAGCGTCGTTTTGAGGGAAGGAGTTGAAACAGTTTATGTCCAGGATGTGAGGGGTCTGTAAATATTTTCACAGCCCTCTTTTTGATTCATGTAGTATACAGGTCCTCGATTGAAGGCAGGTGGGTGGTAATTGTTTTTTCTGCAGTCCTAATTATCCTCTGAAGTCTGTGTCTGTCCTGTTGGGTTGCAGAACCAAACCAGACAGTTATAGAGGTGCAGATGATAGATTCAATAATTCCTCTGTAGAACTGGATCAGCAGCTCCTTGGGCACTTTGAGCTTTCTGAGTTGGTGCAGAAAGAACATTCTTTGTTGTGCTTTTTTGATGATGTTTTTGATGTTAGGTGTCCATTTTAGGTCATGTGATATAGTAGAACCTAGAAATTTGAAGGTCTCTACTGTTGATACTGTGTTGAGGAATGAATCTAGAATCCCTATATAGCTACAAGCCAATTAAGTCCAACAAGACACCGCTAACCCTAGACCATTTATCGCGGGCCCTGTTGGATGACTTCAAGGCATTATCAGCTACCGTATCTCCATTTTTGGTGGAAGAAAGTAGAAAGGCAGAATTGTAGCTCCTCCACCTTTAGAGAAGTTTTAAAGCTTTGCCACAATAACCAGACAGCTGGGCGTAGGGAAATGTTCAAGATGCTGCATAGAAGGTTAAGAGGTTTGAGAGATGTAAAATGATAGCAGGCATCAAAGGCTATGTATCATCTCTTGCCACATTTGCTAGCAGGGCTAAATCCCACCATCAGAAGCCAGCAGGACTATTACACCCACTATTTACAAACCCCACCACCATCCCCATACATCCAGTATCTCTAGCTTTTATTACTGTTAATAGACAATGATTACACATCTATACTAGTCATAATGCACTTTTTAACCAAGATGGCTCATTTCATTTCTCTAGAGATCTTGGTTTGCGTTTGTACTTGCTCTTTAATTTTTCAAATTTCAGCCTGTTTCTTTTTTTTATGTCCAATAAATTGTCCTTTTTCAAATTATTCTCCTGGCCTGCTATTTGTAATTCCACTTTTAGTACTTTCTTTGTCATGTCAGAAAAAGGAAATGCTCCACAGCTTCCGGGGGAAAAAATGTGGGACTTCCCATGAGGTGGGAAGACCTCCAAGTTTCGAGAAAGAAGAGGCTGCTTTCTTTCAGAGGTAGCAAAGCTTGGTGGACTTGCCCATGTGCTCAGAAATTTTGGAGAAATATTAGAAATTGGATTTTAAATATAACAAAACAAAATTTAAAACTTGAACCCGAAACCTTTTTGCTAAGTATGATAGATTCAAACATGGAGAAAAATATCAATATTTAATTTTGCATATCATAACTGCGGCTAGAATAACCTATGCACAAAACTGGAAACTGTCTTCTATTCCTTCAGAGGATATGGTAATTTAAAAATTACATGAATGCGCTGAGATGGATAGCCTAACCAAACTGTTAAAAAAAACAATATAGTGACTATTATGAAATAGGAAACTTTGGTATGAGTGGTTAAATGAAAAGGTATATATGTATCTGGATAATATAGCTATTTGGACAGAAGATGTGCACTTAATCACAAAATATATAGAGAATCAAAACATTAAAAGAACGAAGGGTTATTGTAACACGGTGATCATGTAAGGATAAAGATAAAGAAAAAAATTTAACCATGCTCAATATATGCTGTAAAAATCTATATATGTAATATCTGTGTGTTTTGTGTGTGTGTGTGTGTATGTATGTGTGTATGGATGTATGATGTTATGTGTTTACTTTCTATGTATGTCTTTTTAAATATTGACTGTTACTGACTTAGGTTGCCTGAGTCCTTCGGAGAGGCGTATATAAACTCAGAAATAATAAATAATATATTGTGTGTGTGGGTGTGTGTTAGGTTTTTGAGCTGATAAATAATTAAACAAGGGAGACTAGGATAGATCTATTTCGAGCTACTTAGACTCTCATCAGCTAAGCCATCACCTTAGTTGGGATTCGAACCAGGGAAGTATTACATATGAGGCAGTTGTAATTGCCATTAGGCCACTGGTTCTCATCCAGATCAGCGATACAGGGGAATGAATGTATATACTTGTGTTACAATACCCTGGTAAGCTCCAATCAAGGGAGAAAGCATACTGCTGTCCTTTTCTGTCTTTCGGCTCATCACCAGAGACCGCCCAGACAGAAAGCTATTTGTTTCGTTGTCTTTTGTTTATATGTGTGTTAGGTTTTTGAGCTGATAAATAATTAAACAAGGGAGATTAGGATGTATGTCAAATAAATGTTTATTAAAAAATTTTAAAAAAGAAAAAAGAAAAGTTTGGCTGGCAAGAAGAGGGTTAAAATGAGGATTAGCAATTCCAAGAATATATCCAGCAGGATTCTACATAGAATCTATTCAACCTATTCAGAAATAACTGTTATTGGTTCTTGGGGCCTGACAACTAAAGATGACTCCATAGAACAGAGGTCTCCAAACTTAGCATATCTGGCTGGAGAATTCTGGGAGTTAAAGTCCACAAATCTTAAAGTTGCCAAGTTTGGGGACCCCTGCTATAGAAAATGGAATTGTCAGCTGTCTTGGAAAGAAGAGCCAGTGAATGGATCATCTCCTTGGAGTTCCTTTTTAGACCAACAAGAGAACCAACAAGAGAACAAGAGCCGATTGATTAATTTTTTGTTGATTTTGATATTGTTTCTATTTCTACTCTTATGAAATTGGAAACCACCAGGAAATTACTTTGAGCAGTGAAATGGCTGGCATATAAATTTAACAAATTCATTTAATAAATAAATAAATGATGTATGAAGAAGACTTTTGACCTCCACTTAACATAAAAATTGACTTTATTAGTATTCCTAGTCTCTTTATGTTCTTCTCATGTTTAGTAAAGGCGCGAGTCTTTTTGAGGCCTGCAAGATCAGGAACAGGAATGATTGGTTCTATCATGGAGTGGAAGTTGGAAGTTATATATACAAGGAAACCCCCACCCCAGGGGTGGGATTCAAATTTTTTAACAACCAGTTCTGTAGGCATGGCTTAGTTGGTGGGCATGGCTTGGTGGTCTGTGACTGGCTGGGCGTGGCCAACTCAACATCACTTATATCAGGGCACACAGTCGTAAGTGTGAAAAATGGTCATAAGTCACTTTTTTCAGTGCCATTGTAACTTTGAATGGTCACTCCACACAAGCGAAGTACCAGCAAAGGAGGGGAAAAAACTCCAGAGAAGTTCCAGAGACAGGAAGTCTAGTCCTGCCAAGAATGTAATAAGGGTTAACGGAGAGGCAGTTTCTGTAAGCAACACCAGAATGTTTCCTTCCTGCCTTCCTTACAGGATTAGGCCAGCAATTTCTTCTAACAACTGGTTCTCCTTAGAACTGCTTAGAATGTTAAGAACCAGTTGTAGCGAATAGGTGTGAACTGGTAGAATCCCACCCCTGCCCTACCCTCTTTTCAGTTTTTCATTTGAAAAAGTGCATGTATCTACTATATATACAATAGATTGATGTCAAAGAAATATTAAATTAATTACATTACCAGATTCAAACAAGTTACACTTGAAAATATACACCTGGTACTTGGGATGAATATTCATGCAAATTGGATGTCACATTGGAATTATGAATACTATAACCATATGATAATGTACAATGACTCAGCCAACATGATACTCTAGCGTCACAAAGGTATTTCTATGATTTTTATTGTCAGTGTTCCAAGTAAATCCTAATTCAAATTCAGAACTTCGAGACCAAGTCCATTAAAAGTAAGAATTTATTATCATCTTTAATGGGACTTCACTGGGCTGCCATTTATTTGAGAATCAGTCACCATTTTGGAAATTAAAGCAGAAATGAAAGGTTAAAATAATATCTCAAGGATTAAGACTTATTTATTTAGTTATTATTATTATGGTTAGAAATCTTTCAACGGATGATATAATAGAACATTAAATGAAAGATATCATTGACCTTACATATTTCATCCTTTGACCACCTGTCAAAATAGCCATTTGTTTCATTTTTCAGGAGCTACAACAGTGACCTGGATGTGTAAAAAAAAATCAAGACAGAGCAGTCCACATATCACAGGCTTAATACAATTTATCTAAAAATTAGATTTTCTAATTCCTGATATGCTTATTCATGAGTAGCATAAGAAATAATAAAAATATTGCAGGTCCACTATTTAAATAACAGAATCTGTGATGTAACCTTTTTATAGGAGTTTTCTTCTTCAATCAGAATGACTGGTTGATTCGGAACTTAATGGTATTATAACGAGGAAACACCTTGCAGTTAAACTGACTCCTGCAAGTGGTTTTGTCTCTGGAGAATATTTTTTTAACGGGCGGAACAATGATCTGCACTGAAAATGTGTAGGGTCAAAATCACTGGCTTTTTCTGCAAAGGCAGAATTACAGTGGGAGCTTGAAACCAAATAAGCATGAACCTGGAAAGTTCACTAGAATGAAAAACGATGTAAATCAACAAGTTGACAGATAAATTAAAATTACTAGAATTACACATTTAAAGTAGAAGAGCATACTATTCTCTACTAGGGGCATAAGAAAAGAACGTTGCTGAAATGAAGACAGACAGAATTATATTTAGGTTAAAATTTTGGTATGCAGCACTCAATTACCCAATAATATTAATTAGAATTTATAGATAACTGTTTGATATGACGATTATCCAAATTTATACTTCAACCACCGATGTAGAAGAAAATGGTGGAAATTGACAGCATGTGCAAGCAATGTACGCTTATTGTAGTTGTCGTTTAGAATGGCAAGGTTGTAAATATTAAGGAGGCGAATCTACAAAACCAAAATGAAGCAGTAGAAGGACTTGGTTTCTGTCAATCAAACGAATTCTTCATTGCTAGCAGCTATATTGACCACCGGGAGGCACTAGTAACCGAAAAATACTTCACAGGATACACCCTTCCTCCTTCCAACAGGGGAAATTATGTAAACTCCTGTATGGGGAAGCATGACACACAATATAAATTTGTATCTCTCTGCTATGAGAAGTTGGCCTGCTGAGAGCTTCTTTGCCAACACAATCTTCAAAGACCAGCAATTCTATGGAGAGATTCAGTTACAGAGGCAATGGATGGACTTCAGAAGATCTGAGAGACCAGCTGAGGACAGAATATTCTGGAAAAAAATCTATAAGGCCAAGGCTGATCACCAACTTTATGGCACACAATCCAATCACTCAATCAAGGTGGAGCTCTTGCCTCACAATCAGGAGGCTGTGAGATCGATCTTAGGTAGAGGCTAATATTTGGAAGAGACGCTCCTGCTCGAGCAGGGGGGTTGGACTAGATGACCTTCAAGGTCCCTTCCAACTCTGTTATTCTATGTCTAAACCATTAAAGGAAAAATGGTAAACTATACACAGACATACACAAACACTCAAGACAGCTGTATAAATAATTAAGGTAAATCTGAATAATTGCAACCAATGTACTTTCCCTTGTTTATAGCATGCTGATGAAATTACAGTATATATTCCTTCAGCTAATTTGTTCAAACCACTATACAGAGGAAACAAAATAAAGCAAACCTCTTTTGTGTGTGATATCTGGGCTACCTGTGGTTTCAGATTATCACAACACCATAGTAACAGGATATTCTGTTGTTTATATTTTGAACAGTAAAAGGAAAGGATTCAAAAAGTAATAGATTGTAATCTTGTATTGAATTGGAAAAAAAAATAGTTTACTACAGATGTCTTCTTTTAGTATAATCTGTTTCCTTACGTTTCTCTGAGGCTATAAATAAATTTGCATACATAATGCCTAAGAGAGATTGAATTCAATACTGACTTTTCAATTGAAGTTCGGATGATTTACTGCTAAGATTCATATTTTTAAAAAATAAATTGATGAAATAATTTTTGGGAAAAGCAGTTGGTTAAGTATTACTATCATACATTAAATGCATATATACCCAGCTATACTGCAGATAAACATTGAATAACTGTATTGCAAGTGTCGGACACATAATTTATTTCTTTTGTAAGCAATATGGTAATGTGACAGCAATTCAAGAGACTTTTTCAGTAAACATCACAAAACAACAGTCATTTGAAAGAGTGAACCTTGGTTTCCAATCCCATTATGGAAGGTACTGTATAGATTAACTATATAATCTCATCTTTTTATTGGACTAATTACATAATATAACATGAAACATTGATGCACAATCTTCTTCAAGCCACGAGTCAGCCTTCAAGCCACGAGTCAGTCTTTTTTAGAGAGAAGTGGTGGGAAGAATAACTTTAAAGGAGTGATAGGACTATGGCAAGAATTAAATTTGATTTGAATTAAAGGCATATGTAATGAGATATTAAACTTATGTAATGTAATTGAACCATATCAGCTTATTTGACATATTTAGGCCCCAAGGTGGTGCAGTGATTAGATTGCAGTACTACAAGCTACTTCTGCTGACTAACGGCTGTCTGCAATTTGACAGTTCGAAACCCACCAGGTTCAAGGTGGACTCAGCCTTCCATCCTTCCGAGGTCAGTAAAATGAGGACCCAGAATGTTGGGGGCGATATGCTGACTCTATACACCACTCAGAGAGGACTGTAAACAAGGGTGGGATTCAAAAATTTTAACAACCGGTTCTGTGGGCATGGCTTAGGTGGTGGGCATGGCTTGGTGGTCATGTGACTGGGTGGACATGGCTTGGTGTCATGTTATTGGCTGGGTGTGGCTGACTCAGTATCACTCACATTGAGGCAAACATCTCCTCGCCTGGCCTCTCATGACTGTGGGGATGCTGCAACAGTAATAAGTGTGAAAATGGTCATAAGTCACTTTTTTCAGTGCCATTGTAACTTTGAATGGTCACTCCACACAAACAAAGTACTAGCAAAGGAGGGAAAAAACCTCCAGAGAAGTTCCTGAGACAGGAAGTCTAGTCCTGCCAAGAATGTAATAAGGGTTAACGGAGAGGCAGTTTCTGTAAGCAACACCAGAATGTTTCCTTCCTGCCTTCCTTACAGGATTAGGCCAGTAATTTCTTCTAACAACCGGTTCTCCGAACTGCTTAGAATGTTAACAACCGGTTCTAATGAACAGGTGCGAATCTGTAGAATCCCACCCCTGGCTGTAAAGCACTGTAAAGTGGTATATAAATCTAAGTGCTATTGCTATTGCTATATTTGAGGATATCAAGAATCTCAAGGAATTGTCTCAATAGTTATACCATGTATATTGAGACTTTAAGCTTCAAGGCTGAGTCATATATTAGAACAGGAAAATAATTGGTAGATTGGTAGATTCAGTAGCATTGGTCTGAAGTTGGTCTAAAGTTGCATAAGCCAGACCACCATTTTGACTCATATTAGGCTTGTTTGTTTGCTTATTTGTTTCAGTATATGTATTTTATTAAGATTGTGGTATGTGAACCCAAACACTGTGTATGAATATGGTTTTTAAGTGGTGGGAGAGGGTTATATACAAGTTGACCATTTTTAATTATTTGTTTATTTATTTGACGTACTGCATGGATTGAATGTTTACATAGCTCGGTGCTTATTGTTCTGTACAAAAATGAAGCTAAGAGACTATAGTGGCCCAAAGCCATAGCCTCTGTGAGCATGAACCTGAGTATCCTTCTCCTAGTTCAATAGCTTAACCACTATATCACAGTTAACCTTCTACTGAAATAAATGGGGAAAAATATGATAGGTGATTTCATTGTGTTCTTATTGGCATCAGCTGATAACAAACCATTCATCATTTTTCCAAGGTGTAATATAAATGCAAAATATAAATTGATTTGAAGTAGATATGGGAATCAGAGGTGGTATTCAGCAGGTCCTGACCACTTCTGGAGAACCGGTAGCAGAAATTTTGAGTAATTCGGAGAACCAGCAAATCCCACCTCTGACTGGAGATTTTACAATATCCTTCCCCTGCCATGCTCACCAAGCCACGCCCACAGAACCGGTAGTAAAAAATAATCCCAGCACTGATGGGAATGTATTGAAATGCTGACTTAATATAATAGATATTTTCATAAAAATATACAACTAGGTGTGGAAAAAGAACTTTCAATTTTGTTTGTTTTCCAGTTTAGGAATTTACCCTAAGTCTCTTGGTTTGAAATGAAGCAAAATGTTTTTATATTGTAGTTTGCACTTAAAACTAATTCAAATTTTCTAGTTAATTAATGACAATATCTAACTTTACAGAGTTTTACATTCTTTAAAAGGAAGACATGGGGAAAATAGAACAAGCCACGATTTCACCATGCACAGTGGTTCATATATTCTCTGGAAAACAAAATATGAAGATTGTCTTGCTTGAGACTCCGGCTGGAATATTTTGCAAAATGGTACAATTTTTATGCATATGAACAAAGTGGAGGATTTTGGCTTCAGTTGAAGCCATATTAATAATTTCATTTAACAAAAGATCTCATATGAGAATATTAAAGTCTTAGATAACTTAGGAATTTTTTGTGAGGTTTACTGAAATCCAGTAAGATTGTTATTTATTTATTTTTATTTATTTATTTGTCAATTGCTTACAAGATAATAGGTATAAGTAAAACATAGTTATGAATACATGGATACATATAAGAAAAATAAAAAAAAACAATAGGACAGGGATGGTAGGCACGTTGATGCGCTTATGCACGCCCCCTACAGACCTCTTAGGAAAGGGGTGAGGTCAATAGTAGACAGTCTAAGGTTAAAGTTTTTGGGGTTTGGGGAAGAAACCACAGAGTCAGGTAGAGTATTCCAGACATTGACCACTCTGTTGCTGAAGTCGTATTTCCTGTAATCAAGTTTGGTGCGATTAACCTTGAGTTTGTATCTATTGTTTGCTCTTGTATTGTTATGGTTGAAGCTGAAGTATTCAATGACAGGTAGGACATTGCAATGTATGATTTTATATACTATATTTTATATATATATATCAGACTGAAGGCAGTGTAGTTCTAGGTTTTCTAGCTCTAGAATTTCAAGTCTGGTGGCATAAGGTATTCTGCAACAAGTAGAGGAGTGAAGAACTCTTCTTGTAAAATATTTCTGGACTTTCTCAACTGTGTTAATATCAGATATGTAATGTGGGTTCCAGACTGATGAGCTGTATTCGAGTATTGGTCTAGCAAATGTTTTGTATGCTCTAGTTAGTAGTGTAATATTACCAGAGAAAAAGCTACGTAAGATTAGGTTAACAACTCTTAACGTCTTTTTGGCTATGTAGTTACAGTGGGCTCTAGCACTTGGGTGATTAGAGATGAGTACTCCAAGATCTTTGACAGAGTATATTCTTGTGTAAGATATATATAGTTTATGTTTTTACTTACAAATTTGCAAAATTTCACATAGGTATAACAAATCTAATGAGATTGGTTAATCTGACATTTTGATTATTTTGTAAAAAAAAAAATGATTTAGGTCTTCTTTAGTGACCATGTTAGCAATGTGTTCAGCTATGATAACAATATCTCCTCAGTTGCTTTCCTCTTAGCTTTGGTGGTAGTGAACAAAAGTTTTCAAAATATAGGAGCCCACATGAAACAAAAAAAAGTTTGGAACTGTCATATTAAGGAATCAACTTTCCTGAAGCATAAGCCAATCAGAATTCTACTGGATTGAAATAGCATATATTATAAACCCCCAAAATAGATAGGTAGGTCAGTAATTAAACAAATGTTAAAAATCTCTTCATTCAGTTTTGCAACCAATAAACCATATAACAATTTGCAACTCTACCATTAGAAATCTATTAGAAATTTACTATAAGATAAAATGTTTAAATTCACTTCAAAAACGGAATTTTGTTTTTCTCAATTGTCTCTAGTTTCTTTCTTGATTTGAGTAACTTTTGAATTTGTGATTCATGTTTGTTTTTAATCCCTTGTCTATCTTCCTTTAGAACTTTAAGGGTATTATAATATCTGTCAACCTTGTGCTTGTCATGAACTTAACACTGGATTTTAAGCGTTGCCAAAAGAAATTAAGGAACTTCCATAAAAGCAAATTGTTTCTGGAATCCTTGGAGATCAACCAAATATTTTCAACAGCAGTAAATATCATTTCAGGGAAATCGAGCTGTTAGAAGTAATAGAATTGTGTTATATTGTTTCCTCAATAAACCTTCAGTTTTATACACAGTGCACCAAATATATATGCTGACATTTATGCCTATGATAACTGCACTGGTAAATAGATAATTCTCCACATGATTACTCATGAAACACTGTTGCTCAATAGGACACATTTATAGGATAAACATAGTAATTTATCTGCATTTCCACATATCTTGATTATGATGCAGTAGACTGCTCTATGCCAAACAATGTCACATTTGACTTATATGATTTTAAAAGTAAATTAATATAATACTTAACTATTTACTTCTCATCAAAATTAATTGTACACATTTAACTATTAGATGTATGTGTATAGATTCAACAGTGGATTGTTTACTATTACATTTGCTGTTACACATGTGTATGCTATAGGTTGTATATCCATAAATTTGCCACTTCTTTCACAATGAAATCAACCCAATCCTCACTAATCCAGCTTTCAAAGTTTGACATGCACATTTCATTTCATTTCAGTTCAGTTCAGGTTTACACTGATATCTGCCAGTGAGTATGAAGGTCAAACATAAGTCACTCAAGTGCAGGGAGGCTTTTATAAATGGTGTTTAAGTAGAGTTATTGTGCACAGAGTATTGGAGATAACATTGATCTTCATCTCTATTTCCTGCCCATTTTAAGCCCATTGACATTCTCCTGTATTTTTTATTACCATCCTGAAAACTACCGTTTGACAGCCAAAAAGGTGAAAGTCAGATATCCCATTACAGCTTTATTCTAGATACCTGTGCACAGGAGATGTTGCGTTAGAAATTTGGATATTATATCAACTGTACCAGATGATACTTTTGCATTGTAGTTTCGATATTGATATTTGATGATCGCAGCCTGGCTTTGCCAAATATTATTCCAAAGTATGTTGGATGATTAATATGTCCCATTAATTAATTTTGTTATGTCTTTTTGAGGCATAATGGAAATGTATTTTTAAAGCAGGACTGGCTACGTGCCATGATTAAGAGCCAGTTATCTCCAAGACAATATATGATGTCTGTAGAAGAGCCTTCTTCTCTTCACTCAGCTAAAGATATGGATTTTGGTTTTTTTGCAGTCCCTTATGTGGTAATAAAGAAAAGGGCAAACAGATCAAAAAGACAAACACATGGACATTCGGACCTAGAAAGCGAAAGCTTCAGCAAGAGGCAGCAATCACATTTGAGCACATGGAATTTAGTTTAAAAATCATTCTGAATAATTATATTTTCAGTGAATTAATAGTGGTTCTCATCACATATGCCTTGTTATTTGTTCAGATATATAATCTTTAGCCCACCTAGATAAATGAATAGAAAGAACAACACTGGGACCTCTTTAGCCCACCTAGATAAATGATGGACCAATTGCCTCAAAGATGGACCAACAGTTAAAAATATTTGTGAAATTATGTATCCTATTTTGATTTCTTTCAAAATAAATAACACCTGGTAGTAAGGGGTAAGCCTGAAAAACTGAAAAATTGTATCAGGAGCTCACCGTCAAGTCAAATGTGCCTTGCCTCAAACAAAAGATTACTATAAAAGCTATATCACAATTAATCAAATAGATGGGACATCTCATAATTCTTGAGGAACTGGGTGCATAGGAACAAATGCCCGTGATTACATATATACCAAAGGGTACATAGCTTTATACATTACTATTTATTTATTTATTTATTTATTTATTTTTGTCAATTGCTTACAAGATAATAGGTATAAGTGAAAAGATAGTTATGCATACATGGATACATATAAGAAAAATAAAAAAATAAAAGAAACAATAGGACAGGGACGGTAGGCACGTTGGTGCGCTTATGCACGCCCCCTACAACTACTAGAGAGGTTGAATACATAGGCCATAATCCCAAATGTGGAATCATTGTATAAGACAATAGAAGTTCAAAGTAGCATCATCAAATATTTAAGAATGTCAAAAGTATAGGGGAAATATTGAGACAAAAAGTTTATTCGCTGCAGTACTTTTTTAGCAGCACTTAATGTGTATAAATTGAACTAACCTATTATGAATCTCTAGTCAGTATTTTGTGTGTCTCTAGGGTCACTTTTTTTCTGAAGGATGTGTCTCTAGTGTCATACCCTTTAGGTAAAAACAACAACAACACCCACATCCACACAAAATCCATAAAACAAAACAGCTTTCTAAACTGCCAGGGCAAGAAAAGAAGAAAGAATGAAGTCATCTATTCCTGTAAAAAAAAGCCATCTAAAAGAAGGGGAAAAAACTTGCAACTCAAAGAATTTTGGAGAAGGAAAACCTGTCACTGTCATTTTTGTTTTCAGGCAATTCCTATTTTTAACAGGTCTCATAGAAATGAGTTACATTAGTGTAAAATATGAACTAGAAGACCTTTAAGGGCCCTTTCAACTCTGTTATTCTGATAAGGCCCAGTTGAGATGTTGGGAGCATTGGTGTCTAGGTGGGATGTTTTGGGCTATGCATCCATTCTTCTATATATCCATCCATCCATCCATCCATCCATCCATCCATCCATCCATCCATCCATCCATCCTAGTTATGGTTATGAGCTACATAGAGCTCTGTTTCCTAAGATGGATAATCTTTTTAATATTTATAAGCGATGTCGCAAACATTTTGAGGTCACTGTAAAAATTGATTTAATTTGCATTGTTTGCACCATAATATGCCTGACAAAATTCTGGCTTATGTTCAGTGTCTATACAGGGAATTCTTGCTTAGCAGTGCTGCTAATTTGATCACAAAATGAATGGTTGTAAGTTGAGGACTACCTGGAAAAATGGCAACGTGGGCCTGCTGCAAGATGCCTGGGCCTTATCATATCTGTTGTTGTGTATCTTCTCATATCTGGAGGCTTTTAAGATGACACTGGTCAGCCATTTTGTCTGGAATGGTATAGGGTTGCCTAATCCTGTAAGGAAGGCAGGAAGGAAACATTCTGGTGTTGCTTACAGAAGCTGCCTCTCCGTTAACCCTTATTACATTCTTGGCAGGACTAGACTTCCTGTCTCAGGAACTTGTCTGGAGTTTCTTCCCCCTCCTTGGCTGGTACTTTGCTTGTGTGGAGTGACCATTCAAAGTTACAATGGCACTGAAAAAAGTGACTTATGATCATTTTTCACACTTATGACTGTTACAGCATTCCCACAGTCATGAGAGGCCAGGCGAGGAGATGCGTGCCTCGATGTGAGTGATATTGAGTTGACCACACCCAGCCAATAACATGACCACCAAGCCATGTCCATCCAGTCATATGACCACCAAGCCACGCCCACCACCTAAGCCACACCCACAGAAACAGTTGTTAAAAAATTTGAATCCCATTCCTGGAAAGGACTATAGTTAGCTCCTTATTACTTTCCTCCTCTTACTTTTCTGAATGTCCTAACTGGTTTTTGTAATTTGGCTTTATTCTTTCCTCATTATTTTCTTTTGATATAATAATAAAATGCTAAACATTTATATTATATGTCCTTCATGCCTAATCCTGATTCATATTTAATCTCTTTCAATGCTTGACAATCCTATTTTTTAAAACTTTGCCTAAGTTTCTTTTAACATCATATTCTTTGAATTATATCTGGAGTGTTTTTTTTTCTGGTGAGCTACACTTAAAATAAATTCCATGAAAGTGATGGATTGAAGTGACAGAAAAAATCCAGTTTAGACGTAATAATTGATGATACATCTGTCTTCTGAAATGCTTGTCATCTTTATTAATACCGAATCAAATATTATTTTCCCTTTGCTCAATTATACAGAAATTCTTGTTATGTGTAATTGTAACATTAAGATAGTACTTATTTCTGGTCAGAGGCTTTCTCCTTTTTTCTAAAGAAAAAAAATCTACCTGTAATCTTTTCAGGAAAAACAATTTTTTCAGAATCCTTGAAGTGGTAGAAAAATCTTTCTCAGAAAGCTGCATTAAATTACACTTATTGGAAATTGTTCAACTACATTTTTTATCCCACTCCTAGTTGCTTTAATACAAACTAAATTGGCTAAGTGCATTTTTATAATGGATGGTGTCTTCTATAACAGATTGTTTAGGGTCTCTAACCTAAAATATCTCAGAGCCTTTATTATGTCATTTCTTTGATATATTTTTGTTGTAATATTTCTTTTCTTTGTTTTGGCTCTATTGTCTTATTGTCTTTACTATTATCATTCACATTTTTCCATCTTCAGTATAGCATCCCAGAATTAAATCTCTCTCTTCCATAATGAATGGCAAATAGTCCAGAAACATTTTGTTTTAAAGAGAGAGAAAAATGAAAGTATTATATTTCTCAAGTCACTTGCATAAATAAATGTTTGGATGCATAACTAAATCAATCTTTTTTTTTTCAAATTTCCACTAAGAAAATGTAGGCAACTTAGACATTCATTTACTTAAAGTGGTAATTATAGTGCTGATCACCATATTTTTAAAAAAATATTGGTTAGCTTTAATTTAAAAGAACACATTCTTAATATATTATTCTTTAATGTAGAAGAAGAAGATAGAATATATACTTGTCTTCATTGTGTATTGAATCATTAATCATTTGGATCAAATGTACTGTTGCCATGGTGCCCATGAATCCCAAAGTCATCTCTGACCATTGGTTCAAAGAAAACAGGTGTGTGCAGCAGCTGCCCAAAAAGTCAATACAGTTCTAGACTGCATAAACAGAGGGACAGAATCAAGATCACGTGAAGTATTAATACCACTTTATAATGTCTTGGTAAGGCCACACTTGGAATTCTGCATCCAGTTTTGGTTACCACGATTTAAAAAAGATGTTGAGGCTCTAGAAAGAGTGCAGAGAAAAGCAACAAAGATGATTAGGGGACTCGAGGCTAAAACACATGAAGAAAAGTTGCAGGAACTGGGTATGTCTAGTTTAATGAAAAAAACGATTAAGGGAGACATCATAGTGTTCCAATATCTCAGCGGTGACCACAAAGAAGAGGGAGATAAGCTGTTCTCCAAAGTACCCAAGGGCAGGACAAGAATCAATGGGTGAAAACTAATCAAGGAGAGAAACAACCTTAGAACTAAGGAGAAATTTCCTGACAGTTAGAACAATTAATCAGTGGGACAACTTGCCTCCAGAAGTTGTGAATGCTCCAACATTGGAAGTTTTTAAAAAGATGTTGGATAACTATTTGTCTGAAGTGGTATAGGGTTTCCTGCCTAGGCAGGGGGTTGGACTAGAAGACCTCCAAGGTGCCTTCTATTCTATTCTGTTCTGTTCTGTTCTGTTCTGTTCCGTTCCGTTCCATTCCGTTCCGTTCCGTTCTATTCTTTATAAACTGTCATTTACTCTCAAAACATGTTCCCACTTTATAGAGGCAATCCCATAGAGAGCAATGTTCATGCTTGCCTGCATGTCCATCACTTAATTTTTTTTTATGGGCCCCTGCAATCCCTGAAATATTCTCTAACCAATAAACATTCTTTTAAACCATTCTCAAAATGAAGAATACTCATTCAGAACAATGGACAGATAAGCAAGTAGTAAAAAGAAAGCTGGTGGATTAATGAGAGCATGGGGACAATATAAGGGAGCGGTTAAAGGGATGGAAAAAGCACAGAAAAACTGGACGCAAAGACTTTTAGGGGTGATGCTTCAGAATTAGAGATAAAAGTTAAAGAGGCATGGGGCAATAAAAAAGATTATGGAACAAAGAACAAACAAGATAAAAAAAGAACAGCAGAATGAATCAGAGTCTCTTTTCCCCAATTGATTTCACTTAAACATATTTGAACTGCAGAATAAGATACTAACATTTACCATGCACTCATATGGAGGGTTTTTTTCAGAGAGGAGAAAACACCTTTGCTAACACGTACATTTATTTCAAAGAAACCACAACGCCAAACCATTATTCGTTTTGTCCTTATTTGAAAGAAAAATGGCAGAAATGTTTGAGAAGCTGCAAAGCCAGAAAAATCTATTAAACTGAACATCTTCAAAACAATTCAAAGGTATCAGATTGGAGTCGACATCTCAGGTGATTTAAAGACTCAATTTAAAGGCATTGTTCAATCAAACATCCTAGTGCGTGTGATTCAGAAATGATATATAATATTAAAAGATTGTAACCAAAACTAGTAAAAAATAGATGGATTTTTTTAAATTACGGCCTTCTTTAAATTATATTGATAATATATTGAAGAAAACTCAGGAATGGAGAGAAATGGTCCACCCACATTAGGAACATAATCTTTTCCAAAAAATATTAAGTAGCATATTTTTTTAAAAAGAAGAGAATTAGTATAATTGTGTAGAATTATTTGATAAAAGCTGTTGAGAATAACAGATACATTTTAAAGTGAGCACAAGGGGCTGAAAGGAATTCTTTCCAGAGGAATTTTTTAAAAAATGAATTGGAAGCATTAAAAAGAAATTGATAAATGATTGAAGATTAATAAATGATTAAAGATGCATTGATTCTTTGAGCAAGTATTTATTTTAGTATATATAAATTCATTATAAATTCCAGAATTTTCATTGATGGGTACTTTAAATTTCTAGCATAGGTTAATGTAATCCATAGCTGGTATAAAATTCTCATTTCCCTTTTGGATTCCTCAAATAAAACCAGCATGATTGAAATTTGGTGGCCATATACTAAAATGCTGCAGAAAGGTTTGTGTAGCTTTGTTTTTTTTTACAAAATTAAAATAATAGATGTCTTAAGCCTCCCAGGGACTTAACATAGCCCTTCTTTTATATACCTTTTATATACTCCTCCGTTGTTAAAGGGAGCAAAAATTTAGGTCCAAAGACTGAAGGGAAAAAAACTGCAGAGGGAAAAAAAGAGAACAACTCCAAACAACCAAAGCAGAGGTGCTATTCAGCAAGTTCTGACCAGTTCTGGAGAATTGGTAGCAGACATTTTGAATAGTTTAGAGAATTGGCAAATGCCACCTCTGACTGGCTCCGCCCCCATCTATTCTCTGCCTCCTGAATCCCAGCTGATCGGCTTGGTCTTCTTTTGTTGCCCTGCACAGGAGAATGGAGCTGGAAAGCAGGTTAGTGGGGTGTGGAGGGAATGGGGATTTTGCAGTAACCTTTCTCCAGAGTGGGGAGGGAACGGGCATTTTGCAGGAACCCTCTCCTGCCACACCCACCAGCCACACCCATAAAACTGGTAGTAAAATGTTTTGAATCCCACCACTGACCCAAAGGATGTCTACCTTTGTTCTAATCTAGAGAAACACAGGTGGCTATCATATGGTCATTTGGAATGAATCTAGACTTAAACTATGTTTCTCTGGAAACAGCTGTACTTTTATACAATCATTCTATACTTGGGAAAAAATCCAAATATATTTTTTTTTTTTGCTGAATTTGAGTCAATTTATGAAAACTGACAACATTCACTTTTCTGAATTTAGAAACAAAAAAAAAATGTTGCGTGAAAGAGAAGTAGAAGATTTGGAAAAGACAAGAGATAGGTGCAGAGCATTTTCAAGTCAACCTTATTACAATTGTTTCTTCTAATTGAACCTCATATGAGTACCCAGGATTGAAAAAGAGCAAAAATTTAGAAAAGTTATTATCTGGGGATTCCTTTTTTCTTTTCAAATTATGCAAGTTTTTCTTCAGAGTTTGGAAGAGGGGGAAAATGTATTCTATGTATCCATCTTGCAAAACTGATTGTTATTGGTTAAGAAGGCAATATATGTGACGGATATCCTCTTTAATTACAACTACTAAATGCACTTTTACATTTTCATACATAAACTATTTTAAAACTGTTACTTTACTTCTGCTGAAGAAATGATTTAGTTTCCAAAATCTATACTGTACGTATTATTTTTCAAACAATAACTAATACAGGCTTTGGAATTTTATACTTTGTGGTGGAGTCTCCTTTTCAATGAAAGATAAAGAAGGGTTCACTTTATGGATTGATTTTCCTTATCAGACAAGTGTGATGAAACTATTCCTTCCTTATCTATGCTATTTTCTTTTTTCTTTTACATTCATATTTGTCTGAATAAAAATAAGAATTTAAGAGCTATTGACTTCCACCCCTTTCAAGCAGTACATTTAACTCAGAAATGTTTGCTGTCTCTTTTTATAATCTGGTAGTAAACTGTGCATCCTTATTATGGGAATTAAATCAATTAGCTATTTTTTGGACCCATGTTGCATCCCCAGCTGTTATCTAAAATTCATAGTGAATCAAGATTTTTTTCTGCATAGGGCATTCAAGTAGGAAAATTCCTTATGAATCAACAGAAAAAGGTTTAACATCTTGCTACACTGCATTTTGCTGATATCCTTATGTTGTAAGTACAGAAATTAAGGTCAGCATAATACAATAAAAAAAATGTTCTGCATTTTCTTGTTCTCCCTCTTAAACTGGAATAGAAAACCTTCAATTCACATCCATGAATTGTACAAGATAAAGCTTTCTACTATAATAGCTGTTTAGTTGGGGTCATACAGACTGTGAGATCTAAACAACAACTATTTACATCTGTTTTGGATGGGGAAAAATACTTTATGTCTACTGGAGTATTTATTGCTTCCATAATGTTAAGTCTGTGAAGATCTTCCCAAATAAGTGTCCTTCAAATGTATTGTTTTACAATTCTGATCCATACTTGGCTAATACGAGGAATACATACTTGTTGGCCAATTAATCTGGAAGCCATTAACTGATTTAAAATCTATAAATAGGAAAATATTTTAAATTAAAACTAACAAGGAGAAAAAAATGGTGGGATACTCCAAAGTCTTCCATTTGTTGAAAGATCAGCAATTACTGGAATCTATATCGAAACTCATTTTTAAAATATACGTGTTATATGATTCACAGGAAATAGTATAAAGGTATGTACAGCACTTGTGTATTTGATTGCAGCCTTAACATAAATGAAGATGATTGCCCTGCATTCTTTTCCTGACCGCAGAATAACCACTATATAAACCGCGATGACCTATCCTTTAAGGCAGGAGAGCTAGAGAAAGTAGCAAGTGTAACCAATAATGGCTTCCATTCATTTTAAAGTTAAATCTTGCAAGTCTGCCAATAGTGGATAAAACTGAGTTTTAAATATCCTATTATCTGTAAAATGCCTCCCTACCCTCAATCTTTCAGCTTACACTAGGAAAGACAGCAGAAATTACAGTTCGTACAGTGTACCTCAATACCTTCCTAGACCAGTATTATATGGTCTAAGACAACCTTTTGGACTTCAGGGACCACCAAACTCATAATTTTAAATCCCAGGGACCACTAACCAGTTCTATGGGTGTGGCCTAATTTGTGGGTGTGGCTTGATGGGCTTGTGACTGGCTGGGCATGGCTTTTATGTAAACATTATAAATATTGATATAAATATTGATATTTTTTATTAAAAAAAGCAATTTTTATCCAAAATCAGGCAAAGCAGGCAGGCAGATTGAGTTGTTCACAGAATCATTCAGTGATCTATCTATCTGCCATCAGCTAGTTCAGTCTCTCAAATTAGCTTGCCGTGAGTCTGCACTGAATAATAGAACCTTCAGTCCTAAGGGAGATTCGGCTGTGCTTAAAAGTAGAGCTGAAGATCTAAAGACTAGCTAGAAAGCAAGAAATCCAACCATTTCCTGCTTCCTAGCTAATCTAAATCTCCCGGCACAGCAGAACAGATGATGGTTGGAAAAAGGAAAAATAGCAATTTAGCAGGCAAGTTTGCTGGCTAAGGAGTGAGTGGGAGGGGAGGGTTCCTGCGGGCCATGTGGGCAGCGCAGCCTTGTGTTTCTGCACAGCCTGGATTAATTGCTTTGGGGGGGGGGTGCTCTGGGGGTGAGATTTCTCTACGGCCCACCAAAATTTTCTCAGGGCCAACCCGTGGGCCGTGGCCCACCGGTTGGCGACTGCTGGTCTAAGATTTAAAGAAGATGTGAAAATTGAAGATTATTGTTCAGAATATTGTTCAGACAGTGAAGCCAAAACAAATTAAAAACTAGGTGAAAAATGACATAATCCACTAAGCAGCTGCAAGTATTAGGAACTGCTTTACAGTTCTTATTACTTTATATTCTGCACCAGCACATTGAACACATAAAGTGCTCTGATTGGTGTTCCAGAATGAAAGCAGGAGTTTTTGTTAACATGCGATTTCCTCCCAAATGAGGCTGAATGAATGACTGAATTGATTCTTTAGATTCTTTGGAGGAGAACCCATTAGAACTCTCATTCTTTAAGATCTAAATGGAGAAATATTATGTCAATTCATTATTCAGAATGATTCTCAGTGGCTGATTTGATCAACTGAAGCTGATAACACATCTTATAGCATCAGCTAAAAGCCTTGCCTGGTGTGTCAAATGAAATGCATTCAGTAAACAAGATGTAAGCGGCTGGGCTATAAGAAAATAATAATACAAAACATAAGTGAAGAGAAATATGGAAAAAAAGAATTAATTATGGAAAGTTTATAAATGTTCCCAAGGAAGTATGATATTCAATTGAAAAGAAATGTTAAAGAAGTTAAGATTGTAACTAATATTAATGATAGAATTGAATTGGAATGGAATGAGTATCTTATTTACTATTGTTATATATATATCCTTTTCTGTCTTTCGGCTCATCACCAGAGACCATCCAGACAGAAAGCTATTTCTTTCATTGTCTTTTGTTTATATGTGTGTTAGGTTTTTGAGCTGATAAATAATTAAACAAGGGAGACTAGGATAGATCTATTTCGAGCTACTTAGCTCTCGTCAGTTAGCCATACCCTTACTGGAATTCGAACCAGAGAAGTATTACGTGTGAGGCAGTTGTAATTGCCATTAGGCAATTAGTTCTCATCCAGATCAGCTGAGACAGGGGAATGAGTATATACTTGTGTTGCAACACCCTGGTAAGCCCCAATCAAGGGAGTAAGCATACTGCTGTCCTTTTTTGTCTTTTCGCTCATCACCAGAGACCATATATGTGTGTGTTTTCGTAAATTTTCATGGGTACAGGTATGCAGGTCTTGGTGTGTGCTTGTGCTTGTGCAAGCTCAGATCACGCTTTGCTCGCACAAGCACAAAGCCGAAAGCACCAGCCTGAAGATGACGAGTGAGATTTCATCAAAACGTTGCCCAGATAGTCTCAATCTTACACGGGAAAAGACCCGAACATACCAAGAGCTGCATATATGTATGTATGTATGTATGTATGTATGTATGCATATGTATATATATGTTTTCACGGGTATTTATATGTATAATTTAGGTTTCTTCGGGTATTTTTCCATATAACATTTGTGCTTTTATTATAGCGATGTTTCGGCAGAATCTCATCTGCCATCCTCAGGCTGGTGTACTACGTTCTTTTTAATTTTGTGTACCAGGCTTGGCAGCCGTTTTTTGCTTCGGCAGATGAGATTCTGCCGAAACATAGTGTGTATTTTAAGAATGTACCAAGCAGAATTTGATTGGAAGTTATGTACTATATTGAATGTTATAATTCTAAAGGCATAAATTGAAGTTTAAATAAGAGTTGAATGGATAAAATTAAAAGATATAAAGGTGTCATACGCCAGTTAGTAACTACAGGGGAAAATTTGTTTGATGAGAAAAGATACATATAAATATAGTGATTAGAAAGACATTGAAACTTAGAAAAATATATATAATTGAATTTAGATATGAGATAATTAAAAATAAAGTTGAGAAAACCAAGGGAGGGGAAAAATGATGGAGAAAATGTCAAAATAGTAATAAGATATGGAATAGAACACAAAGATGAATATGAAATTGAGTTTGTGTCTGTATGGAGAAGTGATAACCCGGGATCATGCTATTCCCAAAAAAAGATGTTTATTTGTATTATGTTTTTGTGAAAACCCAAATAAAATTTATATTAAAAAGAAAGAAAATAATAATACAGTATCTTTTAGGATATAAATGTGGCTTTGGTTTTTCAAAACCATCCTGTGGTGACTGAATTACTATGAAAATCTTTTAAAGAGATTAAAATGAGTTCATTGTTTAAATATTTTGACCAAATTGATTGCTTTGAGGGAAAAAATTATTTAGAAAGATAAAACAGTTAGAAACTCTAAATTTTATTTATTTATTTATTTAGTCAAACAATTATTAGATAATAGGTATAAGCATAAACATGGTTATAAATACATGAAATGGATACGAATAAGAAAAAAGAAGCAATAGGACAGGGACAGTAGGCACGTTTTGGTGCGCTTATGCACGCCCCTTATAATTTTCTAAATTACTTTTGTCTGACAGATCCCCTTCCCACTCTAGCCCTCATTGTGGTACGGAGTATTCCTGGGATGAGTGGGTGAAGAATGTTGAGAGTATTTGTTAAGAGTAAATATATAAATTAACTATGTTCATAGAAGGTTCACTCAAAGCTGGAGGCTATTCCAGCTTCCCCGTTAAAGAAATAGACACCTGTATTGGACAGCAGTGATGTAAGAAAAGGACAAAGATCGAATAACAGAATAGAGTTGGAAGCAGGGGTGGGATACGACAGGGTAAACCACCGGTTCGGGATTTATGAGCTTCCCTGCACTATTGCAAGCCACGCGCCTGTAAATCGTCATCAGCACACTGCGTGCAGAGAAGCAGCCTTTGAAACAGCCCCTCTTTTCCTGCTTTTTTTAACTGCAGCTGTGCCTCGCACGGCAGCTGAAGTTGAAAAAATCAAGAAATAAAGGTCAGGTAAGAGCCTCGGTGGGCAAAAACATCAGCAGACATAGAACCGGTTCTATGCCTGCTGCTCTTCAGAGCTACCGGTTCTACAGAGGTGGACAGAACCGGTAGAAACCCACCCCTGATTGGAAGGTACCTTTGAGCTCTTCTAGTCCAACCCCCTGTTCAAGCAGGAGACCCTATACCATTCCAAATAAGTGGCTGTCCAATCCGATCTTAAAAGCCTCCAATGATAAAACATCCATAACTTCTGAAGACAAGCCATTCTTTTTTTAAATTATTTTTTTAAAACAAAAATACAAATCTCTATTCACATTAACAGTGTTCGTGTCATTATTAATACATACAATTCCTTTTATACCTAGACATCAACGCTTATTTCTCTCCTCCACCCATTTGTACCACCTATCCCAAACCACATAACAGTCAGAATCATCCTTGCCTCTTAATTCCATTGTGAATTTATCCAGTTCCACACAATCCATTATTTTTTGTGTCAGGTCTTCTTCAGATGGTATCTTTTCTTTCTTCCATCCCTATGCGAAGGCTATTCTCCCTGCCATTATGATATGTATAATGATGTATCAGATGACCTTGCTTTATTATTCTTAATAAAAATATTTCCGGTTCAAGTTCTAATTTGTGTTCTGTAATTTCTAATAACCTTCTTTCTACCCTCATCCAATATTTTTTAACCTCTGGACACTGCCACCACATATGGAAGAATGTTCCTTCTTTATATTTACACTTCCAACTTTCTGCTTTTGTGTTTGAATACATTTTGGCCAGTCTTGCTGGGATTGAAGGCAAGCCATTCTACTGGTTAATTATTCTCACAATTAGGAAATTTCTCCTTAATTCTAGATCACTTCTTTTATTAATTGGTTTCTATCCATTTTTTCTTGTCTTGCCTTCTTGCCAAAAACAATCCTCACAGCTGGTTTGAAAGAAGAGAAGCGTGATTTTAAATTGGAGGACCAATAATCTAACTATGCTGATTTTTATTTATTTATTTAGCATATGGAAAATACATGGACTTATAATGGTTCAAATGTTAATGTCTAGTCCACCCAGCCATTCAAGGTCAGGGTGGTCCATGTTGAAGAAATCAGATATTGGGCCAGTGTAAGCTCTTGATGGACATTTGGGCACAATGTGGTAGATATTTTGTTGAGGAGCACCACAGTCACACTGAGGGGTACAGACAAGACCCCACTTAAACACCGAGTCCTGGCAGACACCATATTGGGTATGGATTCTGTTCAGAGTTGACCAATGCTGGTGAAGAAGGTCAAAACCTGGCACCTTTTGTGCAGGGTCAACTACGTAAGTTCAGCAGCCCATTTGGCTTTCTATTATATGTTGATGTCAAAGTTGTTAGACAGCTGTTGAGCGAGTGCCAGAGAGGGCTTCCTGGATTTAAGCCTGCCAGTTGATAGATGAGAAAGATCAGCATGCACAGGAAGAAGTGGGTTTCTCATAATTTGGTTGTACTCCTGCCTTTGTAGAGCTGGTGGTACAATGTGGCTCAAGACGGGGAGCCAGCAAATAGGGGTAGATTTTATGCCACTACTTATGAGTGTGTGATGCTAGTTCACCTCTTTGTGCACCCTGACTAGCATGGGTAGTGTGAACCAAATGACTAGCAACAATTGGCAGCCAGACTACATTGAAGAATTGAACAGTTGGCAGTCAGACATCTTTGTAGAATTCCTGGCTCACTAAATACATGGCAATGGATAAATTATGCTGATGAACTACTCTGATGCTAAAAATCTAAAGGATCTGCATGCTGTAGTAATAAAACTCACGGAGGAACGGATTGATTCACATTGCAAGCTTACTTTTTTCCCTTTAAAGTCTTACAAAATCAGGTGTATTTGGGATGCAGCTGTAATTATCTTTTGTTGTTGTTCTTTTATATATTAACTTGTGTGATTTTTTTTCCCCTTTCATTTTTGTGCAAGCTGTATTGTTCATTTATATTTTATGTAGGTCCGTTTGTATGTCTATAATAGAGTAATAATAATTATTTGCTGACTTAGAAGTCAAAGGAGCATTGTCTATTTTCTACCAAGGAGCAGTCATTCCAATAGAAAACAAACCTAGCACCAGGTTTAAATAGACACTCCATTTCCACCACTTCAGTATAATGACTTTGATATGCTGTATAATCCTAGGCACTGATAAATGACTCACAAAATGAATGCCATCTCTGAGAGGCTGATGAAGGGCTTCTCCTCCTCTCTATGCCAAAGAGATGCCTTTTCATTTCATCCTCTATTCTTTGTTCATTGTTCATCTGTCACCAGGCTGCACAGTTTACAAATGCTGTTATGGCAGGTGATGGCAGTGGTGAATAAGAACCCCAATAATGTGAAATCTATCAGGTTGTGGGTTTTTTGGCCAGGCAGCAGCTTGAAATCTCTATTGAAATACCTGACTGGGGCTGATCCTAAGTTTAGATAACATTTGAGTTAGAAAAAATCAGTTTCTTTCCCCCTGCTATTATTCTGAGAGGGTTATTCTTTGCATTTCTCATCTTTTGTCTGAGGAAGGTGGCTGAACTTCCCAGGGCTTGTGACCAAATCAATTATATCTGGCTACAAAAATTGTTGAGAGAAAGAGAAAGAGAGAAAGGGAGAGAGGGAGAGAGGGGGAGGGGGAGGGAGAGAGAGAGAGAGAGAAAGAGAGAGAGAGAAAGAAAGAAAGAAAGAAAGAAGGAAGGAAGGAAGGAAGGAAGGAAAGAAAGAAAGAAAGAAAGAAAGAAAGAAAGAAAGAAAGAAAGAAAGAAAGAAAGAAAGAAAGAAAGAAAGAAAGAAAGAAAGACTATGGGATGTATCATAGCAATATTTGGCATTTGGGTGACCTCATGCTAAATAGCACCCAGATCAGAAACTAGGCAATGATTCTGCTTTGGAAAAGAAGCTCACAAAAACAAAAGAGACCATTCTTTCCTTAATGAGAAAAAAAGTCTTAATTTCCTTACTCTTTTCTAATATGAATGATAACTTCTTCAGTGTCATAATACTATCATTCCAGGTAGTGGTGGGATTAAAAAATGTATACTACTGGTTCTGCGAGGGTGGCATGGTTTGGTGGGTGTGGCAGGGGAAGGATACTGTAAAATCTCCATTCCTTCTCCACTCCTGGGAGAAGGTTACTGCAAAATCCCATTCCCTCCCCATTCCACTAATCTGCTTTCCAGCTCCATTCTCATGTGCAGGGCAACGAAAGAAGACCCAGCCGATCAACTGGGACTTGGGAGGGAGAGAAGAGATGAGGGCGGGGCCAGTCAGAGGTGATATTTGCCGGTTCTCCAAACTACTCAAAATTTCCGCTACCGGTTCTCCAGAACTGGTCAGAACCTGCTGAATACCACCTCTGTCTCCAGGTTTTGGTGTTATTCTCTGCAACAAACAAGTTCAAAATAATTAATTATTTATTTACTTACTTATTTAATTTACTTAAATTATGACTTAATCATCTAGTGTTTTAGAACACCATACAGTAAACAATACATTTGGATATTCAACAATATTGTTTCACAGATATTTCTATTTCAGATATAACCCATAACAATCTTTCATACTGTGCATAATATGGTTCCTCTGCTCTGAAACAGATTCAGTACAAATATAAACCTTCTGTAGTTTTATTGTTTAAGCAGGAAACAGACCTACTTCCTAATGAAGATGAAAAGAGAAAGTGGTAGGAGTTTTTGATTGATTAGCTTCTATGATTCATCCAGAGGTCTCAAACTGCAATGTTTTGAAAGATGGATATTGAAGAATGTATGCAATGACACTTTTAATATTTAAGCTTTATGCAAGCAGTGGGATCTGGAATAGTGTGGCACTGCATATTTTCTTGAGAAATACTCAACTCTATCTATCCAGCTACCATTTCTTCTGGTCCTTCCACATCTATTCATATACTACTCTGCTTTTTGTAAACATTGAGCAACTGAATTTAAATCATGATTGGAAACACATCCCAAATGCTTTAAACTGTTTTTGACTCATTATGATTATCTTACCCTCTACATTTCTCTTTGAATATACATGTGAATGTTTCTTTTTTGTTGTTGTTGTTGTTAATTAAAAGAAGATAGATGACAAAACCAATTCTTCCCAATCTTAAGTCAAACCTTACATACTATACAAATACTATACAAACAAATAAAAAACACATATCTGAAACCCTGTACATATTTAGAAAATACGTGTAGCTAAGAATTGAATTTTTAGGTCCTTTCTGTTTTCAGAGTGTGGTTATTTTTCTTCAGATGTTTTATTACCAAGCTACCAGTGCATGGGGGAATGAAGTTTGCTGATTCCTTATATACATCATAGTTTCCTTGTAAGCCTTATCTAGGGGTTCCTTCATTCCTTAAGATTTTTTCCTCCCCAAATTATTTGGTGCTGTTTTTGACTTACCTGAGCGCTGGTGACTGGGACTAATTATTTGATCTCAGCTATTTGTTTCCTTCCTTATCGTATAGTTGTATCCTATAAATGTAAGTGGAGTTTACATCTATGTTTTTGTGGATGGTGATTTGTTAGAAAAACAAGGTATTTCCTAGAAATTTTGGATTTAACTTTGTCTAAAATGTCATGAGTTTCTCAATTGAAATTGTGGTTGAATTAGTTTATCTGATAAAAGATTAAGAAATGCTAACACTGCCTGTTGATGTTTGTGGGTGTGTTCTGTCAAACTTCGATCTGTCTAGCCAAAATAATGCCTGTTATAGTCTCCATTGTGTAATAATTCCTGGTTTTTTGTTTTGGTTATTGGGTCTTTTGGTTGGCTTAAGAAGTTTTGGAAGGATTTCTTTGGTTTGATTATTACACTGATGCCAAGTGGTTGTAATAGTCTGTTGATTGTCTCAGAGTGTTACCCTTTTTATAATTTGTGATGGTTGTGTTGCAATAAATTGCATAGCCGAGTATTTTTAGATAAAGTTTAATGAGTATACATTGCATTAGAGATTGTATAAATCAGAGGTCTCCAAACTTGGCAATTTTAAGACTTGTGGACTTCAACTCCCAGAATTCTCCAGCCACAATAGCTTAAAGTTGCCAAGTTCATTTCAGTTCTAGATTCCTGGACAAATAATATTAGTTAAAAAAAAAGAACAAAAAAGCACACAACTCTAGCCTTTTTTGCCTGATTGCAAAAGTATTGCAGCTAATTTGCTGTTCTTATTCTTGAAAGACGGCGTGTGATATTGCCTGAAAGGGATCAGTATACCACCTCCTTGCTATTCTTTTCTCTCCCTGTATTTTCTGTTCTGAAAAATCAAGCTTCACAATACAAATTCACAACTTTTATGAAGCAGCTATTTTGGAACTGGATGCTGTTGTATGCAAAAGACAAGTAATTGCTTTGTAAGGGTTTTTTATAAATAGCATCTTCATCAAAGCTCTGCATAAAAATAACCGTTTGCATATGCAAAAAAAAAAAAAATTCTGGTTCCTGGAATAATTTGTTAAGCCTTTAAATATCCTCCCCTCTACCTTCCTTTCTACCCCACACTTCGTGTGAGGTAGAATAATTAAGCACACACTTAGTGCTTAATTATTCAGAGGCAAATTCTTACTTGGAGAAATGTGTGAATTCTGTAGCAGTCAGATTTAGTTGGTAGAGATATGGAAAGTGGTGGAATAAGAACTGGGGAAATTGTTGATTACTGCAACTATTTATTTATTTATTTGATTTGATTTGTCATTCACTTACAAGATAATAGGTATAAGTATATACATAGTTATGAATACATGAAATGGGTACATATAAGAAAAATAAAAGAAACAATAGGACAGGGACAGTAGGAACATTGGTGCGCTTATGCACGCCCCCTACAGACCTCTTAGGAAAGGGGTGAGGTCAATAGTAGACAGTCTAAGGTTAAAGTTTTTGGGGTTTGGGGAAGAAACCACAGAGTCAGGTAGAGTATTCCAGACATTGACCACTCTGTTGCTGAAGTCGTATTTCCTGCAATCAAGTTTGGTTCAGTTAACCTTTAGTTTATATCTATTGTGTGCTCTTGTGTTGTTATGGTTGAAGCTGAAGTATTCATTGACAGGTAAGTCATTGTAAAGTATGATTTTTTCTACTATACTTAGATTGGACCGAAGGCAGTGTAGTTCTAGGTTTTCTAGGTCTAGAATTTCAAATCTGGTGGCATAAGGTATTCTGTAACAAGTAGAGGAGTGGAGAACTCTTCTTGTGAAATATTTCTGGACTTTCTCAACTGTGTTAATATCAGATACGTAATGTGGGTTCCAGACTGATGAGCTGTATTTGAGTATTGGTCTAGCAAATGTTTTGTATGTTCTAGTTATTAGTGTAATATTACCAGAGAAAAAGCTATGTAAGATTAGGTTAATAACTCTTAACGCCTTTTTGGCTATATAGTTACAGTGGGCTCTAGCATTTAGGTCATTTGAAATGAGTACTCGAAGATCCTTGACAGGGTTTGGATCATCAACAAGGTCTTGACTATTCAGCCTGTATTTTATTTTCTGATTTTTTTTGCCAATATGTAGGACAATATGTAGGACATATTACTAGAAAGCATGTATTTCATAAATATAAATGCATAGAGTCACATCATGAACTAATGAGAAAATTGGGAAGAAAAATCATATTGTTGCACCTGGATTTTATTTTTACAAGGGTAACCTTCTCTATCCTGCTCAAAAGATCTTGGGGAAAAACAGAAGGAGAAACTAAAAATAAAAGGCCTTAATACAATACTCTGATGATTTTGAACCTCTGATGATTTTGTTTGACAGGAAAGAAAAAGTAAATGAACCCAATCATTAGTTGGTATGATCATTCTGAAATTAGTACACTAATAATGACTTTAATTTTAATAAATGCGAAAGCGTTAAAGACATATATAGTTTTTCTCCTGGCCTTGCCTACTTTTCTGGAATGTCACTATTACAACACAATCTTATCACTCAAATGCATTCTTATCTTTCAGCTCATAAAAATAACATATGCCCCTGGATTCTTAAATTGAAGAGAAGAAAAAGCATAATGAAACATAGCTATATGTTTAAATTTAAATGTAATGTATATTTTTGCTGATCTTATCAAGATTGTATCAGATCTAAAAATTAACCTGCTATTTTTGCATTTGTTTCCTTAAAAGATGGGTTAACAGGGTCAATCTTAAAATAAAACAAACGGTTTTTTGTTTATTTAATCTCCAGGATGGCAGCGTTTATACAGGAAAATATCAGCAAGCTTGGGAAAGCCTCAGTGTCAGCAGAGACATCTGTTATAAACAATATTTATGAAAACTTAAAAAAAAACTTAGTGATATACAAATAAAAAATGAGAATGAGAATGATATCTGCTTAGTTGGCACCATTATTTAGCTATAAAGAAAAACAAAGGCATAGGAATGAAATAAAGCATATTGGCTAACCTAATATGCCACCAGACTTGAAATTCTAGACCTAGAAAATCTAGAACTACGCCGCCTTCGGTCCGATCTACGAATGTCCTACCTGTCAATAAATACTTCAGCTTCAACCATAACAACACAAGAGCAAACAATAGATGCAAACTCAAGGTTATTCGCACTAAACTTGACTGCAGGAAATACGATTTCAGCAACACAGTGGTCAATGTCTGGAATACTCTACCTGACTCTGTGGTTTCTTCCCCAAACCCTTAAAACTTTAACCTTAGACTGTCTACTATTGACCTCACCCCTTTCCTAAGAGGTCTGTAGGGGGCGTGCATAAGTGCACCAACGTGCCTACCATCCCTGTCCTATTGTTTCTTTTATTTTTCTTATATATATCCATGTATTCATAACTATGTTTTTACTTATACCTAGTATCTTGTAAGCAATTGACAAATCAAATAAATTCTAAAAAAAGTAATAATTCTAAATTCTAAGTTGGAATCCTGAACATCCGATATTACAGTATTTCTTTATTGATCCCACTGTAACCTATACCTGGATATAATGCAAAACCAATTGAAAATTCCAAATAAGTATACCAGAACTATTGAACACATATAATGTGTTTCCATCCTGGGGAAGATTATCATACTGTGCTTCTCTCCACATGCTGATACTTCATTATATGTACTTTGTTTGATTGCCTTCCCTGCTGCTACAGCCTGTGGAGAAAATGGAAAAAGACATATACTTTTTTCATCCATATAGGTACTGTCTTTTATATAATTCAATATGTACGCATAAAATATCTTTTTCCCATTTTTCCCTCAACAGTGCATGGTGGAAACTAATTAGGGATGCAGTTTTGTATTTTATTCTAATGTTTTGATTTGTGGTGATGATGAACCTGTTACAACATTGTTTAGGAAATACATTGGGTTGCTGATCTTCTCTAGTTAACACATTAAACCTTTTTTCAAGAAACCAATTAGCTCAGAGTATTTGAAACTATTCTGCTATTTTGTTGTCTTGTTCCTGAAGTATACAATACATGGAAAAATTATTTTAAAAAATAATTTTAAAAAAAGAAGGAAGATATGCTACTTTTGAGAACCAAGCTGCATAATTGCTAAGCTTCAAAATAGAGACCAGCAATCCTTCATATCAGACATTTAGTTGTGACCTAAGGTCAGTATCATTGGGATGCGGTGGCTCAGTGGCTAAGACACTGAGCTTGCTGATCAAAAAAGTTGGCAGTTCGGCAGTTCGAATCCCCAGCACTGTGTAATGGAGTGAGCTCCCATTACTCGACCCAGCTTCTGCCAACCTAGCTGTTCAAAAGCATGTAAAAAATGCAAGTAGAAAAATAGGGACCACTTTGGTGGGAAGGTAGCAGCGTTCCTTACGTCTTTGGTGTTTAGTCATGCCGGCAACATCAGTGGTGGTATTCAGCTGGTTCGCAACGGATTGGGCGAACCGGTAGCAAGAATTTGGCGTGGGTCGCCGAACCGGTAGTAAGTTCCGGCTGGCCACACCCCCACCAGATTGCCCTCCCGCCCGATGCTCGCCTGCCTGCCTAACACTCGCCTAAGGTATTTCTTTCTTTTTTTTCCCTCCCGACAATCAGCTGTAGATAAGATCAGCTGTGCCGGGATTCCCCTTGCTGAGACCCAGGAAGGCAAAAAATGGAGGGAGGAGCTCAGTCCCCCTCTCCATTTTTTGCCTTCCAGAGCCCCAGAGGAGCCTTAGGGGAGCAAAAACTTTTCTGAGGCTAGGAAGCTCCCAAAATGGAGCTTGGAGGAGTGCTGCATGCCCCTCCCATGCTCTGTTTTTTTTCTTCCTGAGCCCCAAAGGAGCCTTAATGCCCCCCCCAAGGCTCCTTGTGGCTAAGAAGCTCCCAAAAATGGGTGGGGACTGCAAAAAAGAAAAGTCACGCCCACCCAGTCACATGGCCATGTCCACCAAGCCACGCCCACAGAACTGGTAGTAAAAGTTTTTGAATCCCACCACTGGTGGGGAGGAAATGGAGATTTTACAGTATCCTTGCCCTGCCACGCCTACCAAGCCATGCCCACAGAACCTGTAGTAAAAGTTTTTGAATACCACCACTGGGCCACATGATCATGGAGACATCTTCAGACAGTGCTGGCTCTTCGGCTTTGTAATGAAGATGACCACCGCCCCCTAGAGTTGGAAATGACCAGCACATATCTGTGAGGGGAACCTTTACCTTTACTTAAGGTCAGTATCATCATGAAGTAATTCTTCTTAATTACCACTTCTAGAATTCTTAACTTAAATGGTCACTCACATACTTGGGAATAACAGAAGCTACAGTTCAATAATTTCTGGAAGATTCAATGTTCTAACTCTTACCCAGATGTTTTTTAGAATAGAATAGAACAGAACAGAATAGAATTCTTTATTGGCCAAGTGTGATTGGACACACAAGGAATATATCTTGATGCAAATGCTCTCAGTGTGTACATAAAAGAAAAGATACATTCATCAAGAGTCAAGAATCATAAGGTACAACACAATAATAGTCATAGGGTACAATGAGCAATCAAATCATACTAGGAAACAGTCAGTATAAATCGTAAGGATACAAGCAACACGGTTACAGTCATACAGTCACAAGTGGGAGGGGATGTATGATAAGGAGTGATGAGAAGATTAATAGTAATAGAAGTGCAGATTTGTAAATAGTTGGACAGTGTTGAGGGAATTATTGTTTAGCAATGTGATGGCATTTGGGAAAAAACTGTTTTACAAGCAATCCTGTATATCTGTATATCCTCTAGCATCATGTGTATGACAGTGTGACATTGCCCTCCCCAGAGCTCTGTGGATTGGTATGCATACATGCACAATAATTGATTAGTATTACATTTACCCTAAAATGGTCTAACTCTACTTTTCTCCTAAATTGCTTTCTTCTTGTAAGTTAATTCTTTTCAAATGTTTGTAACAAATCTCTTGCAAAAGGCATTTAATACTGAGGCTTATAGAAGGAAAGATGGGGCCTTACAGTGGCTCATGAGATTAGAACGCTGAATCAGAAAACCATTGCGAGGCCGACAACTGGCAGTTCAAAACCCAGGAGTCTGAACGCATGATGAAATAAGTTCCCATCAGTTTGTCCCAGCTCCTGCCAACCTAGCATTTTGAAAGCAAGTAGGTAAATAGGAATCACTGTGGTGGGAAAAATAATAGGCCCATGAAAGGGAGCTCCCTTGGGTGTGCCCTGGGCAAAGATTATACCACCGGCTAATCCTTTCAACTTGGACGTGCCTTGGTAGGTGTTTCTAACACAAACATAGTAGTAGGGAAGATTTTCTGATGCCACCAAACTATCCCCCCCGCCCAGAATTGGGATTGACCAAATAACACATATTGTATGTGTGTTGTAAAATCTAAGCATTCATCTCAATAGGAATCCTATTATATAAGGTTTTTCCTGTATGAAAGTTCTCACAAATACTTATTTATTAGTGCAGGATCTCCTCCTCCCCAGTTAAAAAATAAAATGAGTGCACACTGCACAAACCATTGTTCTAAAACCATTATTGGAAGAGAACTAGAAACTGATTTAATCTAAATGGTAAACCTCATTTGCAGACTGAATCGAGACATAACAGATAACAGATAACAGACAATCAGAGTTGGAAGGGACCTTGTAGGTCATCTATCCAACCCCCTACCACCCAAGCGGGAGACCCTACACCATTTCTGACAAATGGCAGCCCAATCTCTTCTTGAAAGTCTCAAGTGATGGCGCTCCCACAACTTCTGAGGGCAAGGTGTTCCATTGCTTGATTGTACTCCCTGTCAGAAAGTTTCTCCTTATTTCCAGGTTAAATCTCTCCTTGTTCAGTTTCCATCCATTATTCCTTGTTTGGCCTACAGGCACTTTAGAAAATAGCTTGACCCCTTCTTCCCTGTGGCAGCCCCTCAAATATTGGAAGACTGCTATCATGTCTCCCCTGGTCCTTCTCTTTACTAGACTAGCCAAGCCCAGTTCCTGCACCATCCGTTGTATGTTTTAGCCTCCAGTCCCCTAATCATCCTGGTTGCTCTTCTCTGTACTTTTTCTAGAGTCTCAACATCTTTTTTATAATGTGGTGACCAAAACTGGATGCAGTACTCTAGGTGCGGTCTTACAAGGCTTTATAGAGTGGTATTAGTACTTCCCTTGATCTTGATTGTATCCCTCTGTTAATACAACTTAGGATTGCATTAGCTTTTTTGGCGGCTGCTGCATACTGTTGGCTCATATTTAGCTGGTTGTCCTCTAAGACTCCAAGATCCCTCTCACAGTTACTGGTTTCACCCAGTCTATATATGCACTTCTGGTTTTTCTTGCCTAAGTGTAAGACTTTACTTTTCTCTACATTGAATTTCATTTTGTTAGATGTGGCCCCATATTCTAGTCTGTCAAGATCCATCTGGATCTTGAGTCTATCTTCTTGGGTGTTAGCTATTCCTGCCAGTTTAGTATCATCTGCAAATTTGGTAATTTCCCTGTATCCTGACTTGCCTTTCTTTTCATAAGTTGTTGACAACTCTTTCATTTTCATATCTATCTACTTTATTTTCAGTCTGGTGGTTAGCTGTGGTAAATCCTTAATGATACTTTGAACTGCTTTAATAAAATATTGCCCAATAGAGACTTCCTTCTCTGGACTACAGGCACTTTAGAAAATAGCTTGATCCCTTCTTCCCTGTGGCAGCCCCTCAAATATTGGAAGACTGCTATCATGTCTCCCCTGGTCCTTCTCTTTACTAGACTAGCCATTGAACCACTGGGTTAATTATTCTGAACATAAACAGAGTTTATGTTTATACCCTTTCTTATCATTATAAATTTGTTACTAATAGAGCAATAGAAAATGCACTTTTCTGTTGCTCAATGCCTGCCCAATTCTAACATAAACAGCCAGAATTTCAGGAAAAATACAGAACAATCTATGTGAAAAACAAAGTTTAGTCAAATTGCTGAAAGCATCATCAAATAAACAGACAAAAGATAAAGAAGACTAAAATCTCACTGCTCTGCTGAACATTTTCTGCTTCTTACAACATTTTTTTCTCGGGCATTGAATCATCCCTAATAGCACAATTGTGTTTAATTTTTAAATATTGCTTCTTTATTAATTTTTAATAAACCCATGCTCACTAGTTGGGGAGATATCTTTCTACTGAAATCAAAGAGTATTTGGATGTGATGTGGGTGCATAGAGAACAGATACATTATGATAATGTTTCTGTCCACCCACCCAAAAGAGCTAAGTTTCTGATCAACATACTATGGACTATATTAATTCTTTGTGCATTTTGAGTAATGAGATAAAACACAGTATTTTGGGTATGAGAGGTACACTATAGACACACACAAACACAAACCCCACATATACTGAATGGCATGAACATTATATATAAAATATATCTTTTTTTTATTTTACAAGGTGGTAAATAAATTGCTTCAATTTTTTTATATACTGGACATTTCTAACAAATGAATGATGTTACAGGAATATCTTATAACCTTGATTTCTGAAATGGCTGCAAACATACAAGAGAAAATGTATTTTTGTGTTCTTCAATGGCTTATCTCATAGTTCTCAGTGGCTAATGAAGAAGAAGAAGAACTTTATTGTCATTGTACAAGTACAACAAAACTGTGGATGCACCCCAGCAACTGTAAAATAAAATAAATACAATAAAACCAAAGCACTTAAAGATAAAAATAAAAAAAATAGAATACCCATGTCTCCATACAATATCTACGAATATACACAAAATATATATCCAACATTGACTGTGACACTTTGCCGAGTGTAATACGCAAGAGACGGATTATACTATAATATGCTATTATACATCTGAATGAGGTATTGCAGTTTCACATCTTTTCACATCTTAATATGGTAGTGACTTATATTTATTTGCTGTTCGGATGGCCCAGGGAAAGAAATTATTTGTTAATCTAGTGGTATGGGATTTTATTGACCTAAAGCGCCGTCCAGACGGCAGCAGGTCAAAAAGATAATTGCCAGGCTGTGAGGGATCTTCTATGATGGCCTTGATTCTGCTTTGGCAGAGGGACCTGGCTAAGTCTTCCAGGGAGGGCAGAGGGCAACCAGTGATCTTTTGAGCTGTATTTATCACCCTCTGTACGGTTTTCCTGTCTTCAGCTGAGGAGCCTGCATACCACACATCCAGAATGTTGTGTATGGACTGAGTCTTCACTCAGGTCCGTGCTTCGAGCGGGAAGCACGGACCTCTCCCATTGGCTGGAGCCGTTTGACAGCCGGCTATAAAAGGCGGCTGTCAAACGGCATCAGCTGTTGCCCTCCAGCTGGCTGCCGTGTTAGCGTGGCAGTAGCGGTAACCCTCTTTGCTGTTAATAAAGAGTTAAGCTGAAGCCTTGCCCTGGTCTCTGCCTGAGTATTTCCGTCGCTCTACAACACTGGCGACGAGGACGGGATACTAAATAAAGGCAAGCCAGGACAAGGAAGAGAGAAAAGAGCGAAATCACTAGCTGAGAGCTGAAATCGCTACAGAGTTGCTGCCTCTAGCCGCGAAGCGCCTTCTCTAACTTGCCTGAGGAAAAACTTCACAGCTGACAGAAGATGACTTACGAATCCTGCATTCCCGCCCTTCAGACCGACCGCTGAGACGTGGGAGTCATACAAGAACCGGTTTGACTGCTTTTTAGATGCTATAGACCTGTCAGAAATTTCTGAGCATAGGAAAAAATCTTATTTCCTAAGCTTTTGCGGAGCCACGGTTTTTGACACCGCAACAGCATTACTGGCCCCAAGATCTATTAAGACTATTCCTTGGGAGGAACTGCAAGAAATTCTCTCAAATCACTACTCCCCTAAGCCTTCCAGAATTGCTAGGTGCCTATGCTTTCAGAAGGCGCATCCAAACAGAGGGGGAAACAATTAGTGATTATGTGGCAGCACTGAGAACAGCTGCCTTGCATTGCGGGTTCAGAGATTACCTGGACGATATGCTGCTCGATCAGCTGGTTTGTGGCGTTAGAGACCCCAAATTACAAAGACGTTTATTAGCCAAAGGGGACCTAACCTTAAAGCAAGCCATAGAGGAATCCCAGGCTGCTGAGCTGTCAGCACTCTCAGCAGCTGAAATACAGGGAAACCCCAGCAGACTAGAAAATCCAACAGTGTATTTTGAGGAAGCCTCCACAGAAAATGGCTCAGAAGAGGGTACTGAGGTAAACCGCCTCAGACAGCCCAACGCAAATCAAAAAGAGTTCAGGCAAGGTATAAGCCAAACCCCACATTTACAAACTACATGCTTAAGCTGTGGGGGCAACCATCTCAGGGCATCCTGCAGATTCAGGAATGCCATATGTTTAAGGTGTCAAAAGAAAGGCCATTTGGTCAAAATTTGTCAGGCAGGGAAAACCTTCAACCAGCCACAAAGGCCTCAAAAGCTCATTCAATACCCTAGACAAATTGAGGACTGTTGCACATGCTACCAGTCAAAAATCCAAAAAAATAAAAAATCTAACAAAATTAGTGTCACTGTTTCTATAGAAGGTAGACCCTGCAGAATGGAGGTTGACACCGGCTCTGCATTATCCATCATCTCGTGGGACACCTTAAAGAAGCTACTCCCCAGAATATCAAGACAGGAAATTCCAGCCTGCAATCTAACACTTCAGGACTACCAAGGCAGAACCATCCCTGTCATCGGAAAAGGCAAGTTCCTTGTCCATTTTCAAGGGTTTAGGGGTCACTTTCCTCTAGTGATAGTGGATGGCGTCCTCCCAAGCCTATTGGGACTAGATTGGTTCCCAGCCCTGGGCCTCCACATAGGGGGAATCCACGCCATTTCCAATTCAGAAGTTGAATCCCTGTTCAGGGACTATGCAGATGTATTCAGTGAGGGCCTAGGCTGCTACGTGGGAACCCCAATATCCTTCAGGGTAGACTCCCAGGCAGTACCAATTCGTTTGAAGCCCCGCAGAGTTCCTTTTGCAATTCGTCCTAAACTAGATAAGGAACTTGACAAATTAATCAAGCAGGGCATACTGAAACCTACAGACTTCTCAAAGTGGGAAACCCCCATAGTAACACCGTTAAAGAAGGATGGAAATTTAAGGATCTGCTCGGACTACAAGTCGTCAATAAACAAATATTTACAAGTTAGCGCGTACCCAGTACCTGTGGTACAACATTTACTCCATTCCCTTGAGCCTGGTTCCATTTTTGCAAAGTTGGACATGTCCCAGGCGTATCAACAGTTTCCTGTTGATGATGAAACTGCTGAACTGCAAACAATAGTAACCCACAGAGGGGCTTTCAAATGCACACGCCTACAATTCGGAGTTAGTGTAGCCCCTGGAATTTTCCAATCCCTTATGGAACGAATACTGCAAGGGTTACCAGGCGTTGTGCCTTACTTTGATGATATTCTGGTATCTGCTACCAATCAACAGCAATTACTACAAAGAGTCAGAAGTGTACTTGACCGTTTCAGGCAATCTGGCCTCAAGCTAAAAAGGGAGAAATGCACCATAGCCACTCCACAAGTGGAATTCTTAGGTTACAAGATTGATGCCAAGGATATTCACCCGACTGAGTCAAAGGTCAAGGCCATTCACGATGCGCCTACTCCTACTAACAAAACTGAGCTTCAAGCTTTCCTGGGCCTTTTGAATTTCTATGCTTCGTTCCTGCCCCATAAAGCTTCTGTTGCCGAGCCCCTTCATAGACTTTTAGACAAGAACTCACCATGGCACTGGGGACCAAGGGAAACTATTGCTTTCAAACAAGTCAAGTCATTGTTAACTTCAAAGGCCGTCTTAATCCAATTCAATAGAGACTTACCACTCATTCTAGCAGCCGATGCTTCTCCATTCGGAATTGGGGCCGTACTGAGCCACAGACTGCCCAATGGTGCAGAAGCACCTATAGCTTTCTTTTCAAGGACACTATCTTCCACTGAACGCAACTATAGCCAGATTGACAAGGAGGCCTTGGCTGCAGTGGCTTCAGTGAAGAAGTTCCTTGAATTCCTCTATGGGCATCATTTTGAACTCATTACTGACCACAAGCCACTGTTAGGTATTCTATCCGGCACTAAACAAACTCCCCAGATTTTGTCCCCAAGGATGACCAGATGGACAGTTTTTCTAGCTGCGTATTCCTACACTCTAATCCATCGATCCGGGAAAAGCCTTTGCCATGCTGATGCACTCAGCCGCTGCCCACTGCCAGTGCCAGTCGTGGATCCAGCACCAGCAACCACAGTCTTTCTCATCAACGAACTCAAGCTTCCAGTCACTGCTGCTGACATCGCTGCCCATTCGGCCAAGGACCAGGTAATATCCCAAGTCCTGGACTGGGTAGGGAGGGGGTGGCCTACGGCCCCTTATCCTTCAGACTTCCTACCCTACAAATTACGCCAGCAGGAACTTTCCTCCTTGCAAGGCTGTTTACTATGGGGAACCAGAGTAGTCATTCCCCACAAATTGCAAGCCTCAATACTGAAGGTGCTGCATGAGGGTCACCCAGGGATTGTGAGAATGAAGGCCCTCACCCGCAGCTACGTATGGTGGCCAGGCATGGATGCCCAAATCTCTAACTGGGTAAATTCTTGCCAGGCATGCCAGGCCACCAGGGCATTACCACCAGCAGTCACCCCTAGGACCGGGGAGGAAGCAGGCACCCCCTGGTCCAGAATACACATAGACTTGGCAGGCCCCTTCCATGGGCGCATTTTCCTGGTGGTAGTAGATTCATATTCAAAATGGGTGGAATCAACTTTAATGCACTCCACCACTACGGAAGCAGTCAGCAAAGCACTGACTAGGATGTTTACCACACATGGCCTTCCTGATTCTGTCGTATCCGACAATGGCCCCCAATTCACCTCCTGTGAGTTTGAGATGTTTCTAGCAAGTTTGGGCATCAGGCACATATTAGTAGCCCCTTTTCATCCTGCCAGCAATGGGCTGGCTGAGAGGGCAGTTAGATCTGCCAAAGAGGTGCTACAAAGATTGGGTCCTATTAACTGGCATGCCAGGCTGGCCCAATACCTATTGAGCCAACATACTACACCCTGTGCCTCCACTAATAGGTCACCAGCCGAAATATTAATGGGACGCCGGCTGAGGACCACTTTGGACAGGCTGCACCCAAATTATGCCCCTTTGCTTCCCCTTGGGTCAAACAGCCAAGACAGAGGGTTCCTGGTAAATGACAAGGTGTTTGTCAGAAATTTTGCTGGGCAACCACTATGGTTACCAGGGCTTGTGATAGCAGTAACTGGTCCCAAGTCTTATAGAGTCCAGTTACCTGATGGACGGACCTGGCGGCGTCACGTGGACCACCTGAGGAAGCGTTGGAGCACGGCACCCAGAGGTCATCTAGACGGGCCCCATGCAGAAGCAACCACACCATTCGACGAAACCAGCTTCCAACCCACCAGGAACAATGACCTACCAGATGGGGAAGCTGACCAAGGTGCAAACCCAGCTCCAGACAGCCCAGCAGCCTCACCGTCATCCGAAGACACGCAGAGGGCACCAGACAGCAACTCGGCGCCATTTTTGACGGAGCCAGAAGATCCGGACGAATTCGCAGGCGTCCAGCGTATCTGAAGGACTACGCATGCTCCTCACTGGGAGAGAGGGGTGTTGTGTATGGACTGAGTCTTCACTCAGGTCCGTGCTTCAAGCGGGAAGCACGGACCTCTCCCATTGGCTGGAGCCGTTTGACAGCCGGCTATAAAAGGCGGCTGTCAAACGGCATCAGCTGTTGCCGCTCCAGCTGGCTGCCGTGTTAGCGCGGCAGTAGCGGTAACCCTCTTTGCTGTTAATAAAGAGTTAAGCTGAAGCCTTGCCCTGGTCTCTGCCTGAGTATTTCCGTCGCTCTACAACACAGACAGTATGTCAGAGTGCTCTCCACAGAGGCTTTATAGAAAGCCAGCAGCAGCTTCTTTTCCAGATTGTTTTTCCTGAGAAACTACAGGATGTGCAGCTGCTGCTGAGCCTTCTTCACTATGGCCTTGGTGTTAGGGGACCAGAAGATATCACCTGAGATATGGGTGCCAAGGAATCTGATCGTAGAGACAGTTTCCAACCATTCTCCATTAATGATGAGTGGGGTGTGGTTCTGTCCATGTTTCCTGAAGTCCATAATCAGTTCTTTGGTTTTATGGACATTCAGTGACAAATTGTCCTGTGAACACCAGAAGACAGGTTCTCTACTTCTGCCCTATATGCCGTATCGTCCTCTCCGGAGATGAGACCAATCACTGTCGTATCGTCCGCAAACTTTATGATGGTGTTTGTTGCTTGGTGAGCAGTCAAAGGCATATAGCAGAGTATTCAAGACACAACCCTGGGGGGGGGGGGGGGAACTGTACTGAGTACTGATTGTAATAATGGAAGAAAGGTGGGGGCCAAGTCTAACAGACTAAGGTCTGTTTGTCAAAAAGTTCTTAATCCTGGAGCACGTGGGGGTGGAGACCTGCAGATTATATAGTTTGGTTACTAGTATATCTGGGATGATAGTGTTAAATGCAGAGCTGTAGTCCACAAAGAGCATCCTCACATAGCTCTGTTTGTTCTCCAGATGACTCAGTCCTCTATGAAATGTGAAGCATCCTCTGTAGATCGGTTTGCTCTATAAGCAAACTGATGTTGATCAATGGAGGGTGGGAGGCAGTCTCTGATGTGCTGTGAGACTAGTCACTCAAAAACCTCATGATGGAGCTTGGTAACGCTATAGGCCTATAGTCATTGAGAGTATTTATATTTGTTTTTTGGGGGACAGGGATGATGGTTCAGGCATTGTGGGATGATGGCATGTGTTAAAGATAGATTGAACAGCTCTGTAAGTATTTCTGCCAACTGGTCAGCACACGCTTTAACTACTGCACCAGGAATGCCATCAGGCCCTGCAGCTTTCCTGGAATTTACTGCTCTCAGTGTTTTTCTCACCTCATGCACCTGAAGAGAAAGAGGTGCAGCGTCATGGTCCTCGTGAGGCAGTATGTCCAGGTTCTTGATGGTCTCAAAGCGTGCGAAAAAGCTGTTTAGCTCCTCTGCCAGAGTGCTGCTGCTCTCGCTGTTTGTTGGGCCTTGGTCAGGGCCTGTATTCCCCTCCACATCTGCTGTGGGTCACTATCAGTAAAGTGGCCCTCGACCTTTGTCCTATACATCTCCTTAGCATGTTTGATGCTCCTTTTCAGCTCAGCTCTGGCAGTGCTGTACTGTGAGGTGTCACCAGCTTAAAAACCAGGTCACAGGCCCTGATCAGAGCCTGGACTTCACTGGTGATCTAAAGTTTCCTGTTTGGGAAGGTCTGTATGCGTTTATCCATAGTGACATTTTCTACACAGGTCTTCATGTAGAAAAGCACAGTCTCTGTGTATAACTCAAAGTCCTGTTGTTTAAAGATTCTCCAATCTTTAAACAATCCTGAAGCTGGGAGAGGGCATTTTCAGGCAAGCATCTAATCAAATAATAATTTGACTGCTAGGTTTTGTTCTCTTCCTAAGGGGAGTGTAGGCTGGTAATAAAAGCAGGGTAAAATGGTCTGATTGTCCTAAGTGGGGAAGAGGTTTTGCTCTATAAGCATGCTTGATATTTGAGTATACATAATCAAATGTGTTTTTTCCCCTGGTTGGGCACTTAACATGTTGGTAAAGTTTGGAGAGCCACAGTTTTCAAGCATGCTCTGTTGAAATCCTCAGCAATGATGTGAACGCTCTCAGGATGAACTCTCTGTTGCATGGTAATTATGTCTTGAAGATGACTGAGCGCCATGCTAACATTAGCATCTGAAGGTAAATATACAGCAGTGATGGTAACTACTGTTAGCTCCCATGGCAGATAAAATAGTCTACACTGAACAATCATGGCCTCCAAATCTGGTGAGCAATGGCTGTTTGTTATTTTGCTGTTTGTACATCAGTCTTTACGTACATAAATAATTAGGCCTCCTCCCCTTCTCTTACCAGAGGCTATGTTGCGATCTTGACGGTGCAAGGTCCAGTCTGCTAACTCCATTGTAGCATCAGGGATTTGCGGGTGCAGCCAGGATTCTGTGACGATTAGTAGACAGCACTCATGAATTGTGTGATTGGGGGAGATCTGCAGCTGTAGTTCATCCATTTTGTTTACGAGGGATCTGGTGTTTATGAGGAACATAGATGGTAATGGGGGTTTCTGCGGTCTCTTCCTCAATTGAATTAGCAAACCAGCTCTGTATCCCCGCTTCTGTTTTCTCTCTCTATGCCATCTTCTACGCTTACTTAATCCGGCAGAAATCCATGGGGCTCCCGGAGATCTTGCTAGCTCCAGTGGGATATTGTGGGATTTTGTATAAGCATAGGTGACTTCAGTTTTGAGTTTCTGTCCTATACTTATCAGGTTTTCTCGACAGTACATTAGTCCATTGCAGGATGGAGTAAAATGCAGGACCAAAAAGAAGTAAAAACACAAAAAAAGAACAGTTGTCGGGAGCATTGAGCCGCTGTGACCATGCGCACCTCCATCTACCCTCCCATGGAAAGCAGTTTTAACACAATGATGGCTTCTTGATTTTTATCATCCCTCCCTGTTGCCCACACACGTATACGTATTGTAGCATCCGGTGCATGTGCCTACAAGCTGCTCCTGATACTTTGTTAAATAAGGACTACAATGAATAGGAATTAGAAAACAGGATATTCCCATCTCAACACAGCAGGCTTTGGCTACTTAACAAGTTTGCCCATAGTAAGTATGGGAGAGCCATCTGAAGAAGCAGCAAAATTTACGTGCTCTTTATAGTGAAAAAATTGTTTTATGGATTGAACTGACCATGCAAATAATGAATGAATGTATGTTATGATTCCTTTAAAATATATAACAATACATTTATAAGATCAACAATGTGATACACTTTGTCTCAAAAAATACCATCAAGTGAGATAACCATTTTAAAGCAAAGGTGTAACAATTTTAAACAGTGCTGTAGATAAAAGTGATATTTGATGTAAAAGAGTACTTAACCAGCTTTTGGTAGTGTACTATATGACATATTGGAATATGAGCCATGTAATGTTATTTTCAAACAATAAAAATAATTATTTATTGCACACTCTGCTTAATACTCAAAGGATCTCAAGATTCTCAAAGTAGGTAATAAAATATCTTAATAAGTAGCACGGTGTACCATAACAAAACATAAATACTACAGAAATATAATGCTCTTGTGACTGGCCACAATTTCACCAGATTTACCGGACTAAAAATTATATCCAGTTTTTCAACTATATAGAAAGATATATGTCCAGCTTTTCAAAATGATTACATCATTACTATTTCGGATGCTCTTGATATCTATTTTTTCATGCTGACATATGAACCGGTTGACATTATGTATAGGATTTAACAAGCTTGAAACATTGGTGATATTTGCTCATTCAGACCCTTTATACAATATATCATAAATTCAGGACTGATGTGAGATTTTGATAAATGTCTATGGCAAAAAATATGCAAACATTTCAGTAATAAAAAAACTAACCCCCCCCCATCCCCCACATAATTTTATGCATATGTTTGAGACAGTGGTGGGATTCAAAAAATTTACTACCAGTTCTGTAGGAGTGGCTTGGTGGGCGTGGCTTGGTGGGCATGGCAGGGGAAGGATACTGTAAAATCTCCATTCCCTCCCCACTCCTGGGGAAAGGTTACTGCAAAATCTCCATTCCCTCCCCACCCCACTAACCTGCTTTCCAGTTCTGTTCACCTATGCAGGGCAACAAAAGAAGACCCAGCCGATTAGCTGGGACTCGGGAGGCAGAGAATAGATGGGGGCGGGGCCAGTCAGAGGTGGGATTTGCTGGTTCTCTGAACTATTCAAAATTTCCGCTACCGATTCTCCAGAACTGGTCAGAACCTGCTGAATACACCTTTGGTTTGAGATCCTGTTTGGTGTAGTAGTATAAGGCACCAGGCCTTATACTACTGTCAGGAATCACATCTTAAATATCTGCCTATAAGGATCTCAATATTATTTCAATAAATAGGCTTAGGCACTTCTTGTTTTCAATATTGTCAATGGAGGATTGCAGTTAATTCCCTCTTTTTAAAATATTAGCATTTTTTCCTCAAATTTGTTGCTTGTATATGTTGAAGTGCTGTTGGGTTCCTCCCAGATAAATAGGCATGCAATTGAACTTTGGTATGTTAATTTTGCCATAATCTTGATATCACTGTATGTAGAATTGTTGACCTTCTTTCTTCAGCATTTTCTTTCCCAGCCAAGTAGAACTTTGTTAACCAAATATACTAGAACTCTCTACGACTACTTTAGATTCAGTTCCAAAAAAATCTCTCAGAGTCTATGGGAGCAGACTAAGAGCCACGGTGGTGCAGTGGTTAGAGTGCAGTACTGCAGGCTACTTCTGCTGACTGCCGTGTACCTGCAAATCTCACCAGGCTCAAGCCTTCCATCCTTCTGAGGTGTGTAAAACATGCTGACTCTGTAAACTGCTTAGAGAGGGTTGTAAAGCACTGTGAAGCGGTATATAAATCTAAGTGTCATTGCACCTTTCTGCAACAATTTAAAATGTTTACATGTTTCTGGGAAAATATTTAGCTGCTTCAAAGAGTTGTAGAGAAATGACATTTTTGCATCCCACTTCCTCCAATATTTCTTTTTGAAATCAAATTTGTAACCCTGTACACGTTTAAAATATAGTGTTCTATCGTTTTCCAAACTTCTACCAAAAATGCACAGCTAGATAGCATATTACAGCCTTGTTTCCTGCTTCCTTTTGCTGGACTTTAGATGAAATTTATTGTCTAAATATCTTGGAAACATTTATTTATTCCTCACAAGATATCACTTCTCTTCCTGAAAATTCTTTGTGAAGGTTGATTTATTAAAAGAAAGAATACAATTATCCTTGCTTCACCATGATAAATCTCATAAATCATATAGGATGAGTGACAGAATTTACTTGCTAGTAATAAATGGCACGGTGCAGACTGATATTATGTTAGAAAAAGGTGATAATCAATCAAAATATAGTTCATTGAAATCCAGTAAAAAAGATCAGTAACTCAGCAGGGGGAAAGTATCTATTTTCTACAATGATTGAGATAATGAATGGTTGTCTGAAAATGCTCTTCATCTATATTCTACTTTGATAAAGGTCTTTTTTCACCACCTAAGGGTCCTTCAGAGTTTATTCTTGTCCCTGCTGGTTTGTCAGTTCTATAAAGCAATTGCTAATTGACATTAATGTCAGGGAAGAGACCATTCTACATAGTCATGACATGTTGATCAAGTAAATTTTATAAAAACATATGAACTTGGAATATACACCATCTTCTAAATCCAATATATCTGAATGATGACAGAAGATATATTGTATGGCTAGTTTAGGACTGCTTCCTTATACTCTTGTAACTGACTGTGCCTCCCAATATTTGATAGCAATTTAGTGCATTTGAAGGAGGCTATATGAAAAAACAATTACTACCCACCTGCCTTCAGTCGAGGACCTGTATACTGCACGAGTCAAAAAGAGGGTTGTGAAAATATTTACAGACCCATCACATCCCAGACATAAACTGTATCAACTCCTACCCTCAAAACGACACTATAGAGCACTGCACACCAGAACAACTAGACACAAGGACAGTTTTTTCCTGAACACCATCACTCTGCTAAACAAATAATTCCCTCAACACTGTTCAACTATTTACAAAGTCTGCACTACTTACTGCTAATCTTCTCATCACTCCTTATCACCCATCCCCTCCCACTTGTGATTGTAGGACAGTAACTTTGTCCCTTGTATCCTTACAATTTATATTGACTGTTTCCTAGTATGATTTGATTGTTGATTGTACCCTACAACTATCATTAAGTGTTGTACGTTATGATTCTTGATTCTTAATGAATGGATCTTTTCTTTATGTATACTGAGAGTATTTACACCAAGACAAATTCCTTGTGTGTCCAATCACACTTGGCCAATAAAGTATTCTATTCTATTCTATTCTATTCTATTCTATTCTATTCTATTCTATTCTATTCTATTCTATTCTATTCTATACTGTATATTTTCATCTAACAAATTGCCTTGGAAAGTGATGTAATCAGTATCATTGGGTGAATTTAAAATACATTAAGGAAGGATTGTGCAAAGACTCAAAGTTTAAACAAGTTTAATTAGAATCGCATCATCAAGCCAGATTTGTAAATTAAAATAGAAACATGCTTTGAAGGAGCAAACCAAATCAAATGCCTTTGGCATGTTCTATTGCTGATGGATTTTCCAATCCATTTGGATTGGATTTTCTCCTGCTTCTTGGATTATCACACATTGTATAAAGTTGAAACTTCCTCTGTAGAACAGCAGCCCCCAAATTTTCAGCTCTGAGGACCTATCATCAGCATGGGGGCAGAGGAAGGACCAGATGGTTTCATGCTGGTCCCCTTTCCACCACTTGTACAAATGCAACTTCACACATTTGCCCACCCATTTGTGTGGCCAGTACAGAGCAGCAGACCAGGGTTTAGGGACCCCTGATGCATAAAAGTGTGATGGCTTTCTAATACTAATGAGCAGGTGGGAAGCATGGTGCTCCATAGACTGTAAGCCGCCCTGAGTCTCCGGAGAAGGACGGCATATAAATGTAATTAAAAAAAAAAAAAAGCAGGAAGATTTATTCTTTCATTAAATTCTATGCATATCTATGTTACACTATTTATATAGCAGAGTATTCATAAATTATACTTTTGTGTTGGTTCAACTCAGCTTTTATCACTCAGAATATAGATTTAGGATCAACCAATCTAATCGAGTTAAACTAGTTAGTTTTTAGGTCAAACATTTATTTTTAACAATCTGTATTGTTAAGGCAGTATTAATCTTTATAAATGAGCTAACAGGTGACAGACTAACATGGGTAAAACTGTTAAAACTATTTTACAAAAATGCGTAAATGGAAAGACTTATGTGCACCTCTGTGGAAAACAAATTCCAGGAGCAGCAATCTGAAAAAAAAAAAAAAAACTTACCACATAGACCACATGCCACATATTTCTCATGTGGGACCTCTCAGTAAAACTTTTCAAGATATTTGTGTGAAATAAAGCCCATTCCATCTGGGCAAGGTGATGTCTGATTTACCTTAATGTTATGCTTCATAGGGTTATGTGGATGAAAAGCAATATAATAAACTGGAAACTTACTGGTAGTCAATGTAATGATTTTCCAAGGAATATTATTCTGCAATGGCAGCATTGAACAAGCAGAAATTTAGATGCTACATTACACAGTACCAATTGTAGCTTCTGGATTGTCTCTAAAGGCTGCCCAGTATAAAATGTGTTACAGCAATGCAAGCAGACGTTGATCATGGCATGAGTCAATGTCACCAGAGCATTTTGGATCATGTAAGGTTGTGATGAATACGTAGCCAGTGGTAGACAAAGATCTCCACTGGCCACAATCTCCACCTTCATTTTTTGTTTAAATACTAGTCAGCAGTCCAGAAGGAACTCCACATCACAAATGAATTCCTTTAGGAAGGCTAAGGCTTCATCAAGAGCATCTAGCAGGATTGTTTCCATGAATCAGTCAAGTGTTTATTGCTGTAGAATACCTTGAACTTGGTAAAATTAATCTGATTTTGAGGGTAGAGGTTCATTCTCTAAGCTTGTGGGTTGGTTTCCAAGCATTTCAGGCCTCATTCTACACCTGAGCTACAAATATTCAACCACAATTGCCAATCTGACTTTGTTTTGTTTCCTCCAGACCTATCCCTCAGTATTTTTTTTTTTATTTTCCTTAAGAGACAACAAAATATTTCCTTCTCAATACTATTGAAAACTCTATGCCAGAGTATTTTTTCCATTTTGTCATAGTGGTAAAGGCTGCAACTGAGGAATATTTCGTTTTCTTTCTTTGTGAGAAAATCACAGTGGGGTTATTATGACTGATATAAGCAGAGAAGAATTTAGAAAAGAAAAGATGACAAATGAGAAAACTAGTGGCTTTGATTTATATTGTATACACAATAGAGAATTTGTAAAAATCTACTTTTCTCATTGTGATCCATTGGAAAAACATTATCTGGAAATATAAAAAAAAAACCTTCATTAATCTCCTGATACAATTAAAATATAATTTAATTTAAAAACCATTTATATTTAATGAATATTGAAGCTGCAGGTTCTAAAGAAATTTGAAACTGTACAATGGAACTTGTAGTTTTAGTACAAAAGATAAATACTATTCTGATGATGGAGACTTTTTGGAGATTCAATGACTACAAGATACAGTAGCAGAATATAGCTTGTTCAAAAGGAAAAGAAACAATAGAAAACCGAAAGGAAATGCACTGTTTGTTAAAGTTATTTATTTATTCTTAGAAAGTGAATGAACTTTGCCGTTCTGAAAAGCAAATTCAAATTAGTAAGAAATAAAATTAGAATAGAATAGAATTCTTTATTGGCCAAGTGTGATTGGACACACAAGGAATTTGTTTTGGTGCAAATGCTTTCAATAAAATTTTTTTGTCAAGAATCATAAATATAACACTTAATAATAGTCAAAGGGTATTCTTGATTATATTTAATATCAGCCCCACCTCGTCCCAAGAAATGCTGTCCTTTATGCACTCCAAAAATATATTGAAGATTTTTCAAGAGGAAATGAAGCTTGGTGATGGGATATTTTAATTACCTTGACATGTGTTGTGGGGGACATCAGCCAAATATGGTTCTTCTAGTAAATTCCCTGATCAGTTCCTCTTTCAGGAGGTGGAGGAAAGTACAAAAAGTTTAGCATTCTTGACTTGATATTGATTAGAAAGTAAGAAAATAGAAGATATGTCAGAAAATGGAAGCAACAGGAACTTTGAGGTAAAGTGACAAATGAATGTTGAAATTCTTTATTTGAAGGGTATTTGAAACTGAGTGTAGTTAAATATCTATCTTGGTCCTCAAAAGAGCAGATTTTAATCAAAGTTGTGATAAATAGGATCTCATGGCAAGGAAATAAGGAGAAAAGAAGATCAAGAGGAAAAGGTTTCCTATAGAAGGAATGATATTGTCTGCATAATTGCAGACAACTTCACTGAAGGAAAAATTTGAGGAAAACAGAAAAAACCAATACAGCTACACAAAAAGCTTAGTGAAGATCTGATAACAAAAAAGAAAAAGAAAAATTAAGAGGGTCAGGTCACAAAAGAATATAGACATTTAGCCCCAAGCTATAGAGCTTAAGTCAGGAAAGTGAAAGCTCAAAATGAGCTGAATTCAGTGTAGTATGTTAACAAAAATGATTTCTTCAGATATGTTCAAAATAATATGAAAAGACAAGAATCGGTAAATAATCTGCTCAGTGAAGAAGGCAAAACATTAACAGGTAACAAAGAAATGTGGAGGCTATTCAACTCTTATTTTTGTTCAGTTGTCTCCAATAAAAGTACATGTTCTACCAGGCAATTGTGAAAAATAAGATGAAGGAGCAGGTTTTAAGCTTTGGTTTGATAAAAAATACGAACAGAAAATCATTATTTACTTTGAATGAATTTAATACTCAGGGCCATCCTAGCATATTTTTAAAAAATAGCCTGCTGAAATCTTTACATATTACCCTTAAGCAACCCCAAAAGAATGGTGAACAAGAAGATAGCAACAATGGAGCTAGTTGGGATATTTTCAACAGTGGAGCGAGTGGGGATATTTTGAAGACTACAAATTAGTTCATGTATCATTAATACATAAGAAGATTCAAAAGCAGATTATAAAAAGATTGATCTTTAAGTACTTTACTTTGAAAGCAATTACAGAAGACATTGTGGAGTTGGCAAGAACAAATACTTCTGGATCAGTTTTTCTTTTCTTTTTTTAGTCACATAACTTTTTAATGACTTGTAGAAATGCTGCAAACATATTTTTATTTCAGCAGAACATTTTATAAAATTTCCATCACATCCTGGTTAGCAGGCTAATTAAATGTGGGCTGGGTAGTCTATTAAGTAGACACACAGCTTGCTGAAAAAGCTACATTTAAAGAATGCTCACCAGTGGATCCTCATCAAATGTATAGATAACAAAAAGGGATGCAGTAGCCTAAAATAGGGTCTCCAACCTTGGTCACTTCAAAACTGGTGAACTTCAATTCCCAGAATTCCCCAGCTAGCATGAATTCTGGAAGTTGAAGTCCACCAGTCTTAAAGTGGCCAAGGTTGGAGACCCCTGGAAAAGACAAATAAATTCAAAACAATGTTTGAATTTGGAAGTATCAGAAGTTTAGAAATAACAGAAGGAAAATTAATTATTTTCATGAATACCCCTAAGTTTGCTCAGATTAGACCACTTTTCTCCCACAGCTTTAACTGAGAGAAAGATATCATGGGAGCACCATCTGTTTTTATTCCTGGCCAGAGGAAGTAATGATTAAAAACAAATGGGATAGATAGCATCACCATCAAAGGATTCATAACTGGCTGACAAACTCTACTCAATGAATAGTCCTTAATAGGTCTAAGTCTACATGGAGGGAAGTAAGCAGTGGGGTGCCACAAGGTTCCATCTTAGGCCCAGCACTCTTCACTATCTTCATAAACAACTTAGATGATGGAACAGAAGGGAAACTTATCAAATTTGCAGATGATACTAAGCTGGCAGGAATAGCCAACACCCTAGATAATAGGCTCAAGATCCAGATGGATCTTGACAGACTAGAACATTTGGCCATATCTAACAAAATGAAATTCAGTGTAGAGAAAAGTAATGTCCTACACTTAGGCAAGAAAAACCAGAAGTGCATATATAGACTGGGTGAAACCAGGCTCAATAGCAGTAACTGTGAGAGGGATCTTGGAGTCTTAGAGGACAACCAGCTAAATATGAGCCAACAGTGTGCAGCAGCAGCCAAAAAAGCTAATGCAATCCTAAGTTGTATTAACCGAGGGATACAATCAAGATCAAGGGAAGTACTAATACCACTCATAAAGCCTTAGTAAGACCACACCTAGAGTACTGCATCCAGTTTGGGTCACTACACTATAAAAAAGGTGTTCAGTTTCAGAAAGAATGCAGAGAAGAGCAACCAAGATGATTAAGGAACTGGAGGCTAAAACATACGATGAATGGTTGCAGTAACTGGGCATGGCTAGTCTAGTGTAAGAGAAGGACCAGGGGAGACATGATAACAGTGTTCCAATATTTGAGACGCTGCCACAGGGAGAAGGTCAAACTATTTTGAAAGCACTTGAAGATCAGACAAGGAGTAATGGATGGAAACTGAACATTCAACCTGGAAATAAGGAGAAATTTTCTGACAGTGAGAGCAATCAACCAATGGAACAGCTTGCCTTCAGAAGAAGTTGATCACTGGAAGCTTTCAAGAAGAGACTGGACTGCCATCTGTCAGAAATAGTGCTTGGGCAGGGGTTGGATTAGATGACCTACAAGGTCCCTTCCAACTCTGTTAATCTGTTTATGATTAACTTTTCCTTGCATCTATGTTTTCAAAATATGTACTTCTTATTTGCTGCCATGTTTTCATCATGTTTGTCCCAAAATTTAAATCTTGCTGCTTGTTTTAATCATCTATATTTGAAAGTGGTATACACTGTAAATCTGAATAAAGGCCAGAAGCTGATGCATAATTGATTGTAGTTTGGTTTCTGTAAGCAGTGTCCCAGAAATTTTGTTCAAGCGATACTGTGCTAATCTAAAAGTTATTTAGGAATTTATAGCATTAACCCCTGGGGAACACTGAAATTTTTGTTCAAGACTAAACATTTTCTGCTAAGCTAGCTGCTAGCTAATAATGCCTGCCTTCAACATGAGTTCAACCATTTGACTTTTACAAAGTTGGATAGTTCAGATTTCCTTCTCAGCTCCCCAACTCCCCAATCCATTTATCCCTTTCCTCTGTGGAAATTTTAATCTCTTGATTTCTAAATTGTGTATCTGCTTTTCTAAGTAGCTGTTTCAGACATGAAGACCAGGATTACATTTTTAGTCTCTTTCCCTTTCCCTTTACTAGCTGTATTTAGGCTATGATCTCTTAAGTACTGTGTCTCTTCCCTTTAGCTGGAGATGGTTGTCTTCAGCAGCAGTGGCTCCCAATCTCTTTTATAGCAACAACTATGGTTTTTGTGATCCTCCCCCATTTCTTAAAACTCTGAGCATGAATTCTGATGAGTAACTCATGCCTCATTGAGCAACATAAATAAAATAGGACCCTTCACATTATTAGAAAAGTAATTACAAGGCAGTAAAAATTAGAAAGGATGCAGTGGCTCAGTGGCTAAGATGGTGAGCTTGTCAATGAGAAAGGTCGGCAGTTCGGTGGTTTGAATCCTAGTGCCGCGTAATGGAGTGAGCTCCCGTTATTTGTCCCAGCTTCTGCCAACCTAGCAGTTTGAAAGCATGTAAAAATGCAAGTAGAAAAATAGGGACCACTTTGGTGGGAAGGTAACAGTGTTCTGTGCACCTTCAGTGTTTAGTCATGCCGGCTACATGATCACCGAAACGTCTTTGGACAGTGCTGGCTCTTCGGTTTTGAGATGAGCACTGCCCCCTAGAGCCAGAAATGACTAACACATATGTGTGAGGGGAACCTTTACCTTTACTTAAAAAATTAGCAATTACATTTATTTTATTCCAAGACCTATCAGCAGACAAATAAAGTGCTCCCGATCTTATTTTATCTTTAATACAAATATTACGAGCATTGATTATTGTAGCAGTATCTTATAATCTTTAAAATCTCTACAGTCTTAATGAAATTCTTTAGAAGTTCCAATGTATAAACTGAATACATCTCTGTTTATAGTGGTGAGGGGGAAAGAAGCTTGAAAATCTGGGAAAGAAAACTTGAAAAATCCAGATAGCAATAACCTTCTCTAATAATAATCTCCTTGGCTGTCCTCATTGGGAAATACAAATCTGTAGCACTATATGACTTTGCTGTTCACTAACATTTCTTCCTTTTAAGATTAAAAACCTTTATAATATAATTTAATAAGATTAGAATGTGGCTAAGGAAACATTAGTACTATGTAAGCATATTTCATCCTATTCACAAATGGAACTTGTATTCCGAAACATATATGTTTTGGCAGATGAGCAAACATAGTAAAACTATTTTAATACTACAATTGAAATTTGTCATCTAATGTTCTTATCCTATGAAAGAGAGAACACTTGTTTTTTACATTCTTGAGTTTGTTTTTGGGAAAGATTTATTTATTTATTTATTATTTGATTTATATTGCTGCCTATTCGCCATGGCAACTCAAGGCGGCTTACACAATGTAAAATCATATTTAAATATAAAATAAAAATAAAAAGAATAACAACTAACAAAAGGAATCAAATAAATTAGTAAAGTACAATAGAACAAAATTTGGGAAAACAAAAAACAGAACAAAACAAAACAAAAACAAAAACCAACTTCCACCCCCACCCCAATGACAGTGGGTCAAACTAACCATCTGATGGGTTCCATCCCTCTCTGGGGTCCCATAGATGCTGTGATTAAAAATGGTCTAATATTAGTTTTTAAGTTTTATCAATGAATCTAAAATTCTTCCTTCTCAGTTATTCCTTACTACTATGTTTTATGAACCACGCCCTTTCAGGTTTGCCAGGATATTGCAATGTCCAAGAACCAGGGGTGGGATTCTACTAGTTCGCACCTATTCGCTAAAACAGGTTGTTAACATTCTAAGTAGTTTGAAGAACCGGTTGTTAGAAGAAATTACTGGCCTAATCCTGTAAGGAAGGCAGGAAGGAAACATTCTGGTGTTGCTTACAGAAACTGCCTCTCCGTTAACTCTTATTACATTCTTGGCAGGACTAGACTTCCTGTCTCAGGGACCTCTCTTTTCCACTCCTTTGCTGGTACTTTGCTTGTGTGGACTGACCATTCAAAGTTACAATGGCACTGAAAAAAGCGACTTATGACCATTTTTTCACACTTATGACTGTTGCAGCATCCCCACAGTCATGAGAGGCCAGGCGAGGAGATGCGTGCCTCGATGTGAGTGATATTGAGTTGGCCACGCCCAGCCAATAACATGACCACCAAGCCACGCCCACCAACTAAGCCACGTCCACAGAACCAGTTGTTAAAAAATTTGAATTCCACCCTTGCCAAGACCCATCATCAAAGGAGTGGTTTGAAGCAACAAACCAAGATGTGTGATGAATTGGACTTCTTAGAATGATATGTAAAGGCTGCCTGACTAGATGCTTAACAGTGGTATTGTTGTTAGAGTTCAATATGGGAACATGACAATAATAAGTCTTCCAACTCAGATCTTTTTGGGTCACTCTTGGTTGCAACCTGAACTTCCAGTAAAAGAGATCAGGAGGATAACTTCATGGATGCCGAGACTTAGAAAGAATAGAATTGAGACCCATTTCTTTCTGAATACATAAAACATTGTCTTGTTAAAAAAAAACAGAACTTAGATGAATCTGATCCATCTTCTTATTTTATACCCTTATAATTTCCAGTAATATTTCCAATTAAAATATGTGTTATTTCTTAGGATTTCAAATTCAGGTCACATTGTTGGTGCATGCTTTACAAATATATACAAACAATAGATACAAATTCAAGGTTAATCACACCAAATTTGATTGCAGGAAATACGACTTCAGCAACAGAGTGGTCAATGTCTGGAATACTCTACCTGACTCTGTGGTTTCTTCCCCAAACCCCAAAAACTTTAACCTTAGACTGCCTACTATTGACCTCACCTCTTTCCTAAGAGGTCTGTAGGTGACGTGCATAAGCGCACCAACGTGCCTACCGTCCCTGTCCTATTGTTTCCTTTATATTTTATTTTTCTTATATGTATCCATAATTATGTTTTTACTTATACCTATTATCTTGTAAGCAATTGACAAATAAAAATAAATAAATAAATAAAAATATGCCTTCCTTTTCTGAAGGCAATTTGTATTTGCAGAGGCCTTCTGTGCAATCACTGAATTCAGGAATGTGATCTATTTCTGTGATTACTTTTAGAACAGCAAGTGATAGAATGGTTTTAAAAAAAAAAGAATTAAGATTTTCAGAAATGCAGATTGGTAACTAGAATTATAGAATGTCACACACTGCTTCAATTCCCAAGTATTTTAATGTCGCCTTAATATCTTTAGCCACAGCAAATATAACCTTGCTCTTAAAACTGCATATATTAGATTAAGCATTGTACTGTGCAATATAATCAGTTACTACCAGATGTATCTTACCGTTAAGAAGAAGAAATTATGAAACACTTTGGCTTGATAATTTAAGAGCCTACACAAAAAGAAATATATTAATTCATTTATATTTTCTCTGGGAAGAGTCACATAAGGAGAAAAATCAGACAGAGGATGGGAAAAAGCTCTCCCCCCCTTCCCCCCGAGAATTCAATTTGCTCATCGAGCATTCAGTTTATACATTACTAAATTAAAACAGTAATGTTCCAGTGTTATTAAATATTCTTTTTCTGCCTTTTCTACAATTAACTAATAAGGGATATAACAATGAATGTAGGTTTCTTTCTTTAATGATATAATTAGTATAAATATTTATTTTCAAATGCAATATCAAAAGAAATATACAGGAAAAGGAAATAATTTTTGAATATTTAATTATGGAATAATAAGAAAAAGATGCATATTCAAGTTGTATTTAAACTAACCACTGTTCTTCTAAGGCAGGGGTGTCAAATTCACATCATCGCGTCATTGTCACATGGTGCATCGTGACTTTTTTTTTCCTTCACTAACCTGGGCATGGCCAGTGCGTGATTCATCCAGCCTGCAGGCCACAAGTTTGACACCCCTGTTCTATGGCATTATTATTGTGCGTTGTATTCACAGTAGATAGGTTTCATATATTGAGACAAGTTTACACATAGCCCTCCTTCCTCTAATTTTATCCTCACAAATAAATACCTTTAATAGAAAGAGCTGAAAACAGGTATCTTACCCTGTCATCTGGAGTAATCATATCATAAAATGAATGTTGATTTTCTCAGTTACCCTCACATCTAGTTGTCCAACATCTTATTGAACATCTTTAAGGAAATGTGCTCACTACTTTTCTCAGTAATTCATTCCATGTTCATGATTAAAATAAGGCATTCCACTAATTATAGAACGCTTTTTCTCAATATTTAGTTGAAATTTGTCTTTCTAGAAATTAAGAAATATATACAAGTGGAATGACATTACTTTCTATGTGTCATGTCTTCAGGTTTTTTTTTAAATAGTATCATATGTCATTAAATTTTCTCTTTTCTTTTCAAAATTATATATAGCTATTTATAACCATTTACCATAGAGTATCCTCATCTGACTCTATTTCCTGTCTAGTGATCATCCTAGAATAGAATAGAATAGAATAGAATAGAATAGAATACTTTATTGGCTAAGTGTGATTGGACACACAAGGAATTTGGTTTGGTGTAAATACTCTCAGTATACATAAAGAAAATATACATTCATTAAGAATCAAGAATCATAACATACAACACTTAATGATAGTCATAGGGTACAATCAACAGTCAAATCATACTAGAAAACAGTCAATATAAATCGTAAGGATACAAGGGACAAAGTTACAGTCCTACAATCACAAGTGGGAGGGGATGGGTGATAAGGAGTGATGAGAAAATTAGCAGTAATAGTAGTGCAGACTTTGTAATAGTTGAACAGTGTTGAGGGAATTATTTGTTTAGCAGAGTGATGGTGTTCAGGAAAAAACTGTTCTTGTGTCTAGTTGTTCTGGTGTGCAATGCTCTATAGCATTGTTTTGAAGGAAGGAGTTGAAACAGTTTATGTCCGGGATGTGAGGGGTCTGTTGATATTTTCACAGCTCTCTTTTTGACTTGTGCAGTATACAAGTCCTTGACTGAAGGCAGGTGGGTGGTAATTGTTTTTTCTGCCATCCTAATTATCCTCTGAAGTCTGTGTCTGTCCTGTTGGGTTGCAGAACCAAACCAGACAGTTATAGAGGTGCAGATGATAGACTCAATAATTCCTCTGTAGAACTGTATCAGCAGTTTTTTGCCCTTCTCTTGAAATAATGTGTTATCTAAAATTATGTATGTAGCTAAGTATGTAAGAGACCAAATTTGAGGCTAGAAACTGGAAGAACATGATGTATAGTCTTGCCTTGGACCCAAAGCCAACTGGATGTCCTTGAGTCAATCTCTCTCTTTATCTCAGCCTCAGGAAATAGACAATGGCAAACCATTTCTGAAATCTTATCAAGAAAGCTGCAGGGATTTGTTTAGGCAGTAACCAGAAGTCAACACTAATTCAAAGCCATAGCTACCTAACAAAAACAACAAGTGTAGTACTTAAACTGGGATATATGTGTATGCAAATAGGTATCTATTCCAAATCTCAGCAAATAAAAGCTTAATCTATATTTTGCATTTGTTTCCATATTTCATTTTGTGATTTTGAGCAATTTGCACACCACATAACAGAGAGAACATTCAGCCTAGTATCTATCAGAATATAATCTGATATAAAATTGATATAATCCAGTGAAGACGAACTACACAAAGCCTGCATTATTTTCACAATTTGCCAATGGTTACCTGGTTTTTTTTACAAAAGTAAAATGAGATGATGTTAAGTTTTCAAGTTTCTTGTCCTTAAGAAGTCCATGCTGACAATTAGCAATGATATCCTTATTTTAAAGCTTCTTACAGAGTATGCATTAATTCACTCTAGATTCTTCCCTGCTAGTAGTACTAGAATAATTGTTCTGTACGTCTGTCATTTCCTAGGTATTTCTTTTCCCTTTATGAAGAGAATGTTTTCTTCCAGTATGTCTCTTAGTATAACTCTTCCTATAAAGACATTTAAGAACAAGACTATAACAAATGACAGAATTTAGCCTGATAGGGATTTATATATTTGAATATTTAGTAGACTAGGCCACAAGGCCATTAGTCACTCCTTCCAAAAAAGATATGTAAACAAAGAAAAAACAGTAATATATTCCTACATGCATCTAATGCAGATAACTCTCCCCAACACAGAAGTGTAGATAATATTATACTCTTAATAATCAGTGGTGGTATTCATTTTTTTTTTACTACCGGTTCTATGGGTGTGGTTTGGTAGGCATGGCAGGAGAAAAATCTCCAGTCAGAGGTAGTATTTGCTGGTTCTCTGAACTACTCAAAATTTCCGCTACTGGTTCTCCAGAACTGGTCAGAACCTGCTGAATACCACCTCTGTTAATATTAAAATAGCACAGAGTTCTGCCTAGGCAGAGAAAGTTCATGTCAGAAGAAGAAGATAGGCCATTGTACTGAAAAGAAATGTAGAACGCCTGCTTTTTGGTTCTCTGATGTTAGGAAAGAGTAAGGTCAGTGCTAAAAAAGCAGAAGCATTTCTTTGGCAGTGTCATGCTGGTGCTCCCTTCAATATCCAAGAAAGAAACACTTAAACTCCATTTTGTTAGAGTAAAGATATCTTTTACTGGAAATCAAAGTGGTAGCAACAAAAGAATTCTGAATCTGAAGAAATGAGCGCGAAAACCACATATACAAAGTGATGGCAACGTTCCCACCCCCAACAGTCCATATTGCTCCTCCAATGAGGAAATATGCATAGCATCATGTGGGCATCTTCAGGTGGTGATGAGGCCTCTGTCCGTTGACCTTGGCATAGTTTGATAAGGAGTCGCAGTTGCGCATAGCAAGGAATAGAAAAGCAAGGAATAGAAACTTAAGTAAAGCTCCCCCTCCCCTAGATATACAGTTTCGTTTCCTACACACTCCAGCACGCTTCCCAAATATATCATAGCCCATTTCCCCCTCCCGTTACTTATGGCAGCCGAAAGATGCAAAGCAGAGAAAAGGAAATAAAGGAAGAAATCTTGAAGGCTGACATTCGGCCCTCCTGCAAAAAGACGTTAGTCCTAGAAAATATAAGAATAAAAGACAAGATATTACAAACAAATAACAACAGCATTAGTGTTCAGGGTTTATCAGGATACATGGTGCGAAACGCCTGCACCAGCCGGGGGGCTCTGACATCTCTCTCGTCTACCCATTCAGACTGGGAAGAAGGAAAATGCTTCCACGCAACCAAATATTGGATTCGACCCCTCGTCTTCCTAGAATCCAAAATTTCTTTAACTTCAAAATGTTGTTCACCTTCAATGAGCAATGGTACAGGGGGGGCTACTTGAGTAGGCCTCAGATCAGATGTACGTTCAGGTTTTAACAAACTAACATGGAAAACAGGATGGATCCGACGGAGGGTTTTTGGCAGTGTCAATTGAACTGCCACAGGATTCACAACTCGTTCAACCGGAAAAGGTCCCACATACTTAGGTCCAAGCTTTTTCGATTTCTGTGTGGTCTGCAAAAATTTGGTAGATAAAAACACTTTATCACCAACTTGATATGGTTCCTGTGGACGTCTCTTTTTATCTGCAAACTTTTTATGAGCTTGATGAGCATCATCCAATGCCTTGCGGGCAACGGGCCAAGTCATCTGGAGATGCCTTATCCACTCATCCAACGAGGGAATATTAGTTTTCTCTTGCAGAAGCTCGGGTATGGGTACAAAGTCTTGTCCCGAGGCCACTTTAAATGGAGTGAATCCGGTGCTGCTATGTACCGAATTGTTGTATGCCACCTCAGCAAAAGGCAGTAAATCAGTCCAATCATCCTGTTGATAATTAATGTAACACCTCAGATACTGTTCCAGTACCGAGTTAGTTCTCTCGCAGGCCCCATTGGTTTGTGGATGATGGGCGGAGCTTAACCCCTGGGCGGAGCCTAGTAACTTCAGGAACTCTCTCCAGAAATTTGAGGTGAATTGGACACCCCTATCAGAGATTGTGCGTTCAGGGACTCCATGTAGCCTGTAGATATGCAGAATAAACAACTTAGCTAACGTCTTCACTGACGGGATCTTCGCACAGGGTATAAAGTGTACCTGTTTGGAAAACAGATCTGTCACTACCCAAATGACTGTATTTCCTCCACTGTCAGGTAATTCTACAATAAAATCCATGGAGATTTCCTTCCATGGGGCCGTTGGTCTAGCCACGTTCTGCAATAAGCCTGCTGGTTTACCAGGCGGCCTCTTAGCCGAAGCACAAATAGGGCAACTAGCGACATAGGTCTCAATGTCCTTTTTCAACGTGGGCCACCAAAATTGCCTTTTGACCAAGTGTAGGGTTTTCACGAACCCAAAATGTCCAGCAGGTTTAGAATCATGAGCTTGATGTAAAATTTCGTGCCTTAGTTTTCCCGGTACATATAATTTGGCCCCCACCCAGGCCAACCCATCTCTAATAGTACAGTCATTCGAGTGGGTCAGGAACCAATCATCAAGTTTTAGAGCTTCTTTCAATTGTGCCGATAAATCGTTTGACACATCAACCTCTTTTTTCTTCTGAGCTCTGGTAACCATTGGAGCTGCCAACTGTTCGGTTGGGATGATAGGTCTTATCACTTCCTGGCGGGCACTATTATACTGAGGTAATCTGGACAAAGCATCTGCCATGAAGTTTCTTCCCCCGGGAATGTACTTCAAAGAAAAATTGAACCGCTTAAAATGTTGCGCCCAGCGAACTTGCTTGGGAGACAGTTTCCGAGGAGTTTTCAGAGCTTCCAGATTTTTGTGATCTGTCCAGACCTCAAAAGGGTGTTTGGCTCCTTCTAGGAAATGCCTCCACGTTAACAAAGCCCATCGAACTGCAAAAGCTTCCTTTTCCCAGATGGCCCATCTTCTCTCGGTTTCAGTTAGTTTACGGGAGGTATAAGCACATGGTTGCAGGTATCCCTTTTCATTTACCTGAAGTAGCACCGCTCCAACGGCTACGTCACTTGCATCAGCTTGGATTACAAACGGAACGTCCATGTCTGGGTGCTTAAGTACGGGTACAGCAGCAAACAGACGTTTCAGTTTCTCAAAAGCAGCTTGACATTCCATGGACCACTCCAATGGCGTACTGGGCTTCGGTTTCACCTCCCCTTTGGTTTTTAGGAGATTCGTGATAGGCATCGCGATCTTCGCAAACGCAGGAATAAATTGACGGTAAAAATTTGCAAATCCCAAGAAACTTTGCAGTTGTTTCCTGGTACGGGGAGGGGCCCATTCCAAAACCGCTTGCACCTTCCCCGGGTCCATTTCTATGCCGTCGTGCGATATGCGATAGCCCAAATAGTCAATTTTCTCCTGGTGAAATTCACACTTTGACAGCTTGGCATACAACTGGGCCGCTCGAAGTTTCTCCAGGACTGACCGCACTAGTTTCACATGCTCATCACGAGTCTCTGTGTAGATAAGAATGTCATCAAGATAAACTAACACTCCTTTGTACAAATGCTCTTGCAACACTTGGTTTATCATTTGCATGAATACCGCAGGCGCCCCCTGTAGGCCAAACGGCAGGACGTTGAATTGAAAACACCCCATCGGACAGTTGAAAGCAGTCTTCCATTCATCCCCTTCTTTGATTCGGATTCGGTAGTATGCCTCTCTCAGGTCGAGTTTTGAAAAAATCTTTCCTTTAGCGAGGTGGGCCAGCATGTCCTTCATCAGGGGGAGGGGGTACACGTTCTCCACCGAGATGGCGTTCAGGTTGCGGTAGTCTACCACCAAGCGTAAGGAACCATCTTTCTTCTCCCGAAACAACACTGGAGCCGCCACCCGGGGCCTAGCAGGTTGGATGAAACCACGTTCTAAATTTTTTTCAATGAACAACCGCAATTCCCCTAATTCCCGTGGGGTCATTGAGTACAGTTTCGGTTTTGGGAGTTTCACTCCTGGCAAAAATTCGATACTGCAAACCCAGTATTAAGGGGCGCTCCATCCCAGGAGCCACAATAAAACACAGAGTCTCTTTATGGTTCCCCATTGTCATCTCCACTGGCTCCGTTATAAAATGAGCAGGTCCACCCCCGGCTACCGATCCATCCAATTGGCAAAAAGCTATGGGCGTTTTCAGAGTCTTTAGCCTTAAGCCCAGCTTCTCTACCATCTTTGCACTGATTACGCACCTTGTGCACCCAGAGTCTAACAAAGCCAACATGTCCCCTTCAGCCCGCGACGTGGATACCCTTAATCTCACTGGAATGGTCATAGGGCCCTGGTTCAGACTTACCAGTGCGTCGTCTTCCAGTTCGGATTCACTCCCTTCAGAAGAGGTTGGAGTTCCCAACCCCCCTCTTTTTAGAGGGGTGACCTCTACAACCTCCTCCGCCTTTAGCGCCGATCCACGAGGCGTGGCTGGAGGCCTCTCAGACCTTCTCCCTCCTCCTGGCGCCCCTTTTGGTTCCAGCTTGGCACGGCAGTCTGCAGCCCAGTGGCCCTCTTTCCCACATCGGAAACATGCTCTGGTTCTGGGTTTTGCCGCTGGTCTTCCCTTCAGGGGTTTTAAGGTTTCTTGAGGCCTGGTGGGGGGGGATTCCTCAAGACAAAGCCCCCCCGGCGTCTGTTTCGGGTTAGGTCAATCTCCACCTCTGCTGCCAGCACGTACCACTGCTGCAGCTCACCAGGGTCTCTTCTGGCCACGCAGCATTGATAAACATCTTCATTTAGCCCATCCTTAAAAGCCTCTATCAGGGCTCCCTGGGACCAGCCGCGGATATGGCATGCCAGCTCCCTAAACTCCTGGGTGTAATCAGCTACGGACCTTCTCCCCTGATTTATGGTTTTCATCCTGATTCTAGCCTTGCGTTCAGCTAGGGGATCTTCAAATCTAGTGCGCAATGCTGTCATGAACTGGTCATAATTCAGCAGCTGCGGGGCATTATCATTATGCAAAGTCACCATCCACTTTGCAGCCGTTCCCTCCAAAGCCCTGGTCACACACCTGACTTTGGCCGTTTCTGAGGAAAAATCCTGCCCATACTCCTCCATGTGGCTCCAAACTTGTGCTAGGAAAAATCCCAATTCCTGGGGGTCCCCTCCATATTTTACTTCCAACGGAGGCACTCTTGCAGCTCTACGCCTTCTGGCAATTATCCCCCCAGCCGGGGGGCCCTGTGCTGCTGCTGCTGCCTGTTGCGCCGGCCCAGGTTGATTTATGGGGGTGGCTGCTCTGATTCTTCTGCCTGGGGCTACCTCCCCCTCTTCCCCCTCGTACCTTTGATCAGCTCGAGCCTCTCCGGCAGCTTCATGTGAAAATTGCTCGGCTTGCATTAGTGAGAAGCCTCTCTGTTCCTTCTCCTGCCATGGCTCATCTTTCCCTCGGCGACGGGTCGTGGTCACTCCTGGAGGGGGCCTTTCCTCAGGATCCTTCCAACCGACTCCCAGGGACCATTTAGGCTTCACAGCTGGGGTTTCGCCAAGACTTAGCTCTGCTAAGAAGTCAGTCTCTTCTGCTCCCTCCATCAGCAGGGATTCAGGTCCTCCAGTCGCTCCCTGGTCTTCTTGGCCGCTGGCTGGGCTAGACATTGTTTGTTAGCAAACCCCCTCGGAAGAAAATTTGGGTTTTCTCCGGATGGGCTGGTAAAAAGGAGATTCAGAATAATGTCAGCTGGTGCTCCCTTCAATATCCAAGAAAGAAACACTTAAACTCCATTTTGTTAGAGTAAAGATATCTTTTACTGGAAATCAAAGTGGTAGCAACAAAAGAATTCTGAATCTGAAGAAATGAGCGCGAAAACCACATATACAAAGTGATGGCAACGTTCCCACCCCCAACAGTCCATATTGCTCCTCCAATGAGGAAATATGCATAGCATCATGTGGGCATCTTCAGGTGGTGATGAGGCCTCTGTCCGTTGACCTTGGCATAGTTTGATAAGGAGTCGCAGTTGCGCATAGCAAGGAATAGAAAAGCAAGGAATAGAAACTTAAGTAAAGCTCCCCCTCCCCTAGATATACAGTTTCGTTTCCTACACACTCCAGCACGCTTCCCAAATATATCATAGCCCATTTCCCCCTCCCGTTACTTATGGCAGCCGAAAGATGCAAAGCAGAGAAAAGGAAATAAAGGAAGAAATCTTGAAGGCTGACAGGCAGCATGTCTTGATATATCATCAAAGGAAAATGTGATAATTATGTATGTAGCTTTTCTCAAGGTCAGCTGTGTTTTTCAACGTTCTTATATAAGATAACACGAACTTTCTTGCCATAGTGATTGGTCTCAGTGATTCCACATTCGGAGCATCTAGTGAAACCTGGCTTATTGAGGCCAGAAGAAGCCTGGGGAAAATGCTGTGCGCTCAATGAAGCTTTAATTCTTCTAAAATAGAACAGAATAGAATAGAATACTTTATTGGCCAAGTGTGATTGGACACACAAGGAATTTGTCTTAGTGTAAATACTCTCACTATACATAAAAGAAAAGATTCGTTCAGAATCAAGAATCGTAACGTACAACACTTAAGGATAGTCATAGGGTAGTCATAGGGTACAATATTGGGAGGTTTGTTCCTGAAAAGGGAAGCAAAAAGGATTGTGGAATCAGAAGCAATTTCCGTGTGAGAAAAGGACAAATAAGGAACTGATATTATAGAAATAGAAATATTATTTGCATTGTAAATATTACATCGCAGTGTTCTAATATTTGAGGGGTTGCCTCAAACAAGAGGCAGTCAACATATTTTCTAAAGCACCAAAAGAAACATGCATGGAAAATAATCGAGGAGAGAAGCAACACAGAATGAAGGAGAAAGTTCTTAACAGTGAGAACAATTAACCAGTGCAACAGCTTGTCTTCAGAAGTGCTCCATCACTGGAGGGTTTTTGAGACTGGAAAGCATTTGTCTGACATGGTATAGAGTCTCCTGCTTGAGCAGAGAGTTAGACTAGAAGACCTCCAAGGTCCTTTCAATTTTATTATTTTACATTCTGTATAAATTAAATTAAAAGAATAAACAAAGACCCCGGAGGCCAGATAAGGAATAATGGATGGAAACTGATCAAGGAGAGATTCAATCTAGAAATAAGGAGAAATTTTGTGACAGTGGGAACAATCAACCAATGGAACAGCTTGCCCTCAGAAGTTGTGGTAGCTTCATCACTGGAGGCTTTGAAGAAGAGACTGGACTGCCATCTGTCAGAAATGGTGTCAGTCTCCTGCTTGGGCGGGAAGTTGGACTAGATGACCAACAAGATCCATCCAACTCTATTACTCTGTTTAAAGAAAAACTTTTCTCTACTTCTATAAACATAAGCCAAAACAAAAACCAAAATAATTCACTGAAGCCCAACAGATGAAATAAAGAACCTCTAAAAGGAAATACTTTACATATTACACTAGTGTCATTGCATTTACCATAAGGTATGGTCATATGGAATATTGCTGATCTCTCTCTCTCTTTCTCTCTCTCTCTTCTTACAATGCTTTGGCTTTGATTCCAAAATTGTGTTTAAGAATACACTTAATGACAAACATAGCATTTGTCTGTAAATCTTCACAGCAGCTGGGTCTTTCACAAGATAGCAGATTTGGAACTTCTTCTTGTACCAGTAATACACAAGTAATATGCTATATGAATTCTAGCATTGTCAAGTCACCACTGTCTTATCACTGAAAGATCCTTTTAGTGGAAGAATTCTATGCCAACATAGAATATGTTGTTTGGTCCAGGCTAATATAAGCTATCTGTTCAGATTGGAGGAATACATGCAAATTAACATTGGTTCTAATTCTACTAATGACATACAGTAGTAGAACATATTATGTTGTGTGGCTTATTATATTATAGTTTCTTAAAACGGTTATGAAATTATGAGGGGATTTTCCTCTACCATGCCCAAACTTTTATAGCTGGACTCAAATCCAGAAAAACGTAAGTAGTAATAGATGAAATCATTTGCTGATGGGCAGAACATTTAAAATGGCTAGTTTTCTATTAACGAAGAATGAAGAATACCTGATCCCTTAGTAGAACTTTTCTCTTTGTAGCTGATAGGCTGCTAACCCAAAGGTGCTTTATCAAGAGGCAACTGGACTTTCTGGTTTTCATTGAGAAGTTGGAGCTGTGCTTTCTCCAGGATGTTTTCTGCCCTGTTTCTCTTCACTGTTGAGCACAGGTGCAGGCTGTTGGGGATGAGTCTGTCTTGCCTGCATCTCAAACTGAAATGTAAATGGTTCCTGCAGTCTGTAATTATTTTGGGAAATCAGAAAGTCCAGTTGCCTCTTGACAAAGCACCTTTGGGATAACCATGAATTGGGTGGGTGAGAATCTTCATAGATACTGATAGACTGCTATTTTCTGAATATTGTCCTTTTTTGTCAATATTCAACATTCAATTTTTGTCAATATTGAGGAAAAACCACCGCTGGCTAATGCAAAGAATAAATATTTTATCCATTTTTAAGTCATGTTGTTACTGCATAACATAGTCTTTTGATACTCTGAAGAAAGATCATACGTTTGGTCTTTATTTGGATTAAATATTTAATAACAGGCAGTATTCATTCATTCCTGAAGAACTTCGTTTCATCTTCAGCAAACAACAAAGCAGCATTTGTGTTGAAGAAAAATCCCAATTATGGCTGCCAGGTGGAGAGACAGATGATCTCTCTGAAGGCAAAATGATCTGATCCTTAAGGTTTTTTCCTTCCTCTTTTCCTTCTTTATATGAATATTATGTCTTGACCCATGTAATAAGACCTGGATCTTTAAAGCAGAAAAGAGAATGATAGCCACCTTGATCTAAAATATAGGATGTAGCAACAATAATAGCTTACAATGTTATAATTCTGAATACGCCTATCCATTAGTTAGATCACAACACATTTCTTGCTTTATCTACCTGAATATCTGTCCTTTAATGCTGAAATGTAATAAATACTCTTCAGCAAAACACTGGCTTAAAGATCCACTATTTATAGTAACTGTTTAGAAATACTACTCATTTCCAGCTCTAGGGGGCGGTGCTCATCCCCATTACAAAACCAAAGAGTCAGCACTGTCCAAAGATGTCTCCGTGGTCATATGGCTGGCATGACTAAATGCTGAAGGTGCATGGAACACTGTTATCTTCCCACTAAAGTGGTCCCGATTTTTCTACTTGCATTTTTTACATGCTTTCGAACTGCTAGGTTGGCAGAAGCTGGGACAAGTAACGGGAGCTCACTCTGTTAACGCGGCGCTAGGGATTTGAACCGCCAAGCTGCCAATCTTTCTGATCGACAGGCTCAGTGACTTAGCCACTGAGCCACCATCATATAAAAGTTGCCATTTTTGACTTACAAACTCATTGACTGGTTTCACCAACATATTGAATCTTGAACGAACCAAGTGGGATAGATCCGTAAGTCATATTAAGCCACAAATGCCAACTAAAATTGAAACTAAACCACCATACTAAGTTATGCAGACCTAATTGCTACATCCTTTAACTATTCTTATTAAGCATATTGTACAATTTCAACTGTCCTCATCCATTGGCACTTCCTTTTAAGAAAAGCCCCACATGGATCTATGAGGTCAGTCAAATAATGTTATGATAATTTTTCAAATGATGACCGATATTTTGTTTAAAAATATGAATTTAACTAAACCTTGTCAGCAGCACTAACTATGAGTTTGTTAAATTCTAATAGCTATATCTCCCTCCTTCCCTTCTCTCCCTTTTCTCCCTCCCTTTCTCTATCTATCTATCTATCTATCTATCTATCTATCTATCTATCTATCTATCTATCTATCTATCAATCATACACACACACACATATACACACATACACACACTGCAGTGGTGAGCTTAGTATCAGTGCTAAAATCCTCTCAAATAAAAAGCAGATTATATGAAGTTGGACACACAATATATCAAGCTGATACAGAAACCGGACTTTGCTGAAGAAAAAAAAATACAACATTCTAAAAAGTAGCTCATAGATTTGAAGGCGTGCATGCTAGCAAAATCTTTTGTATCTAAAAGAAAAGGATTTTCTTCTGTAACAGTTTTATTTTTTTCTTCGCTTAAGAAAATTAACTCCTTTGGAATGCTGCCATTTTTCACATCAGGTCGAGAACAAACCACCCATGGTGTTATTCTTCACTCAGTTGTATGGCTTGACCTTTTTTTTTGTCATAACACAGCATAAAAATTCAAAGAGCTTTTTCCAAGAACTTTCTGAAACAGTCAGTCTAGTAATATCTAGACTTGTGTATGCTCCATGAATACATTTTTCCCTCTGAAAATACATCAAGGCCTCTGTAAGAACAGCATAATTATCTTCCTGACCAGATCCTGAAAATTGACAAATCCACTAAAACAGTGAAAGGGCTATGTCTTCTTCCTTATTTTCTGATGCTGGAGAATAATTATTTTATCCAGAATGGAGGAATAATTATTTTATCCAGCATGGAGGAAATCTATCAAATCATCTTGAGAGGATGAAATATACACACAGCAGCATACATGGAGCACGGTGGCAGTAGTGGTGCTAAGGATACAAATCAAGATGATGGTTGCAACAGAACAATCAAAGCTCCACAATTTTTGTATGTGCATTCATTTTGCATGTATATACAAAGGGGCGTGGTTTAGATTCTGCTGACCACCATTTTTACTTTATGACCTCTACTGTAGATGCATGATAACTTTGGTATAAATCTGTGCTGCAATTTTCAAAAGACATGAGCTTTTGATCATAGAAATATTTTTATTTATTTATTTATTTATTTATTTTATTTGGTTTGTCAATTGCTTACAAGATAATAGGTATAAGTAAAAACATAGTTACGAATACATATAAGAAAAATAAAAGAAACAATAGGACAGGGATGGTAGGCACGTTGATGCGCTTATGCACGCCCCCTACAGACCTCTTAGGAAGTGGGTGAGGTCAATAGTAGACAGTCTAAGGTTAAAGTTTTTGGGGTTTGGGGAAGAAACCACAGAGTCAGGTAGAGTATTCCAGACATTGATCACTCTGTTGCTGAAGTCATTTCCTGCAATCAAGTTTGGTGCAATTAACCTTGAGTTTGTATCTATTGTTTGCTCTTTTATTGCTTGGTTGAAGCTGAAGTATTCATTGACATTGCAAAGTATGATTTTATATACTATACTTAGATCGGACTGAAGGCGGTGTAGTTCTAGTTTTCTATGTCTAGAATTTCAAGTCTGGTGGCATAAGGTATTCTGCAACGAGTAGAGGAGTGGAGAATTCTTCTTGTGAAATATTTCTGGACTTTCTCAACTGTGTTAATATCAGATAAGTAATGTGGGTTCCAGACTGATGAGCTGTATTCGAGTATTGGTCTAGCAAATGTTTTGTATGCTCTAGTTAGTAGTGTAATATTACCAGAGAAAAAGCTACATAAGATTAGGTTAACAACTCCTAATGCCTTTTTGGCTATGTAGTTACAGTGGGCTCTAGCACTTAGATCATTAGAGATGAGTACTCCAAGGTCCTGGACAGAGTTTGCATCTTTTCAGGATCTCAGAGCTCCTACTAATCCTTAGCAATAGCAATAGCACTTAGACCTCTATACTGCTTCACAGTGCTTTACAGCCTTCTCTAAGCAGTTTACTGAGTCAGTATATGGCCCCCGAGATAGATAAAAGGTTGGTTCTCATTTTACCTACCTCAGAAGAATGGAAGGCTGAGTCAAGCTTGATCCTGGTGAGATTCGAACTGCCAAATTGCAGGCAGCCAGCAGTCAACAGAAAGAAGCCTGCAGTACTGCATTCTAACCACTGCGCCATCATGGCTCTTTACTTAACTAGTAAAATTGTACTGAGTATTATTTTCATCATCAGTTTCTGTCACACACCAGTAGTATCAGAATGGGACTGAGGGAGAAAAGTTCAGCTTATAAGAACAAAGGACTACAAGAAGAAATTTAACATACATGTAATAGTTAAAATTTAGCAGAATGAAAAAGAGAAAATAACCTAGGAATGAATTGTGGGAGGGATGAATTAATGGAGGCCAACTAATTAAAACTATTGTAAATTAAAAAAAAACAGTATCTTAAAATAAAATGAAGATTTGGAATATATACATAGAAGCAGAAGTAAGCTTGGAAGACATAAGGTGACAAAAATGCAATGGCAACTTAGATGAATAAATTAATTGAAGGAGATCAAATGAACATATGAACTGCAAAGATAAATTTTTGTTCACATGACAGTATTGTAAGAAAATAAACCTGAAAGAGAATACAAATAAGAATGATATGTGACTGAAATTATATTAGATGTGTATTGTATACACATAGGCACATCTTCCAAATATTTCCACATATCCAAAAGTCTGTAATTTGGACTCAATTATTATTTCAGAGCCTCTACAGGGGATTCTGATCAGGACATGGCAAATTAGTTACTCTTATTCCTCACTGTGTTGGTTAAAAATAATCCCAATTACCACATTCCTTGATGAATTTAAATTTCATGGCATTTTTATGCAAAAAATGAACAAATGTAGGGTTTCTTTCATGCACCCAGCTTATTGTAGCAACAGATATTTTTCTCCATCTTTCTTTCTCTGTCTCACACCAGAGGTGGGTATTCAGCAGGTTCTGACCAGTTCCGGGGAACCGGTAGTGGAAATTTTGAGTAGTTCGGAGAACCGGCAAATCCCACCTCTGATTGGATATTTTACAGTATCCTTCCCCTGCCACACCCATCAAGCCACACCCACAGAACTGGTAGTAAAAAAAATTGAATCCCACCACTGCTTCACACACATAAACATACACAGAGTGTTCCAGAGTGATATGACATGCACAACATTTTGAGCCATGGTGGTGCAGTGGTTAGAATGCAGTATCGCAGGCTAATTCTGACCATAGTCTATAGTTCAATCTTGATGGGCTCAAAGTGGACTCAGCCTTCCATCTTCCTGACGTCAGTAAAATGAAGAGCCAAATTTTTTTTTGAGGGGGCAATATGTTGATTCTGTGTACCACTTATAGAGGACTGTAAAGCACTATGAAGCGGTATATAACTCTAAATGCTATTGCCATCTTGGCAAATCCGAATGCAGAGCACATAACATTGAAATTGATATGTAGCAATAGCAATAGCACTGAGACTTATATACCACTTCATAGTGCTTTACAGTCCTTTCTAAGTGGTTTACAGAGTCAGCATTTTGCCCCTAACAATCTGGGTCCTCATTTTACCCACCTCAGGAGCTTGGAAGGCTGAGTCAACTCTGAGCCTGGTGAGATCTGAACAGACAAATTGTAGGTATCCCGCAGTCAGCAGAAGTAGCCTGCAGTACTACCTTCTAGCCACTGCACCGCCATGGCCCATGTATTTAGCTTTTGGGAAGGGGTTGTAACTTTGAACATTCGTTAAATGCCTGTCATACCTTGAAGATTACCTCTACTCAATACATTTCAAATGTGAATGGAACATATATGATAAATGTTAAATATCTGAAATAGTAATTATATACAAAAAAAACCCCACATGTAGAAAAAGATAAAGGAACTATATAAGCAGAGCAGAGGGCACCTATCTATCATACTTAAGAGACCAGTAAGCAGAATAAAATGGAAATAGGTACAATTTAATAAAGTAAAAAGGAATATATCACCCAAAATAACAATATGACAAAATAAGTGTTAGCATTGAATGAAACAAATATGAACAAATATGGGCCAGATAAATCAAACATAAATTAAATATGCAGGGAATGCAAAGGAAAAAAACATAACATATGATTTACATGCAATTATGAAGAGTAGCTCTGAAAAATAACAAAAAAAAAAAGAATGTCAATAACATAGGGATAGTGAAAGCATTTCATACTAGTGCATGCAGCATTTAAAGCAGAAATACTCATGTTTTAATGCCAATCAGACACCACTTGCTCCCTATAAATATTGCCCCATGCTGCATTAATGTCTGCCTACTACTTTAGAGAACAGGAATAATGAATTATATTTAAAAATAAATAAAATAATTTAAGCAGTAGGAAGGCACTACAACTATCTTCTAGTCAAATGGATGGAAAAACAGAAAACACTTCAAAAGAATTCTCTGTAATTTCTTTCTACCTGAGAGATATAAATAGTGATAGCAATAGCGACAACAAGAGTAACAGAGAGAGAGAGAGAAAAACACATTTTTAATAGGAATTTCCGTTTCTTAAAAAAAGTCCTAATGAATTTCTCTTCCCCTAAGAAATCATACAAAGTATGTGTCAACCCTGAAGTGAACCTTGGAGGCTTCAGAGTTGCCACGCAACAGAGGGAGAGCAGGAAATAGCTACCGATTTCTCACAAAATAAGGCAGGGCCTTATTTTTTTTTGAGCCCCGAAAAAACGGCTAGGCCGTCTTTGGCAGGGCATTTTAAATTGCAAGACCTTCGGCGCCTGCTACTGCTGCTTCCTCTGTTGTTCTTGCTTTTCCTTCGCTTACCTCCACAGTTCCTGCCGGCTCTGCTGTGAGAACAGCAGCAGTGCTGGCGGGAACGTGGAAGCATTTCTCCTGCTGCTCAGGTGTGTGCGGAAGCCTCTTGTGTGTCTTCCACATTCCCGTCGGCATGACAACAGCAGCAGCGCCGGCGGGAACCTGGAAGCATTTCTTTATTTTATTTATTTATTTAAACACTTATATACCGCCCTTCTCCCGAAGGACTCAGGGCGGTGCACAGCCGATCCTACCCAATACACAATACAAAAATTAAAATGAATTAAATAATTTGGCTGTTACAATTAAAAGTGTACCCTCCCCCATAACTAATTAAAAACCCCAAATATTTAAAACCCAATTTAAAACGGGAGACAGTTGAAATCTTGTATCAGCCCAGGCCAGCCTGCTCGAAGAGCCAGGTTTTTAACACACAAATAGACTACTCCAGAGGGCAGGGGCCCCCATAGAGAAGGCCCTATTCCTGGGAGCCGCCAGACGACACATAGAAGCTGACGGCACCCGGAGAAGGCCCTCCCTGTGGGAACGCACAGGTCTGTTGGAGATCACTGGCAGAACGCGGTCCTGCAGGTAGCTTGGCCCAATGCCATGGATCGCTTTAAAGGTCAAAACTAGAACCTTAAAGCGAACCCGGAAAGCCACCGGCAACCAATGCAGCTCGCGCAGGAGAGGCGTCACATGGGAGCTTCGCGACGCCCCCATAATCACCCGCGCGGCCGCATTTTGCACCAGTTGGAGTCTCCGGGTGCTCCCCACAGGGAGCACCATGTAGAGAGCGTTACAGTAATCCAGGCGAGAGGTGACAAGGGCGTGAGTGACCGTGCGTAAGGCGTCCCGATCTAGGAAGGGCCGCAACTGGTAGATCAGGCGAACCTCATAAAAAGCCCCCCTGGAGACGGCCACAATATGGTCTTCTAGAGACAGCCGTGCATCCAGGAGGACACCCAAATTGCGAACCCTCCCTGTAGGGGGAAGAATCTTTCCCCCAATAGCCAGCGAAGGCGTCAACTGGCTATATCAGGCCGCCGGAAACCACAGCCACTCAGTCTTGGATGGGTTGAGTTGGAGCCTGTTCCCGCCCATCCAATTCCGCACGGCCTCCAGGCACCGGGACATAGCCTCCACAGCATCGTTGGGATGGTCCGGGGTGGAGATGTAAAGCTGGGTGTCATCTGCATACAGATGGCACCACATCCCAAGACCACGGATGATCTCGCCCAGCGGCTTCATATAAATGTTGAACAAGAGAGGGGAGAGGACCGATCCCTGAGGCACCCCACAAATAAGGGGCCTAGAGGTGGACCTTTCCCCCCCCGCCAACACAAATTGTGAGCGGTTGGAGAGGAAGGAGGAGAACCATCGCAAGACAGTTCCCCCAATCCCCAACCCCTCCAACCGCCGCAATAAGATACTATGGTCGATAGTATCAAAAGCCGCCTGAGAGGTCTAATAGGACCAGGACAGAGGAAAACCCCCTGTCACGGGCCCTCCAGAGATCATCATTTCTGCTGCTGCTGCTCAGGTGTGTGCGAAAGCCTCCTGTGTGGCTTCCGCACACACCCGGAGACTTCCGCACACATCCAGGAAGCTTCCACATACACCCGAGCAGCAGTAGAAATGCTTCCACGTTCCCGCCGGCGCTGCTGCTGTTGTTGTGCTGGCAGGAACATGGAAGACACACAGGAGGCTTCCGCACACACCCGAGCAGCAGCAGAAACGCTTCCATGTTCCCGCCGGCGCTGCTGCTGTTATCGTGCCGGCAGGAACTGTGGAAGACATGGAGGCAGCTCCCCCACCCAAGAAGCAGCAGAAACGCTTCTACACTTCCTGCTGGCACGAAAACAGCAGCAGCACCGCGCAGGGCACTGTTAAAGGCAAGTTCTCCCTCCCATCCTCCCCCCCCAGCATGTTTTAACCCCTACCCTCCCCCCCAGCATATTTTAACCACCGGCCTCCCCCCCAGCATGTTTTAAACTAGGCCTAAATTTGGGGGGAGGGGCTTAATTTCATTTCATGCCTAGAAAACATGCTGGGTCTTCCTATTGGTGGAGGCCGTATTATTGGAGAAACACGGTAGATGGGGTTTTGTAACCAAAACAATAACGTTTTCCTGTGGGAACCAAGAACATTCTCACAGGGGCCTGGCCAGAGGAGGAGTGAAGTAACCAAGCAACCGGCCAGGACCTTGATTGGACAGTGTGACTAGTGGCTTTGGAGAAAGGGATAGAAGACCTTTAAAATCTGTTCCAACTCTGTTATTCAGTAATTTCCTGTAAAGTCCTGCTTTCTGTGACTTCAAAAAAACTTTAAACTCAAATATTCTAACTTAGGATTTCTTTATTTTTACTAACTGGCCAACATCAAAAGCTTTTCCTACTATATTCCAATTCATATTTGTTTTAGAACGTTTGGTTACTGCTGTTAAAAAAAAATCACAGTTTCTTGTTCCTGTGCAATCGGCCAAATTATTACCACATTTGCTAGCCCAATACTCGAATACAGTTCATCAGTCTGGAACCCACATTACGTATCTGCTATTAACACAGTTGAGAAAGTCCAGAAATATTTCACAAGAAGAATTCTCCATTCCTCTACTCGTTGCAGAATACCTTATGCCACCAGACTCAAAATTCTAGAGCTAGAAAACCTTGAATTACGCTGTCTTTGGTCTGATCTAATATAGTATATAAAATCATACATTGCAATGTCCTACCAGTCAACAAATACTTCAGCATCAACCATAACAACACAAGAGCAAACAATAGATACCAACTCAAGGTTAATCGCACCAAACTTGATTGCAGGAAATACGACTTCAGCAACAGAGTGGTCAATGTCTGGAATACTCTCCCTGACTCTGTGGTTTCTTCCCCAAACCCCAAAAACTTTAACTTTAGACTGTCTACTAGTGACCTCACCCCTTTCCTAAGAGATCTGTAGGGGGCGTGCATAAACGCACCAACGTGCCTACCGTCCCTGTCCTATTGTTTCTTTTATATTTTATTTTTCTTATATGTATCCATGTATTCATAACTATGTTTTACTTATACCTATTATCTTGTAAGCAATTGACAAATAAATAAATAAGTAAATAAAAATAAAAACTATTCTGTCCACTGCTGCTGACCGTGGGTAGTTTATCTGATAATTTTTTGCAAGACTAGACATCTGTTTCCAAGACTACAGAACAGACCAGAAGAAAACAGCATGAGGGCAAGTTTGAAAAGCACAACAGCTTGATTTGTCAGTTTCCTGAAAGCTCCTACAATATTTAGATGATAGCAGTAAGCTGGAAACTGCAGATGGCTCTTAAAATAATAGTGAAATCTGGAAAGAAAACAATGCTGTTCTGAATCTACCGTAAGACATTTCCTCTGTGTTTGAGTATGATTACCTTTTATCTTAAAAAAAAAAAGAAAATACCAACAAGGCAGCATAGAATAGCAAAAAAAATATCATTGTTTCCTCTGATAGAACACGGAAAAAGAGACCTGTTTGATTTATCTTGCAGAATCCAGTCATTTGTAGAATATAAATTCTATGTAACATTCCAGGGCATTCCAGGGAAATGCAACATAGAAAAACTGTTAGAATAAGGAGGATAATATGCTGAAAGTCTTCTTCCACCAACTCACATTGTAAGTGTGTGTGTGTGAGAGAGAGAGAGAGAGAGAGAGGGAGGGGGAGGGAGGAAGGGAGAGAGAGGGGGGGAAGGGAATATTATTAGACATGCTGTAATCCAGAAAATGCAGTGCATTGTATCATTTCTTATTTGTCTTTATCAAAATCAGTATTTATTCAATTTGATTTGTATCCCATTTTTACCTCTTCTATTTTCTCCATAACAATACACCTGTGAGATAGGTTGCGTAGAGTGACAATGACTTGGCCCAAAGTCACCCAGTTTGCCTCTGTGTTTAAGCAAGAAAGATAACTCACAGTTTCCCCGAAATATATAATGATAGAAAATAGATGTGTAGTTATCAGAATAATGTTTTGAACATTATTTAAATTATTTGAAAGATCAAAGCCCTGAGGATCATCATAGTACTTGCGTTAATTAGCAGGATTACACATGGCTTGAAAAAAATCCAGATGATTACTAGATGGAAGCAAGAATTTATCTGCTCTGCTATAAGAATTCATACACAAAGACTTGGCTGATGATAGTATTAAACAGAAAGGTACTAAATCTGAGTAATTACATTTTCATTAATTCCCAGTGCTGCATAAAACCATTTTTTTCTTAATTCTTGGCTCACATGCAGAAGTGGTATTCAGCAGGTTCTGACCAGTTCTGGAGAACCGGTAGCGGAAATTTTGAGTAGTTCAGAGAACTGTCAAATCCCACCTCTGACTGGAGATTTTACAGTATCCTTTCCCTGCCGCACCCACCAAGCCACGCCCACAGAACCGGTAGTAAAAAAAATTGAATCCCACCACTGCTCACATACATCTGTTGATTTTCATAATCTGTTAGGTTATGAAAGCCCAGCAGATTATGAACTCAGCTAGTTTATTTACACGATAAAAAAATGGAACCTAACAAGTTTGAAATGCCAAAGAAAATCTTTAAAATTATTGTTTGGAGATCAAGATATCTGTCAATTATTTGCCAGCTCCTCTATGGATTTACTTAACTCAGTTGCTATTTAGTTGTTTGTTAGAATCATTTAGTATATTTTCTTGCCATATATGCAGCATACTGTTATAGGGAGTCCAAAGCAGTGGTGGGGTTCAATTTTTTTTACTACCGGTTCTGTGGGCGTGGCTTGGTGGGCGTGGCAGGGGAAGGATGCTGTAAAATCTCCAGTCAGAGGTGATATTTGCTAGTTCTCTGAACTACTCAAAATTTCCGCTACCAGAACTGATCAGAACCTGCTGAATACCACCTCTGGTCCAAAGTTACAACGGCACTGAAAAAAGTGACCTATTACCGTTATGATCTTTTACCATTATGACAGTTATGGCCTTTGCACCATGATCAGGTTATCAAGATTCAGATGCTTGGCAACTGGTTCATATTTATGACTGTTGCTGTGTCCCAAGGTCATCTGATCGTCTTCTGACAGGCAAAGTCAACGGGGAAGCCAGATTGACTTAAACAACTGGGTTACTAACTTATCAATGGCAGTGATTCACTTAAGAACTGAGGCAAATAAGGTCGTAAAATCAATTCACTTAACAAATGTCTCACTTAACTCAAGAAATGTTGGGCTCCATTGTTGTCATAAGTCAAGAACTACCTGTATTTCCATTTGCTTGTTATATAGGGCTGAGAGAGTCTGACTGGCTCAGGTTCCCCCAAGTAGGCTTTGTGCCAAAGGCAGAATTTGAATTCATAATGTCTTGGTTTCTATCCTTAACCACTATGCCAGCCTTTCTCTCAATATAATTTAGCATAGAAATGTTCATATTGTAGTGGGACATTCCAAAGAAAATGTCAGGAATAATTATGATGGATCCATTCAGGGGTAATTACAACTGTCTGTTTTTACAAGTGACACATCTAATGTTGTGGTTCTCCGGCAGCAGGTGTCGATGGCTGAGGTTTCGGAGAGCAAGAATTCAGATGAGGGGTCTGCGTGTTATGATGGGATGGAGCCAGGACCATCAGGGAGTGAATGCTGCCTCCAGAGATTGTGGAGGCTGGCAGCTGTGATGAAGAGGTTCCTGAGGAGCCTGTGCCCAGTGCACATGCGTGCAGGGCTGCTTGAAGGAACGAGCAGCTGCAGCAGCACGGGCGACTCAGGAGTAAGGCTGCAAGGTGATGGCCCCTCCCTTAAGAGATAAAAGACAGCTGAGAAACCTGAGTTCTTTGTAGGATGCAAAGAAGTTTTTGCACTCAAGCCTTGTGGATGTACAGAGTATCTTGGTTGGTGTTTGGATACTCTTTGTGTTTGAAATATTTCTTAGTAACTTTATCTAGTATTCTTGGCAGCCTTGCACAACCTTGGCAAGGCGAATTCTTATATGAGACAATTAGTTTGAAACAGCCTTTTAACTGTGAAGGAACGGAATTCGTAAAGAATCATTAAAAGATTTTGCTGTTACCTCTGTTTTGTGTTTGTTTCCTTCGAATAAGGTTTGGGTCAGAACACCTAAAAAGACCTAGACTTTCGTTTCCACCACTGAGTCACCATCTTGTTCTTTTGATAGTACTACACTGCTACTAGCATTCAATATGTTGCTACTAGCATTGGCAAAGAAAGAATGTTTTAAAACAATAAAGAAAAAATATTACTGTAATAAATTAAATCTACACAATGAAAACAAATTCAATATCAAAAACATATTTCTTGAACTCTCTTAATGCTTTCCGCAATTTAGTCAAACAAAAACAGTTTCTCTGTTTATCCTCTATATATTTTCCACAAAAATAAATGCTTATAATGTTGCATTTTTACAATGTTCCCTCCGCATCTTGAAATGTTATTTTAATGGGTAGAATCAACTCTAATGTCCAAAGGTTCACAAGCCACTGGGGCAGTACATTTCAGGAAACCCCCTGGGTCTCTTTTATAAAATTATTCCAATATATCATTCAAAAAAGACTAGCACCGTTCCCTAATATTGTAATATGAATTACAGAGCCGTGCATGGACTACTCTATTACAAAGTCTATGACATTTTTCTAATGCAGAATGCCAAATTATCTTCAATTCTGAAAAGGTATTAAATGTAGGGGTGTCAAACCGGCAGCCTGTGGGCCGGATGTGTCACACACAGGCCACGCCCACCCAGCTCCGCCAATGGGAAAAACGTCATGAAATGTCACATGACTCGGTGAGTTTGACCCCTGTGCATTAGAGGATTCTAAAGTGAATTAAAGTGGAGGTAATAATGATTTAGAAGATTTTGGAACAGATCATCTGACATTTGAAAGGAACACAGATTTTCACTGCAAAAAGTATACTAATGAATGTAACAAATTTACTGCCTAGTGTACTACTGTGTACGTATGCATCTATGTATGTATGATTTATTTATATCCCACTTATATTAATTTTATAAATAACCATTATTTCTCCTCCTCCTATTTTCACCATGACAACAACCCTGTGAGGTAGTTTGGGCTGAGAGATGATTTACAATTACTGTAAATGGATCCCTTCTTAAATAAAGAGATCAGGTGTGCGGTCATCTACTTACAACAATCAGCAATTGAAAGAAGTAATTATTTAATCAGCAGCAATATCTGCAGCATTACTTTCTTACTTGTGCGTATCCCATTTGTCATCACCAATATATTCAGGGAAATCTGTCTAGTGATAAAACTAACAAATTCTTGACATATGTCCTGTATTCTTGACATCTATCCAGTAATAAATGTAATGAGATGATTTTGATCATTCCATATCTGGCATATCCATTTACCAATCAAATCCTAGTCTTGTTTCTTGAAAATAAATTAAGTTCAATTTGTTTTGTTTTTCCCCATTGAGCCATTTTGAAACAAACTAAACAATGACAAAATTAAGCTAGTGTTTGGACAGGAAGGAAAGAAGGAGATTAAAGCTAATTACATTTATTTAGGAAAGCAACGTCTGTTTTTGTATGTTGTGGGACTTACAGTGTGTCTTTAGCAAGGTTTTATTGTCATATTTTTGACAATACATTTCTAAGTGCTGACATAAAAGGGCAGAAGAATTTGCAATTTCTTGAATAAAGAACTTCAGCAAACCGCTGGTGAAGTGAAAAGACAAAGTCTTTGCATGTTAAATGAGAACAGTTTCCAAAGTGTTTTAAATTCACTCACCAAGTAATTATTGAAAAAATAGTTTAAATTGAATTAGCATTTTCTTTTAATGGATAAAAGTAAAAAATGCTGCACAGTTCATGAATCCATTGTTAAGACTTTATTCCTTTCTCTATCCAGTCTACTTCAGAGCTAACATCAGTAAAGAGATCTTGGCTTGCAGGAGATAATGACTATTGTTAATAAAACAAACCACAGCTGCTTGGTTCAGTTATAATAGGAAACCCTAGCTAAAGTTATCATCTGTAGCCGATAATGAAAATAGATAAGAGAGAAAACAGCCATCCAAGGCTTCATGAATGTTGGTTTATGAGGTATAGACCAAAATCCATTCATCCTTCCTTCCTTCCTATCCTTCCTTCCTTCCTTCGTTCTTTCCTTCCTTTCCTTCTCTTCCCTTCCCTTTCACAATTGCACTGAATTTTTGACCATAAATCACTGTGATCATTAAGTGAAATATTTACATGACTGCCTCGCTCAATCATCATAATCTCAGCTCTTCCTGTTGTGGTCATAAGTGACTGCAATGGCATGGGCCCATCTCTCATGGTCCCTATCCTCTGTTCACAAGCTTCCTCCTTTCATAATAATTGAGCTGGAAGCGACCTTGGAAACCTTTTTACTCCAACCCACTGCTAAAACAGGAGACCCTATAGCATTCTAAAAAAGTGGCTGTCCAGTCTCTTCTTAAAATCCTCCAATGAGGGAGCACTCACAACTTCTGGAGACAAGTTGTTCCACTGGTTAATTGTTCTCACAATTAGGAAATTTCCACTTAGTTCTAGGTTGCTTGTTTCCTTGATTAGTTTCCATCCATTGTGTCTTATCTTGCCTTCTGGTGCTTTGGAGAATAGCTTGACTCCCTCTCCTTTGTGGCAGCTCCTCAAATATTGGAACGTTGCTATCATGTCACTCCTAGTTCTTCTTTTCACTTGACTAGACATACCCAATACCTGCAGCCATTCTTCATATGTTTTATCCTCCAGGGACCTAATTATCTTTGTTGCTCTTCTCTGCACTCTTTCCAGAGTCTCAACATCCTTTTTATAACATGGTGACCAAAACTGGGATTCAGTATTCTAAGTGAGGTCTTACTAAGGCTTGATATAGCAGGAGTAATACTTCATGTGATCTTGATTCTATTCTTCTGGTAATGCAGCCTAAGATTTCACTGGTTTTTTTGGCTATTGCCGCACATTGCTGGCTCATATTTAAATATTTGTCCACTAAGACTCCAAGTTCCGTGTCACACTCAAAGTTATCATTAGTAACAATAACCCATATCATGGGCAATGTCGGCTGGCGGCTCCGAGGGTGCGGGCCTTCTCTGTGGGAGCAACCTCCCTCTGGAACGAACTACCCCCAGAGATGAGGACCATCCCTGACCTCCGGACCTTCCGGCGTGTGCTAAAGACCCATCTGTTTCAACAAGCGGGTCTGGCCTAGGTTTTTACTGGTGGAGTTTTTAATTGGGTTTTAATTGGGTTTTACTTTTTAATATGTATCTTTTAGTTTTATTAGCATTTCAGCCATTAATTTAATTCATTTTAATTCCTTTTTAATATTGTGTATCTGCGTATGTGGTTTTTATCTGGCTGTACATCGCCCCGAGTCCCGATTGGGAGAGGAGGTGGTATATAAATTGAATAAATAAATATAACATCAATATAATTAATTATCAACAATAACCCCTTATCATTAGCATCAGCCCTTAACAAAATGAACTTTCCCTGATTTCTATATAGGTAATAATTTTCAGAGTGGGAAAAAAATCTGCTATTTCTCCCTAACATTTTGTATTCATTTGCTAGGAAAAAAAATTATTTAAAAAAAGAAAATCATTGAGAAAGTCATATTGGTGGAGTATAGCTTATGCTTTCTTTCATATGAAATGGCCAAGAGGATGTTAGGTTTCTTTAAGAATCCAAAACTGTTGGTTTACAATATATGGTTGTAAGTCATGATGACTCATCATTTTACTGAAGCCAGGATACTGACTGGCTGCAAGAAGGAGGCTTACTATAAAGCAGGAAGCCAGAAAGCACATCTCTCTCTCCATTGCTATGTATTTGAGCTACGATGTTGCTGTTTTGCCTGCTGACTATGATGGTTAGTTTTCTACTGTATTGACTGATGAACTGTATATGAATATTGGACTGAATCTTGGACTGTGCCTATATCCTGTATATAAAACCTTTACTTTAATACCCTTTAACTTCTGTGGTTGTGTGACTTTGTGCTCATTGCTACAACTTTGCACACTGACTTCATTTGCTGCATACTCCTTGTAACCAAGGAAACTCTGATAATACTTATCAGAGGTTGTTGATCAGGGGTGGGATTCTGTCAGTCCGCACCTATTCACTAGAACCGGTTGTTAACATTCTAAGCAGTTCGGAGAACTGGTTGTTAGAAGAAATTACTGGCCTAATCCTGTAAGGAAGGCAGGAAGGAAACATTCTGGGGTTGCTTACAGAAACTGTCTCTCCATTAACCCTTTTTACATTCTTGGCAGGACTAGACTTCCTATCTCAGGAACTTCTCTGGAGTTTTTTTCCCCTCCTTTGCTGGTACTTTGCTTGTGTGGAGTGACCATTCAAAGTTACAATGGCACTGCAAAAAGTGACTTATTTTTCACACTTACGACTGCTGCAGCACCCTCATATTCATGAGAGGCCAGGCGAGGAGATGCGTGCCTCGATGTGAGTGATATTGAGTTAGCCACACCCAGCCAATAACATGACCACCAAGCCACGCCCACCAGATAAACCACACCCATAGAACCAATTGTTAAAAAATTTGAATCCCACCCCTGTTGATGAATATTCTATTTTTCTTAATTCACAGACATTTTTAAAACAGGACTCATCACACTCCAATCAGTTGGGCTGCCATTAGGTGGGGAGTTGGACTAGATGACCTACAAGGTCCCTTCCAACTCAGTTAATCTAATATCTAATAAATCTTAAGGAAGGTACTCATGAGGGAACTTCCCCTTTATGGAGAAGCTTATTTTCAGAATCCCAAAGAGATCAACAAGACATACTCCTAAAGATATATCATTAGCAGAGGTGACATTCAGCAGATTCTGACCAGTGGTGGGATATTTTTACCAGCAGTTCAGTGGGTGTGGTTTGATGGGTGCACTTTGCACGCATGCACACACTTTGCGTGCATGTGTGCACCAAACACGCACATTGCGCAGGCGCAGAGGTGTTTGCAGAGACGGACAGGCATTGTAATTCACCTCCTGCAAGCCTGCACGATCCTGGTCGCTTCACAGCAGCTGCCGCGTAGCACTCTGCAAAGCAGCTGAGCCTCAAATTCAGAGGATAAAAGTGAGTATGGAGCCTGGGTGGTTGGGTGGGCCCAACAGCAGAGCGGCAGAGAAAACCGGTTCAGTGTCCGCTGCTTATCGCTGCTACCGGCTCAGCAGAACCGGTCCGAACCTGTAGAATACCAGTTTTGGAGAACCGGTAGCAGAAATTTTGTCTAGTTCGGAGAACAAGCAAATACCACCTCTGACTGGAGATTTTACAGTATCCTTCCCTTGCCACGCCCACCAAGCCACACCCACCAAACCACGCCCACAGAACCGGTACTAAAAAAATTTGAATCCCACCACTGCTCAGTAGACTTTGCAGTCATAAATCCTTTTACTGTTTCTATTCCTCTGAAACGATAAACTATAAATTGTACTCTTTCAAACCACCTTTTCTCATTAGGACCAATTAGAGCTGGAGAAGAAAATATGGCATATGAACTTGTACTTTTCATACTGAAATTATTGCGTTCCCTCCCTCTCCCGTATATAACTCTTTTGATTATAATGCTGTTTACTGGAATGATATAAACGTGCTTCTACCTTTCCCTTTATGTTGTGTATTTCACAAAAGTACGGTTTCTCTCTCGTTTTATGAGGGCTTTCAGAACGGAGCTGTAGCATGTCTTCAAAATAGTTACAGTGATAAGAGGAAGTAAGTTGTCTTACTACAATGATGCTTTTAATGTCTAGTTAAAATAATGCTAGTCCATTAGTGAAGGTGGAGTGCATCTTCACCACTCTATAAAAGTCAGTCTCTTCCCTCAAAGGTCCATTTAGCAAAATACACTTGGAAACACTATTATTTATTCTTTTCTAAATACAAGGCCATCCTCTCAAGATTCATCTGCAAAATTATATTGTAAGTATGTATCTCCCCCCACACCCCGTGTGTGTGTCTGTGTTTGTGTATCTGTGTCTGTGTATATTTCTTGATCTTTCAGAGCCACTGAAAAAATTTGGAGACAAAGACAGAGATTGGTTAAGGAAACAGTTTTGTCACAAAATGATTACACTGTGGGAGTACAATATTACAGGCATTAAAAACAAAAGACTTTGTACTAATTAAGAGAATATCTGCCATCAGACAATTAAAACGGAAGGACAGGACAGAGAATAATAAATAACTTCTCAGTACGGAAAACTTATTTTACCAAGCATCGAACACTTTTATAAGAAAATGTAATATAACATATCATTATCAGCCCCTAGATCTTTTCTCCATCAACTTTCATCAAAATTTCATGAATTTCAATTGAACTAAGGTGTATTTGTATTCATTTTCTAAATCCGTTTATTATAGATATGCACAATCTGTTTTTGTCATTTTTTCCTTCCAACTTTTAAAAATACATATTATTAGTGTCCATATTTTGTGGAGGTATATTCAAATCACTGCAAGTATAACCCCTTTCTGATCTCTGAGCTGAATATGAAAAAGTGGGAAAGAAGAAGTATGACATCAAATGTACCTTGCCTTTCTGTACCAAATAATAAATTCTCATGTATTCAGGTGAATGTCTAATGAGAACTGCATTATGAACATTTGTGTGAATATAATAACTTTTAACTTCTCTTTTCTGATTTTTATGTTTTTTAGGTGTCCTAAAAATCCGTGAATAACAGATTCACGGATAACACCTAAAATGTATGCTTGTCAACATACTAGCTCTTGGAAATCTTTCAATCACCGTTGAAGGTCTGCAAGTTAGAAAGTATGCTAGTATTGTTATACTCACATTAGCACAGTTTTAAGGCTGAGCAGAAATATCACAATCATAATTTCCAAGCTGAAAAATTAGGATAAGTGATTGGATATTGGGTACTTTATTATTTATCCCCATCACAAAAAATACCAGGCTGATAGTGGTTTAAAATGTTTAACGTTGATACAGCAATCATCCATTTCCCTTACAAAATCATGGGAAGCAGGGAGCAAAGGGGAAGAAACAGTGGTGGGATCCAGCCAGTTTGCACCTGTTCAGGTAAATTACACCCCCCCCACACTATCACACTGGCTTTGGGAAAACAGGTTGTTAAATTAATCCCCTCCCCATGGAGCAGCCAACATGAGGGAACGGAGAAATCAGCTTTCCTTTTTTCCTTCTCTCTGCTTCTCCTCCTTCCCTCATTTTGGCCACTCTGTATGTGTACCCAATTCCCGCAACCATTCTTCACATTGCTGTTCTTTGTACTTTTTCCAATAACTCTTTTTTATAACAAGACTGGATGCAGTATTTTAAGTGCAGTCTTATTAAGGCTTTATAAAGTGTTACTAATATTTTTCATGGTTTTCATTCTATGCCTCTGTTTATGCAACCAAGAATCTGTACTTGTACCATGGGTTTTTCCTGCCTAGGTGTAAAACCTTGCTTTTCTCCACATTTAGTTTCTTGTTGGATAAAGCACATTTTTCAAGTCTGTGACAATGTTTTTGGATTCTGAGCTTTTCTTCTGGAGGGTTGACTATTCCTGCCAGCTTAGTGTCATCTGCAAATTTGATGAGTTTCCCCTTCTATTCTCTCATCTAAGTCATTTATGAAAATATTGAAGAGTACTGGGCCTAAGACGAAAACTTGTGGTACCCCACTGCTTACTTCCCTTCATGTAGATGTAGTACCACTATGGACTACTTGTTGAGTACAGTTTTACAAATCCATCTGGTGGTGATGCTGTCATTTTTCTAGTTTACAAAGAAATATTTTGTTATCTACTTTGTCAAATGCCTTGCTGAAGTCTAAATATACAGTGTCCGCAGCATTTTGCTGGTCTTAGTTACTTTATCTAAGAATGAAATAATATTCATTTGACATAATCTGTTTTTAACAAAACTCTACTGACTACTAGTTAGAATTTTATTTGATTCTAGATGTTCTCAGATTTGTCTTTTGATTATTTTTTTTCTAGTATCTTCCCAGGTATTGATATTACCCTGATTGGTCTATAATTTCCTGTGTCTGTTCCCTCTGCTTTTTTTTTTTATTTTGAAGATGGGAACCACATTAACTCTTTTCCAATCCTTTGGTAGTTCCCCGGTGCTCCAGGATTTTTAAAAAGTTATAGTACAATGGTTCTGAGATAACTTCTGCCAGCTCCTTCAAAACTCTGGATGTAATATTATATTCATCTATGTCACACAGGTGTTCTCTTATCATTTTCTTGCTTAAGTTTTGTTTCTAGTCTTTCTTTTACAATTATGTTTTTTGAAGCTTTGCATGAAGACTGATGCAAATAATGAGCTAAACAGCTCTGTATTCTCTCTACTGCCTGTTGCTTCTTTGTCATCTTTTCTCTCCTAGTGGACTAGTTTCCTTGATATTTTTTAATTTAAATGTTTTAAATTATTATTTTTTGCCTTTTGTTGCAAGTCCTTGTTTATTCTGAGACTTTGCTTTTCAAGCTTCATCTTTGTAGATTTGGGCTATCTGCTGTTTTTCTGCCTTAATTATGTCTTTCCATTTTTGGGATTTATACTTTTTGTCCTTCAGTTTATCAGAGACCAAATCATGCTGGTTTCTTCTTGGATTTATTGTTTTTCTTTTGCAATGATATTGTGTTAGATTGGGACTTTCATGACTTCCAGAACATAAAATTATAGAGTGAAAAAGATAAACTATTCTTTTTCCAATAATCCTCTAGATTTGTGCAACAATTCTTAATAGGTATCTCCAACTCATAAATAACATGAGCTTTTTTAAAGGATGTTTTAAGGGCCAAGTGAAATTCTACATATCTCTTCTCAGCAAAATGAAATGTCACTGAAGACTACTTAACTACTGACAGCTTCCCAAAGACATTTACTGGATAATGTCAATCCACTAATAGAATAATACTGTCTACATTACTTGTAAGTTTGTTATGAGGTCTGAAAAATAAATGTATTTAAATAAATATCCGATACTCATTAAATATTTTAAAATAAGATGCTATATTAACATAGCAACATGAAGAACATTCGTTCCCTGTTTCTTTGGAAAGGATAGTTGTTATGTAAGATACATACATACTGCTCTATATTTATCAGTCTGCCTGCCTGCCTGCCTGCCTGCCTGTATGTCTGTCTGTCTATGTATCTATCCATCTGTCATCTGTCTATGTATCTATCTATGTATCTATGTATGTAGCTAGCTAGAAGTAACTATAATATTGTGATACATTACAGCATTTGTAATGTAAATACATTCATATTCCCAATTTTGTAAATTATAAGTATTAGAGTATATACACACTTGATATACAAACATCTATCTACAAATGGCCTAGCAAAATTGACCGGTCATGACCAGAAATATACTTAATATATTTGCAATTGAAATGTTTCTGTGGGTGGATGCATGTGGGAAAATTAACCTCTGGGTTCCACGAAAGAAATAATTATAGTTGTACAAGGAAATGCCTAAAACTCCATAAACTCTGTTCTACATTTTAACCTTCTATTTTTAAAAAAATGCAGCTGTAAAATTAAATCTAACCTATTGTACCAATTTCTGCTATTTTCTTAGTGAAGAAATAAAACAGCATAGTGAAGAAATAAAATTGCTGTGTTCCAGGGCAGAGTAATTTAAAAATTACTGTTAACTTGGATATGCATTAAATAATAATCTGCTCCATAATTTAAGATAAATTAAATCAATTTATATTAAAGAAAGTAATGATGATAAAATTCCTTAAATAAATGTAGTCAAGATACTTTTTATTCTGCATAAGTGACTCATTCACAGCCAAGCCTTAAAGATATATGAGTTTATTTTTGTTGATTTTTTCACCTGGTAACTACATAAAATAAGAATCGGTTTAATGTAGCAGTTAAGACACAAGACTTGAAACTGGGAAACTATGAGTTCTAGTCCTGCCTTAGGTACAAAACCAGCTGGATTATTTTAGGCCAGTCGCTCTCTCTCACCCCCTGAAGGATATAATAGCCAACCACTTCTGAAAATCTTGCCAAGAAAACTGCAATGACTTGTTTAAGTTGTCTCCAGAAATCAAAACTGACTTAAAGGCTCACAAACAACACTTGTACATAAAGATTTACTTGGTTCATAACATTGTTTCACAGTGTTGTTCTAGTTCTTGTTTGATGATGATGATGATGATGATGATGATGATGACATCCATTTAATCATTTCTGATTCTCAGCAATTCTATATCTGCTCTAACAAAGAGAAGGACTTGGGATGGTGTAGTAGCAGTCTTCCAGTATTTGAGAGGCTCTCACAGAAAAACCGAGGTCAACTTATTCTCCATAGTACCTGAGGACATGACAAGAAGTAATGGGTGGAAGATCATTAAAGAGAGATCCAATCTAGAACCAAAGAGAAATTTCCAGACAATGAGAACAACTAATCAGTGAAACAATTTGCCTTCAGAAAGTGTGGGTGCTTCATCAATTGAGATTTTCAATAAGACACTGGAGAGACGTTTGTCCAAAATGGGTATAAGATTTCCTGCCAGGGACTAAAAAAATCTCCACGATCTCTTCAAACCCTGATATTCTATATTCTATGGATCAGCTCTTTCCACATTTTTCTATCTTTTATAGCTTGATTTAGTTGTACTGGCTGGTGTCAACTTTGATAGTGCCTCGCCAAGGATTTTTTTGGCAGCCTCATTTTCTATTACTGCTGGCCATTCCTAGCATAACTGCTTTTTCCAGGCACGGCTGAAAAAAATAGTTTTGTGAATGCATCATCCTGATATCATGCTTTACAGAAGGTGTAACCTTCAGCAAGCTTTCTGTGTTTACCTGGATTGGTAAATATATCAAGAAAAGCCACTGACAAATATCAGGGTCACAGAATGACAATTACTCAGTCCAGGCCAAGGGTGGGATTCTACCAGTTTGCACCTATTCACTAGAACCGCTTGTTAACATTCTAAGCAGTTCAGAGAACTGATTGTTAGAAGAAATTACTGGCCTAATCCTGTAAGGAAGGAAACATTCTGGTGTTGCTTACAGAAACTGCATTTCCGTTAACCCTTATTACATTCTTGGCAGGACTAGACTTCCTGTCTCTGGAACTTCTCTAGAGTTTTTTTTCCTCCTTTGCTGGTACTTTGCTTGTGTGGAGGGACCATTCAAAGTTACAATGGCACTGAAAAAAGTGACTTATGACCGTTTTTCATACTTACGACTGTTGCAGCATCCCCACAGTCATGAGAGGCCAGGCGAGGAGATGCATGCCTCGATGTGAATGATACTGAGTCAGCCACACCCAGCCAATAATATGACCACCAAGCCACGTCCATCCAGTCACATGACCACCAAGCCACGCCCACCAAATAACCCACGCTCACAGAACCGGTTGTTAAAAAATTTGAATCCCACCCCTGTTATTGATGAATATTCTATTTTTCTTAATGCACACACATTTTTAAAACGTGACTCATTTATTTATTTATTTATTTATTTATTTATTTATTACATTTATATACCGCCCTTCTCCCGAGGGACTCAGGGCGGTGAACAGCTCATCTAAAAACCCCACAAATACAAAAGTTAAAAAATAATTAAATATTAGAATTAGCTGCAATTAGAAAACCCCCCCCCCCACCCTTAAAACCCAATTTAAATTAAAAAGGAGATCAAAATTTAAAATCATTCTTTCAGCCCAGGCCGGCCTGCTCAAAGAGCCAGGTCTTTAACGCGCGCCTGAAGGCCCTCAGGTCCGTGCCGGTACGAAGTTCCGGTGGCAGAGTATTCCAGAGGGCGGGGGCACCCACAGAGAAGGCCCTACCCCTTGGCGCCGCCAGACGACACATAGCGGCCGACGGCACCCGGAGCAGTCCCTCCCTGTGGGAACGCACCGGCCTGTTGGAGAACGTTGGTAGAATGCAATCCTGAAGGTAACCTGGTCCCATGCCATGGGTCGCCCTAAAGGTCAAAACTAGAACCTTAAAGCGAACCCGGAGAGCCATCGGCAACCAATGCAGCTCGCGCAGGAGAGGCGTCACATGGGCGCTACGCGACGCCCCCATAATCACCCTCGCGGCTGCATTTTGCACCAACTGGAGTCTCCGGATGCTCCCCGCAGGGAGCCCCATGTAGAGGGCATTACAATAGTCCAGGCGAGAGGTGACAAGGGCCTGAGTGACCGTGCGCAGGGCGTCCCGATCCAGGAAGGGCCGCAACCGGTAGATCCGACGGATCTGATGAAACGCCCCCCTGGAGACGGCCGCGATGTGATGTTCAAACGACAGCCGTACATCCAGGAGGACTCCCAGGTTGCGAGCCCTCTCTGTGGGGGGCAGAACCTCCCCCCCAATAGCCAGCGTAGGTGTCAGCCAGCTATATCGGGGCGCCGGAAACCACAGCCACTCGGTCTTGGATGGGTTGAGCCGAAGCCTGTTCCCGCCCATCCAGTCCCGCACGGCCTCCAGGCACCTAGACATAGTCCCCACAGCATCGTTGGGGTGGTCCGGAGTGGAGATGTACAGCTGGGTGTCATCTGCATACAGATGACATCTCACTCCAAGACCACGGATGATCTCGCCCAACGGCTTCATGTAAATGTTGAACAGGAGGGGAGAAAGGACCGACCCCTGAGGCACCCCACAAACCAGGGGCCTAGAGGTGGACCTCTCCCCCCCCGCCAACACAAATTGCGAACGGTCAGAGAGGAAGGAGGAGAACCATCGGAGGACGGTTCCACCAATCCCCAACCCCTCCAACCGTCGCAATAAGATACTATGGTCGATAGTATCAAAAGCCGCCGAGAGATCTAATAGGACCAGGACAGAGGAGAACCCTCTGTCACGAGCCCTCCAGAGATCATCAACCAACGCGACCAATGCCGTCTCAGTGCTATGTCCAGGCCTGAAGCCCGATTGGAACGGATCGAGGTAAGTTGCTTCCTCCAGGTACTGGGGGAGCTGACGTGCCACCACACTCTCAACAACCTTCGCCACGAAGGGAAGGTTGGAGACTGGACGATAGTTGTTTAAAATAGCTGGGTCCAGGGAAGGCTTCTTGAGGAGGGGGCGCACCACCGCCGCCTTCAGGGCGGTAGGGAGCACCCCCTCTCTCAAAGAAGCGTTGACAATCCCCTGGAGCCAGCCTCGTGTCGTCTCCCTGGCAGCCGAAACCAACCAGGAAGGACACGGGTCCAATAAACAGGTGGTGGCATTCAGACCCCCCAGCAACCTGTCCACACCCTCAGCGGTCACAGGATCGAACTCCCCCCAGATAACACTCTCAAGACCTGCCCCGGACACCTCCCCGGGACCACCCAATTGGAGTCGAGCCCTTCCCGAATCTGAGCGATTTTATCATGCAGAAATCGGGAAAACTCCTCTGCTCTACCCTGCAAGAGGTCATCCCGCGCTCTCGGCTCAAGTAGAGAGCGGGTCACTCTAAACAGGGCGGCAGGCCGATTTTCTGCTGATGCAATGAGGGCGGAGAAATACGAAGATTTCGCCGCCCCTATCGCCACAAGGTAAGTCTTAATATGAGATCTCACCTGTGTTCGGTCAGACTCAGAACGGCTCGCCCTCCAAATGCCCTCAAGACGTCTTTTTCGGCACTTCATCTCCCGTAGCTCCTCCGTATACCACGGAGCCAAATGGGATCTGTGCCGAGTCAGAGGTCGCATAGGCACAACTCGCTCTAGGGCCCGGCGGCCAACCCCTCCCAGGTGGCCACCAGGTCCCAGGGCGAGCTGAGAGCCAGAGATTCAGGAAATGGCCCAAGCTCCCTCTGGAACCGATCCGGATCCATTAGGCGCCTGGGGCGGAACCATCTAAGTGGCTCATCATACTTCAATCAATTGGGCTGCGTGCCTCGATGTGAGTGATATTCAGTTGGCCACGCCCAGTCAATAACATGACCACCAAGCCACACCCACCAACTAAGCCACGCCCACAGAACCAGTTGTTAAAAAATTTGAATCCCACCCCTGGTCCAGGCCAGTATCTTTTATCCAGATATAAACAGGGGTGGGCTTCAAAAATGTTAGCAATGGGTTTCCTGCCCAGTTGCTGGGTGGGCATGGCCATAGTGTCCATGGAGTAGTCAGCTTCCTGCACCATGGTGGGGAGGGGATTTTTTCCCTCCCCGGGCTCCGGAGAATTTCCTTGAGCCTCCAGGAGGGCAAAAATGGCCTTTGGAAAGCTGGAAGTGGATGCATTTCTGGCCTTCCTGAACTTCTGGGAGCCAGTTTTTTGCCCTCCCCAAGTCTCTGCACACACCCTACACTTACCTGAATCCAAAATGGGCCAGGTGGGGACTCCTCAAAGGGGCAGGTGGGGTGGGCAGGCCAGCCAGAAATGGGATTTGGGGTTTTTTTGAATGGCGCAGAATCTTAGCTAGGGGCTGTCCTGAACCACTGCAAACCCCCAGCAGGATATACTTACCTGGATATAAATGGTCAGGCTTTTAGTTTTAATTAATGCAGATGACTTGAAATGAGTTTTGGGTTTTAGGTGGAAAATGCAAATAATAAATTTTTCCAAATATTTTACAGAGGCCATTATTTTGTACGGCATCCTGCAGTATCTCTACTGACTTTTAAATGTAGCATGCCATTTAAATGTTTTTAAAAGCAAAAAGTCATGAAGGTGACTAGGAATGAATCACATCAGAAGTGCACAATTACGTTCAAAGGATGCAGGAAGAGGTTTTCCCGACAAAGGAAAGAATTTTTTTTAACAGGTAGCAATTAGCAGTATGAAAGAAAAATGCAAATGTTCTTTTTCCAGAAATGAGGAGAAAGGAGGATGTAGCAGTCAGCTAAAACAGGGTGATCATATACAGAAGCTTGCTTACCACTACTTGTAACTGAAGTTTGTAATGTCTAGGGATGGTGTATCAGTAATACACTGAAATGTAATGCTTCTGGCTTAATTAGGATCATTTACAGACATTCTGGAAAATATCTTTCTATGGAGTCACTCCTCTTTGTGAGATTTGATATTGATAAGGTTCCAAGAAATGCAGTGAAGTAGCTGGCCTTAGTCACCCTTGAATGTTCTCAATAATCCTTGAGCAATGATCATTGTTCCTGTTAATTATGATTTATTGAAATAACAACAAGATTTTGGCACAATGAAATAAGTACCCGGTCAATGTCTGGAATACTCTACCTGACTCTGTGGTTTCTTTCCCAAACCCCAAAATCTTCAGCCAAGCAGATCTATATTATCCCAAATCTCCTCCTCTATATACCCTACATTGTTCACAGGAAGCTTTGTGTTAGGATGAGAGAGGAAACACCCAACACACTACAGCAATATGATTCCCGGACCCAGGTCGCCTAGGCAGAGGCAGGCTTTGATAGGGTCCTTTATTGCTCTGCAAATTCTCCACCAAATGGCTCTACAATTTATTTTTATTTTATTTTATTTGGTTTGTCAATTGCTTACAAGATACATGTATAAGAAAAAACATAGTTTTGAATACATGAGATAAATACGTACAAGAAAAATAAAAAGAAGCAATAGGACAGGGATGGTAAGCACGATTGATGCGCTTATGCACGCCCCATACAGACCTCTTAGGAAAGGGGTGAGGTCAATAGTAGACAGTCTAAGATTAAAGTTTTTGGGGTTTGGGGAAGAAACCACAGAGTCAGGTAGAGTTTCAGACATTTCAGACATTTCAGACGTTGACCACTCTGTGGCTGAAGTCGTATTTCCTGCAATCAAGTTTGGTGCGATTAACCTTGAGTTTGTATCTATTGTTTGCTCTTGTGTTGTTATGGTTGAAGCTGAAATATTCATTGATAGGTAGGACATTGCAATGTATGATTTTATATACTATACTTAGATTGGACCGAAGGCAGCATAGTTCTAGGTTTTCTAGGTCTAGAGTTTCAAGTAAAGCTCCAGTCCAAACTTCCCTGAAGGCAGCCACCCACAGTCCCACAAACAAAGCCAACCATCACCAGAGCCAAATCACAAAGGCAGAGAAGAAACTCCCAAACAAGGTGCAAGTCCACAAAACATAAGTCAAGTTTCCATGTCCACAGGGCAATGGCAAGAGTCCACAAGTGATGGTTGAATTCCATGGGCAGAAACACGTCAAGGCTGAGTTTTTCCAAGGCTGGGGAAGTGCATGCCAAAGCAAAACAATTGTTCCCGACAAAGGCAACCTGTCCCGGCCTCTGCTTAAGTCAAGCCAGGTGTTCCTTTTGAATGGGGTCATTTTCCCCAGCAGCCTCGCAGACTTTCTTTGAGCTTGCCTCTGGTCTACTCTCCATGCCCTTGGATCAAGTGGGGGAGCCAGCTGTTTCTCATCAGAGGGAATCTGCTGCCTCTCAACATCACTGCTCGTCTGCAGCCGATCCTCCCTGTATCTGTGAAGGCAGATGGTACCCTGTCCAGTTGACCACCTTCCTCAATGTCTGAGGGGCCTTGGATAGCATCATCCTCTGCTCCTGACATCTCCAAACATCCCAGAGGAGATGTGACATCCCCGTTGGACAGTCTTGATTCCAACTTCTCCTCCTCCAGGTTCTGATGTGGCCATGACAGGCCTTCTCATCCGGAATAAGAATAGAATTAGATAGAGATGTGTAAACGTGAAGATCCCATGGAGAACTCTGGCAAAAGGCTGTTATGTTTATTTCCTCCTTATTATATTATGAATAGAAAATTCTATTCTGCTTATGGAAGAGTAATTGAATCTAAATGCCCCTTGATATTCAGTGTTTGCTGATGCATGCTTCTTGTCTTCATTAAAGAAAGCAAGAGAGTACTACCCAATCTGCTAAGACAAGCGTTGGTAAATATTTTGTGTTTGAGATGGCCAGGTTGGGAGTTACATACATGTCAGCAAACATTGATACAGATCTATTAATACATATTCATTGATATCAACAAAACATGTCCAAACACACAGAAGAGCTTAACAGAATGTCTGAGAAAAAGGCTTCATCCTTTCCCCATTAAAACTGGTACTGATTGCTGGATTCTTAACGATGTTGGAAGAAAAGCATAATCTTAAAGTTGCTAGGAAAAAGGAAGGTTAATAAAGTTTACTTCTACCAAGCTACTGATCAGCAAAAATATCCCTTTGGGCCTGCATCCAAAGCAGGATGCACCCAAGAACTGAAGCTTTCAGAAAATCAGTTAGCAACAATTAGATACAGCAAGTATTGAAAGGAATTTATCGAGTATGAATAGCAATGCATTGTTGTTAAATCTAGCAATGTAGGTTGCTAAGCACCCTGGCCTTGATATTTAACTAGAGTTTATATTTGACATTGGATTTAAAAGAGAGAAGACAACTGCAGTACATACCTAGGAGTGCTTTGCTGTTTAATTTTATGCTTCATAAAACCCTTATCTCAGATGTTGTCCATGAACTGTGAAAATAATTAGGTGATAATAATTTACCTTTATCAAACATGGTTGCAATTTTGAAAGTCAGACATGGTGAATGACACCAAAATTGTTGGTTTTGAATGTTTTTTCCTTCTTCCATTATTGTAATAGCTTTAGAAATATTCTTCTTTTACTGAGGTAAATGAATTGTTATGCAAAAGAAAAATAACAAAAAAGCCATCTGTTTCTAGAAATTCTTTGTGATTTCTTTCTTTTTTTATGTTCACAAGTAAGTCATTGCCTGCAGGTGTATTTTATTTGTGCAGCCATTCAATCCATTTTAAGGGTTGATGTTTCTAATGAAAATGGTTTACATTACAAGCCTGTGAACAAGAATGTGTCTCCTTTCTCTCTTTACTCAGGCTTTATTTAGTCCATGAATAGGCAAATATGGCAACTTTACGACCTGCAGACTTCAACTCCGAGAATTCCTGAGCCAGACATCCTGGCTCAGGAATTCTGAGAGGTGAAGTCTACAGGTTGCAAAATTGTCTCAGTTGCCCACACCTGGTTTAGTCAGTTGCAGAATTCCCAACACTGCCATCCTAACAACCTACTCACAAAGGGAAACAACAATTGATAGCTTCCAGTTATAGATGTAATAGACAGTGCTGAACCCAAACTGATGGATCTTTGATCAGCCAGGCTATTTCTAAACTGAGGTGCTAAAACTTGGCTTTCCTTTGTTCTACTTTAGACTTTCTTTTAAATGGTTATCTATTGTTTCAAGTAATGGCTCCTGATGCAGAAAGAGTAATATTTTGCAATATTCTATTGCAAGATCTATATAGCCATTTGAATTGTTTTCCTAGCTGTGTCTTGTTATTCCATTATAAGGCCTAGAGAAAGGGGCAAGATAAAGAACCAAAATATGCATTAATATAGTTCTGTGGGAAGTAATATCCATCTGGTTCAGTTCCAAGCCAGGAAAAATACACTGGAGACAAAATGGAGGCTAGAGGCTGATTGGAAAGATGGTTTAATGATGAAGTAGAAACACATGGGTTGTTCTGTGCAGCTGACCACATGGAGTTGAGAGTGGGGGGTATTTATACTTTCTCTTGGGCTTTGCACTTGAATTTCCTGTCGCTGTGCAAGAACATGTATTCTATTGGCTGTTGTAGGGGGTCATAGCTGGCTCTATAGATTGTCTGAGCTCCAAGGTTTGATTGAAGTTTGGACTTCTGAGAAGATGCAATGAAGAAGCCTGTGTTCTGAAAGGTTGTTGGGCAATTCCTATTATGGTTTAATGGCTTTGTCCTAGTTTGGATCTTGTTTAAGAGCTAATTGTATACAGTAAATAAGAAGAGATATCAGTTGTGCTATAATTATAAACAATATGACTAGCACTTCAAACACCTACCATAGATGTTAATGCTAAAGAGTGACCTTTGCTTGCATTTTATTATGTCATCACTTAGCTGCTGTTTTCCATTGATGACTTAACTAACCATTTAATAATGCCAAGTTTTATTAAAGATTGATCAATAAGAAATATAGCCTGAGTTCAAAATTTGATTAGTTAAAATAAAATTGATTAGAAAACAAATATTGTATTCCACATGTTTAAGAAGACCTTTTAATCTTCCGGGAGGCCATTGAAACTTGATCTTTACCCAGTTGGGGAGAATGTTGGGAGCCTATGAGTCGTTCAGTTTAGTTTTTAGTTTTTGTTTTATGATTTTGCAGTTGGTATTGTGCTTGTGGAAGGGTGACTATACAAATCTTTCAAATAACATGCTGGAATAGGCTCATTTTTTCATCTGTGTTATATTAAATTAAGCAAAATGATCAAGCTACTTAATGTTTTTAAAAACTTGGTGTAAAATTATTTTTCCCACTGTTGTTCTGTATATGAAACCTGATTGTTCTGGACCAGGGTTGTCAAACTTTTTCCTTAAGGGAGCAGCTGCAGTTTCTGCCTAATCTCTTTCCTTTCAGCCCTATAGATTGATTTTCACTATATGATAACAACACATGCAATTTTGCAGAAAGAATTATATTAAATCACACAAGAATGGAGAACCAATAACATCCAGATATTGTTGAATAACAATCTTCAACAGTTTCACAGAGAGAGTTAATAGTGAGTAATGATGGGAGTTGTATGGTATGTCAGCAAAGTTTGGAAGACCACTGGTTCATCAAACATATTTTAGCATTGTCAATCTGTTCTGTTACACTGCATGAGTCTTATGCTAACTGCTCTTTCTTTTTCCTCCATTATTATTGTTATTGTTATTATTATTATTATTGTTGTTGTTGTTGTTGTTAGTTAAGTTCATTTCCCTTGCATCTACCAGGAACTAAACCTACCAGAAGGCGACTGGACATGACATAATTGGTCGAATTCTCAAAGGAATTTATTTTGATTCAAAAGGCAGAATTGACTACAAAAAAGCATACTACCAATATATTGCTTGTATCCCCAATATAGGGAACAACCTTTCCTGCTAAATGGAACCATATTTAGCATATGAAATAAAAGATCCCGGTACTTTAATTCTATTGACATCATTAATTTTATTTCCAAGTGTCATTTTTGTTCTGTTATTGAATTCATTGTGTCTTCTTTATCTATTGCTCATCTGGAGGGGAAAAGTAAATTCAAAATATTGGTAAGAAGTTATGGTTTAAGCCTTGTCTCTGTTATAACATTGCTTGCCCTGATGTTCTGATTGGTAAGGAATTCCATTATAATTACTGCAGTGTTGAATTTTTTCTACGTGCAGATTTTCATTACAGTTTAGACCACTTTGATGATCAGACACGAGCAGTTCAACGACAGTGGGAAGGGTAACCATGAACTTTATAGCTATGTCAATATCATTGGCTATGATAGGGCTGAAGATCAAAATGACTGGAGCCCTCAGGAGTTTCCTAGTGTGATAAACAAACAGCAACAAAAAAACTCTACATAAGTTAAAATTAATATAAACTGAAGTAAGTAAGCAACTCATGGTATGAAATAATATTCTTCTCACTTAAAAGAGTATTATATTAAGAAGAAGAAGAAGAAGAAGAAGAAGAAGAAGAAGAAGAAGAAGAAGAAGAGAAGAAGAAGAAGAAGAAGAAGAAGAAGAAGAAGAAGAAGAAGAAGAAGAAGAAGAAGAAGAAGAAGAAGAAGAAGAATACATGGTAGTGCACAAATTGTAGACACACAGCAAGAAAAAAAATCACAAAGTATCGGGACTTACAAATTGAAGTTGAGCGACTTTGGAAAAAGAAATCATGTGTTATCCCAATTGTAATTGGAGCCCTTGGAGCAATACCTAAAAGGCTGCCTTACTATTTGGAAATCCTGAATTTATCAGACTTGAATACCCTGATTCTACAAAAAACCACCCTACTTGGAACAGCTTATATCCTCCAACGCTACCTGAACAGTTCCTAGGTCCTCATTTAGGACTCAAGCTATTGAGCTACCAACCAGCCCCAAAGGCTGCGAATCTCACTAAAGATTAACCAATAATAATAATACTGAGGAGGAGGAGGAGGAGGAGGAGGAGAAAATCACACAGATCATCATTTGGAACACAATACACTAGATATCACAGTTGTCAAAACTGAATTGTACAATTTATTGATATTGCTATACCAGGAGACACCAGAGTCGAAGAAAAAGGACTGGAAAAAATCATGAAATATTATGACCTGGCCATCAAAACTACGCAATTATGGATGAAACATGTAACAGTGATACCCATTGTGATCGGGGCACTTGGTACCATGTCCAAGAATTTTATAAAATACATAAGAAATTGCAGCTTCCTGCAATAACACCAGTGGAACTGCAAAAAACCTGCGATACTCGGAACATCGTATATTTTAAGAAGATATTTGTTGATACCTAGGACACTGACAGCAATCCATATCAGCCATTAGCACCAGTCAGTTATATTTAAATGTTCAATTGACTGAATTTCACGTTTAATGAATAAAAGGATAATAATAATATAAATAACTTTCCAACTTTTTTAAAAAATCCAGACTGTTATGCTTGGAATTTCTGAATAGCTATTATATTTAATCATGGAGACAAAAAAATCCTCTTGATTATTATTATTTAAATAAAATCTGAGGAAAATTTACAAGTATTTTCATAAATAGGATAAAATAACTTGAATTGTATTTAACTTAAGAAGACTCTTAATCTAAGAAGATTCTTGCCTGAAAGAAAGATTAGACAAGAAAATACCATATGAAGCATATTTTACATATATTTTACTGTACTTTTAGTAAATTTATTTATTTATTTATTTTGTCAATTGCTTACAAGATAATAGATATAAGTAAAAACATAATTATGAATACATGGACACATGTAAGAAAAATAAAAAATAAAAGAAACAATAGGACAGGGACGGTAGACAAACTGGTGCGCTTATGTACACCTCTTACAGACCTCTTAGGAAAGGGGTAAGGTCAACAGTAGACAGTCTAAGGTTAAAGTTTTTGGGGTTTGGGGAAGAAACCACAGTCAGGTAGAGTATTCCAGACATTGACCACTCTGTTGCTAAAGTTGTATTTCCTACAATCAAGTTTGGTACAATTAACCTTGAGTTTGTTTCTATTGTTTGCTCTTGTGTTGTTATGGTTGAAGCTGAAGTATTCATTGAAAGGTAGGACATTGCAATGTATGATTTTATATACTACACTTAGATCGGACTGAAGGTGGCATAGTTCTAGGTTTTCTAGGTCTAGAATTTCGAGTCTGGTGGCATAAGGTATTCTGCAATGAGTAGAGGAGTGTAGAACTCTTCTTGTGAAATATTTCTGGGCTTTCTCAACTGTGTTAATATCAGATACTTAATGTGCGTTCCAGACTGATGAGTTGTATTAGAGTATTGGTCTAGCAAATGTTTTGTATGCTCTAGTTATTAGTGTAATATTACCAAAGAAAAAGCTATATAAGATTAGGTTAACAACTCTTAACACCTTTTTGACTATGTAGTTACAGTGGGCTCTAGCACTTAGGTCATTAGAGATAAGTACTCCAAGATCCTTGACAGGGTTTGGATCATCAACATGGTCTTGACTATTCAGCCTGTATTTTATTTTCTGATTTTTTTTGCCAATATGTAGGACAGAGCATTTATTTGTTGAGATTTGAAGTTGCCATTTGTTTGACCATTCTGATACATAGTCAAGGTCTTTTTGAAGGGTAGCAGTATTGTCTGTGGTGTTGAATAGCTTTACATCATCAGCAAAGAGAATGCAGTTGCTCTTGATATGATCACAGAGGTCATTTATGTAGACTATAATGAGTGTTGGTCCTAGAACACTGTCTTGGGGGACACCACTGTTGACAGGTACAGAATTTGATAGGACGCTCCCAATTTTGACCATTTGTTGTCTGTTTGACAGGAATGCTTCTATCCAGTTATGCAGGTGTCCAAAGATATCATAAGATTTTAGTTTTAGGAGTAGTTTGTTGTGTACCACTGAATCAAAGGTTTTTCAGAAGTCTATGTAGATTGCGTCTATTGCTTTGCTCTGATCGAGTTGTGTAATCCATATATTTTTGTAGTGTAAAAGTTGCAGATTACATGATAGTTTTTTCCTGAAACCAAATTGTTTATTAGAGAGTAGGTTGTTTGTTTCTAAGTGGAGAATGATGGATTGGTTAATAATTGATTCCATTACTTTACAGGTGATGCAGCATAAAGAGATTGGTCTGTAATTTTCAAGTAGGCTGGGGGTCTCCCTTTTTGAAGATGGGGATGACTGTGGCTTGTGATCATAGTTTTGGCAAGGAGCTGGTCCTGAAAGATTTTTCAAAGATTATGCTTAGAGGTTCTGCTGTGGCAGTGGGTAGCTTTTTTAAGAAGTAGGCACATATTCCATCCGGTCCAATAGATAGAGATGGTTTTAAATTGCGTAGTGCTTTTTCAACATTGTATTGTATTAGATCATTGTAGTTGTCTGTGGTTTGACTAGGAAATACTGGGCATGATTCATTGCTGTTTACAAATACTGAGCCAAAGAATGTATTAAAGAGGTTGACTTTAATATTGTCGTCATTGCCGTCTTTACCATTAGGTCCTTTCAGGAGTGGGATGGACCTTGAGTCTTTTAGTTTGTTGAAACTTGTAGAAAGTGCGGGTGGAATTGGTGCGTAGAAGGTTTTCTTCTTGTTTAATGTGATAATTGGTGCATTCAGTCTTTATCTGATTCAAGATGAATCTCTTACTTTATATTGAAAGTAAGTTATTTGGGGAAATTTTTTATCTAGAAATAAACAGAGCAAACAAATTGAACGCGGGGAGAAACCAAAGGTCACAGTTTTGTCTGTTCCTAGAGCTGATGCATTTTCTTTTTGATCTTTTGGGAGGTGGGAAACAGATACAGGACTCACTGCGGTTGTTGGTTAAGTGAATCTGTGTTCCCCCATTGACTTCGTGTGTAAAAAGCCAACTGGCAATCACAGGATTCTGGAGAACTGTAATTACTTGCTGGTTGCCATTCAGGCTTTTAAATGGTTTTTCCAATGTCCTGATTTGAAGCTATCTGTGATGTTCAGCATCAAGGAAGGAAAAACCAGACAAAGTGATGCAATTTGAAAATAGGAATAGAAGCTTGATGGTGAAAATAAATCAGAGCCATAAACATACAAGTAATTCCCATGAGTTCAGAATCATTTTTTAATTCAGTAAACTGAGAACAGCTTAAACTGGACATTTTAGATTAAAAAACAAAATCCAAAAGCTGATGACAACACATAATGCATTACATCCATGAAGTGGTGCTGATTTGAATATAGTCCAAAACCTGAAGCCATGTTTTACTGCAGATAAAGCAGACAGTTGAAGAAGAAAAATGTAGAGTGAATGATTGTATCAAGGCAAATAAAACCAAATTATTATCTCAGTTTGCAATATTTCTGAAAGTAACATCATCAAAAAACAATGATAAAAATGAACTACTGGGAAACCATTTAGAATATTGAAAAAATAAACACATTTATATGGCTAATAAATAGAAGAAACTGAAAATAAAATTGATAAACCAGTAATTGGTAGTAGTTACAAGCTGACATTAAAGAGGATTAATGTTATGACCTCATGAATAAGCATTAAAAACAAACATTATTGGGATTGAATAATGCATATATAAGGATTCAACATACCTATTAATTAAAAATACAGATTTTGTAAAAAAAATAAAAAGTGAAAACATAGAAATCCAGGAAATGGTGGATCCAGGAAAATTGCTCAGATGGACTATAACAACATTAAGCAGCCATTGCAATCTATTGGCATCTGCACAAAAGCAATAATTTCCAAGTTTACTGAATGCAAAACGATCACAAAATTGAGAAAGAAACTGCAATTGATATGACAACTCTATGTGTTTTTTTTTTTCATATAGACCGATTGCAATAGTTTGCATGTAATAAATGAGATTTAACAATAATTGGAAAGAAAAGAGTAATGTTTGTAGCTGTTGCAATGTCCAGGAATGGCAGAATCAAGGATTTTTTTTTTTAGTTTAACTACAAAAATAGATTATAAAAAATGATTCCTATATTTATTGGCATGTAAATGGAAATATTGGAATAATAAGTAGTTTAAACTAGATTTTACAAGATCTAAATATTTTGGCAATGTCAATTTATTTACTTATTACTTATTTATTTTATTTATTTATTTTGTCAAACACAATATAATATAAATAAGAATAAACATAAGTTTAAATACATGAAATAGGAACTAATAATTGGGGACAATAGGACAGGGATGGTAGGCACAATTGCGTACTTATGCACGCCCCTTATAGACCTCTTAAGAATGGGGTGAGGTTGATAGAGGTTAGTTTGAGGGTAAAAGAGTGGGGGTTTGAGCAGGTGACAACAGAATCAGAATCAATTGTGGATTAGCAAAATAAAAAAAGCACTTTGGTTGGAATTCTTACGTCCAAAAAACACATTCTTTTTACTGTTATTCTTTGAATAATAATAGCATATTATAATATTTATGGTATGAATAGAGTATAATAATTTGAGCATCTAAGAATATTGATAAGGTGTATATAAGTTTATTGCCCCTAAAATCTCCAATTACCTAGCTATACCATTTTCTATACCATAGAGGAGCTGGGGTGGCACAGTGGTTAGAATGCATTATTTCAGGCTAATTCTGCTCACTGCCAGGAGTTCGATTCCTTCGATCCTGGCTGGCTCAAGGCTAACTCAGCCTTCCATCCCTCCAAGGTCGGTGAATTGAGGACTCAGATTGTTGGGAGAAATATGCTGACATTGTAAAGCACATAGAGAGTGCTGTAAACCACTATGAAGCAGTATATAAATCTAAATGCTATTGCTATTGCTATACCTGGTCATCAGTAAGTTTTTAACAAACCATGCCAGGTAGGAAAATTTCATCTCTTGAGATGTGTCACTGTATAGTTCCTAGTAATCTTCACCATTGGCCTCTAGTGATCAAGGCTCTGGCTTTTGGGTGCTGGATGACATCAAACAGCAACATCTGAAGGGTCAGCAGATTTCCTAATTTATTGTAGAATATAATTTATTGTTCTATTATAGTCCAGTTGCTGGGCATTTTCTCCATTATGTCATTACAGGATTCCAAGAACCCAGAAAGAGTCTGTGAGCAATTTGCTTAGCACATTTACACTGCATGATTTACCACAATCCCCTGAAGCAATAGTTCGTACTCTTAAAGAGACTAGAATCTAACAAGACCGGCAGGAATGCTGCTCATTCGCTTTTCATGAATCCCATTCCCTTTCCTTAACTGTATAAAAGAGATTGCCACATTTATTTCTTACTACGGTGGACTTCCTCTGAATACCCAGAGAAAGATTATTACCCTTTGTCTAAGTAAGAAGGCAGAAACTGTGTCATACAAATTCTAGCTGACATGAGTACAGAAGAAGACCAGGTCAAAGAATCTGACCTAATTAAATACTGCCCCCAGGGATCTGATGAATAGAGTTGCAACTTCACAGCAAAATCCCTAGATAATTAAATGTAATTGAATGCCTAAGGTATTCTCGTAGTCAGTTAGTTATATCACGATTAATTTAAGTACAAATTCGTCCCTACAGAAACTTTCTCACTATTTTACCTTTAAAAATGGATCAAAACATTTAACAATAGAGAGGAAAGGTGAGTGATTATTCTTTTTTCAAATGTAAGAAAGTACTCAATGTCTTGTGTGGCCAGAAAAAAAAGATAAGTGCACTTGTTTATTTTTATCTTGGCTGCCAAACTGAGGAACATATCTATTTAAGTAGTTTTTAGTGAAAGGAGAGATTAATCCTCAGTCCGCCTGCAGGCTCAAATTTGTCTTTGTAAATGGGTCACTGTCAGCTCCGCCATCTTTGGCTTGGTGCCTCACTGGCATCCTGGCATCAGCTTTGATGAGGGGGAGGGCAAAGTGAGCAATAAACATGTATGGGGCATAAGTGGGGGAAAAGGAAGGTGGGGAGATGGCAGCTTGACAAATACCAGGGATGCAAGAAACCCGCTTATGCCAGTCTTCAAGGCCACGAAACTTGAGAAAGGAATGTGGATTCCTTCAGCCATTTGCTGAAGATGAACTGGTCAAGGGGTGAGGGCTGGGATGAAGGGGAAAAGTTTGTAACCTTTTGCATGGGAACTTTAATTCCAGCCTGTCTTTACTGCAGCCAGTAGTATTTAGTTAAAAAACCTATCACTTCAACAAAATGGAGTCAAGGCTCATTCAACCATTGGCATCTTCATTTAGTTTTGAAAGTCTAACCATTGCTAGTCAAAATGTTGTAAGTAGCTATGAATTAACTGAACAATCAGACATAACAGCAATAAGCAGAACATGGAAAGTTGGTGAAAAAAAAGCTAGCTTCTTTTTGATTTATTATTTATTATATGGTTATCATCTTGCATATGATTCACTGTATTAGTTTGGGCTGGTTTTGTACGATGCAAAAGTACACTTTTCAGAATTAAATGGAACTCACTTAAATCAGTAATGGACTACTAGAATGCCTTTTGTTTTAATAGGGCTAGCATAACAGTATTCTGTAACAGACTGCGGGAAATGCATAAGATTTTAATGGATTCCCAGCACTGGGCTGACATCTCTTGGGAGAGATACAAAAGATTTACAGTTATTCTAATATTTCATCCAAATGTGAACAGCATTGTCCTGTCACAATGCAGGCCAAATTATTTTCCAAATAATATGAAACACTAACCCCATCAATCAATGCTCTCTTACCTGCTTGACTTAATCTATGGGATATTTCCCTGCTACTTAGAGTATTATAATGTCAATAAGAAACAAATGATTTATAAAGAACTTTCATACATGCACCCTTTCTTTTGGCCACATTTATTCTTAGATGTGGTACTTGCTGATATTTCACTGGCCAAGAGGAAATAATATCCCTTTACATTGGAATGTATGGCTATCTTTTATCCAGATACTAATGAGCGCAGCCACAAACATAGCAATAGTACGCAGACTTCATAGTGTTTTACACAGGGGTGGGATTCAACCAGTGTTACTACCGGTTCAGTGACTATGTTTTGTGCCTGACACACACTGTGCATGCATGTAAAAAAAACATCAGCTGTGCCATCCGGACAGCTGAAAAGCGTTGTGTGTGGTTGCGCAGAATTTGAAAAGCCACTTTTCCCCTGCTTTTTCAACCTCAGCTGTGCCAAAAAAGCAGGGAATAAAGGACAGGTAAGACCCCAGGTGGGCAGGTGGGCCAAACAGCAGCAAACACAGAACCGATTCGGTGTCTGCTGCTCTTCAGAGCTACCGGTTTTATAGAACCAGGCAAAACCGGTAGCATCCCACCCCTGGTTTAAGTGAAAAATTTGTTAAGTGAATCACAGAAGTTCTTAAGTTAGTCACACAGCTGTTAAGTGAATTGGTTCCCCATTGACTTTGCTTGTCAGAAGGTCATAAAAGGTAATCATATGACTCCAGATGTCATGCCCCTGGTGGAGACTGACTCTGAGGAAGAGGAGGAACAGCCAACAGGGAGTGGACGTGTGGCTCCAGAAGTGGTAGGAGGAAGCTGGGGAAGGGCAGAGGCCGGCTGAGCAATCAGAGGAGGATCCAGGCCCATCCCCTCTCCATCCTAGGGCACGCAGGGAGGAGAGGATCAGGGAAAAGCGAGGTCTACTCGGGAAGGGATTATCATGATCCTCCTTGTGCTTTGCAGCTGGGAGCTATGTATATAAGTATGTAATTGTGTAGTCAGAATTGCTGAAGTCAAATTTAGTGTTCCTTTGAAAGAGGTTTATCTTTGTTGGCGTTCTTTCCATGGACCCTCGTCGGTTATCTTCCTGGAATGTATGAATCTTGCCTTGCTTCAAAACTCTCATCAATGTAGTTTGTTTTTGCTTTCCTTTTGCCTCATTATTTACTTTTGTGACTTTAAACTGTGCCTAATAAAATGGTGAAGATAAGTTGAAGGCATTACCGGACTTTAATGTATGTTTTGAGTTTTGGGTTATTTTGAGAGACTATGGGTCATCACACCAGGACATGCAACCATGATAAATATGAGTCAATTGCAAGCATCCAAAAGTAAATCACATGACTATGAGGATGCTGCAATGGTCATACGTATGAAAAATGGTCATAAGTCACTTTTTTCAGTGACTTGCTACCTTAGAATGGCCACTCAATACCTGTAGTTCTCTCAACAATTTGGGTCCTCATTTACTAACCTTGGAAGGATGGAAGTCTGAGTCAATCTTGAGCCAGTTAGGATTGAACTCCTGGTTATGGGCAGAGTTTGCCTGCAATACTGCATTCTAACCACTGCGCCACCAGGGCTTCTTTAACACTATATATTAACAATGCCCCTTCTCCTTAAGTTGAAGTAGTTGGCAACATCGAATTGGTCTGTTTCAACATTTCATTTTGGTTGTGGTGATATACAGGGATGGGCTGCTGGGAGTTCACAGGACTTTGGGAGATCTCTAGCTAAGATTCTACACAGTTCGAAGAACTGCCAAATCCAGGGGTGGGATTCAAATTTTTAACAACCGGTTCTGTGGGCATGCCTTGGTGGTCATGTGACTGGGTGGGCGTGGCCAACTCAATATCACTCACATCAAGGCACACATCTCCTCGCCTGGCCTCTCATGACTGTGGGGATGCTGCAACAGTCGTAAGTGTGAAAAATGGTCATAAGTCACTTTTTTCAGTGCCATTGTAACTTTGAATGGTCACTCCACACAAGCAAAGTACCAGCAAAGGAGGGGAAAAAAACTCCAGAGACGTTCCTGAGACAGGAAGTCTAGTCCTGCCAAGAATGTAATAAGGGTCAACGGAGAGGCAGTTTCTGTAAGCAACACCAGAATGTTTCCTTCCTGCCTTCCTTACAGGATTAGGCCAGTAATTTCTTCTAACAATCAGTTCTCCGAACTGCTTAGAATGTTAACAACCGGTCCTAGTGAATAGGTGCAAACTGGTAGAATCCCACCCCTGCCCAAATCCCACTTCTGGCTGGCCCCACCCACCCTGCCCTGCCTCTCCCAGAAATCCCCATGTGGCCCGTTTTGAATGCAGTAAGTGCAGAACGCACACAGAGGCTCAGAGAGGGTGAAAAACAGGCCTCCTGGAAGTTCAAGAAGGCCGGGAACATGCCTGTTTCTGACTTCCAGAGACCCTCTGGAGCCCAGGGAGGCCATTTTCACCCTCCTGGTGGTTCAAGGAAAGCCTCCAGTGCCCAGGGCTGGAAAAAACTCCCACCCTCCTTGGTGCAGGCCACGCCACGCCCACCATGGCCACGCCCACCATGGCCAGGCCCACCCAGCAACTGGGCAGAGAACCTATTGCTAAAATTTTTGAAGCCCACCCCTGGTGACATAGCAATTTTAATTGGGGAACTACCTCTAATTGTATTAATTGGATGGGTTTTTTCTAATTTTTAATTTTATTTTGTCAAGTGATTATAACAGGTATAAGTATAAAGATAGTTATGAATATATGAAATTGATACATATAAGAAAAATAAAAAATGATCAGATCACGATAATTACTTTAAAACCCAGCAGAGCCATTTTACAGAGCCATTTCACTGAGATATCTTTAGCAAAAACCTTTTAAGGTTTGGGGAAGTCTGGAAGCAAAATATTAAACAGAGCCCTCTGCTTTTCATTTTCTTCTTGCATTCTATGTCAAAGTGATTTTACTACTTTATCATTTATTTACTGAAGACAGCAGTCCATAAACTGGAGTATAATGAAGCCACAATATTGAAATAAGACTTTTTATAATTATATTTAAACGATGTTTTAATTGCTTTATAAAAGATATAAATCCGTTATTATTTCTAATATTAAACCATACTAAAGGCAGGCCTGGAAATTTCTCTCATCGTTCACCTAATCTAAGGTATAAAAAGCTAATTAAAGTGTCTATTTTTACTTTGATAAAAACAAATGTAGAAAATATATTAGAGTTCAGTTTAACAGTAGCCTCTGTATCAATAATCAGTTTACATTTGTTCTCATAAAGAAAGTTCATAATCCAATACCTGTTTCTTTCACTTAGACAGTAAAAGGGAAGATTCAATCCTGCTGTGCCCAGATAACATTTCACTATGTTTTAGGGTCACATAAATCACAACTTTGTCTCACTAATTAGTTGCTGGAAAGTCAAAATAAGAAGGAAGATGCTAATTCTTTCAACCATTTGTTCAGAGAAGCCACAGAAGAATTAGGTTTGACATATCTCTGCCAGCTTGGAAGATTTCATGGAATTCAAAATAAACAAGGCAGGCAATTAAAATGGGATAAAACAAGATCAAATATCTATGAAATCAAACAATAAGAAACAGATGTTACACATATGGATAAAACAAAAAAGCCATAAGGAACAATGGGCAAAAATGACAGAAGCATCCAAGGTACCAATTAGTCAATTTCCTTATGATCTTAACTGGAAAAAGTTGTCTCGTGATCCTTAAAAGATCCTAGTTGCAAGCCTTTTAAGGTCTTTATTATCCAGATAAGGTCAAACGAATCAACAGCAAACTACTTTGATTAATAGCAATAAAAATCATATAAAACCCTAAATACCTATCTGAAAATCCCTGTTCAGTCTACTTTGGTAATGTTTGTATGGTACTATCCATACCAATAGTATGGTACTATTATAATTGTTATAATTATTGAACTTTGAATACTCTGGGCTACTATTACATTGCTAAGATTAAGTAGTTTGTATTCTGAATATGTATGAGTACATTACATGTACCACTTAGACAGTGGTGGGATTCAAAAAATTTTTACTACCAGTTCTGTGGGCATGGCTTGGTGGGCATGACAGGGGAAGGATATTGTAGAATCTCTATTCCTTTCCCACTCCTGGGGGAAGGTTACTGCAAAATCCCATTCCCTCCCCACCCCACTAACCTGCTTTCTAGCTCCGTTCTCCTGTGCAGGGCAACAAAAAAGGACCCAGCCAATCAGCTGGGACTCGGGAGGTGGAGAATAGATGGGGGCGGGGCCAGGCAGAGGTGGGATTTGCCGGTTCTCTGAATTACTCAAAATTTCCGCTATCGGTTCTCCAAAACTGGTCAGAACCTGCTGAATACCACCTCTGCTCTTAGAAGATGAGTAGTTACAGTGTATTGATTTGCAGGAATCCATAGATTAGATTTGCTAGCTTGCACATCATATATACAATATATGAGCCAGAGTGGCACAGTGGCTAGAGTGCAATACTGCAGGCTACATCTGCTGACTGCCGACTGACTGCAGTTTGGCAGTTCAAATCTCACCAGACTCAAGGCAGACCGAGCCTTCCATCCTTCTGAGATTGATAAAATGAGGATCCAGATTGATGGGGGCAATATGCTGACTCTGTAAACGGCTTAGAGAAGGCTGTAAAGCATTGTAAAGCAATATATAACTCTAAGTGCTATTACTATACCTTGAGCACAGCCGGGTTTTGGTTAGTGGCTAGTGGCGTACTAGCCGAAATGTTCCAAATGACTCATATTGTTGTTATCATTAGCAGAGAATATTGGAAGACCTAGAACTAAAACTATGCCTAGTAGCCTGTTGTGCAGTTGTTTTTAACATCACGTTTTCTGAAAGCCTCAACGGACCACAGAGTGATGTAGCAGCAGTCAATGACTGTGGGATCTTCTGCTGATGATTATGCTGAATGGAAGAGCATCACTTAAAATATATAACACAAAAAACATATGGGTACTTTAATACTTCTGTTCTGTGATGATGTCATGATGTTGATCATGACTTATAAAGTATAGGGCCTGCTTATCTAGGGAACCATCTTCGTCTCACTCATTCAGATAGGGTAGTAGTAGTAGTAGTAGTAGTAGTAGTAATAATAATAATAATAATATTTACAAGATTATATACCACCCCCTCTCCCTGCGGGACTCGGGGCAGTGTACAGCCATTAAAAAATACAATAACAACACAATAATTAAAAATAATTAAAAAGATTAAATATCGTGGCTGAATAATAAAAACGAGACAAGAGTTTAGAAATAAGGACTAAAACCAATTAAAACCAAATTTAAAACCTTATAAAACCCTGGGCCAGACCGGCTTAATGAAATAGGTGAGTTTTCAACGCGCGCCGGAATGTCAAAAGGTCTGGGATGATCCTCATCTCTGAGGGTAATTCATTCCAGAGGGAAGGTGCCCCCAACGAGAAGGCCCGCACCCTCGGGGTCACCAGCCGTCCAGCCGGCGGCACCCCGAGGAGACCCACTCTATGGGAGTGCACTGGCTGATGGGAGATCGATGGTGGAAGTAGGCGGTCCCGTAAATACCCAGGTCCCAAGCCATGGAGCACTTTAAAGATGGTAACTAACACCTTGAAATACACCCGAAAGACCACCGGGAGCCAATGCAGCTCACGCAAGAGTGGCATAACATGAGAGCTCCGAGAAGCCCCCAAAACCACCCGCGCGGCTGCATTCTGCACCAGTTGGAGCCTTCGGGTGCTCTTCAAGGGGAGCCCCATGTAGAGAGCATTAGCATAGTCTAGGCAGGAAATAACGAGGGTGGATGTGACTGTGCGAAGGCCTTTTATATACCCCATCAGTCAGAGAATTCCAACTGGCAGAGTCAAAGAAGACGGCCTTTTCTTCTGCTGCCCTCTTGGTGGAACATCTTGCTCCCAGTAGTTAGGAAAGCCTCCAATCTCCAATGCTGGCCATTCACAAAAAAGTCAAAACCTGGCTGCCTATATTGTATCTCTGATATGTTACTGTTGTGATACTGTTGTGTGAATTACTGTAATAATTTATATGATAGTGATAACTGCAGGAAAGATTTTTGGGGAGAATAGTGAGGCATTTTTAACGAATGGAACCCAAGAGGAAAAAAAATATTCCCCTAGATTTTGCAATGTATTGATGGGAACACACCAAGAATATTGAAAAATAGTAATATTACAGGATCAAACTGAGTAATTTTCAGAAATATTAAAATATGGATTTGCTTATGAAGTTGCATTATGCATTCCTGATGATTGGAACAATATCATTATTGTTCCTCTGTACGAAGGAACTTGTAGCAGGAATGAATACAAAATCCTTGGCCTTATCTGGAAAAGTGCTTGAAAGAATATAACACGACAATTAAAAATGTACAGTTCTAGGGCAGTAGGTTATATGCAGACCAGAGTTTTGGTCTTCAGCATTTAGTTGAACGTTTGAATAAATAATAAATAAAATTTATTTATGTTTATTGACTTAGAGTAAGTAAATCGCCTTAATTTTTGACATTTCGATGAAAGAAAGGAATTTGAAAGTTGATTGTTGAATTGAATTAATTCGTGACTGAAATAAAAACTATACAGAATAAACTGAACAATTAGCAAATAGTTAATTGTTAACATTAATGAAGAATGAGACAAAGATATCCTTTTAATTATTTATAAATTATAAGCAACACTAGTAATGAAGTTAGAACTGTTGGGAATGTGAATTTAGTTGGATGTTTTTATGTATATTTTACCATGTCTGAGAACCCAAATTATTTCACACAAATGTTAGATCATACTATCCAAAAAGATGCAAGAATCTGAAAATTATCAATGAATAAGGTAATTGAATTGAAGATGGAAAGGATGTGAAAGATTTCAATTATACAAAAATGATAGAAAACTAGATTATTTTATGTAACTTGTTGGGATGTTTATTAAGATGAAGAAATAAATGAAAATATTTTAAATGGGCAAATGGAATGGAAAGCTAACTGAGAGCATATGGTTTCTTGCAAGGAAGAAATGTTTATTGAAAGAAACTATAATGACTGTGTTTAAGAATCAGATTCCCCGAGTGGCTTTGGGAATTGAGGATGTCATGGAGAGACATAAAGTAAGCTGGATACAGTGGGGATTAGAATTTAAGACTTGTATGCGGAAAAACAGATGTGGTAAAAATAAACATGAATTAATATAGAAAAGCACATTAGTCTGAAAGAAATACACTGTGGTTATGTTTATATAAAGGCAATGAATCAGGATAGAATCACAGAAATATATGAAAGAAGACTTAATGGCTTGAGCAGAAGGAGACAGTCAAGGTTGGGTGAAGTTGATGAAATCCTCAAAAGAGAAAGCAAGTGTTTTTTTCCCTTTAAAGTTAACGAATATGAAAAAATAGTGACTTTTGTTAATATAAATGGTAATAGTTTATGAAATATATATTATTCTACAGCAAGGAAGGAAAAGCAGAGTTGGTTAAATTGATTGCTTTTTTCAAAGAAAATATATTTAATTATGTTTTTATTTAAAAACCACTTCTGGTTTTTGTGTCTGTGATTTAAAAAATGAAACTTTTATTTTGGTTTTATTGATTAGATAGATTTGTTGTTATAGAAGTGGCTGGTATATATTTTATATATTTAATGTGTAAAAGTTGAGGCTGCAATTTTATTTTCTATTGTGCTAAAAAGAGTCCGAAGTCGATGCTTTTTTTTTCTTTTTCCCTTTTACCTTACATTTTCTTTTCTTTCCCTTGTTTCCCATTATTTTTTATTTTCCTTTGTATTTTATATTTTGACAGATTAATAAAAATTTGAAATCTAAAAATAGAGAACAAGCTTAAAAAGCAAAAATAATGTACAGGGGAAGCAAATATAGTTGGCAAGAGAGAATAAGGAGATGAATAGCAAATGGTACTGATAGGATGAGAAATAGCAATCTCCCCCCCAAAAAACTTCTCCTGCCCTTAAGTACCTGGCTTATTCTGAAAAGGAATTTCGATGATGAGAGAGATTCTATGCTCTGTGTAAACATTAAGTACCATTGTTTATCTAAGGTGGGTCAGATTTATGACTAATGTAAAATAAAAATACAATGTATTTCTCTGTACATCTGAAAAAGGTAAAAACCTCTAGATTTACAAAATAATTCTACGGAATAAATAGTCATAAAAAATAACATGTAATTTATGAAAATAAATATCACATAAATGCACTTTAATGATGTATTTAAAGAAGTGACTGGAAATAATAATAATAATAATAATAATAATAATAATAATAATAATAATAATAATAATAATAATAATAATAATATACTACAGAGAGTGCCTTCTTCAGACTCTGACTCTGGAGAAGCTGCTTCATCTGAACATATGAAAGGTCAGCATCAAGAGACACCAGGGGTGGAATTCTACCAGTTTGGATCGGTTTGGGCAAACTGGATGTTAAATTTGCATCTGGTTCGCTAAACCGGAATTTTAACTGACCAACTGCCCCTGCCCAACTGGTCCTCCCAGGAGTCTCTACGTGGCCCATTTTTTGATGAAGGTAAATGCAGGGTCCATGCAAAGGCTCTGGGAGGGGAAAAAATGGGCCCGGGGGAGGCCATTTTTGACATCCTAGAGGCCCGAAGGAAGCTTCTGGACTCTTGGGAAGGCAAAAAACGGTCCTCCCAGAAGTTCTGGTAGGCCACACCCACTATGGCCACACCCACCCAGAAGCTGGGTAGTGAACCGGTTGCTGGGATTTTTTAATTCCACCCCTGAGAGACACTGTTAGGAATGTAAGTCACCTAACAGTTGGGTTGGAAATATATAAACCAGGATAGACATTTTAATACTGTCTCTTTAAGGGAATGCTAAAATTGTAATTGGGTGCGGTTTCTCAAACGGTGATAAAATGGAGCCAGAAACCTGGTTTCCCAGGAAGAAGAAGAGGAAGAAGCAGAAGAGTGTTGCTAGTTGGTCGATGTTCGCTGTTTTTGGTTCCTGTATTGACTGTTGCTGATCGTCGTTATTCTTGGATTGATGTGAGTCTATTACTGAACTGTTTTTGATACTGGACTTTGTTATTGGATTATCCCTGGACTGAAAACCGTGTATGACTTGGACTGTTTATTGGACTTTGCTTAATCATTTACTGGAAGTAAAACCTACATTTTATTATACAGTGTAGCTGTGTGCTGTGTGTGTGTTATTCAACATTACTCTCACGATGTCTCCCTGTGTGCACTCATTCTCCTAACGGGGAATTACCTCAACACACACCAAGCCCAAAATCACCTGAGGCTGATCAAACACAGGGACTACGAGAAGAACTGGAGCAGTCAGACAATGAGGAACAGCTTCCAGGCCCTTGGACTCAGCAAATTGAGTGGAGACAACAACAAATTACGGACTCAGTGAAGCTCCTTGCCAAACAAAGGTAGAACTATTTTAACTGAAGATAGTTGGCTGCAGCTATAGTTATAGCTATAGCTATAGTTATAGCTATACTTCTGACTCATATTTCTTCACTGGAAAAAAAAACCATTTGATTTCCTGTGAATTCTGACCTTTAACTGTGATTGCCTGCATATTTTCTAGTTCGAGTTTAATTTAATAGAGGAATTCGCTTTAGGGATTCTTTCAATCAATACGCGTTTTTTCAAGGAAATTCTTATAGCTGGAGTTTGAAGTTGCTCTTGCTTAGGCCATGAAGTATGTATTAATGTTCAACTGTTCATCGTTCAATAAAGATAAATCCTAGATTAATGGAGACAGCTGTCTTATTGGGCTTTTTCAAAAGCAATACATTATAAATGAAGAATTCATGTATCCCTGTAAAAATTCTAAAAAGTTGACAACCCAATTTCTCTGCACAGAAATAGGTAGAGATTTCTTATGCATAGAGCAATTTAGTCATTAATTCAACTAGTATGAAAACTGCTAAAACAAATGCGTTGTCCTTTCTTGTTTATATTGTCTGTCTAAACTCTGATCTAGTATGTGAAACAGTCAACAGTTCTGTTTTTTCTTTTAACAACCCTGTAATCCCTTGCACCAGAATGGAGTCAGGTTGACTGAATGGAGCTGTACATTTACTGGCCTAATGCCCTCCCTGACACCTACACAAAAGTCCCAGTAGACAATTACTCATTGCAGCCAGACAGAGAAATTTCTGTCCCTGCCTAGGATCAAACACACAATCACCTGATTGTGAGGCGAAAGCTCTCCTTCTAGGCCACCATGCCACTTGTCAACAGTTCTACTAAACTGAAACAATTTTCAGTCACTTCTTTGGCTTACAAGAAGTTTAGTAGTCGGTAAAATCTTGTGGAAAAAAAGAGGCTATTCAAATAAGAGCAGCAGAATCGCATACAAATAAAATAAAAGAATAATAATGGAGAAAGAGGCTAACTTGCTGTTATTGTATTATAACCTGCCTCAAATCTCTAACATGGGCAGAATAAAAGTTTGAGTATAAGTAAAATCACTAATAAAAATAAATGTTTTACTTTATTATTTATTTTCAGAAGAATGCAAAATGCAAACAGTGTTTTGTTATTCAATAACAAAATCAATCCAATAAGTAAAATTAAAAATATAAAACATATTAATCCACATTTGATGCACAAGGGATCCTTGATTTACAACCATTCATTTAGTGATCGTTCGAAGTTATAAAAGCACTGAAAAAATGGTATATGTTAGTTTTTTCAAACTTATGATCATTGTAGCATCGCCATGGTCACATGATCAAAATTTGGATCCTTGGCAACTGGCAGACTGTATATTTATGGTGGTGGGATCATGTGATCACTTTTTGCAAGCTACTGACAAGCAAAGTCAATGGGAAAGCTGGATTCACTTAAAAATCATTTTATATTTTACTAACTTAACAACTGCAGTGATTCACTTAACAACTACATGGGGCTCCCTGCGGGGAGCACCCGGAGACTCCAACTGGTGCAAAATGCGGCCGCGCGGGTGATCATGGGGGTGTCGCGTAGCGCCCACGTGACGCCTCTCTTGCACGAGCTGCATTGGTTGCCGGTGGCTCTCCGGGTTCGTTTCAAGGTTCTAGTTTTGACCTTTAGGGCGATCCATGGCACTGGGCCAGGTTACCTGCAGGACCGCATCCTACCGGTGATCTCCAGCAGGCCGGTGCGTTCACACAGGGAGGGCCTTCTCCGGGTCCCGTCGGCCGCCTTGTGTCGCCTGGCGGCCCCGAGGAGTAGGGCCTTCTCTGTGGCGGCCCCTGCCCTCTGGAATACTCTGCCGCCGGAACTGCGTACCGGCACGGACCTGAGGGCCTTCCAGGCACGCGCTGAAGACCTGGCTTTTTGAGCAGGCCGGCCTGGGCTGAGGTGGTTTTAATTTGTCTCCATTTGTTTTGTAATTTTAAATTGGGGTTTTAAGGGTGTGAGGTGGGTTTTTCTTATTCGGCCAACATTTAATTTAATTCCTTTTAACTTTTGTATTACTGTTGGGGTCTAGATTGGCTGTACACCGCCCTGAGTCCCTAGGGAGAAGGGCGGTATAGAAATTTTATAAATAAATAAATAAATAAACTGTGGCAAGAAAGGCCCTAAAAATGGTGTAAAATTCACTTAACTGTCTTGCTTAGCAACAGAAATTTTAGACTCAGTTATAGTTGTAAGTTGAGGACTCGTATCTTGATAGGGTTTAATAGATAGATAGATAGATAGATAGATAGATAGATAGATAGATAGATAGATAGATAGATAGATAGATAGATAGACAGACAGATAGATACTGTAGATAGATGATAGACAGACAGTTAGACAAATAGACAGACAGACAGACAGTCAGACAGACAGACAGACAGATAGATAGATAGATAGATAGATACTGTAGATAAATGATAGATAGATAGATAGATAGATAGATAGATAGATAGATAGATAGATAGATGATAGATAGATAGATAGATAGAAGATAGATAGATAGATAGATAGATAGATAGATAGATAGATAGATAGATAGATAGATAGAGTTTAGCATCTATCATGGATTTCATCAAGAGAGTATCTCAGGTGCTTATGAAACATCCAAAGCATCTAGTCTGTACTAAGTTGTTAAAACATGCTTAATTTGAAAATATTGCCACTGTTGTGAATTAGGAAAACCAACTCAATTTGAAATCAAGAAAACTACTTAAAATAATATTTACATAAACATGTATTTAAAGTTACTATCTTTCTTCTAGTAAAGGTTTCCAAAAACATGTATTATATGCCTATTTTTTAAAGTAGTTTCTTTTTTCAAAGAAATATTCCTGAGTGTCATTATCAAAACACAATATACACCAATCTCTATACAACATCTATATTGTACAATATTTTTCATAGCCTGCACTCCTTGGAATAAGATCCCTTTTATATTGTGTGTTTTTTCTAAAAACTTGTCATGACCACAATGGGAGTAAAAAAATAAATTTCCAGCAAAACCAAAAAGGAATAATATTTTACACAATGTTCATTCCACATACTTATGACTAATTAAAATATTACATTTTATTATATTATTCAGTAGTACCATTATAACCCAAAATATGTTAGGAATACAACTACAGCCAGAATAGGAAATATTGTCATTGAAAAATGTTTGAATAACTGTATTATTGACATTAGATATTTTAAACATTGTAGCTGCACTTCCATGATATTTTTTCTGAAAAAAGTTCCACTGAATTCTGCAGTCATTGTTTCTAAGAGAGGCTGCAGGATTACTTTTTAATTCATTCTAGCTTCTTTGGATTTTAATCTGGAATTTAGATTAACAAAAGACCTAAAACCTACCAGGCAAGTGATATTTTTAAATGCCACATTGTGAATTACAGTTATTATTTTAAGACTCACATTACATGTTAGTCAAAGGTTAATATTGTTTCTACGATTAGATTGGTTCAGTTGTGTCAATATCCCTTTGCCACTGAATAATGTTCACTAAAATATTGCAACACAATAAAATGTGGACATTAGATATAAATAGGCTATTTAATGAGGACATAATTCTAAATATGTGAGGAAAAATGTTGTTCGTTGAGGCTATAAATCATATATGACTAAAGCTGCCTGAAGAAAAGGATTAAAAGTGGAATATTTTTTGGGTAACAAATTAGAAGCTAAAAAAATGAGATATGCATAATAGCATAAAATAACAAGAAAGAACTGGCACTTTTCATATCTACTTTACATCTTTTATATCTCAATCTACTTACATGTTCAAATGTTTATTGCCTTATTTAGATTCAGTAATTAACTACTGACATTTAAAAAGAGTTGTTAAAAGTATTTATGATTTAATTTTTTATATGTCTGACCAGCTGTAACACCAACTCACTTGAAGAGAATTTACTAACAGATTAAATGGCATACGATTACAGTCTCAGAAAACTCACTTACCTGGTGTTTGAAATCTTCCTATAATATTTTAAAAAATGTTAGCTATGAATTTTCTTTCTACTTTGAAAAGGCAATGAAACATGTTTGTTTCAAATGTGTTAAGTGTTTCATAATTTACATCTAAGATTCGACATTGGAGTAAAAAAATAATTATGCCAGTGAGGTAAAACAGGACCTGTAAATATATTTGTAATAAAATAAATTGAATTCTATCTAAATAAATAAATATATGGATCCTGAAAGCACATATTATAGTATGTGTGCAACTTGACCTCATAGTAAAGTGCCCATAAAACTGTCAAAATCTTTATATTGATGGGCAATTTTTAATGGGCAAAGCCTGCCCATTATTTGACATTTTATTATGAGGGAAGGGAGAATATTGTTCAAGTTTTGAGGAATAATTAATTATTTCTGTATTTGCTTCAGGTTGTCTTGGAAAGTTAAGAGAAGTTAAGTAAGTGTCTGTTCAACGCTTGGTGATACAAGCAGAATTTTTATCATGAATACAATCTTAAATGTAGGCTAGTCTTTTATGGAAATGGCATCATATTGACATGGCATCATATTCTCTAAACCATGTAGAATTATGTAACTGTCTATTGTTCATTCAAAAAATTTTAAAAAATGTATTCTGTTGTTAGAGGTCTTTTTAAAAGGGCACAATGATATATCATAAAGTTTTATACTACCCTTTCCTGAATTGGTTTTCCCAAGGTATCCAAAGCATGTCTGTTTAGATCCCAGGCCACTAAAAGTTATGAGTTATTGGAGACTAATACATTTGGGAAGGTATCAGGCCAATGAAAGGTTTTTAATTCAACAATAATAGAGAATTTTTATTTATTTATTTTATTTATTTATTTTAATTTATATACCACTCCCTCTCCCAAAAAGGGACTCGGGGCGATGAACAGTCATAATAAAACATACAATTAGAAAAGTTAAAATAAATTTTAAAAGTATTAAATAACTGGCTGAAGCCGATAAAACCCCATAAAATTTTTAAAATTGAGTTAAAAATTTAAGACCCTTCTTCTAACGTTAGGCCAGACCGACTTGGTGTTGGAAAAGGTGGGTCTTTAGTGCGCGTCGGAAAGCTCCCAGGTCAGCAATGGCTCGCATCTCCGTAGGTAGTTCATTCCAAAGGGAGGGTGTTCCCACAGAGAAGGCCCAGCCGAGATCATCCAGCAGGTGGCACCCCGAGGAGGCCCACCTTGTGGGAGCGCACTGGCCGGCAGGAGGCCGATGGTGGCAGTAGACGGTCCCGCAAGCTGTTACCTTCCCATCAAAGTGGTACCTATTTATCTACTTGCATTTGCATGCTTTCAAACTGTTAGGAGCAGGAGTTGGGGCAAATAACAGGAGCTCACCATTGTGCAGCACTCGGGTCTTGAACTTGGGCTGTCAGCTTTCCAGCTAACAAGATCAGTGTCTTTAAGAGTTTATTATGGACAAAATAATAAAACAAACTATTTTGTGATAGCCACTCATGACCATTGAATAGGAAGCAGCTGAACAGTTGATTTCATATTAGTGGGTTTCATTGAAAGAAAAGCTGCATCCACTCAATGTTTATGACTTATTTATGCTTTTCTAAAGTTAATAACCTACCAAACCTTCTTGCAACCCATGAGTTAAATTTTATTGAATGCCAGCTGTTTAACAAATTCTGCTTACAATTCGAACCAAGACATATACAACATATTATCCTTACACCATCATAGTAGTACAGTTCAATGGTGTAGTAAATTCTGCAGTACAGATATTTCTAATTACAACCCTCCCACCTTGTTATAAATGGAATATATCCTGTGGTTTCATTTACACTCAAAGAACCTAACCTTTCAATAAAAATCTCCATTGTACACATATGAGCATGTACATTGAAAATCAACAATAATAACATTGCCTGATATGTTTATAAGCCACAACTGCAGTAGCCTATATAGTTACATAGAATTATATTTCACTGAATTCAGTGATGCTTAATTTGCAATATACTGTACATACAAAACTAACAGTACATTCTTCTCTACCTTAAAGAAAAATATACTTGTATGACAATGGTTCCTTTATTAGAGAGAACCACAATAGATGGGTCAAAATAGCATATGTATCATAACACTGTGGGATATAATCAGAGGTGGTATTCAGCAGGTTCTGACCAGTTCTGGAGAACCGGTAGTGGAAATTTTGAGTAGTTTGGAGAACTGGCAAATATAACCTCTGACTGGCCCCACCCCCATCTATTCTCTGCCTCCCAAGTCCCAGCTAACTGGCTGGGTCTTCTTTTGTTGCACTGCACAGGAGAACAGAGCTGGAAAGCAGGTTAATGGGATGAGGAGGGAATGGGGATATTGCAGTAGCCTTGCTCTGCCATGTCCACCAACTCACGCCCATCAAGCCACACCATACTCACCAATCCACGCTCACAGAATCGGTAGTAAAAAAAAATTGAATCCCGCCACTGGACGTAATCTCTTTGTTCTGTGGCAAATATAATGCCTGAATAATTCAAGGGCCAGTCTGGACACTGTATTCTGAATGAAAGGCTGTGAGTTCTCACCATTATTGTATCTTGTTCATTCTTATGTCTTTAACATAACAGTATCAGCAGGAAGATAATTTTCTCTTCCCCTATTTAGTTTAATTTCAGGTTATCCCAGTACGAAGCCCTGGGAAATTATTTATGAGTTTTTTATATAAGTTCCTCAGTATTCTATGTGCCTGTAATGCCCATTGCGAACATTTCCAGCAGAATGAAAAGTTACATTTTTTTAGATTCCCTAATGCTTGAAATGCTACTTTATTCCACTATACTCAACGGAGGCCTCCAGAGTATATATTTTTGGCTGAAAATGTAAGAGGAGAAAGCAAAACAGAAAGAGTTCACTAACTCATATCAAATCCCTATATGCATCATTCAGCTTGAAGTTAACATTTTTAAATTTTGCATACTGAAGAAAGAAATTATGAATATTGGCTTTGCTACTTCTAATATTAACTTTTGGCATAAAATATAAATACTTTTTTTTAACCTATGATTACATTTCCATAAACATAGGCATTTGATTCATCCATCTTATTAAAATTATCAGAGTTGTGTAGTTTCAATAAAAGGAATCAGTAGGGATTGAATGGATAATGTTTCCTTGCAGATTTGTCTATAAACGATTCAGAAAAAAATGACATAGATGTTTCAGACCTGCCTTAAGATATCCGTCTACAAAAGAGTGAAGGAAGAAAAAAATAGGCTTGCTATTTTTTTTTAAATCCTTAACAGCCAAAAGGAAATTCTTTTACTCAGAAATGCATTTTACTTTTTGACAATTCTGTATTAAATGAGCAAATCAAGAAGAATATGTATGAGCTGGATGTTCAATTAAAGTATTTTTGCTGCCTCTTTGTTATGCCCAAGAATAGCAAATGGAATTGAAGGCATAACTAGACTTTTTGTGAAGTTTCTGTCAGATACAAAGGCATCATAATTTCATAAATTGTCTTCATTGCTGTTGCAGACCTATATAAATAAGAAGAAATTTACTGCCTCTGCGTGGGAGATTAGATTTTTCAAAAAGGTATAATCAAAGTATTCCTCCTTACAATCGAGGAAGCAAATTTCAGAAATGAAGAATTACATCTCATAATCAAAATCATGATCAGTGACATGTCTACTTGTCTATCTTCCATTGTTGGGTCAGGAACCAATATTATAATTAGCGATTTAATTTCCCTTTGTATTTCTAATAATCATCTCAAATTCTGCTTTTGGAAAACTCACAACTCCAGCATTACTTTGATCTCATTTGAGGAAAAGCAATAGAAGTAAAGTAGCCTCACATTGTGACACAAGAAAGGGAATATTCTAAGGTTAATATGAAACAAGTTGTTTTATCTAGAAACCTCTGTTCTGGAAATAATTTTGGGTTTTGTTTTGAAGAGATGAGATCAAAACTTTTCCCATTGTTGTGTGCAAATGATTTATACAACACTAAGCCTTATTTATTTTGAATCATGGCCTCTCATCTACTTCTAAACTTTGACTAAACCGAAGAATAAAATGGACCTTTAGGCACTGAAAGTACATGAAAAATAATTCTTGTGAAAGGATTAACCAAGGTTATAATGCAATATACAATATATTAGGTAGTCTCAAATTTGTGGCCTGAATATTTGCGTCTCCAACTCATTTTGCATGGTCCATGCCATCACAGCCAGAGCCTATTACTCCTTTCTTCTGACTAACTCCTTAAGCAAAGTCTTCAAGAAGTTGGATGTGCAATTTATTTCATAGAGAGGAACAGGTGCAATCCTAATCCTAATCTGATGAGATTTGCTCTAATAATATCACAAGATCTGGTAACATTACAAGGGGGGGTATCCATTTTGTCTAAAAGCAGCGGGGGGAATCTCTCAATACAATCAGAAGTTCTGCCACTGAATTTCAGCAATTCCAGATTCCAATTCCAGCTTCCCAGTTTTGGAATAAGGCTTCTAAGATTACTGAATGTAATTTAATTTGCTTATCGTGGCCTTTATTTTTGTCATTTAGTTATGTTATTGTTTTATGAGAGACTAGGAGTTCAGCTGCCCTGCCTCACCTAGATTCAGAACTGTGCTTCTTACCCAAAATCATGGCAAGAAGTAGCTATGACATAGATGGTAGTAGGGAAAATCTCAGCCCTGGTTGTCGTATTTTTGCTCTATTGTTTTCCTAGAAAAAAGCCCAGCATGCACAACAGTGACAAGTTTTGCCAGATCATTGTAGGCCAATTCTAAGAAAAATACCTGTAGTCAAGTTACAAAGTTTCCACATTACAGCATTGTTCTTGGGGCCATAATCATAATACACAATGGATCGGTGAATTTTTTTTTTTTGAAAATTTTTTGGCATGAGATGGAATGTATACTCTCATGTAATTGTAAATTTTTGCTTTATCATTAAAAAAAACTATTGGTTGTGCCTACTAAATTTGTCATAACAATAATTGATAAAATAAATTACTTAATAAACAAAGATTTTTGTGTGTTATCAAACCATTTTATTTGGTTTGATAAGTTAAATCATCATCATTTTTCCCCAAATGATTTCAGTAGGACTAGTTTAGATATGTTAAGTCTGGATCCAACCTTGAGAATCTATAAAACCAAGAGTGGGATTCAAAATTTTTAACAACCGGTTCTGTGGGCATGGCTTAGGTGGTGGGCGTGGCTTGGTGGTCATGTGACTGGGTGGACATGGCTTGGTGGTCACGTTATTGGCTGGGCGTGACCAACTCAATATCACTCACATCGAGGCATGCATCTCCTCGCCTGGCCTCTCATGACTGTGGGGATGCTGCAATAGTCGTAAGTGTGAAAAATGGTCATAAGTCACTTTTTTCATTGTAACTTTGAATGGTCACTCCATACCAGCAAAGTACCAGCAAAAGAGGGGAAAGAAACTCCAGAGACATTCCGGAGACAGGAAGTCTAGTCCTGCCAAGACTGTAATAAGGGTTAACGGAGAGACAGTTTCTGTAAGCAACACCAGAATGTTTCCTTCCTGCCTTCCTTACAGGATTAGGCCAGTAATTTCTTCTAACAACTGGTTCTCCGAACTGCTTAGAATGTTAACAACCGGTTCTAGAGAATAGGTGCGAATTGGTAGAATCCCACCCCTGTATAAAACCATATCTTTTTATTTTGACTAGCATCCACAAAGAGCAATGTTCTCTGTTGAAGAGTAAGCAGAATCCATTATTGGTCATATAATAGTAATAGGGCAATACTATTACACATTCAAATGTAAAATGTGATGTAATGTTGAAAGCTTTGAACCTGGGAGCAAAATGTGATATAATGTTGAAAATGACCATGTTTATTCATATGGTCATAATTTCACAGTCCAATCTACTTTACAGAATTATTGTGAAGAGTGTTTGGAGGATGGAGTGCGGAGAAATATTTCTCCCTGTGGAGAAATATGGGGCATAAAATGTCTATGAGTTACATTGTGGGAAACCTCAGGAGTGGGATTCAAAAATTTTAACAACCAGTTCTGTGGGTGTGGCTTAGGTCATGGGCGTGGCCTGGTGGTCATGTGACTGGGTGGATGGACATGGCTTGGTGGTCATATTATTGGCTGGGTGTGGCCAACTCAATATCACTCACATCTAGGCACGCATCTCCTCGCCTGGCCTCTCATGACTGTGGGGATGCTGCAACAGTTGTAAGTGTGAAAAATGGTCATAAGTCTCTTTTTTCAATGCCATTGTAACTTTGAATGGCCACTCCACACAAGCAAAGTATCAGCAAAGGAGGAGGAAAAAAACTCCAGAGAAGTTCCTGAGACAGGAAGTCTAGTCCTGCCACAAATGTAATAAGGGTTAATGGAGAGGCAGTTTCTGTAAGCAACACCAGAACGTTTCCTTCCTGCCTTCCTTACAGGATTAGGCCAGTAATTTCTTCTAACAACTGGTTCTCCAAACTGCTTAGAATGTTAACAACTGATTCTAGCAAATAGGTGCGAACTGGTAGAATCCCACTCCTGGGAAACCTTGTATAAGGAGAGTTGTGGGATCTATGCTTTTGCCGTGCTCTGTTAGTTCCATTTCTAGAGCAGAAACTGCTTTGAAAGCATTTGATCAAAATACAGTTTCTAATTTGAATAATTAAGTAGAATAAAATGGAACCCTTCAAATAAGGGGGCAGAATTCTGTATGTGCTTTAGGCTGATCTGTCTACAACTCTGCAATAATCCTAATCTGTCTACAACTCTTTACAATAATCCAACTCTTTAGAATTCTTCACATGAAATCTCATTCTCTCATAATTTAATTCCAGTTATTTGTATGTTTTCAGAATTAAAAGTCTTTAAAAATCAAAAACATATATCTAGCACCCATACATAGAAATGAAGTCATGGCTACTTCACATGTAAAAATTCACTCCACATTTACATACAATACCTCAATGAGTTTGTATAGCTCCTTGAAATGGGGAGCTGACATTTTTAAAAAGCAAGATATCATCGGAGATACTACAGAGAAATATAGAATGGATCGATTAGAATCTATCTGATCCTATTTTGTGTTACTATTTCAAATTTTAAGGACAAACCTGCTGTGTTCTGCAGTAAACTGTGATTATTTAAAAATCAAAAAGTCATTTGAAGAGATATTTTTATGTAAATAAATAATATTTTCTAATTTTGTCAAAATGCTTACTAAAATATTTTGAATACTTTAACATACCCTTTAAACAATTATGTATTCTACTGCAACATTTGGAAGAATGCAACATATCATGGTTACTTATATTCTGGCTTACCTTTTATTCTATAAACTACCCTATTCTTTATGAGAATTTTTCAAACTTCATTTTTCAGACATTTTCATGAAACTGAAATGGAAAAATAGAACCTGAGGAAATTCAGTATGTCATGCAAAAACAGAAGTACAATTTATATCAAGAATAATTTGATAGTCTTGCAACAAAAACACAGCAACAAAATAGAACAATAAAAGCAGAGATTTCTATATGGAATAAAGTTTTTTCCCTAAATACACCTGATATAGTTACAACAAAAAGATCTAATAATTGTGGCATATACCCTGACATAACAATAATTTGAATCAGAGTCTTTGCAAAACATTGACCTTAATAACTGCTAGCCCATTGAGGTCTATTTGATATCAGCAGAGAGAAAACTTGCTAATTAGTCAGTCAGCAGCCTTCTATTTACAAGACATAATAGCATCACAGAGTTTTTCAAAGACCATAATGTTAGTTCAATCATTAGTTTAAATGTGATGGCCACTTAAGGCAGTAAGTGTTGATTTTTAAGAATCCAGAGAGATTTGGAAAACAGAACTGGAACATTATATGTATTTCTTCAGATACGCTCTTGATTTTAGATTCAAGTCTTATTTCTAAGTAGAACTAAGATTTAACTGAGAGTACAGTTGATTTTGTTTCATGAAAGGATGGGAAGGCATAATCATGTAAGAAAAAAAACTCTACCAACAACAATAGCACTTAGACTTATATAGGTTTAGGTTAGGTTTACATTTATTAGATTTATATACCGCCCGCTCTCCGTGCGGGACTCAGGACGGTGTACAGCCAAATTAAAAATGCCGTAACAATACAATATTTAAAAACAATTAAAAGATTAAATATCGTGGCTGAGAGATAAAAATCAAACTAGGATTTAAAAAATAAAACCAATTAGAACCAATTAAAACCCTATAAAAACCCTAGCCCAGACCAGCTAGATGAAATAGGTGAGTTTTCAACGCGCGCCGGAAGGTCAAAAGGTCAGGGATGGTCCTCATTTGTTCCAGAAGGAGGGTGCCCCCAACGAGAAGGCCTGCATCCTCGGGGTCGCCAGCTGTCCAGCCGGCGGTACCCCGAGGAAACCTGCTCTATGGGAGCACACTGGTCGATGGGAGATTGATGGTGGCAGTAGACGGTCCCGTAGATACCAGGTCCCAAGCCATGGAGCGCTTTAAAGATGACCACTAACATCTTGAAATGCACCTGAAAGACCAACTTTCAGGAGACAATGCAGCTCACGCAAGAGTGGCATAATATGGGAGCTCCGAGAAGCCCCCAAAACCATCTGCGCGGCCGCATTCTGCACCAGTTGGAGCCTTCGGGTGCTCTTCAAGGGGAGCCCCATGTAGAGAGCATTGGCATAGTCTAGGCGGGAGATAATGAGGGCGGATGTGACCGTGCGAAGTGCATCCCGATCCAGAAAGGGCCACAACTGGTAGATCCTACGGACCTCTTAAAAGGCCCGCTGGAGACGACCGCTATATGGTCTTCTAACGACAGCCGTACATCCAGGAGGACACCCAGATTGCGCGCCCTCTCTGTGGGGGCAAGAATTCCCCCCCCCACAGCCAGCAAAGGAACTAGCTGGCTGTATCGGAGTGTCAGGAAGCACAGCCACTTGGTCTTAGCTGGGTTGAGCTGAAGCCTGTTCTACCCCATCCAACCCTGCACAGCCTCCAGGCACTGGGCCATCACTTCCACGGCTTCATCAGGGTGACCTGGGTAGAAATATACGGCTGAGTATCGTCAGCAGTACTGATGAAACTCTACCCCGAAGCCACGGATGATCTCACCCAGCGGCTTCATATAAATGTTGAACAGTAGGGGTGAGAGCACCAACCCCTGAGGAACCCCGCAAATCAGGGGCTTCGGGGTCGATCTGTGCCCCCCTGCAAACACAAATTGCGAACGGTCAGAGAGGAAGGAGGAGAATCACTGTAGAACAGTACCCCCTACTCTCAGCCCCCCCAGCCACCACAATAAAATACTGTGGTCAACAGTATCAAAAGCCACCGAGAGATCTAACAGGACCAGGACAGAGGAATAACCTCTGTCATGGGCCCTCCAGAGACCATCCACCAACGCAACCAACGCCGTCTCTGTCGTGCCACCACACTCTCAACAGCCTTCACCACAAAGCGAAGGTTGGAGACCGGACGATAGTTAGATGACAAAGTTGGGTCCAGGGACGGTTTCTTGAGGAGGAGTCTCACTACCGCCTCTTTCATGGTGGCAGGCAGAAACCCCTCACTCAAGGAAGCATTAATAATACCCTGGAACCAACCTCGTGTCACCTCCCAAGTGGCCAATACCAGCCAGGAGGGACATGGATCCAGTAAACATGTGGTAGCATTAAGCCCACCCAGCATCCTGTCCACGTCCTCGGGGGTCACAGGGTCAAACTCTCCCCAGATGACCTCCCCAAACTCCACCACTTCACAGAGCCTTTGCAGCCCTCTCTAAGAAGTTTAGAGTCTGCATATTGCACCAACAATCTGGGTTCTCATTTTACCCTCAGAAGTATGGAAGACTGAGGTAACCTTGAATCTGATGGGATTCGAACTGCCAAATTGCAGGCAGCCGGCAGGCAGCAGAAGTAGCCTGCAGTATGCATTCTAACCACTGTCCCACGGCTGCTCTTGGAGTCTAATGGCTATCTAGGTCCACATTTCTCTTCACAGTAAAAGCATGATGCATTTAGGAAACTCATAAGCATGGACAGAAACATAATGCTGTTCTTGTCTGTCCTAGGCATGCATGCCATTATTTAGAAATTAATAAACAATCATCAACCAGCTAATCATTTTAAATGCTTTTGAAAGGAATTCTGACGCATTCTGACCCGACTATTAAGTCATTGATAACTCAATCTTGCATAAATGCGTCAGAATTCCTTTCAAAAGCATTTAAAACAATTAGCCATCACCAAATCTAACTTCGGTCAATTTCCCAATTTAATATGTGAAGAGGAATAGTTCTATTGATCATTAATCTTCCTGCATTTAATTTAAATAATTGTTTACATAGTGAGAAAGAAAAGCTATTTACCAACATATTAAATAATGTTGTTATATACATTTTTCATTTGTCTTTTTACAATCTTTGCCACAAGCTAATTTTTTCTCTGCTAGTACTGGTATTTTTTCTTGTAGGTGAATTGCAAAATCATTTTGGCTACTTCCTTTTATTCTTTTCAACTAAGAATTGAAAGTGTAAGCAACTGCAGGATGAATGTATAAAAAAAAAATTAGAAAACTTGCAAATATACAAATTGAATTAATAACAAGTAGAGATAAGGAAAGATGGTGTGGAAGCTATTTGGATTAACATAAAAAGTGCAAAGGGCAGCATAAATAAAGTTATGCTAAAAGAAGTATAACAAATGTTTGGTGTAACGATGAAGTGAAGGAGGCCATGGATGAGGAAATAAGTTCATATGTAAGAATCACTGGTGGAAAATGATAGTGAGAGAAATAAATCCTATAATACATGTACACGTAAAAAATATCTCGAATGTACAGTAGTCAAAAAAGCAAGGAAGTTAAGCTCAAAAGAAGCAAAGAAAATAAAAATTATCTTCAGAGAAATAAGCTTGTTTTGAAAGTTGGTATAAAATGTAAAGTATAAATAATGGTCCTCCAATAGAATGTAGAGAATTAACAATAATTAATAATAAAAGTGATAACACAAAGAAATGTAACCCTGCAACCATACAATGTCAGTAATGGTAGTATCAACTTATCATGAACAATTTAATTGGTTATGCTTTTAATGGATTTCTATAAACTGCCATGAGTCTTTATTGGCTTGATGATACACTACGGGATCAATCAAACAATCACTGTGTCATTTAATAAAATCCTCACTGCACTTTGCCCTAACTTTAGAGTTTTACTGTATAAATAAAGTATAAATCACTGTTATCAATGTTATATAGGTGTGAATTTTAAAAGCTTGGAGAATACAGCACAAGAAACTCTTAAGTGGTTGAGATGATTCAGAGAAAATAACAATCTCATAAGATATTGCATAATACTGAAGGTTTAGAAAGGCTAACCACAATTTTAAAACTCTATAAGATAATTAGATTTGACAGACCATGATGATGGATGAATAATACTTCTTTTTTAAACAATTATTTCCAGGCAACATAAAATTGACCTTACACTGGAGATCTGTGTAATAAAAGTTACTACCTCTCAATAAACACTCAAACCCAGATGATTGCATGTGGACAATTATTCATGATTTTGCAAGTGAGAGCTTCCTGCTTAGTAGTTTGAGCACAGTGTAATACTATTGTATATCAAGTGCTCAGCAGGGGACAGTTCCATTCAAATGCATCAAGTTCATTAAGCACCACTCATAAATTGACTAAGCAAACAAAAAGAATAACTATATTATCAAACTTTTTAAAATCCCCCAAAGAACCCATTTTCCAAACAAAATAAATCTTGGTCCACTGAAAAGATGCTGACAAATTTGAACTGATCTATAAACAAAATATTAATGTAATAAGTTACATTACAATACAAACTCTTACAATTTCTTCAATTTAGTCAGAGTCATCCCAACTGTTAAGCAAAATGAAACAGGCTCTTCATGGGGTAGATCGGGATGACAGTAATGTAGATCTCCACCCCAAACCACCCCAACGATGCTGTGGAGGCTATGTCCCGGTGCCTGGAGGCCGTGCGGATTTGAATGGGCAGGAACAGGCTCCAGCTCAACCCTTCCAAGACTGAGTGGCTGTGGTTTCCGGCGCCCCGATATAGTCAGCTGACTCCGTCGCTGGCTATTGGGGGAGAGATCTTAACCCCCACAGAGAGGGCTCGCAATATGAGTGTCCTCCTGGATGCACGTCTGTCTTTAGAAGATCATATTACGGCCGTCTCCAGGGGGGCTTTTCATCAGGTTTGCCTGATTGGCCAGTTGCGGCCCTTTCTGGATCGGGACACCTTACGCACGGTCACTCATGCCCTTGTCACCTCCCGCCTGGACTATTGTAACACTCTCTACATGGGGCTTCCTGCGGGGAGCACCCGGAGGCTTCAACTGGTGCAAAATGCGGCCGCACGGGTTATTATGGGGGCGTCAAGAAACTCCCATGTGACGCCTCTCCTGCGCGAGCTGCTTTGGCTGCCAGTGGCTTTCTGGGTTCGCTTTAAGGTTCTGGTTTTGACCTTTAAAGCGATCCATGGCATTGGACCAGGCTATCTGCAAGACTGCGTTCTGTCTGTAGTCTCCCACAGACCTGTGCGCTCCCACAGGGAGGGCCTCCTTCGGGTCCCGATGGCATCTATATGCCGCCTGGTGACCCTGAGGAATAGGGCCTTCTCTGTGGGAGCACCCACCCTCTGGAATGGTCTGCCTCCTGAGCTACGTAATAACACCGATCTAAGAGCATTCAGACGTGTACTGAAAACTTGGCTCTTCGAGCAGGCTGGCCTCGGCTGAAATGGGAGTTTTAAAAAGTAATTTTAGAATTCTGGGTTTTAGATTTTGGGATTTTAAATCTGGAGTTTTATTGTTAATTTATTGGGGTTGGGCTATATTTTAGTGGCAGCCTTAGGATGTTTAATCTTCTTTTAACTTTTATAATGTGGAATATTTTATAGTTGGCTGTACACCGCCCTGAGTCCTTTGGGAGAAGGGCGGTATATAAATGTGTGTAAACAAACAAATAAATAAATAAATAAATAAATAAATAAATGAGGTCTTATTTCTCTTTCAATTCACTATATGGGGCAGCCCCTTCGTTATGGTTAAGGCACAAGGCACAATTTTTTATTTATTTTATTTTATTTGTCAATTGCTTACAAGATAATAGGTATAAGTATAAGCATAGTTATGAATACATGAAATGGATACATATAAGAAAAAGAAAAAAGAAAAAATAGGACAGGGACGGTAGGCACATTGGTGCCCCCTACAGACTTCTTAAGAAAGGGGTGAGGTCAATAGTAGACAGTCTAAGGTTAAAGTTTTTGGGGTTTGGGGAAGAAACCACAGAGTCAGGTAGAGTATTCCAGACATTGACCACTCTGCTGCTGAAGTTGTATTTCCTGCAGTCAAGTTTGGTGCGGTTAACCTTGAGTTTGTTTCTATTGTTTGCTCTTGTATTGTTATGATTGAAGCTGAAGTATTCATTGACAGGTAGGACATTGCAATGTATGATTTTATATACAATACTTAGATCGGACCGAAGGCAGCACAGTTCTGGATTTTCTAGGTCTAGAATTTCAAGTCTAGTGGCATAAGGTATTCTGCAACAAGTAGAGGAGTGGAGAACTGTTCTTGTGAAATATTTCTGGACTTTCTCAACTGTGTTAATATCAGATACGTAATGTGGGTTCCAGACTGATGAGCTGTATTCAAGTATTGGTCTAGCAAATGTTTTTTATGCTCTAGTTAGTAGTGTGATACTACCAGAGAAAAACAGTCAGCAACAGATACTCCTAATTTTGCTGGAGTAGAAGATCTTAACTAATCACTGACTGATGAATTCATGGTTATTTATTCTCGAATCAGTTTTTAATAAGCATACCACTTTCTGTGTGTAAACAAAAATGGCATTGTCACTGCCATTCAAATCCTGACCAGCATCTGGAAAGATGGGGCCAAATTTATATCATTGAATGAACATGAGGTTTTACAAGTTCTGTCAAGGGGTCAGATAAGACAGGAACAAAGGATTCTGCACTGGCCTTGGTTTTTGCACAGTATTCTTTTCTATTTTCTTGGTTGGTTTTTTTTTTTTATGTGATTGCAATAGAAGAGATGGAAAATTGCCTATAATAAAAAAAAGTGTTATTTGCCCTTTCTTTCCCAAAAGTTACTGATTATTTCAGTCTTTATGCTGATCAGAGGATAAGGATAAGGAATAATCAGAGCTTGGAGGGCAAAATTATGGTGATTGCATGTGTGCGCGCGCAGAGAGAAAGGGGGGAGTGGAGAGGGAGGGAGGGAGAGAGAGCACTAACCAAGCAATGCTTTTGAAGCTGGTATTCTGTATTGAAGTTATATCTAGTATAGTCTAGTGTAACCTTTTACAATCAGCATGTGTGGATTTCAAGCCTCCAAATTTCCAGGCCGTGTGAAAATTGTTAAGAAGTCCTGAAAATTAAAACCTACACATCAAAAAAGTACCCAAGATTGAAAAATGCCGCTCATGAGAGTTTTAGTTCAACCAGTCATTGGGTGACTTTGGCTGAGTCCTTATCAGTCTAGCACACTAATTTTTTTCAAAAGCACTTTCAACCCGCCAAAATCTTTTAATATAAATGCTCCTCTTTATCTATTTTAGAAAGGTAAAGATAAAGCTTTTCCTTGTCCAGTCATTTCTGATTCTAGGGGGCAGTGCCCATCTCTGTTTCTTAGCTAAGGGTGCCAGTATTGTCTGAAGACACTTCTGTGGTCATGTGGTCAGCATGACTATACAGAATGCTCTTGTCTTCCTACCAAAGTGATACCTATTTATCTACATGCTTTCGGACTGCTAGGTCGTCAGGAGCTGGAGCAAGTCATAGGAGGTTTTCCAGTTTTGCACTGCTCAGGTCCTTCTAGCTGACAAGCTCAGTGCCTTTAAATACTAAGCCATCACCCACTCACATCTATTGTAAACTTTCTTATATACATTCCTTCATAAGCTTTTTGCCAAAGCTTAAAATCTTTAAAAACTTTTTTTCCTTTGTAATCCAGAAACAATGTTTATTCACCAAGTGAAAGTTTCTTATTCTACCACTCAGAAAATCTTTCCTTAACTGTAAATTAGTTACACCCAAAAGTGTTTCTTTTTTAAAAAAAATGAGGATCTTTGTCCCACTGCAAATTTTATGTCCTTATACTGCAATAAGGAGCCTCTGTGGTACAGTGTTTAGAGTACAGTACTGCAAGCTACTTCTGCAGCCAGCTGCCTACAATTTGGCAGTTCAAACCCCACCAGGCTCAAGGTTGACTCAGCCTTCCATCCTTCCCAGGTGGGTAAAATGAGGACCCAAATTGTTGGGGGCTATATGCTGACTCTGTAAACCACTTAGAGAGGGCTGTAAAGCACTATAAAGCAGTATATAAGTCTAAGTGCTATTGCTATTATGGCAGTAAATTTGATTGAAATTTTCTACTCCCAGCCACTCAATTCACAAGCTGACAAGCTCGATTCAGAACCCTCAATTCCTGCGGTCTACTCAAGAGGAGCAGATGTCAGGAATGCAAATGACAATTTTATAAGTTCCTTTATTCAAAAAGATTGCACCACCCAGTTTTCATTGGTTGGCCATCAATCTCCACTGGCATGCCATTTTTTCTGCTTCTGGAATATCTAGTTTGTCTCAAGGCAAGTTTGACTTTTTTCCAATGCTTCAAACATTTTCATTTACTTTTGGATTATAATATAATAATGGCAACAAACAGAAAAGTGGCAAAAAAAAAGCAGAAAAGAAGAGAGAAACACTACAGAAAGAGAAATTATATCATACTTGCTTTAAACAATTTTGAGGAATTAGACAATCAATTAACTGAATCACTTGATTCTAAATTGAAAAATTGAAAAAAGAATGAATATAAGACTTGTAAATATGAAAGACTTGATGGAAGAAAAAGCTAAGGAGATGGATAGCTCTGTAAAATAAAATGTCTGGAAATCTGAAGCAAATTAATGGCAAAATGGAAATTCTGGAGAGTAAGTAGAAGTTATAATAAAGAGTTGGAGGGACAGGTAGATCACTGAGCTATATTTAAATTGAGAAAGAAAGACATTTGTTTTGAGGTTTAGAGAATTCCCAAAGGATTCTGGTAAAGATATCAGAGAAAAAAAATATTAAGCAAATATTTTGGGTTGAAATAAAGAATGTTAAAAATATTGGGATGTTAGAAAAAAACTGATAAAGTATATAGGATAAATACAAAACCTGTGAGGATTAAAAATGTTCTGAGGGATATTTTGTTGCATTTTTTTGTTGTTAGTTTCTAAAGTAGAGATATTACTTTTTGGATTATAATCCTGTGAGTTTGGTTTATTAAAGGAAATCTAGTTCTTTTAGATGGGGACTAAAGGAAATGTTGCTACAGTAGTGTAGGATTGCAATTTGCTCATTTCTCTGGAGCACAATGCTGCCAACAGAGCCTGATTGCAACCATTTGACCTTTATTATAATACGGGAGTGAAAGTGTAAAGAGGGCAGGTAATTACATTCTGAGGTCAATAAGGTCACTCAATTGATTTGAGCTAATCTTTCGGTTTGTAGAGGTTGAACACTGGGAAGTAAATAGCAGCAGCTTTATTCTGTTGCTTATGTAACAGAGAGGCACAATTCCATTGATTTTGCTTGTGTTAGGATTTCAAATGTAAACAACTTAAATTTGTTTTCTCTGCTTCCTGCCAAACCTTTCTCTTTCCATTTTTAACCCCCAAAGAATGCTTAGACTCCCTAATCCACATAAGTAAATTAAGACAGAAAAGATGTGATTGTGGTCATTTTCCCTGTCCTTGATCAAACATTTTAATCAGCTCTATGCTTCATGGAGTTTATTTGTTCATTCATTCTTTGTATATAGGACCATTATTCTTCATAGCACTTACTAGAAAGCAGTGCAAAATTAAAAGAGCACATTGCCAAACAGATGGCCAGCATTTTCAAAGGCTTATCAGAACAGCCATGTTTTGAAAGCTTTCTGTAAGTTGAGTAAAACAGGGGCCAAATAAATCTCCAGAAGATCATGTTTCAGTGGGTTTAGGCAGCCACAGAAAAACAATGCTTTTGAACTGCCATTTGTTTACCCCTTGAGGTTGGAGTACCCAGAGTTGAATGAACAAAGAATCAATTAGAGAAGGTAATGTCACAAATACCTTGGGTTTATATTCTGTATAGCTTCATAAGCTAAAAGAAACAGCATCTTCGATTAAGTTCTGGAAAGGCCCCAAAATCAGTGCCATAAAATGAATTGGGAATCCTCAGCTCAAATCCCAGTTCACATCCAGCCTTGTGTAGAGAAATAGGACAATAGCTTTGTAAAAAGAGCTAGCTGCTAATAGTTGTACAGAGGATGGGGCTCTGATTTGAGTAGCTTGTCTTAATTCAGGCATATATTATAATTAACAATATCTTACTTGAATATACTTCTGACAGAAATTTTACATAGGTAGCATTTCCATCCACAGTTTAATTTGTTAAAGTTGAATTTCTGTTTTAATAAGCAGCATAACATTTTTAATTAAATGAAGCCACTTCACATGAAGACGTATAAGTTCAAGGCTGCACAATGTTTCATCTAATGATTAACTAAAAGTTAGCCAAATTTGGAGTTCCCTAAGCCACTATGTTGTTCAGGGAAGCAACTTTTTTTAAAAAAAACCTTAATGAATTCTGTATTTCATATGGAATTCATGTAGCTTTATATCTTTCTATCCAAAGTATATAAAGGAAATTCAATACAATGCTGTTTGTTGTATAATTTAGAGAGATAATTTCAGCTTGTTTCAGTGGCAAAATGTAAATACTGAAGAGAAATAATTATTTCCATCCTGCAGTACTGAAATGTTTACTTCACTTGTAGATTTAGCCCTAAAAATAATATTTATGCAGAATAAAAGGAGTTTGAGATCCAAAACTGAAGAGATTATTAGAGGCTTCCATTGGTTGGGTAACAATTCTTTATAGCTTGGCGATAAAATGTACTTTAATTAACGAAACCAATTTCACTTATCTTTCACCAAGCTCTCATGAATACAAGCTGACTTTGCCCATTGCTTCCTATTCAGCTTGCCATATTTCATCCATTCAAAAAAAAAGAAAAGTACAGGCAATTTACCAAGAATCTTTTATTCTTTTGCATTGCCAACATATATAGTAGTTGATGCTACAGTTCAGAAATTATACAAATCAACTAGAAAATGACGCATCCATGATAAATTGGCACTTTTCTCTTTTTGATTGGACTAACTCAGAAGCAGCATTGCGAGACAGCTGAAAAATTACTTCATCTCTAATAGGTAGCTCAACTGAACATAAATGGAAATGGAAATCAATAATAAGCTCAACAAATTGAGGGGTCATTTATAATGCACACTGATTGAAATCAACCTGCAATATTAAAGTGTGTATTTGTGTGTGTGTGTTAAGATAGAAAAAAACGGATGTCTGAAGGAAGGATATTTTATTAATTATTAAAATATTATTTTTATTAATATTTTATTACATAAGGAATATGCAACCTTTTCAAGATCCAGCACTACTATGGGCTATGACCAAATGTTTCTGAATATTGACAAAACAGAAGAGCTAAACATTTTTAAGTTTAAACTTAATTATCATTATAAATCAGGGGTGTCAAACAAAACTCCGATCAGGCCTGCAAGGTGCTTAAAACAGTCTTTCTGCATTGCAGCTAAACCAAACAACTTCAGCTGATAAAAAAAAGTGATATCATACCATAGGTGCATAGCCAATTTGAGATAGATGCAACTATCTCTACTGACAGTGTCCATAAAGGGGATTATAATTGACATATGTCGCATTGCCTTTGAAAACCGATGTCACTTTTTCAGAATGTAACAGCTACATTCTTAACCCCCTTTTAATGATTCCTGTACAAGTTGACATTTAAAGTCATATGTTTTGGGGAGAGAAAACTAGCTATTTCTATATTTGCTTAGTCATACCTCATCGCATTAAAAAAATATTTATGGTGCAAGACTAAACATATGAAAAGACCAACATACTGTTCTATCTCTATAAAACAAAAGTTTAAAAATTCCAAGAAAATCCTAAAACATTTGGCAGTTAACACTTAATTGTACTGAAGGGAAGCCTGACAATTTCTGACAACTACCGATTAAAATTTTGCAACCTTCTTAGTGGTTTCTAAAGAGTGGTCACCCAGGAGAAGGTAACAGCATCCTGGTCACTATAACAATTAGATTATTAATGATTAGGAGAATTAAAGTGATTATCATTGGATGTACAATGAATATTTTTAATGCAAAACAGATTCTACCTCTGAATTTGAGCAAAAATAAGTTTGGCTTTCATATGTAATATGATATACTGGTTGCTGCTCTGATAGGCAATACCAAAGTAAATAATTTCCTATGTGGGCAATATAAAATTTCATAGAAATATTGAGGGACAAATCTGGGGGGTGGAATGATTGTACATATTGATTCTCCTTGAGTTTCTTCTACTTTTCTTCTGCCATCTGAAGCATAGTAAGTAAATATTAGGATTATTGTGTTGAAGAGGAAGAGGAGCAGGAGGAAGAGGGTTGAAGGGTGCAGTTTGAACTCATCTACTAATGCTTATTACACTAGTTAAACCTTAGCTGCAAGCAAAGCTACTGGGAAAGATCTGTGGTGTTATTTTTCCAGGAAGGAAGTCCACCCTGAACATGTTTTATGAAATGTCAGTTATGATCTGAATCTTATTGCCTCTGCTGTGCTCCTTAGGGATGCCAATTATTTACAAATTGGATTGCCATCTGTGTTTTTACAACATTCTTGGAGTTGTTATATAACATTTTAATAAAGTCCTTGGAGAAAGGAAACATGTTTTATATGGAAACAATATCATGTGGAACTTCCATCATAGTCTACATTACAGTAAGAGTCATAAAAGTATATGCATTTTCAGCCCCAAGTATGGAATATTTCTTTTAAATATGCATATATTCTCCATTTTATTATAAAATGGACCTCTTCATATGCAACCTCAGAATTTGCCACAATGTTGATAATATTCCTTAATTAGTTCCTAAAATCATTGCTATTTAATAATTATATTCATAGATACCAGTTCATTAAACAGCAAAAGGAGTTTATATGTTTTTTTTAATAATTTATTTTTTTAACATCCCTGTGAAGTATATTACACTAAAAATAATAACTGAGTTAAGGTCATTGATTATCTGTGTGACTTAGAACTTTGAACCTGGGTCTTCTAAGATCTAGCCAACATTGTAATAACTACATGACCATTCTGACTTTCAACCCTGGAACAAATTCTTGAAGTTGTCTAATCTAATAATATTTCACTTATGTTATTATTAAAAATTAATAAAGAGATCAATGAATACTTCTTTAAAAGTTAAATGGGAATGTGGGTATGCACATGGAAATGTTTAATTTGCCTACCAAGCATATTGCAATCACAGCAATAGGAAACAAGAATGTACTTAAAACAAACTTAAAAGGTTTTCTGTTAAATCATGCAATTAACATTAGATTTAGTCTGACACTACCTTTGAAATCTATTAATGCATGCTGTAAGGTTCCTTCCATTGCTATAAACCAGTTGAATTTTGTATCCACAGAAAAGTGGGATTTAAATTTAATACTCTATTTAAAAAAAAATATTTTAAAGTATCAAGATTTAAAAATTGAATAAACATATCATTTATCCTGGTTCTATCTCTATAATCCAGTGGTGCTAACCTTTTTGGGCTCCAGTGTTGAAAATTGTGTGCACATTTGTGCACTCATACTTGCGTGCTAGCACTCAGAAGGCAATGCGCATGTCCCCCTATGTCCTCCATGCATGCGCATGCGCCCCGGTGCACGCTTCACGTCTCTGTACATGTATGCATGACCCACCCTGTGCATGACCCGCCCTGTGCATGCATCTCCTGCACACCCCTACACCCTGCATATGTACATCAGAGACCCAGCAATTAGCTGTTGGGCAGCGGCACATGTCTGCATGCACAGTGTGGCTCTTCTGGGTGACCTCTCGCATGCCGGCAGAAATGGCTCTGCATGCCATTCCAGCACACATGCCATAGGTTCGCCATCGCGGCTATAATCCATACATATCCAGTAGCAGAATCTGAAAACATTCTGTTTCTGATCAATTGTTTCATTAGGGATTTGCAAACATAACTGAGTGCAAGTAGGATTTCAGAGCTTGCTGAAACTCAATTAAGAGGCCATAATAGGGGTTGCAAGAACAGAATATTATGTACAATTCATTTTCTTTCATTTTTTGAGTACCTATGGGTTATGTAGGGTGAGCAAGTGAGAGTTTGAACTTGGTCCAAAGATTTTTAAAAAATGAATTGTGAAGTTTCAGACCCAGTTACAATTGATCTGCTGTTGGCAAAATCCAGATTCTTATACTACTCTGTCCACTCTTCTGGTCTGATAAAAAATTTTCTGTATTCAGAATATTTTGAGAAAAACTGATGTCACGGTATTGGCTAAATGCCTCACTTAACAAATGGGATATCTAGCTTTATCCTCTATGAACTTTTATATATCAGAGAATGAATGCTTACAACACAGGTTTGCTTTATATTTCTGAACAATTTTGAAACATGCCTCTACATTACAATTTACAATAATAGACAGAAATGGTGATTCCAACAACCAGGGAAAGTTGATATGAATCTGCTCTCAATGTCCTTGATGTTCTCAACAAAATGTTGATTACATTCTTGTAGCAACGTGACAAAGCTATTTAACTGAGATCAATATATAATATTTTTCTTCTGATCTGTGTCAGTATTTGGAGGACAGGACAGCAGCTGAAAACATTTCATCAGCCTCATCTGTAGCTGAAAACCCACCTTTGTCATTCTTTTCTATATAAAGTTTTCATAGAAAATCGATAAAATTCATTGAGATTTGCTCACCGATATGTTACTGAATTAAATGTCTATGAACCATGTAATGTTCTTGGTGATGTGTCTGAAAACATTAATGAAGAGTTTCACTTACAAGGAGTCATAAATCATCTGACTTATTATATTCTCTGATAACATTTCACTGATTGAAACTATTAGTTCTGGTCTTTATTACCATACAGAGGTCTTTTCCCACAACCTGAATTAAAATATTATTGGCCCATTTAGTATTTATTTGATTTGTCAATCGCTTACAAGATACAGGTATAAGAATAAACATAGTTTTGAATACATGAGATAGATACTTATAAGAAAAATAAAAAGAAACAATAGGACAGGGACGGTAGGCACGATTGGTACATTTATGCACACCCCCTACAGGTCTCTTAGGAAGGGGGTGAGGTCAATAGTAGACAGTCTAAGGTTAAAATTTTTGGGGTTTGGGGAAGAAACCACAGAGTCAGGTAGAGTATTCCAGACATTGACCACTCTGTTGCTGAAGTCGTATTTCCTGTAATCAAGTTTGGTGCAGTTAACTTTGAGTTTGTATCTATTGTGTGCTCTTGTATTGTTATGATTGAAGCTGAAGTATTCATTTGCAGGTAGGACATTGCAATGTATGATTTTATATACTATATTTAGAACAGACCAGAGGCGGCATAGTTCTAGGTTTTCTAGGTCTAGATTTTCAAGTCTGGTGGTATAAGGTATTCTGAAATGAGTAGAGGAGCAGATAACTCTTCTTGTGAAATATTTCTGGACTTTTTCAATTGTGTTAATATCAGATACATGATATGGGTTCCAGACTGATGAGCTGTATTCAAGTATAGGTTTAGCAAAAATTTTGTATGGTCTAGTTAGTAGTGTGATATTACCAGAGAAGAAACTACATAGGATTAGATTAACAACTCTTAATGCCTTTTTGGCTATGTAGTTCTCTAGCACTTAGATCATTTGAGATGAGTACTCCAAGGTCCTTGACAAAGTTTGGATCCTCAACAAGATCTTGACCATCATGGACCACATCAAAATATTGCTGATATTGTGGTTCTCATTCCTAACCTCTGCTCTAATCAGCCCCCCCCCCCAATTTTTGATATGCTAATTGTTATAGACAATGTGATTGGGTTTTCCCTTTGATTTGGTTGCTGTCCTCTTTCAATATATTACTAGCCAGATAGAAAAACCTTATGCCAATGAAGGCACTGCTGCAGAATGAGGAGGCTATCATTTGCTTGATCCCTGCTTGCATTCTCTAAACTGGTTTGTCTACACTGTATCATTTAAGCATTTACCAAGTTTATTTTTAAGTGAAATAAATAAATAAAAAGGAAGACACCAAAATAATTACAGCCCTGGAGAAGAATGCAAATACTGCTATGATCATGCAGCTGATGGGGTCCTTTTCATCAGAGTGAAAGAAACTAAAACTAATTAGCTGTTGGGCCTCCCAGCCTCTTTGAAAGAGTGGTTGAGACTAACAAGTAGAAAATGGCATATAAGCAATAACAATCCAGTTAAATATAATTCACTGTTCTTTAGATAATTCAGTAAGAAAGGTAAGCAAGGAACATTTCAAGATATTGTTAATAATAATCTTCCACTTCCCCAAAATGAAATGCAGGACCTCTGATCCATTTCTCTATTTGGAAGAAATCTTTGGAAAACGTTCATGTAAAATATAGAAACGGTTATGAAAACACATAGGAAACGATGTATCCGCATAGCCTAATACCCTCAATACTGCCAAAATGCAATTTGTGATCATACTAACAACAAGTTTGCTGACTTTGCACCCAAGAGAATAAATGGGGGAATATTGCAACACATTTTATGTTCTATGAAGCTGTCCCTGGGTGGTATTAAAAAAAGAAAGAAGGAAGGTGGAACTTTATTGATACAGGTAATGAAGATTCTGGGAAGGAGATGAAGACAATATCATGGGACCAAGTGGCAAAATTAATCATCAGGTATGATGATGGCCCTAATTCTTTTGATTACATGATCTATTATTTTTGCAAGATAGTTTTTGTAATTGTCATCAGTCATATATCAGCAAATTCCTGTAAAACCTCTGTCTAGTGAGCTATTAATGAATCTTTAAAAACTTTTGAATGTCTGTTAAATGTCATACTCCTTTAAAAAGTCAGGCAGGTGGAATTAATTAATGAATAAAACGTCATTTCACCTTTTCATTTTATATGAGAAAGGCATAATACCTATATTTAGATATCAAACACACACATTAGTTTTTGAATCTTTTCCAAAAATATAAGCATTTGTTTTTTCTTCCCTGACATCAGGAACATAATAGGAGAAGCTTGGGAAATCACGTTATGTTACCACAAATTCAATCATTTAATCTCACATCCACAGACTACTTTTTCCTCAAATGATTCTCCATCACCAGTGGTGGGATTCAAAAAAATTTACTACCGTTTCTGTGGGCGTGGCTTAGTGGGCATGGCTTAGCTTGGCAGACATGGCTTAGTGGGCAGGAAAAGGTTACTGCAAAATCCCTATTCCCTCCCCATCCCACTAACCTGCTTTCCAGCTCCGTTCTCCTGTGCAGGGCAACAAAAGAAGACCCAGCCGATCAGCTGGGACTCGAGAGACAGAGAATAGATGGGGGCAGGGCCAGTCAGAGGTGGTATTTGCCGGTTCTCCAAACTATTCAAAATTTCCGCTACCGGTTCTCCAGTACTGGTCAGAACCTGCTGAATACCATCTCTGCACCCCACCATTCCGTTAATAGACATTCCATGTCATCAGTAGGCATTCTTGAGGAGAGCATTCCTTGGACAATTATTGTCCAATATAGCAATAGCACTGAGATTTATATACCACTTAAAAGTGCTTTCCAGCCCTCTCTAAGCGGTTTACAGAGTCAGCACATTTCCCCCAACAATTCTGGGTCCTCATTTTGCCCACCTTGGAAGGATGGAAGGCTGAATCAACCTTGATCCTGGTGGGATTTGAACTGCCAAATTCTGACAGTCGGCAGAAGTAACCTGCAGTACTGCATTATAACCACTGTGCCACCAAGCCTCAGTATGCTGTGCTCCTTTTTTAGAAAAGATTTTTGAGAATTAGTATGCCTTTAGCTATATAGATTGTCAAAGAGAAATTATTATCTGGATTCATACCAATGTAGATACTGTATAGTGTATCTTTTTGCCATTGCTTAAATAGTGCATCAGTTGTCAAATCAGGTATTGTCTGAAACAAAAACATCATTCTAGGCAAGAAATTCATTTTTGTCAGCGAAATTCGGCCTCACAATGACAATTGTAATTTCTCCCATCTAAACAAGACATGTTAAGACATTTTAAAATTCATTTCCTGTCTCAACATAATTAATTGAAACAACTTCCACCTCTTTTCTCATGAATTCAAGCATTGAGTGTTTGGAAATTCAGAAATTTGAAAACTTTGCACCAATTTTGAACTCTTAAGTTTAAATCAAAGCAAGCTTGTACTGTCTATAACAACTCAATACTAATCAAAATTGCTGAATTTGTGTTCATTCTTACATAGACATGGCAATTTCACCGTAGTTTATAAATGGATGGTTTTAACTCCATTTCACAGAAGTAAATTTGTCTTTGGGATCCTTTAGAGGCAAAATGATACGTAAAGGTACCTCTAAAAGTTTGAATCAACATTGGCAAATCTGCAAAAAGCTATTGAGATTTAGTTCAAAGAATAGATAAGTTTGAAGTTGGTCCTCCTTTGTTTTTCAAGAAAAACAATTTTTATCAGTTGCTTATCCACCAGGAACTCTAAGAGATTAATCTGCAGTCCATCAACAGATGTGAGGTGTTGTTGTTATTGCAGTTGCTAAGTAGCTTCAGTTGCTACAATTGAACTAATTCATCTGTGTAAGAACCATTCAAGGTGACCTGCACATCAAATATAGCAATGAACAATTTAATAAAGGTAGGAGGATATAGCATACACTTATACATATAAAGAATGTATAGGATCTGCTTGAGTAGAGAGTTAAACTAAAAGACCTTCAAGGTCCCTTCTAACTCTGTTACAGGGTGTCAGCCTTCAAGATTTTCTTCCTTTGCTTCTCTTCTTTTGCTTTGCATCTTTCGGTTGTCATAAGTAACGGGGGGAGGGAGAGGGCCATGATTGTTATGGGAAGCGAGTTGGAGTTGTTAGGAAACAAAACTGTATAAGTTAGGGGGGGAAAAGTCTTGCTTAGGTTTCTATTCTATGCTATGCGCAACTGCAACTCTTTATCAAACTATGCCAAGGTCAATGGACAGAAGCCTCATTGCCACCTGAAGATGCCCACATGATGTTATGCACCACTTTTAATTGGAGGAGCGAATTGAACTATTGGGGGTGGGAACGTTGCCATCACTTTGTATATGTGTTTTATGTGCTCATTTTCTCAGATTCAGAATTCTTTTGTTGCTACCACTTGATTTTCAGTAAAAGATATCTTTTCTCTAACAAATGGAGTCTAAGTATTTCTTTCTTGGATTTTGAATGGAGCATCAGCTGATATTATTCTGAATCTTACTTTACCGGCCCAACCGGAGAAATGCAAACTTTCTTCTGAGGGGATTTGAAAACAATGTCTAATCCAGCCAGCGACCAAGAAGATCTGGGAGTGACTGGAGGATCAGAATCCCTGTTGATGGAGGAAACAGGGGAGCCCGACTTCTTAGCAGAACTAAGTCTTGGCGAAAACCCAGCTGCAAAGCCCAAATGGTCCCTGGGAGTTGGTTGGAAGGATCTTCAGGAAAGGCCCCCTCCAGGAGTTACCACGACCCGTCATTGAGGGAAGGAAGAGCCATGGCAGGAGAATGAAAGAAGAAATTTCTTACTAACACAAACCATGCACCTTCTACATGAAGCTGTCGGAGAGGCTCAAGCTGATCAAAGGTACGAGGGGGAAGAGGGGGAGGTAGCCCCAGGCAGAAGAACCAGAGCAGCCACCCCCATAAATCAACCTGGGCCGGCGCAACAGGCAGCAGCAGCCCAGGGGCCCCCGGCTAGAGGGATAATTGTCAGAAGGCGTAGAACTCCAAAGGTACCTCCGCTGGAAGTAAAATATGGAGGGGATCCCCAGGATTTAGGATTTTTCTTAGCACAAGTTTGGAGCCATATGGGCAGGATTTTTCCTCAGAAGCATCCAAAGTCAGATGTGGGACCAGGGCTCTGGAGGGAACTGCTGCAAAGTGACTTTGCATGGTGACTTTGCATAATGATAATGCCCCTCAACTGTTGAATTATGACCAGTTCATGACAGCATTGTGTGCCAGGTTTGAAGATCCTCTAGCTGAGCACAAGGCTAGAATTAGGATGAAAGCCATAAATCAGGGGCGGAGATAAGTAGCTGATTACAACCAGGAATTTAGAGAGGTGGCGTGCCATATCCGAGGCTGGTCCCAGGGAGCCCTGATAGAAGCCTTTAAAGATGGGCTGAATGAAGATATTTATCAACGCTGTGTGGCCAGAAGAGACCCTGGTGAGCTGCAGCAGTGGTACGTGCTGGCAGCAGAGGTGGAAATTGACCTGACCCGAAACAGATACCGGGGGGGTTTTGGCTTGAGGAAGTCCCCTCCCACCAGCCCTCAAGAAGCCTTAAAACCTCAAAAAGGAGGACCAGTGGCAAAACCCAGGACCAGTGCATTCTTCCAATGTGGGAAGGAAAGTCACCGGGCTGCAGATTGCCGTGCCAAGCTGGAACCAAAGGGGGCAACAGGAGGAGGGAGAAAATCTGAGAAACCTCCAGCCAAGCCTCGTGAAACGGCGCTTAAAGCGGAGGAGGTTGTAGAGGTCGCCCCTCCCAAAGAAGAGTGGCTGGGAACTCCAACTCTTCTGAATAGAGTGAATCCGAATCAGAAGACGACTCACTAGTAAGTCCAAACAAGGGCCCTATGACCATTCCAGTGAGATTAAGGGTACCCACGTCAGGAGCCAAAGGGGACATGTTGGCTTTGTTAGTGTCAGCCTTCAAGATTTCTTCCTTTATTTCTTTTCTCTGCTTTGCATCTTTCGGCTGCCATAAGTAACGGGAGGGGGGAAATGGGATAAGTAACAGGAGGGGGGAAATGGGCTATGATATATTTGGGAAGCGTGCTGGAGTGTGTAGGAAACGAAACTGTATATCTAGGGGGAGGGGGAGTTTTACTTAAGTTTCTATTCCTTGCTTTTCTATTCCTTGCTATGCGCAACTGCGACTCCTTATCAAACTATGCCAAGGTCAACGGACAGAGGCCTCATCACCACCTGAAGATGCCCACATGATGCTATGCATACTTCCTCATTGGAGGAGCAATATGGACTGTTGGGGGTGGGAACGTTGCCATCACTTTGTATATGTGGTTTTCGCGCTCATTTCTTCAGATTCAGAATTCCTTTGTTGCTACCACTTTGATTTCCAGTAAAAGATATCTTTACTCTAACAAAATGGAGTTTAAGTGTTTCTTTCTTGGATATTGAATGGAGCACCAGCTGACATTATTCTGAATCTGAAGAAATGAGCGCGAAAACCACAGCCGAGCAATTTTCACATGAAGCTGCCGGAGAGGCTCCAGCTGATCAAAGGTACGAGGGGGAAGAAGGGGGGGTAGCCCCAGGCAGAAGAATCAGGGCAGCCCCCCCCCATAAATCAACCCGGGCCAGCGCAACAGGCAGCAGCAGCAGCACAGGGCCCCCCGGCTGGGGGGATAATTGCCAGAAGGCGTAGAGCTGCAAGAGTGCCTCCGTTGGAAGTAAAATATGGAGGGGACCCCCAGGAATTGGGATTTTTCCTAGCACAAGTTTGGAGCCACATGGAGGAGTATGGGCAGGATTTTTCCTCGGAAGCGGCCAAAGTCAGGTGTGTGACCAGGGCTTTGGAGGGAACGGCTGCACAGTGGATGGTACCTTTGCATAATGATAATGCCCCTCAACTGCTGAACTATAACCAGTTCGTGACAGCATTGCGCACTAGATTTGAAGATCCCCTAGCTGAACGCAAGGCTAGAATCAGGATGAAACAGACGCCGGGGGGGGTTTGTTTTGAGGAATCCCCCCCCTACCAGGCCTTAAGAAACCTTAAAACCCCTGAAGGGAAGACCAGCGGCAAAACCCAGAACCAGAGCGTGTTTCCGATGTGGGAAGGAGGGCCACTGGGCTGCAGACTGCCATGCCAAGCTGGAACCAAAAGGGGCGCCAGGAGGAGGGAGAAGGTCTGAGAGGCCTCCAGCCACGCCTCGTGGATCGGCGTTAAAAGCGGAAGAGGTTGTAGAGGTCACCCCTCTAAAAAGAGGGGGGTTGGGAACTCCAACCTCTTCTGAAGGGAGTGAATCCGAACTGGAAGACGACGCCCTGGTAAGTCCGAACCAGGGCCCTATGACCATTCCAGTGAGATTAAGGGTATCCACGTCGGGGGCTGAAGGGGACATGTTGGCTTTGTTAGACTCTGGATGCACAAGGTGCGTAATCAGTGCAAAGATGGTAGAGAAGCTGGGATTAAGGCTAAAGACTCTGAAAACGCCCATAGCTTTTTGCCAATTGGATGGATCGGTAGCCGGGGGTGGACCTGCTCATTTTATAACGGAGCCAGTGGAGATGACAATGGGGAACCATAAAGAGACTCTGTGTTTTATTGTGGCCCCTGGGATGGAGCGCCCTTTAATACTGGGTTTGCCTTGGCTCCGGAAATGGAACCCCCATGTTAATTGGAGGAGGGGATTACTACGCATACGCACAGACCAACCCCCAGAAAAGGAAGGGAAATCCAAGCGGAGACCCAAAGCTCCCATAGAGTTGGCTTCTACTGGCACCGAGACTCTGAAAGGGGAGGAGAAAATTCCAGAGGAATACTGGGACTTAAAGGAGGTGTTCAGTGAGAAGGCCTCGGATGAGCTCCCCCCTCACCGCTCGACGGATTGCAGTATCGAATTTTTGCCAGGAGTGAAACTCCCAAAACCGAAACTGTATTCAATGACCCCACGGGAATTAGGGGAATTGCGGTTGTTCATTGAAAAAAATTTAGAACGTGGTTTCATCCAACCTGCTAGGCCCCGGGTGGCGGCTCCAGTGTTGTTTCGGGAAAAGAAAGATGGTTCCTTACGCTTGGTGGTAGACTACAGAAATCTGAACGCCATCTCGGTGGAGAACGTGTACCCCCTTCCCCTGATGAAGGACATGCTGGCCCACCTCGCTAAAGGAAAGATTTTTTCAAAACTCGACCTGAGAGAGGCATACTACCGAATCCGAATCAAGGAAGGGGATGAATTGAAGACTGCTTTCAACTGTCCGATGGGGTGTTTTCAATTCAACGTCCTGCCGTTTGGCCTACAGGGGGCGCCTGCGGTATTCATGCAAATGATAAACCAAGTGTTGCAAGAGCATTTGTACAAAGGAGTGTTAGTTTATCTTGATGACATTCTTATCTACACAGAGACTCGTGATGAGCATGTGAAACTAGTGCGGTCAGTCCTGGAGAAACTTCGAGCGGCCCAGTTGTATGCCAAGCTGTCAAAGTGTGAATTTCACCAGGAGAAAATTGACTATTTGGGCTATCGCATATCGCACGACGGCATAGAAATGGACCCGGGGAAGGTGCAGGCGGTTTTAGAATGGGCCCCTCCCCGTACCAGGAAACAACTGCAAAGCTTCTTGGGATTTGCAAATTTTTACCGTCAATTTATTCCTGCGTTTGCGAAGATCGCGATGCCTATCACGAATCTCCTTAAAACCAAGGGGGAGGTGAAACCGAAGCCCAGTACGCCATTGAAGTGGTCCATGGAATGTCAAGCTGCTTTTGAGAAGCTGAAACGTCTGTTTGCTGCTGAACCCGTACTTAAGCACCCAGACATGGACGTTCCGTTTGTAATCCAAGCTGATGCAAGTGACGTAGCCGTTGGGGCGGTGCTACTTCAGGTAAATGAAAAGGGATACCTGCAACCATGCGCCTATACCTCCCGTAAACTAACTGAAACCGAGAGAAGATGGGCCATCTGGGAAAAAGAAGCTTTTGCAGTTCGATGGGCTTTGTTAACGTGGAGGCATTTCCTAGAAGGAGCCAAACACCCTTTTGAGGTTTGGACAGATCACAAAAATCTGGAAGCTCTGAAAACACCTCGAAAACTGTCTCCCAAGCAAGTTCGCTGGGCGCAATATTTTAAGCGGTTCAATTTTTCTTTGAAGTACATTCCCGGGAGGAGAAACTTCATGGCAGATGCTTTGTCCAGATTACCTCAGTATAATAGTGCCCGCCAGGAAGTGATAAGACCTATCATCCCCACTGAACAGTTGGCAGCTCCAATGGTTACCAGAGCCCAGAAGAAAAAAGAGGTTGATGTGTCAAACGATTTATCGGCACAATTGAAAGAAGCTCTAAAACTGGATGATTGGTTCCTGACCCACTCGAATGACTGTACTATCAGAGATGGGTTGGCCTGGGTGGGGGCCAAATTATATGTACCGGGAAAGCTACGGCACGAAATTTTACATCAAGCTCATGATTCTAAACCTGCTGGACATTTTGGGTTCGTGAAAACCCTACACTTGGTCAAAAGGCAATTTTGGTGGCCCACGTTGAAAAAGGACATTGAGACCTATGTCGCTAGTTGCCCTATTTGTGCTTCAGCTAAGAGGCCGCCTGGTAAACCAGCAGGCTTATTGCAGAACGTGGCTAGACCAACGGCCCCATGGAAGGAAATCTCCATGGATTTTATTGTAGAATTACCTGACAGTGGAGGAAATACAGTCATTTGGGTTGTGACAGATCTGTTTTCCAAACAGGTACACTTTATACCCTGCGCGAAGATCCCGTCAGCGAAGACGTTAGCTAAGTTGTTTATTCTGCATATTTACAGGCTACATGGAGTCCCTGAACGCATAATCTCTGATAGGGGTGTCCAATTTACCTCAAATTTCTGGAAAGAGTTCCTGAAGTTACTAGGCTCCGCCCAGGGGTTAAGCTCCGCCCATCATCCACAAACCAATGGGGCCTGCGAGAGAACTAACTCGGTACTGGAACAGTATCTGCGGTGTTACATTAATTATCAACAGGATGATTGGACTGATTTACTGCCTTTTGCTGAGGTGGCATACAATAATTCGGTACATAGCAGCACCGGATTCACTCCGTTTAAAGTGGCCTCGGGACAAGACTTTGTACCCATACCCGAGCTTCCGCAAGAGGAAACTAATATTCCCTCGCTGGATGAGTGGATAAGGCATCTCCAGATGACTTGGCCAGTTGCCCGCAAGGCATTGGATGATGCTCATCAAGCTCACAAAAAGTTTGCAGATAAAAAGAGACGTCCACAGGAACCATATCAAGTTGGTGATAAAGTGTTTTTATCTACCAAATTTTTGCAGACCACACAGAAATCGAAAAAGCTTGGACCTAAGTATGTGGGACCTTTTCCGGTTGAACGAGTTGTGAAAAAGAGAGGTCGAATCAAATATTTGGTTACTTGGAAGCATTTTCCTTCTTTCCAGTCTGAATGGGTAGATGAGAGAGATGTTAGAGCTCCCAAGCTTGTGAAGGCATTTCACACTAAGTATCCTGATAAACCCTGAACCTTAATGCTGCTGTTACATGTATATATTATATAATCTTTTGTTCTTATATTTTTTTTAGGACTAATGTCTCTTTTGCAGGAGGGCCGAATGTCAGCCTTCAAGATTTTCTTCCTTTGCTTCTCTTCTTTTACTTTGCATCTTTTGGCTGTCATAAGTAACAGGGGGAGGGAGTGGACCATGATTATTATGGGAAGCGAGCTGGAGTTGTTAGGAAACGAAACTGTATAAGTTAGGGGGGGGAGTCTTGCTTAGGTTTCTATTCTATGCTATGCGCAACTGCAACTCTTTATCAAACTATGCCAAGGTCAATGGACAGAAGCCTCATCACCACCTGAAGATGCCCACATGATGTTATGCACCACTTTTAATTGGAGGAGCGAATTGAACTATTGGGGGTGGGAACGTTGCCATCACTTTGTATATGTGTTTTATGTGCTCATTTTCTCAGATTCAGAATTCTTTTGTTGCTACCACTTGATTTCCAGTAAAAGATATCTTTTCTCTAACAAATGGAGTCTAAGTATTTCTTTCTTGGATTTTGAATGGAGCATCAGCTGACACAGGGGTGGGATTCAAATTTTTAACAACTGGTTCTCTGGGTGTGGCTTATGTAGTGGGCGTGGCTTGGTGGTCATGTGACTGGGTGGACATGGCTTGAGTTGGCTGGGCGTGGCCAACTCAAAATCACTCACATCGAGGCACGCATCTCCTCGCCTGGCCTTTCATGACTATAGGGATGCTGCAACAGTCGTAAGTGTGAAAAATGGTCATGTCACTTTTTTCAGTGCCATTGTAACTTTGAATGGCCACTTCACACTAGCAAAGTATCAGCAAAGGAGGGGGAAAAAAACTCCAGAGAAGTTCCAGAGACAGGGAAGTCTAGTCCTGCCATGAATGTAATACGGGTTAATGGAGAGGCAGTTTCTGTAAGCAACACCAGAACGTTTCTTTCCTTCCTTCCTTACAGGACTAGGCCAGTAATTTCTTCTAACAACTGGTTCTCCGAACTGCATAGAATGTTAACAATCAGTTCTAGTTAATAGTTGCGAACTGATAGAATCCCATCCCTGCTCTGTTATTTAGTATTCTATCTTCTATGTTCTATATCAGGGGTCTCCAAACTTGACAACTTTAAGACTTGTGGATTGCAACTCCCAGAAACTGGCTGGAGAATTCTGGGAGTTGAAGTTCACAAGCCTTAAAGTTGCCAAGTTTGAAGACTTCTGTTCTATAGGTATTGCTATCTGGTATTTGCAAATGTATCTTATTTTGAAGTTCCTCCATTTTTTTTCTATCCACCATACATAATCAAAATTATCAGTGTGAAAAGTATCATTTTCTAAACTGTTGCCAACAGAAACAAAATAAACATCCAAGAGAAACGGAATTCACTAGAACTTATCTTGAATCACTGAAATGGAAAATTATGTCTTAGGTGCCTAATGAAATCCAAAGCAAATTATTAAGCAAACAAATTTTATGATGATTTACTAGTTCTTGCCATTCAAACAACCTTGAATCAGCTAGATTCAGCAGAACTGTATAACAGCATCTTTATTTATTTATTTTTTTTAAAGCAGTTTAGCTTTTCATGAGTATATTGCAACTATTCAGTGCTTCTGGTTCTGTTTATGTACATTTGTGCTCTCTCTGTATATCATAATGCTACGTCTTCGTCCAAACTATTTCAAAGATAATTTGCTAAAGTGTGTTAAATAAAGAAACATAAGAAATGCTATCTACAACATAGCAAAAGTTGCTAAGAAATAACAGAAAGAAGAAGGTAGTTATGTATATTGATTATTATTTGATTTGATTTTTTTTTATTAGTATGGTATTCCAGCTGTAGTTAACTCAGGGCTCATTCTATTTGAACATGGAACATAGAATAATATAATGGGAAGGGACTCTGTAGGCCTTGTAGTCCAATCCACTGCTTAAGCAGGAGATCCTATATCATCATATATCAGACAAACGATTTCCAGTCTCTTTTTAAAATCCTTCAGTAATGGAGCATCCATCACTGAAGGTTTTCAAAAAGATGTGAATTCCAATAATAGGATGAACACAATATGTAACCATAAAGCATAATTAATTGGATCACTATCTGCAAAGAATTCAATGACATCTTCCCTTGCAAGAGGAACAGAACATTTATGTATGTATGCATGTATGTATGTATGTATGTATCCATGCCAATCAGGCTTCAGGCCCAGATATAGCACTGAGATGGCTTTGGTCCCATTGGTGGATGATCTCTGGAGGGCCTGTGACAGAGGTTACTCCTCTATCCTGGTCCTATTAGATCTCTCGGCGGCTTTTGATACTGTAGACCACAGTATCCTATTGCGGCGGCTGAGGGGGGCTGGGGGTGGGAGGCACTGTTTTACGGTGGTTCTCCTCCTTCTCTCCGACCGTTCACATAGAAAATCTATAAAACTTATTGAGATTTGCTCACTAATATGTTACTGAATGAAATGTCTATGAACCATGTAATGTTCCTGGTGATGTGTCTGAAAACATTAATGAAGAGTTTCACTTACAAGGAGCCATAAATCATCTGACTTATTATATTCTCTGATAACATTTCACTGATTGAAACTATTAGTTCTGGTCTTTATTCACCATACAGAGGCCTTTTCCCACAACCTGAATTAAAATATTATTGGCCCATTTAGTATTTATTTGATTTGTCAATCACTTACAAGATACAGGTATAAGAATAAACATAGTTTTGAATACATGAGATAGATACTTATAAAAAAAATAAAAAGAAACAATAGGACAGGGACGGTAGGCTCTGGTGCACTTATGCACGCCCCTTACATGACTCTTAGGAAGGGGGTGAGGTCAATAGTAGAAAGTCTAAGATTAAAGTTTTTGGGGTCAGAGTCAGGTAGAGTATTCCAGACATTGACCACTCTGTTGCTAAAGTCATATTTCCTGCAATCAAGTTTGGTGCAGTTAACCTTGAGTTTGTATCTATTGTGTGCTCTTGTATTGTTATGATTGAAGTTGAAGTATTCATTTGCAGGTAGGACATTGCAATGTATGATTTTATATACTGTATTTAGATTGGACCAAAGGCGGCATAGTTCTATACTCCATCTGTCCCTAGAGATTATTGATTATTTTCTCATAGACGTTCATTTTGTGGCTGGATGCCACTTTTTTTAATAATCATCTTCCCAAGGACTACAATAGCATGATCAGGGGCACATTCTGTATGAAGGTTCTAGGGATAGGAGGACCAGATTCAAGTTCTGTAAGTAGATTATGAATTTTTGGGTCCTCTGTTTCTAGGGTCCTATCAATTTTAGGTCTCGATGGAGTCTCACTATTTCAGATAGAGCTTGTGTGTAATGTGGGAGTCCTTCTGCAACTATACTTAGAAAGCATGTCCTTAAATCCATCTTGTATGCCAATTATACCCTTTCCCTGGATTGAGAGGCTCTCAGTATGGATATAGTGTAATGAATACTTAGAGCTGTAACCAAGTGTCACGGCTTCTCACCTGCCTTTTGGCTGGAATCCAACATATTGATGGTCATCTATAAAGTCCTCAGGGTGGGATTCAATTTTTTTACTATCAGTTCTGTGGGCGTGGCTTGGCAGGGGAAGGATACTATAAAATCTCCAATCAGAGGTGGTATTTGCTGGTTCTCCAGAACTGGTCAGAACCTGTTGAATACCACTTCTGCTTCATGCCCAGTTTTCTGCAGGATCACATTAGTAGAATGAACATGCTCTATATAATGTCATCTTGTAGGATCTCAGAGGAAAACATTTTGATGGCCATTCCTGCCCTGCTAAATAGTCTCACCCTCCTCAAGGGTATAATCTAAGAAAGGCTTAACCATGCAATTCTTTCAGCAGTTCTTGGAATTTTTAATCCTGCTCTGATTTTATGTAATTTATTCTCAATTTTCTATGACATTTCCACCCTAATATAATATTTATTTATTTATTTATTTATTAATTACATTTATATACCGCCCTTCTCCCAAGGGACTCAGGGCGGTGAACAGCTCATCTAAAAACCCCACAAAAATACAAAAGTTAAAAAGTAATTAAATATTTAAATCAGCTGCAGACTAAAATTAGGAAACCCCCCCCCCACCCTTAAAAACCCAATTTAGTTAAAAATGGAGATCAAATTTAAAATCATTATTTTGTGTACATTGCCATTACAATCATGTATTTTCTGTTTTTGCTATTGTTTTTAGCATAGATTGCCTAGAGTTACTAGAGCAATCGAGGTGGTTTATAAATGGAACCAATCAGTCAATACTTGAAAAAAAGCTGCAAAAGTAAGTTCTTTCCACAGCTTTCCCCCCCCCCCCCCCATTGTTTCTGGTACTAAATGTGTAGGTTTACAATGTGAATCACGAGATTTTTATGGTAACAATTATGGAGCAATATTTCTGTCTTTTCAGATACAGTTATCTGCCCTAATGTGCTTTAATTAGAATAAAATACTAGCTATGATATAAATCATAACTTTGCATTTAATGTAGTTATCCAGGAGTACACAAATGATTGAGAACTGTGAACATAAACATTTTATAAGTATTTAAACAAGACATCTGGAAAAATCAGCATCCAGTGAAACATGGAAAAATGCCACAACTGTGGACTGTCTGCCAAGTCTTCTTGTTTATGTCACTTTGTAGTGAGGCACTGTATATTTTCATCAATTTATTAGCTATTTGAAGCCAAATTTTCTGCTGGTGGCATCCCATTAATTTCAACACAGCTATTCCAGTGGAGAACTTACAGTATTTTTAGCCTTTCATAAAATTATTATGAAGGTGTTTGTGTAAGCTCAGCATTGGCTGTTATGCTTGCAAAAGAGATTATATTTCTATAATATCTTAAATGTTAAAATCAAGGGTATATAACAGGAATTTTAGCAATTAGGTAACCATATTGAAGTTCATGATAGAATAGCAGCTATGCTATAATACATAGGATGCTATTCTTTAAGAAAATGCAGTATAATTAATAGCTTCCAAATAATTCCAGCTTTGAAGGGAACACAGCCTTCAGGATTTTGTGTTGATGGGACCAGTTCTATTATTAGATTATTATCTAATGCCACCAGGTAGTATCTTATATAGATAATGAAAAGGCAGCATATTTTTTCATTTACAATCACTGCATTTTTACTAATAAGGAAAGGGTATTGACTGATTTTATGCCTCAAGTCAAAGAAGAGGGCTAGTTTTAATATTGTGCAATGTGCATTTTGATGGATGGATGAGAGCCATCCATCAGACAACAAAATGCCATTAATACCTCCAATCCCAGGATTTCCATGGCATAACAGCATGGATATCAGCATGGAGAAACAAAAATGTCTATAATAGCATGTTGTAGATTCATAAATGTCCACAGCAAACCATGATAATGAAAATAATTATGGCATGTGGATAGCGATATCCCAGTTAGACAGTTAATAGTAGTCTACATCAGCAGTTTTCAACCGGTAGGCCGCAGCCCACTGATGGGCCATGAGAAAATGTTGGTGGGCCATAGAAAAATCTCAACCCCACAGCACCCCTCCCCAAAGCAATTAATCCAGGCTGTGCAGAAACACAACATGGCCCACAGGAACCCTCCCCGCCCACTCACTCCTTACCTGGCAAACTTGCCTGCTAAATTGCTATTTTTCCTTTTTCCGACCATCATCTGTTCTGCTGTGCCGGGAGATTTAGATTAGCTAGGAAGCAGAAAGATTAGATTTCTTGTTTTCTAGCTTGTCTTTAGATCTTGGCTCTGCTTGTAAGTACAGCTGAACCTCCCTTAGGACTGAAGGTTTGCTTTCAAGCAAATTTAGTGCAGACTCACAGCAAGCAAATTTGAGAGACTGATCTAGCCGATGGCAGATAGATAGATCACTGAATGATTCTGTGAGTAACTCAATCTGCCTGCTTTGCCTGATTTTTGGGTAAAAAATGCTCTTTTTTAAAATAAAAAATTCAATATTTACATGCATGGTGTGTTGTGAGTTAATTTTGTGAGTTTGTTTGCTAGCAAATTTTATGAGTTTGCTTGCAAGCAAATTTTAGGTGACAGACTGAGCAATCCACAAAGTTTGGAAAAATGAAATTTAAGCAATACAGATCAGGATTTATTGCCAACTTAGAATATACTGGATTGCAGACTCAATTACAATTAACAGTATATAGACTGAATCAATGTCTCTCTGGCACTGTATTTTGTCCGTGCTTTTTTTTCAAAGAAAATTGTCATAGAGATGCAGTCATCATGCATCTAAAACACATACTTGTGTTGTGGTTCGCCTGCAGCCTGTGCAGACGGCAGCAGAATCAGACTGTGGGGAAGAACGGGGACCAGTCAGGGAGTCTGGAGAAGACTCAGATGAGGGTCCTGTGTCTGATGCAGAGATGGGGCCAGGACCATCTGGGAATGGCGCACTGACTCCAGAGCCTCCAGAGTCTGGTAGCAGCAAGACAGAGGAACAAGGGGATCCTGTTTCCAATGCACGTGTGCGCAGAGCAGCCTAGAAGGCAAGAGCAGCTGAGACAAAAGGGGTGATTCAGAAGTAAGGCTTGGAGGTGATTGCCCCTCCCATAAGGTATAAAGGAGGTGCAAAGGTACAGAAATCTTTGCAGGAACCAAAGTTGTTCGCTCTCTTCAGATTATACTTTGAAGCTCCGTGTGGACTTTGTACTTTGGTTGTTTTTTTATAATTCTTTTGGCACTCTAGTTGTTGGCAGCATTCAAAGGAAAGAAAGGTGGATGCTAATCTCAAAGGGGCTGTTTGGGACTCATTACCGGCTGGGAATGAAAATAACTCCCAGCATTAAAATAAACCAAGAGTTGTTTTAACTAAGTGTGTGCTTGATTATGGTCTCGGGAAGCCTTGGTCAGAACAACTGGCAAGTCTATACCTTGATTTCCAACAGTACCATTCAAATTGTTTTACCACAGGTTCAGTGGGTGTGGCTTGGTGGGCGTGCTTTGCCTAATGCTGGCGGCAGCTTTCCCCAACCAGCTGAGACTTGCAATGCCAATCAGCTGAGAGGATGAAGAAGAGGAAGGCGCAGGGGTGGGTAGGAAGGTCGATCCTGTGCTTTTCTCTCTTTTTACCTCTCAGCTGATTGTCTGAGGATTTCTTTTCCTCCTCTCAGATGATTGTTGGCTTTATTTTTTTACTACCTTCTGTATAGTTCTACACAGTTTGAAACCCGAGCTGTCTGAAATCTGCATAATTTAGTTAAATTATTTTAGACAGCTCCCACTGTCTTTAGACAGCTTCCATTGATCCCATTGGTAGTGTCTTGTCAACCTTGTAAGATTAACCAGGCTAAAAAAAATCAATGGCATATAGATCAGGACTACTTTTATTGTAAAAGCCATGGTAACAGAATCTTGAAAGTCTGGATGTGCTTCTTTCCTCACTTTTCTATGTGAATTAGAGAGGGACCTGTCTGAGGTATTTTCTCAAATTATTTATTGGAATGGACTTCAGCTATGCTTGTCTGAGCATTGCCTTGGTAACACATCTTCCCACTATCCTTCAGGCCTATTCCTTATGCCTTCAATAGATCTGAAGTGAGGCAGATGGAAACATGGATTCCTGATAGAATTATCTTATAGGAAAATGTACTGGCATCTATACTTATATCCTAGGAAGAAAATAAGTGTTCTAACAACTTGTATAAATTACAAGACTTTGTGTTAGATATTGACAGCTGGACAACAAAAATAGATTCTTCAGGTCTTTATTATCATCAAGAGTTTAGTTGTTCAACATTGGTGAGACTAATGTATGGTCCCAATTATCAAATGGGTTGAATATCTGATGTTACTTGTGTCCTGTGAACAATTTGCCTATAGACATAGATAAATACAGTGGAATATGGTTTATATTAAATTGAAACTGTTATGTTGAAAATTTCACACATATACCTCAACCTCCCCATACACTATCAGATAGGTTTATCTATGCCTGAGAACTCTTATATAATTTATCCTTTTTTAATTTTTGTTTTTCTCCTTTTATAATATTTTTTCTTCTTTATTCGGAAGGAAGGAAGGAAGGAAGGAAGGAAGGAAGGAAGGAAGGAAGGAAGGAAGGAAGATATGTTGTTATGCTATTTTATGATTCTTATGTTGAATGTACAAATATTTTAAAAAGATTATTTAGATAATATCCCATCTGGATTCAAATGACTTGACAAAGTTGGCAATATACCTACAAAATCCTGTCAGTAAATATAATTGCATCTTGTCCGCTGTAATTCCCCTTAGTCAAGTTTTTGGTGATCACTTGTTCATGATTAATTTTCCCATGTTCTTCTTTTGTTGTACTTGTGTTTTGGTCTGTGATCGCAAATAAAGTAATAAAAAATAATTACATCTTGTCTCCACTTGTATTTCATTTTCTCAATATATAGGAGCACATATATGTGCTAGATAAACATTGCAGAAAAATTGATTGATGGCATCATAGGTGTACTCCTATCAAATTAATTTTTAAAAGTTTATATTTATGTGGATACTACATTAAGGCAAGAAAAAATGCAAACATATTAAGGGACTAAAATCTGTAATAAATCACCAATGCTCCAATTTCAGAATGTACAACATGAAAAAAAATAATGACTGGATTTTTTTCCTAATTAATTTCTATAATTCAGTGGGGATCCAATTTCAGATACTAATAAACAAATATACTAGAGTTTGCCCACAAGTTAACTCAGCAGCTGAAGCAAGATATCCCTTTTCACTCAAAAATTACCAGATACAGTTGTGTTAGCCAAAGAGAATTATATCATTGTTGAAAAACTTATATATGTTTTTCTTTGTGAACCAGACATGACTATTTAAGGATATACAATTCATATATCATAGTGGTTCTAATTAACGGCTGATTGTTGGCGGCTAGTAAAGCTGCTTAATAATCTGAGGCAAAAATCCAAACTATAACTATATAGGTCAGACGAATACCAGATAACTTTTCAGAGGCAGTGGCCTGGCTCATATACTGTAATTCTGTGCCATTAACCATAGCTTAACATACTACAGAATGAAGAAACAGTGGAAAGAAGGTGTTCATTTTCTAGGAAAAAATTATGGTTATTCAAATATTTCATGAAATATTGATTTTGGTTTGTTTAAACGAAATAATACATAATCATACTTAATAATGAAACTATTTCAATTTTCTTTTGTTTGGGAAAAGATACCCAAAGAATCCATGAATAAATCATATTCATTTGTACATTGCATGTTACACATACTGCATAAAGAAGGATTTCTGGCTGAAAGTTAGATACTAATGTGGTCTCTATGTTGAAAAATGTATAATGCAAGATTTGAATTTCAGATGGTTTTGCTTCTGTATTGCTGCATTTCTGTGTTTTCATATTACAGTGGTACCTCTACTTACAAAATTAATTCGTTCCGGAAGCCGTTTCGTAACCTGAAAATTCCGTAAATAGAGACGCATTTTACCTGTAAATGCCCTAATCTGTTCCAAGCCCCCGAAATTCAGACAGTAATTCTTTGTTATTACTTCGTGCTTTGCCGGATTTCGCTAGCGTGAGACTGAGAACGTGGTGCGGTGCGTACACAAAGATCCCTCCTAGCCAATGGGATGCCAGGAAGATAACCAATGGCAGAGCAGCTCGGACGTGCCATTTTCCAACAAAGCCTTTCGTATCTTGAAACATATTCGTAAGTAGACACGATATTTTCTCGAAGACGCGCTTCGTAACCTGAAACTTTCGTAACTAGAGCCTTTCGTAAGTAGAGGTACCACTGTACCGCACCAATTGTATTAAACCATCTATTTTAATGATAGAATCTAGGCCATCTGCTTTACAGTTTTTCAAGGCAGATCCCTAGAAAGTAATCCATGCACATTTTAGCATCTGTCTTCTAGGATATTAATATTTTCTTCTAGACAAACTTTCAGCTGGTGCAGCCAAAATCTTACTATAGACTGTTTGCAATTCTTAGTCCTACAATTAACAGACAAGATCGACATAAATGCTTCAAAGAAGTAATGGAAATAAGCCAGCCAAGTTGTTTCTATAAGAGAAGGGTGGTAAATAAATTTAATAAATAAGTAAACAGACAAGAAATGATGTTATTAGAAAATTACATGAAAGCCACATGTGCAAAACCTTATTCTTAAGGACAGAATCTTAATATATTTATTTATTTTGATTTGTCAATCGCTTACAAGATAATAGGTATAAGGATATACATAGTTATGAATACATGAAATGGGTACATATAAGAAAAATAAAAGAAACAATAGGACAGGGATGGTAGGCACGTTGGTGCGCTTATGCACGCCCCCTACAGACCTCTTAGGAAAGGGGTGAGGTCAATAATAGACAGTCTAAGGTTAAAGCTTTTGGGGTTTGCGGAAGAAATCACAGAGTCAGGTAGAGTATTCCAGGCATTGACCATTGATGGTTCCTATCAGTTGCCACCTCACATGTGTTTCACAACCATTTAGTATCAGGTGCCATAAACTCTAGAGGGCTCAATGGGTGTGGGGATGCATCAAGAGAAACAAAACTTCACTGTATCACTCCAAGATGGGCTTCAAGGATGATCGGCTGGGAACACTAAAGCAACTGCATACCAAACCTATGCCTTGAAGCAACTGTTCTAAAACATCTTGTTTGAACTTGATTGCATATGGGGGCCCAGTGATGGGAGGAAACTAAGGGAGGAAAATTTGGACTTGGGGATTTGGGAGCATGATTTTCAGTTCTGGCTTTGCGTTACTGTAATTCACTTGACTTTTAGTAAACCATACCTTTCTCAATAAATAGAGATAAGGATCGTTCTTATTGAGAGGTTCAAGCGGAGGCAGGTCTGACAGTGCCACTCCATTGGCATCCATATTAAATTTAAACTAAGGATTCAACTTCTGATGAATTCAACAACCAGGCTCAGAACCACAGAATTCTTTGCTGACATTGCCATTTGATAAAGGAAGCCCTTTGGTATCTTTTTGTACACATGAATTTCTGTAGGGAAGAGGCCTCTCTACATGATGTATCAGATGTATGTATCATATGTATCAGAATGGTCAAACAAATGGCAACTTCAAATCTCAACAAATAAATGCTCTGTCCTACATATTGGCAAAAAAAAAAATCAGAAAATAAAATACAGGTTGAATAGTCAAGATCTTGTTGATGATCAAACTCTGTCAAGGATCTTGGAGTACTCATCTCTAATGATCTAAGTGCTAGAGCCCACTGTAATTACATAGCCAAAAAGGCATTAAGAGTTGTTAACCTAATCTTACGAAGCTTTTTCTCTGGTAATATTACACTACTAACTAGACCATACAAAACAATGGCTAGACCAATATTTGAATACAGCTCATCAGTCTGGAACCCACATTACATATCTGATATTAATACAATTGAGAAAGTCCAGAAATATTTTATGAGAAGAGTCCTCCACTCCTCTACTCGTTGCAGAATACCTTATGCCACCAGACTCGAAATTCTAGACCTAGAAAACTTAGAAATACGGCTCCTTCAGTCTGATCTAAGTATAGTATATAAAATCATACATTGCAATGTCCTACCTGTCAATGAATACTTCAGCTTCAACCATAACAACGCAAGAGCAAACAATAGATACAAACTCAAGGTTAACTGCACCAAACTTGATTGCAAGAAATACAACTTCAGCAACAGAGTGGTCAATGTCTGGAATACTCTACCTGACTCTGTGGTTTCTTCCCCAAACCCCAAAAACTTTAACCTTAGACTGTCTTAGACCTCACCCCTTTCCTAAGAGGTCTGTAGGGGATGTGCATAAGCTCACCAACATGCATACTGTCCCTGTCCTATTGTTTTTTTTTTAATTTTTCTTATAGGTATCCATGTATTCATAACTATGTTTTTACCTATACCTATTATCTTGTAAGCAATTGACAAATTGACAAATAAATACATAAAATAAATAACTGATCTAGAACACTGTCAATTTCAGCAGAGGTTCCTGTTACAGATGTGGATGCTGTGATGCACAATGCCAAGGACAAAGTGCACAATATGTTATATACTCATATTGAAAAGTAATTAAGCGAGATCTCATCAATCATGTTTTGTCTTTGAGATCCAAAATTCCTTTTAATTGGCACAATAGTAAATAAAGTGTGCAGTTGTCTTTCTTTTTCTGCCTTATCTAAGTCATTTCAGTCTGAAGGGTATTACCTTCAATCTAAATATATGGCTTGTATGATCTCATTCCCCCTTGCTTTTCTTTCTCTTTATGTGGGAATATGTAGTTTAAGGAATTATTTGTCTCTTGAAATGTTTAATCTGTTTGCAGTAGGACTACAGGTAATCCCCACGTTATGAGAATTCCCTTAATTCGAAGCAATAAGTATCCCCTATTATTTACAAAAAAGTCCTGAAATTAGAAATATTGCATCAATACAGCAGCATTTGTTTGCCCTCACAAACAGCCTTAGAGGCTCTCCAACATTTATCCATCATCCACTCCACATTTTTCAGGCCAAAACAGAGGTTCAGAGAAGTGGGGCCATTCCCACCCTTCTGAACCTCCATTTTGCCCAACAAAGTGCCATGCAAGGCCTGCATCTGTGTTGGAGAGATGCACATGGCTGAGACACTGGAGAGGAGACAGCTTGCTAGATCTTCACACAATAAGTGATCTGGCGCTGCAGGTTGGGGGAGGAAGCAATTGTGGAGAGCATGAGGTATTTCAGTGGGTTGGGGAGGCCTTGAGTGGTCTTAAACAGGTGTCCTATTCCATCACTAGCCCCCCCCATGGCCTTTCCCACCCTGAAATACCTCATGTGCACTTAACGAGCACACATTTGATTAGCAAATGTGTGGGCAAAAGGACGGAGTGATCACATTCAAGATACGAGATTCACTCCCACAAATCCTTGGGTTACAAATGGAATGGGCATTAATAACCACCTGTAGTAATTTAAAGAAGTAAAAACTTCTGGCTATAGAATGTCTAAAATGTTCAGCTATTTGGTTGCCTTAAGCATTTTCACGATCTCAGAACTGCTTCTATGCCTCTTTTTACCCCTAAGCTAAAGCAGAGCAAATTATTTTTAAGAATGATCTTCGCTCTTTACTTTCTGTAGGCTAAGCTAATGTATTGATGGGAAAGAGATAGCCTTACATTCTTCTTGCTGACATATCTCAAAATTCGTCAGAGCAACTTCAGTTGTTCAGTAGTTCTGCCACTGCCTGGATACAGAAAGCACTGAAGAACAAGTTTGATATATGTTTGATTTATATGTATATATATATATATATATATATATATATAATATATATATAAATGTATATATTTACATATATATTTGGTATATATATGTAAGCAATTGGCAAACCAAATAAATTCAATAAATTCAAATTTTGTCCTTCTTAAAAAGAGTGTGATGAAGTACACAGGACTTCTCCATTTTGCTTTTCTTTTTGTAAAATAAATGATGACACGGTGTGATGTGTCATGCATTGTTGTTCATCTTAGATGGTATTTACCTGCTTTTAAGAACTGCTAAAAACCAGATGATTTTTACTATGTCCTGATATGAAAAACCATAAAACTCGAAGAGAGTGTACTTACTTTTTTTGCATGACTCTAGATATATGTATGGCATAGTTATTGTGTCCATTGTCCACTAGTTGTTGAAAATAGATCATTGTCACTGGAGGGGATGGGAGAATGAGGTTACATTTAGAGAGTAGGTAAAAAAAAAATACAGGTAGTCCTTGACTTACAACTACAATTGAGCTCAAAAATTGTGTTGTTAAGGGAGACATTTGTTAAGTAAGTTTTGCCCCATTTTATGACCAGTCCTGCCACAATTGTTAAGTGAATGGGGCTCCCCCATTGATTTTATTTGTCAGAAGATCACAAAAAATGATCACATGACCCTGAGACACTGCAATCGTCATAATTATGAGTCAGTTTCCAAGCGTCTGTATTTCGATCATGTGACTGTGGAAATACTGCAATGGTTGTAAATGTGAAAAAGGACAATAAGTCTTTTTTTCAGTGTGTTGTAACTTTGAATGGTCACTAAATAAACGAAACCTGTACCACCTATCAAATTACATGAATGGAAAGCATTTATTATGAAGGAAAAGAAAAGTTGAAGAAAATTTGTGTTTTCTAGTTGTCCTTTAAAATAAATGGTTTTAAATCTTTATCCGTAATAATGCTTGAACAACAGCTGAAGTCATAGATATTTTAGAGCTTTGTATTAGTTGGTTCTGATGAATTTAGGCACAGAGAATTTACTCTGCACAACTCTAACAGCTGCTGCTAATGGAAGCTGCTTACTCAACCTATGTAAACAACACTCAAGGAACATGCTTTACCTAAAAAAATAAAACCAACCACCAACAATCCCCCTTTCTCCATAAAGAATACTGACAAATCTTTCAATATATTAGACAATAACAGCCAGCCTTTTGAAATAAGATTTTTAAAAATAAAAACTTCTTAAGCCTTTATGGAAGCAAGATATGGTTTTTTTAAAGTGGAGGACAACAGCACTAAATGCCTAAGATTTACTGTAAGTATATATGTAGATGTTTAGTCCTAAGATAAAATTTATTTATGTAATGCTAGGAAACACAATAAATTCAACTATAAATCAATCATTTGAATAATATATTCATATCTTCTGCTGAGAAGGGCAGTATACAAGTTTAATTAATAACATAAATATTCAGCAACAATTGCATTTAATTTCTTCAATCTATGTTATTCAGAAAAAGCTGCTGGATAAGAATGAATTATTTTCCCATGCTGTCTATTTTGCCACTATCACACTCGGTTGACTTCTTCTCCAAAATCACATTAATCTCTACACCTAGAAGGCCTGGAAAATGCAAAAGCTAATGCAATGGCACAGGAGCCATAAGGAGCTTGGGCTTCGTGGGTTTTTTTAGAGTAGCATAATGGTCCAAAAAATCACCAACCAGTATCACTCCTCTGCCTTTTCTACAAGGGAGTGGAACAGATGATTCTTAACTGTATTTCAAATTTTATTGATGAAAAGATCAAAAGAATGAGCTACGGTGGTACAGTGGTTAGAGTGCAGTGCTGCAAGCTACTCCTACTGCAATTTGGTAGATCGAATTTGGTTGACTCAGCTTTCCATCCTTCTGAGGTAGGTAAAATGAGGACCAACATTGCTGGGACAATATGTTGACTCTGTAAACTGCTTAGAGAGGGCTGTAAAACACTGTAAAAGTGCTATTGTTATTGCTATAAGGAAGCAAGTTCACATTGTCACTCTTTTGCCATTGACTGCTCTTTAACTAGTTTTAGAAACTAATTTTGTAAAAACAGATCACATTTTGTATAATATTTATGCAGAAATATGAAGTATTTAAAAAAGCTCACCAACTTTTACGTATCACTGTGTCTACATATGTATGTATGCTTTACAAAAAGTGATTTCATACTGCATTGCTGCCATGGAAAGTATCTGTGGCAATGGAGGCTTAGTGGAATCGCTTGCTGTGGACCTCAAAGACCCACACAACCAGCAGGCTACAATAGTTCTCTCAAGAACAAATATTCTTACGTTATTGATAAATGGCATATTTTTGTTAACTGACAGTGATAGGGTTATTGTTATGTGTAAAGTGATCTATGTCATGTCTTGTAACGCATTTTGGGAACTTCTGAATTCCCAACAACTTTTCTTTGAATCCTCTGCTCTTTTTGCCATTTACTGAAGAACATCATTATATTTGACATTAGACGTATGTCAGCAGAAACGCCACAATTTTTCATATCTGACATCTCTTATTTTTTGTAATTCATTGTATTCTAGAGCAGCGGTTGCCCACTGGTGGGCCATGAGAAAATTTTGGTGGTCTGCAGAGAAATGTCACCCCCAGAGCACCCCCCCAAAGCAATTAATCCAGGCTGCACAGAAACATAAGGCTGCGCCGCCCACATGGCCCTCGGGAACCCTCCCCGCCCACTCATTCCTTACCCGGTAAACTTGCCTGCTAAATTGTTATTTTTCCTTTTTCTGACCATCCTCTGTTCTGCTGTGCAGGGAGATTTAGATTAGCTAGGAAGCAGGAAATGGTTGGATTTCTTGCTTTCTAGATAGTCTTCAGATCTTCGGCTCTGCTTGTAAATACAGCCAAACCTCCCTTAGGACTGAAGGTTTGCTTGCAAGCAAATTCAGTGCAGACTCACAGCAAGCAAATTTGAGAGACTGAGCTAGTCGATGGCAGATAGATAGATCACTGAATTGGTCGCGTTGGTTGATGATCTCTGGAGGGCCCATGACAGGGGTTACTCCTCTGTCCTGGTCTTGTTAGATCTCTCGGCAGCTTTTGATACTATTGACCATAGTATCCTATTGCGGTGGTTGGAGGGGTTAGGAATTGGAGGAACCGTCTTACGGTGGTTCTCCTCCTTCCTCTCTAACCGCTCGCAATTTGTGTTGATGGGGGAGAGAGGTCCACCCCTAGCCCCTCGTTTGTGGGGTGCCTCAGGGATCGGTCTTCTCCCCTCTTTTGTTCAACATATATGTGAAGCCACTGGGGGAGATCATCCATGGTTTTGGGGTGCAGTGTCATCTCTATGCTGATGATACTCAGCTTTACATCTCCACTCCAAACTACCCCAACGATTCTGTGGAGGCTATGCCCCCATGCCTGCAGGCCGTGCGGATTTGGATGGATGGAAACAGGCTTCAACTCAACCCTTCCAAGACTGAGTGGCTGTGGTTTCCAGCGGCCCGATATAGTCAGCTGACTCCATCGCTGGCTATTGGGGGAGAGATCTTAATCCCCACAAAGAGGGCTCGCAATCTAGGCGTCCTCCTGGATGCATGGCTGTCTTTAGAAGATCACATTACAGCCATCTCCAGGGGGGCTTTTTATCAGGTTCGCCTGATTCGCCAGTTGCAGCCCTTTCTGGATCGGGACGCCTTACGCACGGTCACTCATGCCCTCGTCACCTCCTGCCTGGACTATTGTAACGCTCTCTACATGGGGCTCCCTGCGGGGAGCACCCGGAGGCTTCAACTGGTGCAAAATGCGGCCGCATGGGTGGTTATGGGGGCGTCAGGAAACTCCCATGTGACGCCTCTCCTGCGCGAACTGCATTGGTTGCCAGTGGCCTTCTGGGTTCACTTCAAGGTTCTGGTTTTGACCTTTAAAGCGATCCATGGCATTAGACCAGGTTATTTGCAAGACCGCGTTCTGCCGGTAGTCTCCCACCGACCCATGCGCTCCCACAGGGAGGGCCTCCTTCGGGTCCCGACGGCATCTATGTGCCGCTTGGTGACCCTGAGGAACAGGGCCTTCTCTGTGGGGGCACCCACCCTCTGGAATGGGTTGCCTCCTGAGCTACGTAAGACCGCTGACCTGAGAGCATTTAGACGTGCGCTGAAAACCTGGCTCTTTGAGCAGGCCGGCCTGGGCTGATTTTAAATGGGAATTTTAAAGTGTAATTTTAGATATTGGGGTTTTAAAATTTGGGGTTTTATATTGTAATTTATTGGGGTTGGGTATAAATTTTAGTAGCAGCCTGAATATATTTAATTTTCTTTTAACTTTTGTAAAGTGTAATGTGTTATAGGTGGCTGTACACCGCCCTGAGTCCTTCGGGAGAAGAGCGGTATATAAATGTGTTATAAATAAAGAAATAAAAATAAATTCTGTGAGCAACTCAATCTGCCTGCTTTGTCTGATTTTGGGTAAAAGTTGCTCTTTTTTATAAAAAAATCAATATTTATATAAATATTTATAATATTTACATACAAATCATGCCCAGCCAGTCACATGACCACCAAGCCACACCCACAAATTTGGCCACACCCACAGAACCAATTAGTGGTCCCTGGGATCTAAAATTATGAGTTTGGTGGTCCCTAAGGTCCAAAAGGTTAGACCCCTATTCTAGAGGTACCCTAATAAACAGTCTAATAATATCATTGAAGAAACTATATAAAATGCAGACATTAAATTCTTTAAAAGTATTGACTAAAATACAATATTCAAGCAAAATAAGTTCCATCTAATGACTTACTTTTTGAAGGGAAAATATGATAACAAAAAGATCAGACAAACGATTTATGTAATGTAAAGTAATCTGGTGTCCTTAGCATCTAAAATACAGATGGGAAAATTACAAGTAGGAGTAAAAACAATAGGTCTTTCTTGTCCTTGCTTCTCAGCAAATCATACACAAAATTTTATTTCATTTTTATGAGTCATTCTCCATTTAGAATTATATTTATTTATTCAATTATTACAGCATAGCTATTTACCATTTAAGAGACCAACAGTTATAATATCAATCATCTTTTTGATTTTTTAGTGTTTGAAATCTTTTTATTCTGATAGTGTAGAAATTTTGCCTGGAATTTAGGAGCCATTATCACTCCAGGGATATATCTTGAGCTGTTACTAGACTTAAAAATTGTTCAAAGTTAACAATCAGACTTTTGTCTACTTGCAAATTAGTTGCACAAATTATTTTGTCAATGAAGGGTGCCCTTTGATCTTTTGCAATAAAAAACAGACTGTTTAACTTTGCCAAGGTGTCAGGAGAAATTACCCACGGAGCCTATTGTATAATATATTTATTCATTGAACACCTTCAAGGTGATTTTATAGAATATTTTCATAGTATTTAGAACAGAGGAGAGAAGCTATTATGTTGTATTTTGTTGGTAAAGTTAGAAAAGGTTGAAAGAATCCTTTGAAAAGTACATTGCAATTTAGTACAAAAATGGATTGCGATCCTATTTCTTCAGGTTATTTTCATTCTCTTCAAAGATCTTCTCCCGTGAACAAAAAGAGATGGAATTAGATTTATATGAATATATAAAATCCCAACTGAATATTATGATTAATAGTAAAACTTTACAAAAAATTGTGAAGCAGTTTCTTCTCTTCAGGGACATTTTCAGGGTAAAAAATTGTACTATTTATAAGCTGTTCAATACTATCTACACATTTAGTTTACAATGAGCTAAAACAAATGCAGAAGAAAACTTCACATACAACTAATCCATGTATTACGGAGTTTTATTTCTTTCATTTTTAAAACATTGCTCTTTAATTCATCTCCTACTGAGAACAGGACAAGAGACGAAGGGTGATAAGAACTGTGGATATTCCTGGCCTTTTACCCATATCCATCGGTGGTGAGATTCAATTTTTTTTACTACCGGTTCTGTGGGCGTGGCTTGGTGGGCGTGGCAGGGGAAGGTTATTGTAAAATCTCCAGTCAGAGGTGGTATTTGCCGGTTCTCCAAACTACTCAAAATTTCTGCTACCATGATTCTGGTGTACATACTTAAAGTCCAGGGGTGGGATTCAAATTTTTTAACAACTGGTTCTGTGGATGTGGCTTAGTTGGTGGGCTTGACTTGGTGGTCATGTGACTGAGTGGATGTGGCTTGGTGGTCATTGTTATTGGCTGGGTGTGGCCAACTCAATATAATTCACATCGACACACGCATCTCCTCGCCTGGCCTCTCGTGACTGTGGGGATGCTGCAACAGTCATAAGTATGAAAAATTATCATAAGTCACTTTTTTCAGTGCCACTGTAACTTTGAATGGTCACTCCACACAAGCAAAGTACCAGCAAAGGAGGGAAAAAAAACTCCAGAGAGGTTTCTGAGACAGGAAGTCTAGTCCTGCCAAGAATGTAATAAGGGTTAACGGAGAGGCAGTTTCTGTAAGCAACACCAGAATGTTTCCTTCCTGCCTTCCTTACAGGATTAGGCCAGTCATTTCTTCTAACAACCGGTTCTCCAAATGGCTTAGAATGTTAACAGCCAGTTCTAGTGAATAGGTGCGAACTGGTAGAATCCCACCTCTGTTTAAGTCTGAATTTAATATTTTCCTTTAAAAACCATAAAGGGATAAATTGCATTGAGAAATCATCCAAAGCAAGGGATTGTGTTATTCACTTATGTAAGGTGACCAGTCGTCCTCCTTTAAGGAGGACAGTCCTCCTTTTGTAAGTTCTGCCCTCTCTCGAAAAATGTCCTCCTACATGTCCTCCTTTTTGAAATTTGAAGACTAATCTGTAAATCTCCGTATTTGATCAATGCCGATCCGATCCGTTGTGTATGATGTGACACATTTGTATTTGACACGACGATTCGTCAAGGCTCGGTAGAGTGCGGCAAGATGCGATTATGAGACGCATGCTCTCCACACAGGAGAATTGTTTTGAGAGAGGGCGCCACACACAAGCAGCTTTGTTTTTTTCCTTCAATTTATTTGTGTCCTTTTCATTGTAAAAAAGTTGGTCACCTTAACTTATGTCACAACTGATATCTCCCCTTATGATTCTTCCTAGCAGATCTTAAATCCTTCCTTGGCAAGAATTTTCAAAATCAAATAAATACCAAAAAGCACAATTTGTTCAATAATTAAGCTCTATAAGTGACATTGTCTCAAAATGAATTCCCTGGGGCTCAGGAAGGGAAAATATGGAGCCTGGAGGGGGCACGCAGCACCTTTCCATGCTTCATTTTGAGACCTTCTGTGCCTCAGGGAAGCCTCTGGGAGGGCATTTTTGCTCCCAGGAAGCTCCCCTGGGGCCCAGGAAGGGAAAGAATGATGCGCGGGGAGGCAGGGGGGGCTCTACCTTCCTCCCTCCATTTTTGGCCTTCCTGGGCCTCAGGGAAGCCTCCTGGGTGGAGCAATAAGTAAGCAAGGGGAATCTCAGCACAACTGATTTGTAGGAACAGCTGATCGTTGGGAGGGGAAAAAAAGAAATATCTTAAGGAGTGACTGGGCGGGGTGAGTGTCAGGAGGGCAGGGTGAGTGAGCATCAGGTGGGCGGGGCAAGCGAGCAACTGGCGACTGGGTCGGGGGCGTGGCCAGCCAAAAGTTTGGTTTACCAGTTTGGTGACCCATGCCAAATCTTTAGTAAATACCACCACTGTACCTATGTCTGATGAATCAGACATTCATTATTTCATGAATGTCATTGCCTGCATGCCTACCATCTATCTATCTGTCTGTCTGTCTGTCTGTCTGTCTGTCTGTCTGTCTGTCTGTCTATCTGCCTATCTATCACTGGTAAATTTATAGCTAAAGTCTTTTCAGTAGACATCTATTTTAGAGAAGGTTAGATTATGCTCCCTATTTATCCATTTACTAAATTTATTGGATGTGATGATAAACGTAGTTGTTAAAGCTTTCTTGCCTTCTGCACTGGTCCCTTCTAGAATAGAATAGGAATAGAGTATTGAGTATTGAGAGTATTTACACCAAGACAAATTCCTTGTGTGTCCAATCACACCTGGCCAATAAAGTATTCTGTTCTATTCTATTCCATTCCATTCCATTCTATTCTATACTGCAAGATAAAATGTAACAATCCCTCTTCAAGAAACCTTTACTCAATACCAACTATTTTAGCCAACCATCAGCCTCCAACATTTCTTTTTTAGGAGATGAGAAGATGGTTGGAGTACAATTTCAGAGACTCCTGGGTGAAATGGTTTATATGGAACCTTACAGTAAGGATGAAAGTTGAGCATGATATCAAAATCACTTGATGGGACTGGGATGGAAAGAGTGTGTCTGCTATACTTCTGAGTATTCCTTGAGATTCTCACAAAGACATCTATAATCAGATTATTTTAAAAGAAAGGGAACAATTAACTATTATTATTATTATTTTTGTGGTTGCATAGTCAGATGTTTAGATTCGATTTGGTATTTTCACTCACCTACTGTCTTTCTCAAGGACCTGGGATAGACAATTGTTGTTTTGTGGTGTTAAAAGCAGAGGTGGTATTCAACAGGTTCTGACCTGTTCTGGAGAACCGGTAGCGGAAATTATGAGTAGTTCGGAGAACCAGCAAAGACCACCTCTGACTGGCCCCGCCCCCATCTATTCTCTGCCTCCCAAATCCCAGCGGATCAGCTGGGTCTTCTTTTGTTGCCCTGCACAGGAGAACAGAGCTGGAAAGCAGGTTAGTGGGGTGGGGAAGGAATGGGGATTTTGCAGTATCCTTCCCCTGCCACGCCTACCAAGCCACACTCACCAAGCTACAGCATGCCCACCAAGCCACTCCCAAAGAACCAGTAGTAAAAATGTTTTAATCCCACCACTGGTTAAAGGTATTATCACAAGATGTAAACTGTTCCAAATAAAGCAGCATTTAATTATATAAAGCTGCACTGATGATGATTTGGACAATGATGGTGTTCAAGTGTTGTTCCAGTTATTTGAGAATGTGCTCAAGGCACCTATTACTATTGGTACTATCTTTTATCTTTTGCCACAACCAGAATTGCTGACAGAGCTATCAATGACGAACAGTGGTAGTAGTGATGAATTTCCTTCTCTCTTGGTATTAATCTTGGTATTAATTATCCTAAGCTATCACCATGGACCAGCAGCTGTGTCTTCCACTGTGACATTGAACTTGGCAGAAATCTACTCATGTTTCCACTGACTCCTTTTATTTCTAGGCACTTGATTATCCAATCATGTGGCAGGGAGTCAAAAATGCCTTGTCATAATCAATCCAACCTACACTCAAATTGATCTTGTTTCTCTTGCAGTTTTCCAAAATCATTTTGTCAGTTAAAAGCTGATCAGGCAATTTTGTTTCTGCTCATTTGGAAAGAGCTTGTTCTCAAGAAAGAGGTTTTGGACTGCATCAGATACCACACCATTTACCAATTTGAAAGTTGTTGGTAAGCAGATAATTGGACTATAATTGCAAAAGAGGTGCTGCCTCTTTTGTTGGAACATTCATTATCAGGTAGATTTGGCCAGATGTTGAACAAACATTAATTTCAACTTCTTGCTGTTAAGCTGCTTGGCAATGAGTAGGCACAAAGAAATTAGATATTTCAGTGAAAAACCATGCAGTTTATCTCCACCTGGTACTGAACCATTATTGATCTTCCTTGCTCTTTTTCTTCATCTTTTCTGCTTTTATTGCATATTTGGATTTTTTTACATCTCACTTTCTTTTTTAGTTTTATCTACCTCTTTAGTGAAGGTGCAATCTTGTTGTATTTTAAATGTTGTTCTAGAACTGAATTACTTCTTCTTTGGCTGAAATTAGAGATTCTTCTATAATGTGCAATTCAAGCTCTTTATCTGCTCATGTTGCTATAACTATTATTTGTTGCTTTATTCCTTCCAGTGAATCTTTGGTTTTCCTTGTTTCAAGGTGATATTTCTTGATCAGGTATTCTTTGGGGTTCTTGTTCTTCAACTCCCCCCTCCCTCAATACATTCTAGCTTGCTCACATTTGATTTTAACATGCTGATCTTATTTTTCAACCAGATTTTCCATTTTGGTAATGCACTGTTTGGCTTTTTTTCTTTGTTGATTTTGCATCCAAGATAGTCAGTTATAATAACTATGTTGTACATTAGTTGGTTTGTTTCTTGCAGTGACCTGGTACTTATATTTGATATTACAGTATTGGCATATGTTAATATCTGTACTAGGTATTTCTTTGGGACAAATTTAAAAGCAGGCAATCTTATTCTGTTGTTTTTGTGCTGTTCTAGAAGTTATTTGTTTAAATTCCATTTCTTTTTTAGTTATAAAACTTTGTTCTTTCTGAGAAGAATGCAGAGGAGAGGGTATCTGGTTTGGGAATGAATATAGTTCAATAGCAATTTCAGTTTCTTCTATTATCAACTGTCTCTGGTTTGCATCTACACTCTGAGCTACTTTTGGCAAAGCTTTGATTTATTTGCCCTAGGCAGATATTTGTCCAATTCTGCTTCTATGAATACTTTATTTCATATTATATATTGATCTGCTAGCCTCTATTCTGTTATTTCTGATTATGGATGTTCTTTCAGCTATCTTCTTGTTGAACTTGATTTGTAATAGCATATCTTTATTGCATATATTAGTTTTTAATCTTTGTATATTTGTGATGGGTAAATAACTTTTACTAGTAGTCTTGCAATTGCTGACTCTGATTGCTCTGAGTTCTGTAGACCATTTGTCATCAGGAATTCTAACATCTAGCACAATCCTTGTTGACCTTGGAAATGACCAATCTGATATGGGTTTTGGTAAATTACACCTCCCCTAAAGTTTATGAGATAGACAATCTCTATCTGGCTTGTATGATAAGTATGGTTGAACATCTTGAATATTTGTCATTCTTCTTAAGCTCCTCAAACACAGAATTATTATTATTAATCATCATTATCATCTTGTTATTATGTTTTTATTATTACTTTATAAGATTTAAATCTTTTTCAATGAGTTTTGGATGAATAAATCAGATTATTTGGTTGGGTAGAGCAGCAACAAGCAGTTAGCCAATTAATTATTGTATTTACCTAATATGGTTCCCATCCCATGCTGATATCTGAACTCAGATTGTGAAGTGTCTAAATAATCCATATCACTTTGACCCAGTAGTGGGGTTCAGCCAGTTCTCACTGGTAAAACAGTTGTTAAATTACCCACCAAAGTGGACCCCGGCACCGCACTGCACTGCAATGGAGAAATGGGCAATGGAACAGCTGGCGCGAGGGAAGGAGAAGGCTGCTTTCCCTCTTTCTTCTCCCTGCTCCTCCTCCTTCCCTTGTGCCAGCCGTTCCATTTCCTATTTCTCCATTGCAGCGCAGCGCCCAGGATCCATTTTGATAGCAGGGTGATAATTTAACAACCGATTCGCCCACGTTCAGGTTGGCCATTGTGAACCGGTTGTTAAATTGAATTGAATCCCACCTCTGCTCAGAAATCTCTGCAGCCTCAACACGTCTTTGGTCATCTTTCCCAAAAGGGAAAGATTAGAGATAGAATAACATTTTGTTGATTTCAGACCTATTTTAAGGGCATCTGAAATCTCGTTTCCCTCAAATAGGCATTGCCTTTCGGTCAGATCTGTTCCTCAATATCCTACCTTTCTGCTTTTATTTCTTGGGATTTGGGATGCGACAGGAATCCAATCCACAAGTGTTGGGAACTAAAATCCTAAAAAGTTTAGTCTACTTCCTCAGGATTCACAAACTCAAAAGTCTCCAAGTAATTCAACAAGATGTCACCACAAGATGCTACTTCTGTCATCTTCAACAAATTATGTCTGTCTGCTTCTAAATCAGAATGGATTTTTAATTAACCCCCGGCATGACCACTATTATCCTTGAATTTCATCATGGCAATGCTTATAGAAAGCTGTTGTATAACTCTGCCTCCTCTGTTTCAGACAAGGAAGAGGATAATTGATAGTTCTTTGTTAAGTATCTTCGCAATATGTCATCTCAGCAGTAAGGTAAGTAACCCTTTATATCAGGTGAAGGCTTTTTTAAAAATATGTGTGAAATTCTTATTTTGGAACAATCAGCAGCATTCTGGATTATCTGCTTCATGTTGTTATTGGTCTCTGAGGGTTTTTTTTAGTCTTTTAGCTTCTCCAGATAGCTTCATATTTGTAAAAGTTAACAAATCAATCTTTGTCAAAAATAACATTTTTTTGGCACATTTGGGCATTGAATTCCAATTTCATTGTCCCTTCAGAAAGTGAGTTGGTCAAAACATTTTCACACATATATACTGTACATACACACATACATGCATGCATACATACTATATTTGCAGCATAGCAACTTCCTGATCCATAATCTCTGACAACATACATACAGTATGTACTGAAGAGGTGAATGACAGGAGTGCTAGCAATTTTTTATTTTATTTTATACATTATGATAAGGAAGGCAGTTTTCTTATTCCAGATGCTGTGCCAGTTCAAAGGTTGAAATACGATTTCATTCCCATTTCTGATTGATTAGCTGGAAGATAACATAATTGATCGCTTCATAATACTTCCATCTATTCTTAATATTTCAACTCCAGCAAAAAAAACCAACTTACTACATGATGAATTAGATCATGGAAACTGAGTGAAAACTGTCATGAGAAAGAGACCTAAATTGGCAGAAAAAACTCCAGGAAGACTAGCAATAGCACTTAGACTTATATACCACTTTACAGTGCTTTACAGCCCTCTCTAAGTGGTTTACAGTGTCAGCATATTACCCCCAACAATCTGATTCCTCATTTTACCCCCTCAGAAGAATGGAAGGCTGAATCAACCTTGAGCCTGGTGTGATTTGAATTGCCAAATTGCAGGCAGCCGGCAGTCAGTAGAAGTAACCTGCAGTACAGCACTCTAACCACTGGGCCACCGTGGGTCATACAAGAATACAAATTAACAAACTGAGCTCTGTTCCTGTTTACTGTACGTACAAATGTTCCCCTTCTTGATTTATCCTTAGTAATACCTAATACTTTTTCCAAGGATATTCTAATTTTTTCTTTGATCCTATCCATCCTGCTCATCTATTCTCTTCTGCTTCTTCTAATTCCTTTCACTTTGCCAAGCAAAATAATTTTTATACTGTATCATCGACATACATTAGACATCCAAAGTGCAATCAGCGTTTAGTTAATTCTTGTCATTCTTGATTGACAAGAATTCTTCTTATTCCACGTTATTCCCATAAACCACATCTGAATCCACAATTCCAAGATATACTTTTTCTCAATATAAATCTCTCACATTGCCATTGAAAAGACAATTGCTGTATTTACTCTGAACTTCTTTGTCACCAAAAAGTTCTTATCCTGTACAATCCTAAATATCATTGCAGTTCTTTCTTCCTTTTAACTTTTTCAGCACATTTTCAACTTTTACATATTCTTGATCTCCCAGATTCAAAGCTATCATTTTGTCATTCACCACCACATGTATGTCCCCTAAACATTTATATTGCCTTGGGTATAATATAATTATAATAATTAACATTAATCCAGATTTTTCACTTTTCAGTTTTACTTTCATGATTAGGTCTATTTTTGACTAACAAAGTTGTGTCTTCCACGGACCCAAAATATGCAATTGTTGGATGTCCACATTTCATTCCATTTGTACCTCTTCTGAGTCTGCCATTAAAGAGTTAAGGAGATCATTTGAATCTATGTAACACATTTTTCTTAATCAAAATCCTTCTGTTTTTTATCAGTAGCTTCTGGTAATGGTAACATTTGCTCCAAAGAATAATTTTGCATTCAAGTGCATGTACATCAATTTCAATATGTTCCATATTTTTCCATGAACTGCAGAGTTGAAAGTCTTGGTGTAGTCAATGAAGCACAGATAAATGTTTTTCCTCTATTCACTTGCTCTCTCCATTATCCATCTTATGCTATCTGATCTCATGTCCTTCTGCCTTTTCTGAAATCTGTCTGCTCAACTGGCATTTCTCTCTCCTTCTATAGTTCTGGTTTTTGTCAGATCATAAACAAAACTTCACTTGTGTAAGGAATTTTGTTCAATTATTTAATACATTGTGCATTCTCTCACTACCACCTTTTTTTGTTATTGTCTCTATACATACTGTATATTTTACTAGGCTTTAGACTTGTTATATATTTATCGAGAAATACCTGCTAGTATTTTATTTATACCTGCATCAGTGGGCATTTCTTCTGTACTTGGCACTTTCCTATTTAATTTTTAGTCTATTAACAGTTACACTTCATTTTCTAGGGTAGTGAATTTCTGAGAATGACCAAAATATTTATATAGAGTTTCTCTCTGCATAAATATTTTTCTCATTCCATAAATCTGTTTGCAAATGGGGTTCAGCAGAATACTTCTATAATCTTATGCAGTACACCTTTATTAGCTTTCTTTTGAGGTTATTCTGGAGTATTCTCAACATAGCTATGATTTCTTTGAACTTTTTTTTAATCTCTCTCTAGTTGGAGATTGGGCTGAGATGGGGGTGGGGGAATGTTGAATGACATTTATATTAATAGAATAGAATAGAACAGAATAGAATAGAACAGAACAGAACAGAATTCTTTATTGTGATTGGACATACAAGGAATTTGTCTTGGTGCAAATATTCTCAGTGTTCATAAAAGAAAAGATACATTTATCAAGAGTCAAGACACACAGTTAATAATAGTCATAGGGTATAATAAGCAATCAAATCATACTAGGAGACATTCAATAAATAGAATGGAATGGAATAGAATAAAATAGAATAGTATTCTTTATTGGCCAAGTGTGATTGGACACACAAGGAATTTGTCTTGGTGCAAATGCTCTCAATATATATAAAAAGAAAAAATACATTCATCAAGAGTCAAGAATCATAAAGTACAACACTTAATAATAGTCATAGGGTACAATAAGCGATCAAATAATACTAGGAAACAGTCAATAGAAATCATTGGGATACAAGGTTAGTCATACAGTCACAAGTGGGAGGAGATGAGTGATAAGGAGTGATGAGAAGATTAATAGTAATAGTGCAGACTTTGTAAATAGTTGGACAGTGTTGAGGGAATTATTTGTTTAGCAGAGTGATGGCTTTTGGGGAAAAACTGTCCTTGTGTCTAGTATTCTGGTGTGCAGTGCTCTGTAGCGTCGTTTTGAGGGAAGGAGTTGAAATAGTTTATGTCCAGGATGTGAGGGGTCTGTAAATATGTCAAACAGCCCTCTTTTTGACTCGTGCAGTATACAGGTCCTCGATTGAAGGCAGGTTGGTAGTAATTGTTTTTTCTGCAGTCTCTTCAGGAAACGAACAAACAAACTACAAAAACATCCCCTATAGACAGCCTAAGGTAAATGGTGGTTGAGACATGGGTTCGTTCTGGTGATCCATCCTGCCTCAATTGATTGGACATGAGTGCTGTGGGATCAGTCTCTGCCATCCAGTGACTTTCCATCATTCTCAGAAAGATCCCAAAATCCTAATTCTACTGCTTCTTTTCTTTTTCTCAAGGTAGCTCAATCAGCCGTGGAAGCAAAGTCACCAAGGTTGCCTGCCAGCTGCATTCAGCAAATTAAAGTGGCTGCTTTAACTGCTTGGCCAGAGAAGCCACTCTGGGAGAGGAGGTAATAGATGTTTTCTCCAATTCTTTCTTTCATTATGTAGGATTAGGAACGCATTGAGTGTACAAGTGTGTATTTTGAGTCATTCATTAAGCATCTTATCTCCCTTGTGGTTCAATAATTAGGAAGCGAGACATTGTAAAAATTAATTGTCAGCATGGCTAAGAGTCACCATTTACAGAGTGGGAACATAACCTTGTAGAAAAGATTAAAATCAGAATATTCTCTCTCTCTCTCTCTCTCTGTCTGTGTGTGTGTGTGTGTGTGTGTGTGTGTGTGTGCGTGTACACCCTAGGCAATTTGATCCAAAACAAGAGATCTGTTCTGCCTTTAACAAAAATTGCTGTAAGTAAAAGGGAGTGGGAAGAGCTCACCAAATGTTTTCTGCTAGAATTAAAAACATCCTTTTTTTCATTGCTGTAGTGAGGAAATAAGGGCGATGTGTTGGTGGCTCAGGCAAATGCTGCCACTGTCACCATGTAATTTCCTGTTGTCACTTTAGCAGACTATGTACAGTGGTTCATCTTCTTTCCCTCCCCTCTCAATATAAAGTAAAGAACAAAATGGAGAAGTCTCTACCTGACTCTGAGGTTTCTTCCCCAAACCCCAAAAACTTTAACCTTAGACTGTCTACTATTGACCTCACCCCTTTCCTAAGAGGTCTGTAGGGGGCGTGCATAAGCGCACCAATGTGCCTACCGTCCCTGTCCTATTGTTTCTTTTATTTTTTTATTTTTCTTATATGTATCCATGTATTCATAAGTATGGTTGTACCTATTATCTTGTAAGCAATTGACAAATAAATAAATAAATAAATAAATAAATAAATAAATAAAGACCTGCTTTAATGTAACAACAGAGCAGGCAAGAAGGAAAGAGGCTTGTTGTCCTCCTTAGAAAGTCTGAAGCATATTAGTGCTGCTCTGTTCAATCCTTCCAGAAATTCCTGAGTACTTTTTCAGACAAGTCATTAGATAGTTATCTAGTTTGCATTCAGAATAACTCTCCTGTTGTCTGACAGCAAGGACATGATCACGAGATGGGATTATAAATCTCAAATGAGGAGCGGGAAGGGGGTTATTTTGAGGAAAAGTTGCATGTACCATGGCAGATATGCACAACAATCAGAACAGTAGTGGGATTTCAAATTTTTTTACTACCGGTTCTGTGGGTGTGGCCTGATAGGCATGGCATGTCTTGGTGGGTGTGGCAGGGGAAGGATATTGTAAACTCTCCATTTCCCTCCCACTCCTGGGGGAAGATTATTGCAAAATCACATTCCCTCCCCACCCCACAAACCTGCTTTCCAGCTCCGTTCTCCTGTGCAGGACAACCAAAGAAGAGCCAGCCGATCAGTAGGGACTCAATGGGAGGCAGAAAAGAGATGGGGTTGGTGGGGCCAGTCAGAGGTGGTATTTGCCGGTTCTCCGAACTACTCCAAATTTCTGCTACCAGTTCTCGAGAACCGGCCCAAAGCTGCTGAATACTACCTCTGAATCAGAACCTCTGTTCTTATCATCCACTGCTTTTTCTCTCGCGAATGTGTAATGGTATTTTCTGGGGTGGAGGATAAAAATTAAAGTTGGCAAAACAATGGAGAATAAGAATAGATGGATGCTATAGCTGTCTGTCATAAATGATGAGAGAGACCTTCTCTAAATCAAGAGAAAATTAAAAGAGCCATCAAAGACAACCTGCCTCAACATATTTGCTGATAAAAGCAAGTTTAAAACACACAGATCTCTCTTTTCCAAGTGTCTGTAATATCATCTCATTTCTCTTGCAATAAATCTTACTAATGAAATATTATTGGAATCTAACTTTTCTGGTTACTGCTACAAGGCATGTGAAGGAAAAGAACAGAGAAACTGGCAATTGTTATTGGACAATGTTGGCTCTGCAATAGGAGTCTTCTGTTCATGGGCTCATCTCTACAGCATACTCCCCCCAAGGCAGTCACTGAGGATGTAGTTACACAATGAAGCTTCCATCTCATTGCCAGCCTGATACTGAAGCAGACTGAAAACAAATCACATTTAGAGTAACCTTGCATAGAAGATGGGCCGCATAAAAACTGAATAAATAAAATAAATAATCCAACAGAAACATGGAGTTTTCCACTGGGACTTATAAGAAAATCTCCTATGAAAGCATTTTACAAAGTCTCATATAAAGGAGGGGCCTGAAGGAAGTTGGACTGCACAAGATCTGCTGCTCCTCCCAGCTAGCTATGTCTCCTCCCAGCTAGCTATGGGGTCTGTTCTTCCATAGCCATTTCCACACCATCTGTTGAAAAGAACAAAATCTCCTTTCCCTTCCTCCCACCTCCTTTTTTTCTTTTTTTCTTTTTGGTAATGGGACTATGAACCTTGTGGAATCAGATATTTCAGGTTAGTGTTCCTCTAGGTCAGGGGTCTGTAACCTGCGGCTCTTTCAACTCACCGTTGCGGCTCCCTGTCAGTTGATCCCACCACTGGCTGGTCCCTCCCCTCCATGTCACTCCTTGCCTGGCCTGAGAAGGTAAGGGTGATGGCGGGGGATGGAGACTCACTCCATAGTCCAGAGCTGGAGGTGATTGGGTGGGAGTGGATGACGTCGAGTTGGCCACGCCCACCCAGTCACACCAATTGTTAAATTATTGGCTCCTGGTGTGTTTTCTGTGGGAAATGGGTCCAAATGGCTCTTTGAGTGTTTAAGGTTGCAGACCCCCTGATCTAGGGTCAGGGTTTGACAGCCTTCCTCTAGGTAGTAAATACTTTGTGGGGTGCTCATGGCAGAGGACATGAAAAAGCTTGGTGGGTATGAGAAGCATTCAGGAAATATGTTAAACACACATCTTCTTTGAAGTGGATGCAGTAGAAGCTATGACAGTATAGGCTCAGGTTTATCAGACATAGCAAATTATACACCAAATATTTAAGATGGTTCAGACTGGTAATTACATTGCTGTTGTAGGTCTAAGACAGTAATAATAAACAACACTACCTTGATTACTATCACTAAATTGGCCCTCGAGGGGTTGAGGGAGGTTGCCCTCCATTCTTGCCTGCACTCATGGACTGATAACAGCTTTCCTTCTATCACTACGTGATGGGTTAGGAAAAGAACCATATTTTACTGTCTTGCCTCATGCACAGAGGTGGATTTATAGCTGTGCAGATGCAGATAGATAATTCCACAAAACATCCATAACAGTGTACATTTATTGGTACATCAGGTATCTTCATAACTCACATTTGTGACAAAACTCTTCTATAATGACCAATCCAGGTAAAAGATAGTTATTTTCCTAACCCATCACATAGCGATAGAAAGAAAGATGTTACCAGTCCATGAGTGCAGGCAAGAATGGAGGGCAATCTCCCTCAACCCCTCGAGGGCCAATTTAGTGACCAATCAGGATTACAGATGTGGCCACGTGTCATGAACTACATTTTCCAGGATACCTTTAACTACATTTCCCATGATGCATTCCCTTAAGGGGACAGCTCACAATTCCTAAGTGACTAACCAATTCCCATAGACTGGCTGGGACAGCACAAATTTCTTCACATGACATCCTTAGGTAGATATAATTTTTCTCTTCCTGTTCAGTGATTTGGCCTGCACTTATATCTGCAATATTTAATGATAAATAAATAAAAACTACTGCTACCATTTCTCTGTTAAAACAGCAGAAATGTAATCTACACTTTGCGATGGATAAAAGTACCAAGGCAACTTTAAGACTTGTGGACAAGCTCTATAAACTTAGCCTATGTCTTCTTGGTCTGAATAAATCTTCATGATATTGAACTGAATAAAAGCTGGGCGATGTCATTGGACTTTTGTGTTTTGTCCCTCTACATATATGCTTCAACAGAAAGGGAAGAACAGAGGGAGAAGAGGCACAAAGGTAAAAAGGCCTCAGGCAAGCTGTCTTAAACTAGCAGTAACGTAGCTCTCAGTCTCTTTCCAGCATTAATACATATTGATTTAAGTGGTATAATTATATATAAGTTAAGTGGTAAAATTCTGTCTGCGTTGCTCCAAAACCTTTGTCCTGGACAGAATCCAATTTGGTGATTCAAAATGCAAACTTTTTCCTTTTGTATACAGTCCTGTTTGACAGAAGAATGAGTCCAAAATGAGATTTGGATACTTTAAGGCTTCATGTCTCCCATTAAGTATAATGAGAAAAAAAAATCCTAACCATATTTTAGCGAACAACAAAATGGAATTAAAATAAAAGTAGAAATGCATCAAATCCTGACAATAATTGATAGAATGGGGAAAAAGTCTAATGCAAATTCAAGGGCATATGAAGGTGACTTTAGATTTCAATGTAAATGTTGTCAAATTATCATTCTAGGAGGAAAATAAATTATTCTAAATCATTTTGGCGTGCATAAGCGCACCAACATGCTTACTATCCCTATCCTATTGTTTCTTTTATATTTTTTTTTATTTTTCCTATATGTATCCATGTATAGAATAGAATACTTTATTGGCCAAGTGTGATTGGACACACAAGGAATTTGTCTCGGTGTAAGTACTCTCAGTATGCATAAAGAAAAGGAACATTCATTAAGAATCAAGAATCATAACGTACAACACTTAATGGGTACAATCAACATCAAATCATACTAGGAAACAGTCAATATAAATCGTGAGGATACAAGCAACAAAGTTACAGTCACAAGTGGGAGGAGATGGGTGATAAGGAGTGATGAGAAGATTAACAATAATAGTAGTGTAAACTAGTTGAACAGTGGTGAAGGAATTATTTGTTTAGCAGAGTGATGGTTTTCGGGAAAAAACTGTCCTTGTATCTAGTTGTTCTGGTGTGCAGTGCTCTATAGCGTCGTTTTGAGGGAGGGAGTTGAAACAGTTTATTTTCGGGATATGAGGGGTCTGTAAATGTTTTCCTCTTTTTGACTCGTGCAGTATACAGGTCCTTGATTGAAGGCAGATGGGTAATAATTGTTTTTTCTGCGGTATTCATAACTATGTTTTTTTGCTTATACCTATTATCTTGTAAGCAATTGACAAATAAAAAATAAATAAAATATAATTCATCTGTATGATGACATTAAAATAATCTAGAAATAATAACCCAGTCCAGGGTGGAGGCTGATGAAAGATTCTAATAAATCTTCAGTAGGATTGCTTGTTAAAAAGAAGTCATATTACAATATTTTTCCTGATTAATGTGTGTTTTTTCTTCTGTTCCAAATGTCTTTCAGTACAGTAGATTATTTGAAAGAGGTTGAAATAATTGATCAATATGTGCAGAACTGTTATAACCATTGTAAAATTCTTCATTCATTGCAGCAAACATTTTCAGTAGTTAGAATGCAAGTTTTTACCGTAACCATCTGATTAATCCTATTAATATCAAAACGACATCAGATTAAAAAGGGTATTCAAAATAGTCTAGATTAAATTCCTAGTGTCTGTAGAAGCAGGGAGGTCCTTGTATTTGTATATACGAGCTGTAACCTGTGGATATAATAATTAAAAGGACCAATCATTGGATTTGGTACAAGGTATTTTCCTGTGATCCTTCAACTATATCTTGTTAGGGTTTTTTTAAAAAAATCCTATTATTTGCTTTTCTTTGAGGAAAAACTAGTTTTAAAAAACAATGATAAGGGTAGAAAAACAGTGATAAGGGTGACATTAGACAGGCATATAACATGAAAAATATGTATTGATTGATTTTTTTTCTCTTATTCTCAACTGAAATTAAGGGAGCAATTATTCAGACAAGTAATAGAAAGTAGTTCAGTACACACTATCCATTTAAACTATAGAATTTGTTGCTATCAAATATATATGGAGAAGCATCACTTTACATGGTTTTGTTCAAATCAGAGAGCAGCACATTTTCATTGAAGCACAAATTGATTTATTGATAACTACCAGAGGCAAAGACAAGCCTAAAGCATACAGGGTTTATTGCTTCCCTTTATAAATTAAAATATACATTTCATCAGTATAGCAAACCATTTTATTTGGTTATGGCAAAACGCAGTTAGTGAGTCAAGGCAGTGAAACAATAAATGAATATAATGGCTTTCTTGAGTTATATAAGGAATCTTAGAATATAGTGTGGAAACCATTAATATTCTACTCTCTCGTTGTGGTTCGTAACATAGATCAAACAGAGCAGATGACCTGGAGGTGAAGGAGACAGTTAACATAAAGCAGACTGTTTCTTTTTTCCTGTTTGAAAAGTTTAACTATACAGATACAAGAAGGATGTTGTTTATGTTAGAAGATTCTAGTATCAGTCCAAGGGGGCAGGTTTGGGACCTTTTCAAGATTGTGGAATTTAGAGGCACTGTTTCAGACCATGATAAGGTCATCCCACAGTATTATTAAATATTATACTCCAGCTATAACAGTATGATTTATATGGTTTTAATATGGTTTTTCTCTAATATGTATACATTTAGTAAGAATTTTTATTATAGCAGTAAAATCTAATGTAAACTAAACTTAAAGAAAATAGAGGGTTTAAAAAGGGCAAGGAAAAATGAAAAAAAAAAACAGAGAAAAGGAAAAAAAGGGAAAAAAAAGAAAAATGTATAATCAAGTGACCTGTTATAAACACAAGTGTGAACTATTCACTCCCTCTAAAGTTATAAACATTTATCTCTTCATCCAATATCTCATCTCTTATCTATAAACAAATCCATAAAACATATTTTTAGTCCTGGTACCAGCATAAAAGCCTATAACCTTAAGCAAACCAGCTTTATATTCCTCTATTTTACTTTTAACATTCTTAATTTGTTCAAATATTATCACAGGGTTTGATATCTCTTCATTTTTTCTTCTTTGCCCCATTGCAAAGAATTCTTTAAGTTTTTCAAAGGTTTAAAAAGTCTTCTTTATAATTCTAGTCAACTAGTACTCAAACTTACAGAAACAGCTGTTCTCCTTTCTCTTTGTGGGTAGCAGCCATTCGGAACACAACTTTTTCCCCTCTCCATATCTGGAGAAATTCTACAACTTCTTGGTTCTTTGCCATGGTTGTTGGCTTCGCTTTTGCAGAGCTATCTGTTATGGCCCGCCAGCTGCCATAGAACCAGCAGCAATTCAGACAGTGAGGAAGTTGGGGAAGAACATGGGCCAGTCCTGGAGTCTAGGGAAGGCTCTGATGGGTGTTTTATGTTGGAGTCAGAGATGGGGCCTGTTAAGTGTTTAGCAGAGTATCTTTGGTGTCAAGGATTAATACAGCAGACAGAAGTAGTGTTCATATTGTAGCAGTGAGTATAGAACCACACAAGAACAGCAGTTTAAGTGCAAAGTCTTTATATACAGTGAGTATAAACACAGTCCAAGTTTCATTCCAATATCATACACAGTTCATCCATCAGTAGATTAGCTTACTAACCATTCTTGTTCAGTAGATATAACAGCAATACATCATCTTCAATACATCCATGCATCAATGGAGAAATATAGTTACAGTGTTGAAGATACTTGCCAAGTAGCAGAGTAGCACAGTAGAAGCCTAGCAAACCAGTAGCAGCATTCCAGTAGCACTCACAGAGACTAACAACAGACACTAGCCATGTGCTCTCTGGCTTCCTACTATATAGCACTCCTGCTTCCTGTAGCCAATCAGCATCTTGGCTACAAGATAGTGTTGAGTCATTTCTGACTTGCAGCCATATATAGTAAACCAATACAGTTAAGTTTCTTAAAGAAACCTAACAGGGCCAGAGCCATCCAACATTTAACAGCTGCCTTTGGAGTCATAGATAAGTGGGGAAGGAGAACAGCTAGAGCCTGTTCCAGTATGAGCAGAGCTGTCAGGAGAAGGAAATAACTGAGGAATAGGGGTCGACTTGGAAGAAAAGGCACAAGTAGATGCTGAATGGCCCCTCCCAAAGGGAATAAATAGGAGCAAAGGGGAGGGGTGTTTGCAGGAGACAATTAGTTCGCTTATTATTGTGAAGTTTTGCTTATCTGAGTCTGTGCCTCACAGAGACTCCTTTCCTTTTACAACCTTGTGACTGGAAGGTATCGGCCTGGCAACTATCCAAGGACTGATAAGGTCTGTTCTTGCAATTAAACCTGTGAAGGATTATCGCTGAGACTTTTCTGGGTGTAAATGCAAGGAATTCAACTTTAACCAAATAAAAATGGGTGTTTTGGGGACAAGGAGTCTCTTTCTTGATTCAGCCTGGGTCAAAACACTATCTTAGGTTTGCGATACCATTGGAAGCCCCACTTTATAATAATAGTTTGGACCAGGGATTTCTATTCTTGGCAGCTTTAAGAATGAAAGTGCCTGAGGAATTCTGGGAGTAGAAGTCCACAAGTCTTAAAGTTGCCAAGTTTGGAGAGACCTGGTTTGAACAGTATATGACCCATAACTTTGCTTTGTTAAAGGCTCTTTTATAATGATATTATTTTGTCAGAGACTCCAATGATCAATGTAGTTATTCATCCCAAATGAAAGGTATTTTGTTACATCTATCTCATAAGTATTTTGGTTCCTCAGTGAAGTAAGGACTTTTCCCACAGTAGTATCTTGTTGAGATGACTGAGCTGCTAATTTATTTTCTGTGAGAAAGTGCATGCATTGAGTGTGAGTGATATGGAAAAGAGAACTTACTTGTCTATCATAGTGTCATTTTCTTCTTCAATCAAGGGTTTCTCACAGTGGTGGGATTCAAATTTTTTTACTACCAGTTCTGTGGGATGGCTTGGTGGGTGTGGCTTGGGCATATGGCAGGGGAAGGATACTATAAAATTTCCATTCCCTCCCCACTCCTGGGGGAAGGTTTCTGCAAAATCCTATTCCCTCCCCTCCCCACTAACCTGCTTTCCAGCTCTGTTTTCCTGTGCAGGGCAACAAAAGAAGACCCAGCTGATCAGCTGGGACTTGGGAGATAGAGAATAGATGGGGGCGGGGCCAGTCAGAGGTGGGATTTGCCGGTTCTCTGAACTACTCAAGATTTCCACTACCAGTTCTCCGGAATGGGTCAGAACCTGCTGAATACCACCTTTGGTTTCTCATATTTAATTCATTTATAGCTGCTTTATTTTTTATGGGAAGGAGTGTTTGTTTAATGATGTTTACATAGAGTAGCTTGCCCTGCCAAATATTGGAATGGGTATGGCTTTCTTCCTGCTAGTGCCTTGACTAGGATATTGTTTTCTACTCAATTGTTTCTCTGGTGTTTTATCCTTTTCAGAGTTTGCATTAGTTGTATTCAAGTGGATTGAGTGGTCAGGCACTTTTTAAGAAAGTTGCATGAATGCCCATTTTGTTGAAAGATGGTTCTCCGTTTCTTTTTTTCTTTTTTTGGTGATCTGGATTCCTGCAATGTGTTTGAGTGAGTAGGAGTGCATATCTGTTAGGTATGTGTGATATGAGTTTGCATGACTGCATGAATGCACATCTACTAGATATGAGTGAATATCTATTAGGCACCAATTTGTAAAGACATCCCTACCACACTCTTCTTCTGAACTTCGTGGATGTACCTGGTTCATTATTCTGTGACAAAATCTAATCCAGATTAGAACCTTAACCTGATCCAACATTATATTCCTATGATACAAACTACTTAACCACAATTTAGTCTGGCAGGTTGTACCAACAAAAAATAATTAGTTCATGGTTCAGTGTGTTACTGTGAACCCAGAAAATTGGATTGAATGAGTCACAATTCAATTAATTTTGGGTAAGTGTATTGTGCAGACACAGCTGCCTTCTTGACAGATTAAAAGGTTGCTTTTTTCTACTCCATTTGGATGATTCAGCTAGAGAGTTACTTAACCTTTATTGCTGAATTACCTAGAGATAATATTGCCGAGGGATAATATAATGGAGCATCAGTAACTGAATGCCAGCATCCAATTTTTTTGGCCATGCTTGATGATTATGAATGATGTAGTTTAGAAATACCTGGACAGTCACATATTCCCATATGTGCTCTAATAGCTTTTATATGTGGCAATTGGTTCTATTTACTATAGAACATTATGAATATTTTTAACAATCTGACCATCCTCTAAAAGAAAACAGCTGTAATAAATGAACACCTCTGATTTAGAAATTTCATATACATGACTCAATTCAGGTTGACCAGGTTCATGTTAAATAATGGCATTTCATTGTACATCAATTACTCTAACACTTTGGACAAATTCAGTGGCACATAAACCATAGCATTTTCCAGAGAAATAAACCAAATAAGCTAGCTCTGTGAGCTTTAGAAATTTAAATACTAATTATCCACTTAGTTGACTTTTCAAGTAAGTTTTGAAAATTAATTATGCAAGAATCAATGGGCATAGAAGGTAAAACTACTTTCAAGAAAATTACAGATTTTCATTACACAAAAATTAATGTTCTGCACAGTACAGTCTGATGCATGTTTACTCAGAATGAAGTTCCACCATACTCAACCTCTTCTAGATAAGTGTGTTTGGAGTGCAGCCTAAAACTATTTAAATTTTAATATCTGCAAAACAGGGAAATGTTAATCCACTTCAGGTAATTTTCCTTCTCTTTGAATTACTAGATTTCCACTTTTTTAAAAAAGTCCTGGTTTGATAAACAAGAAAGAAAGAAAGCTTCTCTTCTTGCCAGGGAAGCCTGCCTCTTAGCCTTTATATAAGGCCTTAGAATAGAATAGAATAGAATAGAATAGAATAGAATAGAATAGAATAGAATAGAATAGAATAGAATAGAATACTTTATTGGCCAAGTGTGATTGGACACACAAGGAATTTGTCTTGGTGTAAATACTCTCAGTATACATAAAGAAGGAACATTCGTTAAGAATCAAGAATCATAACGTACAACACTTAATGATAGTCATAAGGTACAATCAACATCAAATCATACTAGGAAACAGAGGATACAAGCAACAAAGTTACAGTCACATGGTAGGGGATGGATGATAAGGAGTGATGAGAAGATTAGCAGTAATAGTAGTGCAGACTTTGTAATAGTTGAACAGTGTTGAGGGAATTATTTGTTTAGCAGAGTGATGGCTTTCGGGAAAAACTGTTCTTGTGTCTAGTTGTTCTGGTGTGCAGTGCTCTATAGCATTATTTTGAGGGAAGAAGTTGAAACAGTTTATGTCCAGGATGTGAGGGGTCTGTAAATATTTTCAGAGCCCTCTTTTTGACTCGTGCAATATATAGGTCCTTGATGGAAGGCAGGTTGGTAGTAATTGTTTTTTCTGCAGTCCTAATTATCCTCTGAAGTCTGTGTCTGTCCTGTTGGGTTGCAGAACCAAACCAGACCATTATAGAGGTGCAGATGATAGACTCAATAATTCCTCTGTAGAACTGGATCAGCAGCTCCTTGGGCACTTTGAGCTTTCTGAGTTGGCGCAGAAAGAACATTCTTTGTTGTGCTTTTTTGATGACGTTTTTGATGTTAGGTGTCCATTTTAGGTCATGTGATATAGTAGAACCTAGAAATTTGAAGGTCTCTACTGTTGATACTGTGTTGTCTAGTATTGTAAGAGGTGGTAGTATGGGAGGGTTTCTTCTAAGGTCTACCACCATTTCTACTGGTTTTGAGTGTGTTCAGTTCCAGATTGTTCCGGTTACACCACGAGGCAAGTTGTATAACCTCCTGTCTGTATGCAGATTCATCATTGTCTAGAATGAGACCAAACACTGTTGTGTCATCAGTAAACTTCAGTATTTTAACAGATGGATCATTTGAGATGCAGTCATTGGTATATAGGGAGAAGAGAAGTGGAGATAGCACACAGCCTTGGGGGGGGCCCTGTGCTGATTGTACAGATATTGGATGTGAGAAGAAGCAAATTCTAAGACCAAAGCATCTTAAACCTGCAAGCCTCAATCATCAGGATTTTCAAGTTTGCCTTTGGGAATAAATACTGGACTGAAGATGGCTCCATGAAAATGAAGAATGGGCAAGTAAACAGGCTCCTTCAATATTCCTCTCCAAACAATGAAAGACTTGAGATGACTTGCAAATGCTATAGAACAGAGCCCCCAACCCCCAGTTGGTGGCCCTGTACCAGGCCATGACCTATTCCCAACCAGGCCACAAGTTGGCACACACACACAGGCGCAGTTCAGTTCATGCAAGCAGTAGGGTTCTCACCTATTCGCTAGAACCTGTTGTTAACATTCTAAGGCGTTCGGAGAACCGGTTGTTAGAGTGAGTGATATTGAGTTAGAAGAAATGACTAGCCTAATCCTGTAAGGAAGGCAGGAAGGAAACATTCTGGTGTTGCTTACAGAAACTGCCTCTCTATTAATCCTTATTACATTCTTGGCAGGACTAGACTTCCTGTCTCAGGAACTTCTCTGGAGTTTTTTTCCCCTCCTTTGCTGGTACTTTGCTTGTGTGGAGGGACCATTCAAAGTTACAATGGCACTGAAAAAAGTGACTTAAGACCATTTTTCACACTTATGACTGTTGCAGCATCCCCACAGTCATGAGAGGCCAGGCGAGGAGATGCATGCCTCGATGTGAGCGATTTATTTATTTATTTATTTGTTTAAACTTCTATACCGCCCCCTCTCCCAAAAAAGGGACTCGGGGCGGTGTACAGCCTACTAAAACATACAAGATATACAATAAATACAATTAAAAATAAATTAAATAATTTAATCCGGCTGTCTAATTCAGATTCAATTTAAAAGTTAAAAACTAAAAACCCCAATTAAAATTTAATTAAAAACCTAATGATATTGAGTTGGTATTGATATTGAGTGATATTGAGTTGGCCACACCCAGCCAATAACATGAGCACCAAGCCATGTCCACCCAGTCACATGACCACCAAGCCATGCCCACCACCTAAGCCACACCCACAGAATCAATTATTAAAAAAATTGAACCCCACCCCTGCTATAGACCCTTGATGGTGAACCTATGGCATGCATGCCACAGGTGGCACGCAGAGCCATTTGTGCGGGCATGTGAGTCCCAGGCAAACTTATCTCACTGCGCATGCGCGAGCCTCCCAGCTGATTTTCGGGCCTTTTTCAGCGTGCCAAAGATTTGAGGGAAACCTCTGCAGGCTTTGCAGGCTGAAAAATAGGCCTGTTTCATCACTTCCTGTATTTCCAGTAATACCGGAAGTGATGAAAAGGGCCAATTTTTCGGCCTGCAAATCCTGCAGAGGCTTCCCTCAAGCCTCTGGCACGCCGAAAAAGGCCTTAAACAGGGCAAAAATCAGCTGGGAGGGGGCTGTGGGGGGGGAATCACACGCACATGCACAGGGGTCATGGAGGGGGGGCACGCATTGCCTTCTAGGTGCTGAAAGGACATTGGGTTGCCATACTTCTTTTCTAATCACATCAGTATATTGTTTGTTAACTGCTTTTCAGTATTAAGGAGTCTTTGGATTGACAAGTGTTCTAGCACCAGGTGAGTTTCCTTCAATCCTTAGTAAAAGATGTTTTAAATACAAATTTAAGGACTTTAAAAAATTATTTTGAAACAAACAACCAAAGACTGATTGGATCATTGATTTTAGAAAGTTACGAATGGACTTAGGATCCGGATAGCAAAATAGGTCCCTTATATTCATGTGTATAAAATATTTTTCCATATATGCATATTTAAGGAAAAACATTCCTTATATCTTTGTATCCTCTCAAATATATATCCATTAATTGTACATGGAAACTTGAGACTGCTTTTTTTCATGACACTGATGAACACATGTTTCCAAAAATAACCATACTGAAGTCAATGTAATCTACCTTTAGATAAATGTTACAGCAGCCTGGGCCTCCTCAGATGTATAATCACTATAATTTAATAATCTGAAATTAAGCTCTAAACATCTAGGGGACAGCAGGTTGGAGGAAATTGAATTACAGACTAAATGACTTCCATTTGATTCTTACTTTAGAGCAGGGATCGCCAACTTTTTGGACCTCCGAGACCACCAAACTCATACTTTTAAATCCTGAGGCCCACTAATATGATTTTTTTAAAAAAGATAATATATTTAATATAAAAATTTTATTTTTTATATTAAACATAAACATAAATGGATTACGAACGACCAGTGACCTGAGGGCCTTCAGACGTGACCTGAAGACCTGGCTCTTCGAGCAGGCCAGCCTGAGCTGACTAATGGGATTTTAAATGGGGTTTTTAGATTACTTGGGACGGGGTATGATGTTTTATTGATTTTAATTGGGGTTTTTAGATTTGGGACAGTCTAGTGTTTAATTCTTTTTTAAATAATTTATACTTTGTTTACTCGTATTTTAGTTGGCTGTTCACCGCCCTGAGTCCTTCGGGAGAAGGGTGGTATATAAAACTCAGAAATAAATAAATAAATGGGAATTGTGGGGCAGAGTGAAGGGAGAAGAAAGGACTTTTCTCATCCTTTGGGTTTGGGGGCATCCAAAGTCCTGCTGTTTTGTCTTTGTTAAGAGTAATGTGTAACTAGCATTTTTTCCCCTTATGAAAGTTTGTCAGCAAGCACGAAATACCCATTTCCACTCCATTTTCATTCCAGTCATTACAGGACAAACATTTGAATGCACAGTGCTATCTAACATTTACCTGATATAGGTCACTTTGTAGCAGTCAAGCCATGCAAATCCCCCCCCCCAGTAAATTTAATTCCCCAACAGCAATGGATCGCTCCCCCTCTCTCTCTCTCTCTCTCTCTTTCTCTCTCCCTCTCTCTCTCTTCCTTCCACCCCCCCCCCCACCTTGAGGCTGGAAAGAAAAGACACAGAGACATGCAAATTCCCCCCCCCACCGGTGAATTTAATTCCCCAGCAGAGATGGATCGCTCACACACACACAGAGACACACAGAGACACACACAGACACACACACAGATCCCTCACACACACCAACCCTCTCCAAGGCAGCCCCACTCCTAGCCTTCTTTGAGCTCTGTTCTTAGGGGGGGGGGAGGGAGATCGATCTAACCTGAGGGCTGGTGATTTTCTTTCTCTCTCTCCCTCACACACCCCCACCCACTCCAAGGCAGCCTCATTCCTAGCCTGCTTTGAGCTCCGTTCTCAGGCTGCATGCAAGGAAAGCAGCAGAAGCCTTTCTTTCTCTCCCCCAAACTCCGCCATAAATGAGTCTTTGCGGCGTCTTGGAGCAGGATGCCTTGCAGGGTCCCCCATTTCTGGCAGAGTTTGGTGGATAGAAAGAGACTTTTGCTGCTTTCCTAGCATGCAGCCAAAAGCAGAAGATGAAAGAAGCGGAAAGAAGTATCCCGGTGGCCAGGCAAGTCCCCCCTCCCCCCTTTCCCCCCTCCCCTCACTACCTCGTATTGTTCCTAATGCAAGCATTGCAAGCCTTGTGTTCCCAGACCATGTGGGCGGCACAGCCTTGTGTTCCCCCAGCAGCCTGGATTAATTGTTTTGCGGGGGTGCTTTGGGGTGGCATTTCTTTGCGGACCACCAAAATTTTCTCGCAGGACCACCAGTGTGCCTGCGGACCACCAGTTGGCGAACGCTGCTCTAAACTACTCACAATTTCCACTACTGGTTCTCCAGAACTGGTCAGAATCTACTTAATACCACCTCTAGCGCAATGCGCAGCTTTCCACACATCAGCTGAGGCCTGCAATGCCAATCAGCTGAGAGGATAAAGAAAAGCAGAGGGGCAGGTGGAAGGGCCGATCCTGCGTTTTTCTCTTCTTTCTCTTTTCAGCTAATTGGATGCTTTTTTCCCTCCTCTCAGGTGATCGTGGGAGGCATTTTTTTACTACCAGTTTGGCCAAACCAGTAGCATACCACCACTGGCATGTGTGTGCAGCTCCACTTGTGCAAGTGGCATGTACTTTGTGCTGTCCAGCCAGTGTATGGGAATTGGATAGTTAGATAGCAATTGTGAGCTGTCCCCTTAAGGGAATGCATCACAGTAAATGTAGTTAAAGATATCCTGGGAAATGTAGTCCATGTCGGTGACCACATCTATAATCCTGATTGGTCACTAAATTGACCCATGATGGGTTAGGGGAGTTTTCCTCACTTTTGCCTGGATTCCCTAACTCATGGCAGCTGCTTTCTATTGCTACAAGATGGGTTAGGAGATAACCATCTTTTACCTACAAGGCAGATATACAAAGGATTGGTCATTAAAGAAGAACTTCGTCACAAATGTGAGTTATGAAGATACCTGATGAACCAATAAATGTACTTTGTTATGGACGTCTTGTTGAGTTTATCTATCTGCATCTGCACAGATTACAAATCCATCACTGTGCAGGAGACAGAAAACACTTGGACTTGCACAGGAAGCTTCAACCCACCACTTGTGCAAATGTAAGTCCACTCATGGGCGTGCTTACCACTTGCACAGAGCCATTCCCTCTCTCCCCCTCCCCCACGCTGGTCACCAAACCACAAAGATTGGGCATTGCTGATTTGGAGAGTTGATCCTTATTAGAGGCCATCAACTGTTCTGTTTTGTTGACTGTTTCAAGTCTTTCTCAAAGGAATCGTAATTATATGAATCTTCAGACAATCTATGACTGCCCATCCTATAATGGCCTCACTTCATATATATCTAAATTTCCTTGACCTGTATGATTTCCATGACTATAAAGAAGTAACTGAAGACAAACGAACAAGTCTCATTACAACACCTCATTGATACGTTTGTTTATAAATGAAAATGCAGGGCATATTATGTCACTGGTTATGGAAGTAGTTCAATCCAGATTTAACATTTGCTTTAACAAATCGTAATCTGTTCCAGTAGGTACTTTAGTATTTCCTTTCTTATTCACATGAGCCAAGTAAGTAAGAAGGCTTGCAGCCAAAGTATATTGGCTGTTATCCTCTGCCAGCTTGTTTTCTGGGAAACTGATAGCATCAGATCTGGAAACAACCACATGGACAGATGGTGACAGAAATCTGTTCTTCAGGGTAATTTCTTTTTTTCCAGCATTGAACACCCATCACAAGAATGGATTCATTCCAAATCTTTACTGGTTTCCAAACAAAAGTGGTATGCCTATTACCATCATCCAAGAGAAGAGAATGAATGTTGGATCATGGATGTTTTACCTTTGGTGTTCCTGTGGTAACTGGGTAACGGCTGAGAGTCCTTCCCGGTGCTTGTTATTTATGAATCTTGAAGAAGATTGCAATATTATTTTAGCTGTGAATCTTATTTAACAAATGAATAAAATGCAAATATGGAGGACAGATACATTTAGACTAAATGTTTATCTGAATGTAGCCAATATATTCCATCTAAGCCCATAGGTAACTCATAGGCACAGCAATTTCTTTGTATGCAAATGGCTTCAAGTTTACTTCTTGGCATCTCCATACAGGTATGATAAACCTTGTAGATAAAACCCTGTAGGGTTTCTGACAGTCATGACTAAATGGAATAATCAACCAGTATTTTAATGATCTTTAAATATTATTATTATACCTTTTTTACATTGCAATAACCTGCAATAGTTTCCACTTCAATTATTCCTATATTACGTTAATCACATCTTCCATACACCCTGATGGGCATTTATAAAACATAAAGTTTCACTCCAAACAGATATCCTACTTTGTTTCTTAAGCATATCAACTTTATCAGCGATGATTTCAAACAGAGCAATCAATCGAATCTTATCCAACCATATTTAAGGCAAAAGATTATCCAGGTATTTCCCATGTAGGCAATTGACTAATTATACTGCTAAAAGCAGATGATCAATAAGCTTCTTGGTTTTTCTTTATTTCTTCCATCAAATATAGGCAATAATGTTAAATTTGGTGAAAATTAAATCCTTTGTTTATTACTATTCTCTTAATGACCTACATTCAAAATTGTGAGACTACAGCATTGCCACCAAAAAATGAAAAAGAAAACAACCCTTCCAGCAGAGTGGTTAAGTATTATGAATGTTATGAGATATTTTTATAGGGGCTAAATGTCAACAAACTAAGATCTTAAAACATAATTCCTGTATTGAGGAAGATAAAATTGTCCAGACCGGCATAAGGATAGCAGGTTACAATAATTTTATGATGATTTATAACTATTTCCAACAACAGTACATTTGTATTATATTCTTGGGTTTCTTCTTCTTTTTTTATTCTTGGACAATGACTACAAAAATAGTCTTGATTGTCTTCATCTAGTGTTTGAAACCACTTGATTCAATCAATCAGAAAGTTCAAGCTGCCCAAGGAGCTGCTGATACAGTTCTACAGAGGAATTATTGAGTCTGTCATCTGCACCTCTATAACTGTCTGGTTTGGTCCTGCAACCCAACAAGACAGACACAGACTTCAGAGAGTAATTAGGACTGCAGAAAAAACAATTGCTACCAACCTGCCTTCCATCAAGGATCTGTAAACTGCACGAGTCAAAAAGAGGGCTGTGAAAATATTTACAGACCTCTCACATCCTAGACATAAACTTCCCTCAAAACGATGCTACAGAGCACTGCACACCAGAACAACTAGATACAAGGACAATTTTTTTCCTGAACACCATCACTCTGCTAAACAAATAATTCCCTCAACATTGTCCAACTATTTACAAAGACTGCACTACTATTACTATTAATCTTCTCATCACTCCTGATTACCCATCCCCTCCCACTTGTGACTGTATTACTGTAACTTTGTCACTTATATCCTTATGATTTATATTGACTGTTTCCTAGCATGATTTGATTGACTATTATTAAGTATTGTACCTTATGATTCTTGATGAATGTATCTTTTCTTTTATGTACACTGAGAGCATTTGCCCCAAGACAAATTCCTTGTGTGTCCAATCACATTCAGCCAATAAAAAATTCTATTCTACTATATGTTGGAAGAACTCCCAAGTAAATCCACACTGTTCTGTTATATCTAGTGGTGGGCTGCAACCAGTTTAACAACCGGTTCTGTGAGTGTACGCTTCGAGCATGTTTTAAGGTAGATTCCTCAAAGAACATATTTATTGGATGCATCATATCGGCACAGCCAGTGAAAACTAACTCTGAAAGTTCCCATGGTTTTCACCTAATTAAAAGAGTATAAACTCCACTCCCAGGTATCATCACTCACATTATCCAATGGCAATCTCCACTCCCAGGTATCCTCACTCATATTATCCAATGGCAACCTCCTTCACCAACCATCTGTTACTTCAATGCGCAATGCTCCTGAATGCTTTAAGGAGTTCGGAGACAAGCAGTTCAACACTACAAAGGCTTCCATGCAAAGTTAGTTTATTGTATTTTATTAGGCATCCTCAAAGTATAACTCACAGTTATGTTGAGATTCATCTAACATCCAATCTTTGCCTCCATAGTTGCCTCAATAGTGTGAAAAGGTGGTGTTCTTCATCCCATAGCGTTATAGCAAAGGAAAACTCCAGCACAATGCTGGGTTCTGGTAAGAATGCCCAAAAACACCCTCAGCACAACCAAAGATCAATTCAGTGACCAATCAGGATCACAGATGTGACCACATGACATGACCTACATCTCCCAAGAGGCATTAACTACATTTTCCAGGAAGCATTCACTTAAGGGGGCAGCTCTCATTCCTAAACTAATCATATACTATCTAACCAGCACACTCCCCGCCTGGAATTATAAGTTCACTACCAATTAACTATTAACTAAAGTAAACAATAAATAGTAACATAGCATCAAACAATGCAACAAGGAGGTAGATACAAAGCTTGCAAAACTTGAGGTTCAATCTTCGAGTTCAGTCTTTCTCCGCAGCAATACTAGGTTGGTGACCGATGTGTTGTAGAGCTTCTTGGTGAAAATCTGCTTGGTTCCCATAGGAAAAACATTTTATTTTGACTGTTAGCTGTGCTATCTACTTCTCCCCTCCCTTCTTTCTTTCAGGCTTTGTGGCAACTATGAGGCAAAGATGGCTTCAGAGTTGGCATATATAATGATATATGGTTGAGAGAGTTGGACACTAAGAATGGCTGATCAAAGAAGAATTATGAACTTTGAAATTTGTAAATTATTGCATATACCATGGCTATCAGAGAGGTGTTACATTGTATAAAACCAGACACATTACTAGAAGTTAAAATTATAAGGTTACGTCTGATTTACTTTGGCCAGGCCAGGTGTCCAAATTCATTGGAGAAGGCAATAATGTTAGGAACAACAAGAAGAAGCAGGCAAAGAGCATGCTGATTTGATAACATCAAATCTGATACAATTGAAAAAAGTTGTGCTTGACAGATTGGCAGAAAGAGCACTTGCTGTGATAACCCAGGCGTGGCACAAAGGCAACACAGTGAAATAAGCAATAAAAATCCCTTTATTATCTCCAAATTTTTCCCCAATGTCCAGGTTACCTTCGGCTGGAGACAAACTCTCCCAGGAATAGCCTTTAACTCTAGAAATTCAGTCCAAAACAAGGTACATACAAACTGTAACTAAAAATCCAAACAAACCAAACTGAAATAATTAATTTGACAGGGCAGGAGAAGGAATTTCAGACTTGAAAGCACAGAAAACTCACACAGTTGGGAAGATGCCAGGAACACAGATAAGCTATGATGATACAAGATAAATTCACATTTTCTCCCAACAATCTGCTGTGCGAAATTCCCTCTTTTATACACTGTGTTCCCAGCTGCAGCTAATGAAGGGAATCAGGGCCCTTTCCTACCCCATAAGCCATGCAACTCACGTTGCTCCCTTCTCCGTTCCTCCCTGCATGCCCTAGGATCAAGAGGGAGTGGCCCTGGATCTTCCTCTGAATTCCCTCTCCCTTGCTCTACCTCTTCCCTGCTCTGCCCAGCCAGACTTTGCCCTTCCCCAGTTTCTTCCACAGCCAATGGAGCACTCTCCCATTCACTGTCAGCTGTTTGTCTTCCTCCTCCAAGTCAGATTCTGATAGGGGCATGACACTTGTCCATAAAATTGCCAAGAGTTGGACACAACTAAATGTTTAAAACAACAGCATAATGTCCTGTGTGTCGACAGATCCACTGAATATGTCTCTGCCATTCTTTTGTATTTGTGATTGTGTTAAAACTGTTTGAACATAAAATTGACTTGATATTTAGAGGTTTAGGATTGCTCATTTTTAAGAGAGTTTTGCAAAAGCAGAACAAAGAATGAATCAGCTGAACTTTCCAAGCTATTAGCCATGCATAAGATAAGCTGTTTTTTACAGCTGTACACACATCTCTTTTCTGATTTGGAATTCAAATTAACTCATAAATATTGAAATTCTGAGCTTAAGGAAATTGTGTTATTTGATGCATGGCCTATTTTAAGTAATTAGTTTTATGGATAAATTGTAGCAAAAGAGAGAGTCGCCATTCTAGGATATAAGCAACGCTTCTTAGAAGTATATATATTTGATTCATCCTTTAATTATACAGCCCACCCTGTCCGGAAGGCTTTGAGGCTTTTAAAACCATCAACTCATCTATTTCACAATGAACATTTACATAACTTGGAATACTTACAAGTTTCTTTTATTCCTTTGAGATCTATGCTGTGCTTCATAACACTGTATTCTTGGGAGATCTGCAGAGAAAATTGGTGAACCTGAACCAATATTTGCTTTAGCTTTTTCCAAACTGGTTAATTTTTTTAGTGCCCATAGATCCCGCCAATGTAGTTAGTTGTCAGCGTTCCAGAAAAACAAACCCCAACACCACAACTCCAAGACAGGCATTTTCTCAAAGTTCCATTTTATTAAAATTGTTATACTAGCACATCTGGGAAAACCCAAATTTGAGATTTCTGGGTTTTTCCTCAATAATTGAAAGTCAAAGACCCATCCCTTGCACCTCTCAGTCCATCACATAGTCCAATCACCATCTGTCCCAAACTGAAGACAATCCTCTAATCACTCCTCAACCAGGTCCAGCAGGACATGACCTTGACTGAAAAGAAGAGTGCTATTTTGTCTATGTACACTCTATGAAATCCCCCCTCCCAATTTCCCAGGCACTGCACTGTGGCAGCGTGGAAGCTTCTGATGCTAATATGGCTTCCAAAGCTAACATTAGTAATAGAAAGATACACGCTGAGTATGGTAAGATTCAGAAGAACAAGTTAAAGCAACAATTATTGCTTGGAGAAAAATTTTGGTTATGGGATTGACCTAGATAAATGGCAAAAATGGTGGTCTCAAAATTATAAAATGACGATTTCCCAGGCACTGCACTGTGGCAGCGTGGAAGCTTCTGGTGCTAATATGGCTTCCAAAGCTAACATTAGTAATAGAAAGATACACGCTGAGTATGGTAAGATTCAGAAGAACAAGTTAAAGCAACAATTATTGCTTGGAGAAAAATTTTGGTTATGGGATTGACCTAGATAAATGGCAAAAATGGTGGTCTCAAAATTATAAAATGACGATGTCAACAGCGTATAAAGAAAATTTGTATAAGATGCTTTACAAGTGGCATTTACCCCAAACAAGAATAACAAGAATGTTCAAGAACAAATCTGAAAAATGTTGGAAATGTCATCAGATACCTGGCTCATATTGCCATATGTGGTGGATTTGTACAGATGCTAAAAGATATTGGACTAAAATCCACACATGGTTGGAAAAAATGACAAAAAAACACATAGACTTGAAACCAGAGATATTTTTTATTGGGAACCTTACCTGAAATACACAGTAAGGAATTGAAATATTTGATTGTAAATGTATTAACAGCGGCTAGGATCGTATTTGCAAAAAACTGGAAAAATGAGAAAATGCCAATGCAGGAGGAAGTTATTAAGAAAATAATGGAATGTGCTGAAATTAGTAGATTAACATTTGAAATTAGAGAACAAGATAAACAATTTTATAAGATTTGGGATTTATTTTATCAATGGTTAGACAATAAAACATGGTAATGAAATATGTAGAATTTTAGAATATAAAGAATATATAAAGAGGTATTATCATAATATAATTATGTGATAGATTTGGGATGATAATATGAATTGTCATAAAATAAATCAATTAAAATATGGATTATCTTGCATAATATGAATGAATAACAGTATAGTCAAATGATTGATTAACAATGATATCAATGTACCGTGTGTTGTTTTGAGCCCCGAAAAAATGGCTAGGCCATCTTTTTGGGGATGGATTAATTTTTCTCCCACCTCCATCAGCAGGTGGGCAGCAGCGGTGTTCCCGCTGGCACAACAGCAGCAACAGCACCGGCAGGAACATGGAACCATTTCTACCGCTGCTCGGGTGTGTGCTTCCATGTTTCCACCAGTGCTGCTGCTGTTGTCGTGCCAGCGGAAACGTGGAAAGCGTTTCTGCTGCCGATCGGGTGTGTGCGGAGCTTCTGCACACACACGAGCGGCGGCAGAAACGCTTTCCACGTTTCCGCCAACATGGAAAGCGTTTCTGCCGGCGGTCGGGTGTGTGCGGACCTTCCGCACACACTCGAGCGGCGGCAGAAATGCTTCCACGTTTCTGCCGGCATGGAAAGCGCTTCTGCCGCCGCTCGGGTGTGTGGCTCCGCTTCCATGTTTTCACTGGCGCTGCTGCCGTTCTCCTGCCGGCAGGAACTGTGGAAGCCATGGAGGCAGCTCCCCCGCCCGAGAAGCAGCAGAAACGCTTCTACACTTCCTGCTGGCGTGAGAACAGCGGCAGCGCCATGCAGTGCACCCCCCTCCCCCCCCAGCATGTTTTAACCCTCGCCCTCTCCCCCAGCATGTTTTAACCCCCGCCTTCCCCCCCAGCATGTTTTAAACTAGGCCTAAATTTGGGGGGAGGGGCTTAATTTCATTTCATGCCTAGAAAACATGCTGGGTCTTCCTATTGGTGGAAGCCGTATTGTTGGAGAAACACGGTATTTAGGAATATTTGATAGATAATATGAGAATACATACAAGTAATTGTAAGTGATGACTATGAAGTGGATGCACAAAACAATTTGCAAACCAACCGACACACTATATGTACTTAAGTGGAAGATGGCTTGATGTTTTTATGTTGTGTTTGTGTATGTTTGTCTAAAAAAAATAATAAAACTTTAAAAAAAAAGATTCAGAGGGTATATAGTGGATACATAATTATGATATGCACGCATATAACAGGATAGAAATCAGCAGTGAAGACCAATTTTGTGCAGGTTTCACTTTTGACAGGTGCATAACATCTTAACTGAGGGTTTGGAAAAGTTCCTAAAATTAGCCATATTAGATATCACTGGGGGGGAAAAAGCCACCTGATCTTAAAATCTCATATAAGGATTCTAATCCAAGTGCTATGGTGTACAACATATTAAAGCAATGGTTCTTGGAACTACTTGGAGGTTTGTCTGGTTTGTCAGAAATTACAACTATTTTTAATGTCCATGGAATTTATTCCGTCCTTTCAGCTCAACTTTAACTTTGTTGGGCAATGTCCTTCATTTGACTATTGCTAAGTAACAGCTTCCAAGAACTTAACAAGCAGGGGTTGAGGGTCAAAGCTTTCCCTGACTGCTAATGGTGTAGTCTTTGACAATTTGGTGTTTTCCTCCTGACATGATAGGCTGAACTTCAGCTCGCATCATCTCCACCCAATGGAAATCTTGGCAAATTAGTCAGGAATTGGATTAATACGTTTAGAGAGGCTTAGGATAAGAGAAACTTATCCTGATGAAATCCAATACCTGTGACTGACTAGAAGATTGTTTCCTAATTGCATGTATAGTACAGACTAAGTCAAACTCAACTGCTGAAAAATATCGCACTGAGACTGAGAACTAATCTGAACCATGAATTTCCACATTCAAGACAGTCTCCCTTCATGAAAGCCAATAATGAGTTTTCTGAAAATTGAGCAATATACATTCTGAAATTTAAAGATGGAGCTGGGGAACACTTTTCCCCCATTATAGAGCTTGGGATCTGCAATACCAAATATCACTACAATACCAAAGTGCAGAAGAACTAATTATACAGCAGAGGCTCTGCAGCCAGCACCTCCTACTAAAGAAAAAAGAAAAGGCTATTACCGAGCAAATGAAGAGGAGATGATTCTCCTGCCATACCAGTGATGGATGACACATGGGAGAGAAACTGGGGAAAGTATATAGGGAGAAGTGTTTTTTCAGTGCCAGATCTTGCATCCCATGGAATCAGAGAACCATCAGCAGAAAGTAATTCCTTTCTTTTTCTTTCCACCATTTTCACCAACTCTATACTGTGGTAAGCGAAGGAGGAGAAAAAGGGCATATATTTTCATATCTATTTTCTTTGCCTTTGCTTGTCTTAATGTGGATTGGAGGAAAAGAGGGAGAGAAGCAACAGAAGAAGAAATGGGGAACTCCGGCACTTAAAAGCATTTTACAAATAAATGATAATAATAATATCACACAGACTGACTACAAGCAATGGCATGACAAAGTAGCAACAATGGTGCACAGGAAAAACTACAAGAAATATCATTTACTTGCAAGCAAGAACTGGTGGAACCATAAAATAGAGGAAGTAGGGGGCGTGCATAAGCACACTAATGTGCCTACCATCCCTGTCCTAAAATGTTTCTTTTATATGTGTGTGTGTGTTTTCGTAGATTTTCATGGGTACAGGTATGCAGTTCTTGGTGTGTTCGGGTCTTTTCCTGTGTAAGATTCGACGAGATGTCACTCGCCATCTGCAGGCTGGTACTTTCGGCTTTGTGCTTGTGCGAGCAAAGCGTGATCTGAGCTGTTGTCTCTCTATATATACTGGTGGGGAGGTTGGCTGTGTTGTCATTTCTTGATTGGTTGATGGAGTTGATGTTTGCAAATTGGCTGACTTTTTCTTAAGAACATGTGTGGCTGAGGTATTGGCTGTCTGTCTATCAGCCTCCTGTGTTGTAACAACTTGCGTAATGGGCTGTGTGATGTTCTATTGTTTCGACATCCTGGGTCTTGTGTTGTAATCTCTTGGGTCGTAATGACCTGGGTAATGGGCTGTGTGATGACCTTCTGAGTTCTAATCTTATGACCTCCTGGGTCTTGTGCTGTAATCTCCTGGGTCGTAATGACTTAGATAATGGGCTGTGTGATGACCTTCTGAGTTCTAATCTTGTGACATCCTGGGTCTTGTATTGTAATCTCCTGGGTCGTTGGCTGTGTTGCAATATCCTGAGATTTTGTGGTGTAGCCTCCTGAGTTCTGTGATGTGATATCCTGAGCGGGTGGCTGTGATGTGATGTTCTGGGTTTTGGTTTGGCTCCATGTTTGAGGCCTGGCTCTGTGTTCAATTTGTGGTGTGTGTCAATTTGCTTGGTTTGGGGGTTGGGGTGTGTGGCAGCTGGTGATGGAGCTGTGGTCTGGTTTCTGGATGGTGGTTGCCTTTTGTCTATGGGGTGGGTTTGGATTTGAGTCTGGTGAGGGAGATTGGTGGTGGCGTCATGTGTTGTTTTGGGTCCAGTGTTGGTTTTTGTGGTTGGGACTCATTTGTTAATAAGGGCTAGTTTCCAAATGTCTGGTAGGTGGGAGGCATCATCCCAGTTATTCATGTTATGAGGGTGTTTCTCTATTTCAATGGCTTCCTTGATTATTCTTTTGTTGAAATGTTGAAATGTTCAGTATTAGAGATTAATTTGGTTCCCTCAAAATTAATTTCATGTCCTGTGGCTTTAAGGTGCTGGAAAAGGGAGGAAGAATTTTCTTCTTTTCTGACTGCATTCTTGTGTTCTGCGATGTGTGCATTTATTCTCCTGTTGGTTTGTCCAATGTATGTGGCTGGGAAAAGACCCGAACATGCCAAGACCTGCATACCTGTACCTGTAAAATCTGCAAAGACACACACACACACACACACACACACACACACACACACACACACACACGTGTGTGTGTGTGTGTGTGTGTGTAAGGTTTTGAGCTGGTAATTTAAATAATAACTAAGGGAGACTAGGATAGATCTATTTCGAGCTCTATTTTTAGCTCTCTTCAGCTAGCCATACCCTTACTGGGATTTGAACCAGGGAAGTATTACATGTGAGGCAGTTGTAATTGCCACTACACCACCTGGCTCTATCCTGTTCAGCTGAGGCAGGGGAATAAGTATGTACTTTGTGTTACAACACCCTGTTAAGCCCCAATTAAGGGAGAAAGCATACTGCTTTCTTTTCTGTCTTTCGGCTCATCACCAGAGATCATACCGACAGAAAGCTATTTGTTTCGTTGTCTTTTGTTTACATGTGTGTAAGGTTTTGAGCTGATAATTTAAATAATAAATAAGGGAGACTAGGATAGATCTATTTCGAGCTAGTTAGCTCTCTTCAGCTAGCCATACCCTTACTGGGATTATGGTCTCTGGTGATGAGCCGAAAGACAGAAAAGAAAGCAGTATGCTTTCTTCCTTAATTGGGGCTTAACAGGGTGTTGTAACACAAAGTATATATGTGATATATATATATATATATATATATATATATATATATATATATATATATATATATATATATATATATATATATATATATATATATATATATATCACAATCCAGGCAAATACCTGGACACAAACAGACCCCCCCCCAATACCTCCAGCCCAAACATGCCCCAGCCAGCTACCCAAATAAAACCTAGCTTCCTAATAAATAATTATCAGCCATTCACAAGAAACTAAGCTGCACTAAGAAACCCCAATGCACAAAACACAATGTTGCCAACCAATCAAAAACACAGCAACTCGAAGACCAATAAAAACAGACCTAGACTCCCAGCCAATCAGGATGAGGAAAAAAACATTCAAATATAGCAGAAAGCCAGCACCAAATTCAAAGAAAAAACGGCTGCCAAGCCTGGCACACAAAATTAAAAAGAACCCAATACACAAGCCTGAGGATGGCAGATGAGACTCTGCTGAAATGTCGCTATAATAAAAGCACAATATTACCCGAAGAAACCTAAATACCATGCATACATATATACATACATACATGTATCCATGTATTCATAACTATGTTTTTACTTATACCTATTATCTTGTAAGCAATTGACAAATAAAAAAAAATGAAGTGATAGAAAATGAAGAAGTTAAATTGCTCTGTGACTTCAGGATTCAGATAGGCATCTGCCACATAACACCTCAGACTTAACAATTGTCAGTAAGAGAAACAAAAAAAGCCTGGATAGTGAATGTGGCAGTACTTTGAGACAGCAGAAGAGAAGAGAAAGAACTGGAGAAGATAACAAAATACAAAGACCTACAAATAGAAATAGAAAGACTATGGCAAAGACAAGCAAGGATAGTACCAATAGTAATAGGGGCCTTGGATGCAATCCCAAAACAACTGGAGCATCACTTGAACACCATTGGCATTGACAAATTCACTATCGGTCAATTGCAAAAGGTGACTTTACTTGGAACAGCTTCCATCCTGCGACGATATCTGTAACACCATCAAACATCCAGATCTGCCAAATCCAGGTCCTTCGAAAGGACTCAATAGATAGACAAAAATGCCAAACCCAGTCTGAAGATCTGGCTGACTGTGCAACAAACCATAATTATAATAATATTGTGGGAAGGAGGAAGGGTAAAAGGCAACATTTCAGAAGTCATTGTTTTATATTTATATTAATAATAAATATGTATAAATGTATATATTTGTGTGCGTGAATATAGATATAGATATAACTGGGGCAGCTATCTATTTTGTGACGATCTGGCTGTCATTTTATCTTCTGCTCTTCTACTAACTCCTTTTGCTTAAGATTTTTTCTCTCTCTTTCACTCTTAATATGAAAAAAAGAAGTGCCTAAAATAAAACATAGTTCTTCAGAAGAAATTCAGTTAGATCTTAGATGGTGGCCTTTTGTACTATCTCTGGACATTTATCTTCTCCTTTATAGTAATTTCAATAGTGATTTTAATACTACATTTTTTTCTTGTTTTATATCTGGAAATGGATCAGGTGTGACTGAGTTTGTTTAATTTTACACCTAAGAATCTGGAGTTTGAACCAATTCTTTTTTTTAAAGGTATTACACTGCCAGCATGGTTTAGCTATAATTTTTGGCTATTCAGGAATTTTAAGATTTGCATAGTATCTTGAAAAAATGCATTCATTCAAAGTCAGGGAACATTACATTATAATATTTCTACAACTTTCTACTTCAACAATGTAATTTTCTACTACATAGAAAGCATGAGTATCAAATCAAACTCTTAACTAAGAAATCCACTTTATTTTATTTTTACTTTTATACCCCACATCAATAAGCAAGTAGAGATGCTCATACCAGTTGCAATGTCCAGGTTTCATTTTCAGTACAATCATTTTTGGAGGAGAGTAATCAATAGCATGGAGCTATCTTTACTACATATATAGTTCCTATATGATATTTTTTCTACCCCACAATTTCATAGAGTTCCCATATGAAAATTGTGCTTAACCTGCTGTTCTGGATTTATCTTGGTCAGATGCCCCGAAGTTTTGGAGGGAGGGAAGGAGGGAGAGATAGAAGGAGGGAGGGAGAGAGAGAGAAAGGAAGGAAGGAAGGATTTACATTTTGAATTAAAAAAACATGTCACAAATCAAGAATATGTATTGTGCAGGTGGATTTGTTCAAATGTATGAATGCAATAATTAAAAGCAAATGAGAAAAGATTAAACTATTTAAAAATCAACAATCTCCATTCTTATTCTAAGTTTATTACTTAATTATATTTATATATGTAAATTTGTTCTAAACATTTAAGAAGTTATGGAAGAAGATTATAGTTTATGAATAGATTAAGGAGCAGTTAAAAAAACAACTATCTTTTTGATTCAAAATATCATTTACATCTTAATATTTGGGAGGGAGGGTCAAATAATCTTGCAGGCCATTCTGTGGGGCACAGAAGGACAGAATTATAGTTGTCTTCTACTATAAATTGTTAAAAAGTATTATAGCTCTACTAAGGTTGTCACTATTCACATGTTCAGAGGTCTTCCTCTGAAGCTGCAACATAATATGTGGGGGTTTTTTTGTTTTGTTCTTTTATGAAGCAGTGAAACTTTTTAACCTGTTCTTAAGGAAAAGAGAGAGAACTAGAAAATGGCAGAAACTTTAAAAATAAATACAGGGGCAAAAACATCAAACATTTTAACATTCATATTAAATGTCACTGTGAAAATATGAAATATATGATTTACCTAGCTACTTTTGTTTTTCATGTGAGGTAAATCTTAAAGTGATGGGTATTAAGATTTCTACTGGTAATTCAATCTATTTTTGGTCAGTCAATAGCCATTTAACTGAGAAAGTTGATAATACTGTACTTTGTCAACATGTTATTACTTTCGATAGTCATATTGGTAATGGAAAAAAAGGAACATTTATCTTGGTTCGATGATTTTAGAATATTGAATGGCAGATATACGTTGACACAAGTTTTCTAACATAAGCTTTGGACTTCCTGCCTGGAATCTTTCCTTTTAACTCTTATTTATCTGGCTATGATTTAAGAAGTTGTAATTCACATGAGGAATTAATACCTAAAACACTGAATAGAGCTTAGAGGTCTTCCAGTCCAACCCCAAGAAGGAGACCTTATGCCATTTCAGACAAATGGCTTCCCAGTTTCTTTTTGAAAGCCTCCAATGACCTCTGAAGGCAAGCTATTCCATTGGTTGATTGCTCTCACCATTTGGTTAGTTGAGTCGTGTATTCTTTTTGCATGAAGATAATGCAAAGTATGAATTAAGTAATTCTGATTTCTTTCTGTTGCTCATTATTTCTTTCCCATCTTCTCCCATTAGCGGGCCAATTGTTTCTTTGACTTTTTTCTTGTTATTTATTTATTTATTTGTCAGTCAATTGTGTACAAGATAATAGGTATAAGTAAACATAGTTATGAATACATGAATACATATAAGAAAAAAATATATAAAAGAAACAATAGGACAGGGACGGTAGGCACGTTGGTGTGCTTATGCACGCCCGCTACAGACCTCTTAGGAAAGATGTGAGGTCAATAGTAGACAGTCTAAGGTTAAAGTTTTTGGGGTTTGGGAAAGAAACCACAGAATCAGGTAGAGTATTCCAGACATTGACCACTCTGTTGCTGAAGTCATATTTCCTGCAATCAAGTTTGGTGCGATTAACCTTGAGTTTGTATCTATTGCTTGCTCTTGTGTTGTTATGGTTGAAGTTGAAGTATTCATTACAGGTAGGACATTGCAATGTATGATTTTATATACTATACTTAGATTGGACCGAAGGCGGCATAGTTCTAGGTTTTCTAGGTCTAGAATTTCAAGTCTGGTGGCATAAGGTATTCTGAAACGAGTAGAGGAGTGGAGAACTCTTGTAAAATATTTCTGGACTTTCTCAACTGTGTTAATATCAGATACGTATTGTAGGTTCCAGACTGATGAGCTGTATTCAAGTATTGGTCTAGCAAATGTTTTGTATGCTCTAGTTATTAGTGTAATATTACCAGAGAAAAAGCTACCTAAGATTAGGTTAACAACTCTTAACGCCTTTTTGGCTATGTAGTTACAGTGTGTTGAAAGAAACTCATTTATTGTTTTTGACATTTGCTGCAAGTCTTATTTTGTTATTTTGCCTTAGCTTTCCTAATTTTGTCTTTGCCGGTTTGGGCTTTTTGTTGGTATTTTGCCTTAGTTATGTGTTTCTCTTTCCATTTTTTGTACTTATCTTTTATTTCTTTCAGTTGTTCTGAAAGTTCTTTGTACAACCATGCTGGAAGGTTTTTTTCCCCCTTGTTTTTCTTTTTCAGGGGTATTGAACTGGACTGGGTTTTTATAATAATATTTTTCAGAGTTTCCCAAGCTTCTTGAGTTGATTTCCCATTTAAGATTTTCATCCATGAAATCCTTCCCAAGTTCTCTCTGAGTTTGTTAAAATCAGCTCTTTTAAAGTCTAAAATAGTGGTTTGATTGTGTTCTATTGCTTGTGTCTCTTTTATATTAAATTCTAATATGACATGGTCACTCTCACCTGAAGTTCCTGCAACTTCAATCCCCTCTATCACTTCTTCTTTGTTGATAAGAATAATTGTCTCTCTAATTGCCTCCTTTACTTTTTTGGGTGATGAAACTGTCAACTAGATGGGTTTAGAAATCTGTTTGCTCTCCCATTTGTTACAGAGTTTGTCTCCCAGTTGATATCAGGGTAGTTAAAGTCCCCCATTACTATGTGGTATGTTTCCTACATACGTTGGTTAATATTAGCAAAAAGTTCATCTATTTCTTCTGCTTGGTTGGATGGCCTCTAGTATACACCTATGGCAATGTCATTCTTTTTTTCCTTTTTTGTTGACACATATGCTTTCTAGAAGGCTTTCATCTTTTGCTGCGTGCATCCCTGTAGAAAGGAAGTGATCGCTAACATATAATACAACTCTGCCTCTTCTTGTTTTAGATCTGTTTCTTTTGAATAATTTCTATCATGTTATCACTACATTCCAGTCATGAGTTTTATGGCACCAAGTTTCTGTAATGGCAACTATATGATACTTGCCCTTACGTACTAGTATTTCAGGTTCACCCTGTTTGTTCTCTAAATTTTGAGCAGCAGTGTATAGGCATTTAAATTATTTGTGGCTGATCCTGGGTATGCTTCCTAAATCTTCTACTTTGCATTTGAATTTTTCTTCTTTCTCTTTACTTGCCACTTCCATATTAAATTGGTTATCTACTGGTTTTTGCTTGGAATTAGATCCTAAGGTCATGAAAATTGGTCACCCTCCATCAATTTTATTTTAAAGCCCTTCTGATAAGAAGTTGTTTTACAAGTATATTATTTCCAATTCTTGTTAGGTGCATTCCATCCCTTGCCAGAAGCCCTTCATGTAGTTACTAATTCCTTACCTTTCTTCTCTATGTGTTTGTAATCTCTTGCTGTTGTTTTCATGTTCATTGTTGTGTCATTCTTCCCCACATGTAGGAAAAGAAAAGGATAGTAATCAGGGGTGGGATACGACAGGGTTAACTACCGGTTCGGGATTTACGAGGTTTGGTGATTTATGATGTGGTTTCCTGCACACTGCGAGTGGTTGCCTGTAAATCATCCCCTGTAAATCGTCATCAGCACGCTGCGTGCAGAAAAGCAGCCTTTGAAACAGCCCTCTTTTCCTGCTTTTTTTAACAGCAGCTGTGCCTCGTTTGGTAGTTGAAGTTGAAAAATCAGGAAATAAAGATCAGGTAAGAGCCCGGGTGGGCGTGTGGGCAAAAACATCAGCAGACATAGAACCGGTTCTATGTCTGCTGCTCTTCAGCGCTACCAGTTCTACAGAGGTGGACAGAACCGGTAGAAACCCACCCCTGGTAGTAATCCCTCTCTGTATTTCCTAAATATAGATACTGTATAGAAGTCACTGTATTTTTAGTTTCCCTTTTCCTTTTTGTTTTATGTTAAGCTGTAAATCTGTGGGGGGGGGGGGTTTCATTGACTCTATGTGAACCATTTTGGGGGTTAAAAAGTAACATACAAACTCTTTAAATAAATAAAGTTTTAGAGAAATAACCTAACCTCATGGCTACATGGGTAAAAGTACAAATCAGGAATTTTTATCCAGATCTCAAATTTTGATTTTTGATGTTCCCCAAGATAGCTCTTCTCTTCCAGCCTCATGTTCATAAACACATATAAACAACAGAAAACCTGACTATCCTTATTATGTTAGCACAAAACAGCTTTTCCCAATCTAGGTGTTCTCCTGGTGTTTGGTCTGCAACTGCCAGAATGAGATGCTGGTTGAGGAATTTTTTTAAGCAAAAGTCTACATATCGGAATGTATTCCTCTGAAAGGGGCTAATATAAATATTACAGCTCAGTAATGTGTATTTATTTATGTGCTTTCTTTGTGTATTGCATCACATATTCTCTCTTAGTTTGAGCCAAGTATCCTTTTGCTTCTGAATTAAAAAGCAAGTCCAAATTTGCTTCATTTCTGCACCCTTTCTACATGAAATATTGATCTTAAAGCTCAGCGAAGCGCCTGACAAATTTGCTAAGGCTCAGCCTTCCAAAATTTTCTGAACCAGTGTGTCACTTATCAGTGATGTTATATCCTTAGACAAGAAGAAAATATATAGAGAACAACAGTATGCATGAGTCAGAACAAACTAAATGTATGAGTCGCTTTCTAAATATAATGTTTACATTTAATCCTTGCTTATTGCTGGATGATTTGTGCCATAGATACTTCTTAAGAAGTTGTACTCTACAAGCCATGTGTGTGCACAGCTATGGTTTTTATGTGCTTTATTTTAGAAATCCATGATTTGTTGTGAAGTTTTTCCTCACTGCTTGCTTCCTAGATAATTTTCTGTGTTCACAGGAATGCTATTACACAACAAGAGAAGATACACAGAGGGATATGTTAACATACACACAGCACAGCTCACATATTGATGGACCAAATAAGAGAGGATAAAAATTATTTTGCAGATATAAGACTACTCTGTGTTCTTTTGCTCCTCCAGCTATTAGGTTGTTTCCATTCATAAACAAACCAAAATGTCCTTATTATCACAAGGGTCCTCTTTGTTGCTCGGATAGTCATTGTTTAGATTACTACTCTTGTTGTTTCATTGTGCTATCATTGTGTGTTTGTGTGTGTGTGATCTTTTATGAAGAAATTACACTGAAAGAACTGTTATTTTAAGATGCACTCAGGTACTCTGGCTCAGTAAAAAAAACTAGCCCAATTTGAAACATTCTCCCTCTTCTTTTCTCTTCTTCTTTTTATTCTTTTTCTTTATTTTGTGAACTACTGTATATAACTACAGAAAAAGGAAAAGGCAACATAAATTCTCACCTAGCTGAAGACATAAATATATGAACAAAGTTGCGGGTAAAATGTTATATTTGCAATCTGTATTTTACAATATATCATTTTTCTATGCCAGAACTGTGTATCAACTTTGCAAATATATAAAGCAGCAGTGTGCATAAGCCACAAGATTGATTCATCCTCTTCTAAATGATGGTGATAAATCCTAATATAATTTGTACAATTTGAAGATGCTCTTAGACACTATTGGAACAAGAGAGGGCATTTTAAATTACTTTAATACTGATGCAGGTTAGATATTGTTAAAGTTTTTTAAAGAGGCATTAAAGATATTACACTGATAAAGAGCAAAACCAGTGTAGAAAGAAGAAAAAAGTGCAAAAAGACTAATATTAAAAAAAAATAGAAGGAAGAAGCTTCTGGGTTTTTTTGTTGCAAATGTAAGTACAAATAGTAATTTCTTAATAATTACCACAAAGGCTTGCTTTTTTTCCTATTATTCAGGGTCTTTTTCTTTCTAGTCATCAAAACCCCAAATGAAGAATGTGTTTTCATACAAAAAGTCCATAAGGCCTTTCCAGTCAATCAGAAATGTAAACATTGATTTTTTTAAAAAAATAAAAAAGGTTAATTTAGCCATCTCTACAATTTCCACCATCTTCATCAACTATTCTGTCATTTTAGTTGGCGTTGAACCTTTCCACTAAGTAAATAATAGTTTCATTGAAGTTGTCATATATAAAAACAAAATCCCATGATTGTTTTTTATTTTAACTTGCTTGTCCATTGGTCCCAAAAGAAAAGTTTCTGGTTTCAGTTGTACTTTAATCTTGAAAGCCTTCTGAATGAATGTGTGTATTTGTATCCAAAATATTTTGGCTTTTTACATGTCCACTAGAGATGATAAAATGCTTTCTATTTTGTTCACATTTCCAGCAAGATTCAAAACAACTTCATACAATCTATTTTTCTGGTAATGCTGGCTAATTAAATCAGCCTGGGGTATAGTATATGTAGGTTCTAGTGCAGTGGTAGGATTCCAATTTTTTTACTACCGGTTCTGTCGGCGTGGCTGGGTGGGCATAGCTTGGTGGGCATGGCAGGGGAAGGATTCTGTGAAATCTCCATTCCCACTTCACTCCAGGGGAAGAATATTGTAAAATCCCCATTCTCTCCCCACCCCACTAACCTGCTTTCCAGCTCCATTCTCCTATGCAGGGCAATAAAAATCCAGCCAATCAACTGGGTCTCGGGAGGCAGAGAATAGATGGGGACGGACCAGTCAGAGGTGGTATTCCATACTACTCAAAATTTCAGCTACCGGTTCTCCGAACTATTCAAAATTTCCACTACCGGTTCTCCAGAACTGGTCAGAACCTGCTGAATATCACCTCTGTTCTAGTGGTGCTGAACTCTTTCATGGATGTGGATGCTGTTCTGTCACTTCTCAGGGAGGCCTTGGTTTGTTCCTCTCTTCAAGAAACCATGATTGGGCCCAATTTTTGTCCAGTATCTAACCTCTACTTCAGGGGTCTTCAAACTTGACAGCTTTAAGGCTTGTGGACTTCAACTCCCAGAATTCCTCCTCCAGTCATGTTAACTCAGGAATTCTAAGAGTTGAAGTCCACAAGTCTTAAACTTTACAAGTTTGAAGACCCCTGCTCTACTTTTTGGGTAAGGTGGCTGAGAAGATCATGCAACAGTTTCAGATGACCCTGAAGTGGGTGAACTGGTCACCTTTCAGTCGGGACTCATGTCTGAGCATGAGGCAGAAGCAGGGTTGGGATTGTACTAGTTTGGACCAGTTCGGGCAAACTGGTAGTTCCGGTGAGTGTTTGGCCCTGCCCACCAGCCCCTGCTATTTCCTGTGCCTTATTTCCTGGTTTTTTAGTGGCAGAGCAATTTGCCATGTCCCAGCTGTTTCAGTCACTGGGGATGCAGTAGAAGGTAATTCAGTTGAAAATGAGCTTTTTTAAACGTAGAGCATGTGCACAAAGCATGCACTCACCAAATCAGTTGTTACAGTGTTGAATCACATCACTGGGCAGAAGCAATATTGTCCACCTTTTTTAGATGATCTCTAGTGAGAGCAGGATGGAGATTGTGTACCTATCTTTCCTCTGCATGACCTCTCATCAGAATTCCATATCATCCACCATGGTATCCTTCTGGATCTGAAGATCCCTAACTCCAGGGATTAGGGCTGCAGGGGCACTGTATTGTGCTGGCTCTCCTAATATATTCATTTTATTTCATTTATAGGAATTTGTCAAACAAAAACTAAAACAAGAATAAGAGAATAAAAATACAATGACAAGGATGATAGGCATTAGTGCACTTATGCACGCCCCCTCTACTCACCACTTAAGTATGAAGTAAGGTCCACGGAAGTCAATTTGTGATTGAAACTGTGAAAATTTGTAGCTGAGACAACTAAATCAGGTAGGGCATTCCAGACTTTGACAACTCTATTACAGAAATTGTACTTCTTACAGTCAAGTTAGAATGATTTACATGGAGTTTAAAGTGGTTGTTCACATGCATATTATTGTGATTAAAACAGAAAAAGCCATTTACGGGTAAAACATTACTATGTATAATTTTATATGCAATACCTAGGTATGACCGCAAGTGACGCAGTTCTAAGCAGAACTGCCAGAAGGCAAAAACAGTTAAGACAAAAGGGGCAACTCAGGAGTAAGGCTTGGAGATGATTGGTCCCTCCCATAAGACATAAAGGAGGAGCAAAGGGATATGAGCCTTTGCAGGAAGCAACTTTGTTTGTTCTGATGGTTTTAAATTCTGAAGCTCCATGCTGACTTTGTGCTCTGTTTGGTCTTGTTCAACTAATTGGCAATTTAGTCATTGGTAGCATTTCAAGGGAGATAAAGGTGGGTGCTTATCAGGCTTATCCCAAAAGACTGTAGCAGACTTCTGTTGGACTATTCACAAACTACTTGGGACTCATTGCGGGCTGTGAATGCACATAACTCACAGACGTTGAAATTAAAAGAAAAGGTTTTTGGGAACAGCGTGTGATTGTTACTGTCTCAGAAAACATTGGTCAAAACAGGAGGCAAAGATGGGGCCAGGGCCATCTGACAGTTATCAGCTGCCTTCAGAGTCAGACATCAGTGAGGCAGAAGAACAGCTGGAGCCTGTTCCCAGTGTGCGCATGCACAGAGTTGCCAGAAGAAGGGAACAGCTGAGGAACAAAGGCCAATTTGGGAGAAAAAGTACAAGTGGATAGTGAATGCCCCCTCCTCTTTATTATAAAAAGGGAGCGAAAAGGGAATGGGGCTTTGCAGGAGACAATTAATTCATTCCTGCATGATTGCCAAGTATTGTGGTATCTGAAAGATATCAGCCTGGCCCAAGCCTGATAAAGGTCTGTAATTGGGAACTATCTTGAAAGACTGTTGGCCGAAACTTTGCTGGAGAGGAAATTCATTGTAAATTAAATAAAAGGGGTTTATTGGGACGAAGACTTGGCTTCATGCTGTTGGGGAAGCCTAGCTCAGAACAATTTTGACCCTAGCAGCATAAGGAATTCCATTGTGTACAGAAGAGTGCAAGACTTTCTCGTGAAGTACTTCTGAACCTGCTCAATTGTACTGATATCAGATATTACTAATTTCTCTGGCATTGAATAGTAACAGGGAAGGAGAAATGCCAGCCTACCTTGTGCGATACTGCAAAGTTTGGTGTTTTCTATCTGTTCCTATTCAATATCAATATCCTATTCAATAGCATCTGGGTGAGTTCATCTGTTTTCATGGACTGAGCTACCATCAGTTTACCCAGTTATACATACCTGACCTTGATTAATTATTATTTCTTATTGGTGCAATTTATTCTCATCAACAATGACTAATGGGGATATTCAAAAGAGATCTATTCTGTAAGATAACACAGATGCACACACACAGAGACATTGTAAATCTATATTGATAAAATATATTTAACGTTTTAAAAACACTTTGTAAGAATTAGACAAATTGTGCCAGTAGAAAGGTCAAAAAAAGCCAAGGTTTCCACACATACAGTCTTTTTTTCTATGCAGAGAAAAAAAAGACTGTATGCGTTGTTTTTGCATATCATTCTGTGAAAAAAAAAACTTCTCCCGATGATTTCTGAAAGTTTTTATACCTTTACAAAGTATTTGTCCCTTGGAATTTTCTGAATGCTGTGCATTCATTTGAATCTAAAAAGTTTTATGTGGATCCTGCTGAGCTAGGAAGAGAGTGCATGAACAAGTAACCTTAGCATTCAAAGTTTGCTTCAATTATTTCAAAGCCAAAGCCTTCCAACATGCAATCTATGTAAAACTCTCATTCCTTTGTCTCATTTCAATAAATTAATTTATATAAAAAAATAGGCCAGTTGCATGGTACCAACAGGGTCGATTTGGATCATTTTCGCTTTATAAAAATCGAACAAGTTTCGGCTCACCCTTGTTTCAGGGAAGTTCTCACCATGAATTTTCTAGAAGAACAATATGTACTGCTCAAAAATATTTCCTGAAGACCTTCATAAAAACGGTTGATGCTTACAATCTGGAAAAGTTTACAAATCATTTCTTAATCCATGGGGTTTCAACAGTCCACAATCCAAGGCACAGTACTGAAAGGCAGAGCTGGGATAATAACAGGGGTGGGATTCAATTTTTTTAACAACCGGTTCTGTGGGCGTGACTTAGTTGGTGGGTGTGGCTTGATGGTAATGTGACTGGCTGGGCGTGGCCAACTCAACATCACTCACATCGAGGCATGTATCTCCTCACCTGGCCTCTCGTGACTGTGGGGATGCTGCAATAGTCGTAAGCATGAAAAATGGTCATAAGTCACTTTTTTCAGTGCCATTATAACTTTGAATGGTCACTCTACACAAGCAAAGTACCAGCAAAGGAGGGGAAAAAAACTCCAGAGAAGTTCCTGAGACAGGAAGTCTAGTCCTGCCAAGAATATAATAAGGGTTAACGGAGAGGCAGTTTCTGTAAGCAACACCAGAATGTTTCCTTCCTGCCTTCCTTACAGGATTAGGCCAGTAATTTCTTCTAACAACCGGTTCTCCGAACTGCTTAGAATGTTAACAACAGATTCTAGCGAATAGGTGTGAACTTGTAGAATCCCACCCCTGGATAATAGTGAATCTTCCCCAGAGCATACTTCCTTTCAAAATCGGTCTCAGATTGTTGTATGAACTCATCCATAAAGACACCAAGACAAACAACATATAGGGATTTGCAGACTTCTCTCTTACTTTGGTTAAACTCTATGTTTATTACTCCATCATCAGATAGAACAGGGCATCATGTGCTGGCCATGCCCATGCCCAGTTTAGCAAAGGGGGAAAAAATTCCAATAACACGTGATGCTGCCGTGATGACGTGAGTCTGACAACTGCCACTTAGTTAGAGAATCATTCTAGGCACATTCCTAAGCAAGACCCAAGAGAGTTGTATGGTTACGGCAGAAAATTAGAAAAACATACATATAAACTTCCATACAACATCTAGTAGCACACAAAAATCCCACGCTATACATCAGTTCCAAAGTTTAGATCCTAGGTCTCTTCTTCCCCATTTTTCAATAAATGTTTGGCTGCTCTTTTGAATCTCGAATGTTGAAACTCTGTGCCATTTATCCCTTATTTTTTTTTTAAAAAAAAACTGTTATTTGTTATGTCTGAAAAGCTCTAGTTCATAGGAGAATAGCAAAGCAAAAACCATTGTCTGAAATTTTTCAAGAAGTATCTGGATGACTTCCCAGACTTTTAAATCAATGTTCGAGGAACAGGTGACACTAAAGTCCAATTTTCAAGGCTACATGGGTCTAATTATGTGTGGTAAAAGCCAAACACTGATTTCACAATAAGAAATGCAGTCATATATAAAGATATTGTGGTGTGGGGATGGTTTGTTGGTTCAAGGCCTGGACAGCTTGCCATTATCGAAGGAAGCCTGATCTTTTTTTTCCCAGCACATTCCATTGACTCAGATAATTGTACAAGAGAATATCATGTGCTATCTATCAGTTGAAACCAAACTATCAGTTGAAGCTGAACAGTTGAAGGCAGCAGTCACAAACATACAAACAAAAGAGTAGATCAAGAACAAATTCAGTGCTTTAGAATGGCTATCAAATCATCAGCTGAACAGAAATATTGTAGCAGGTTCTGAAACAAAAACTTCATATTGGAAAATATTAAAAGTTTACAGAAGAAATAAGTATCCATAGAGGAATGGGCCAAAATCTAAAAGGGAGTGGATATTTTTTTTTCAGGGAATTTTATGTAAGACAAACAGAAACAGGTTACGAAAGATTTAGAGAAATACGTTGTCATAGGGCATAGATGTCCGGATCCATTAAGGCCCTTAAATCAGTGCAAAAGTATGCTGATAGAGAATTTGCTGCCCTAATGCTTGAGCCTCTATTGTACCTTAATACAGGACAAGTTAAGAAAAATGATTGTTGGATTTCCATATCTTCATTTCTTCTTCTAAGTTTGAACAGTTAGTGGAAGAACAACCACTGCATAAATTGGGATGTGTCATGCCCTTGTTGGAGTCTGATTCTGAGGGGGAGATTGAGCAGCTGACAGGGAGTGGGAGTGTGGTCCCGGTGGCTGTGGAAGAAACAGAGGAAGGGTACAGTCCGGCTGGGCCTTCAGAGGAGGACCCAGGGCCATCCCCTTTTCATCCTAGGGCATGCAGGGAGGAATGGAGAAGGGAGCAACGTGGCTTATGAGAGAGAAGAAGGCCCTGATCCCTTTCATTAGTTGCAGCTGGGATATAAGTGGGGTGTTTGCACACGGCTCCTTGCTGGAAGCAAAGCGTGCATTATCATGGTCGAGCCTTATCTGGGTTTTGGCGTCCTCCCAACTGTGGCTGCTGTGTTATCCTTTGAAAGTCTGCAATTTATTGTCCTGGACTGCTGTGTTCAGTGTGGTTTGTGTTGGTTTTCTTATTTCTAATTATCTTTACTTTGGGTTCGGACTGCATTTCTGCCCTTCGTAGACTCTTTTTTTAAGAATTTGATATCCAGCCGAGGATAATTGGACATTGGGGCCAAGTTGGAGGCATTAAAGGGAATTTATTCTACTTTTGTGACTTTGTTATTTTTATGTCACACCCCTTTGGGCCATCACAGGATGAGGTTTGGCAACTGGAGCTGGATGATTAGAATAGTGTATTTAATGACGTATCAAGTTGCTCACGAACCAATCACAAGGTACAGAGGTTGTCCTCAAGTATGACAGCCAATCAGGCTATTTTTAAATATGCAGCTAGTACTCTTCTAAAAGAAAAATCCAAAAATTAGATTGCAGGACAGAGAATACAGGGTGAGGGGTTAATTACCAAATGCCTGCAAACAGATCTCCAGACAGAGTTAAGTTTTATAAATGACAAAAGTTACAATTTTTCTTTAAACAAGTCCATATTTATTTATTTATTTATTTATTTATTTATTTATTTATTTATTTATTTATTCCATTTATATACCGCCCTTCTCCCGAGGGACTCAGGGCGGTGAACAGCTCATCTAAAAACCCCACAAAGAATACAAAAGTTAAAAATATTAAATTTCAATCGGCTGCTTGATAAAACCAACAAAACCCCACCCCCCGCCCTTAAAACCCAATTTAGAATTAAATATGGAGACCAAATTAAAACCATTATCTCAGCCCAGGCCAGCCTGCTTAAAGAGCCAGGTCTTCAACGCGCGCCTGAAGGCCCTCAGGTCCGTGCCGGTACGGAGCTCCGGTGGCAGAGTATTCCAGAGGGCGGGGGCACCCACAGAGAAGGCCCTACTCCTTGGCGCCGCCAGACGACACATAGCGGCCGACGGCACCCGGAGCAGACCCTCTCTGTGGGAACGCACCGGCCTGTTGGAGAACGCTGGCAGAATGCGGTCCTGAAGGTAACCTGGTCCCATGCCATAGGAAAAAGTATAGTCATTTTTTTCTTGAGAATAGTATTCTCAAGAAAAAAATGACTATACTTTTCCATATGGACTATGAGTTAAACTGGGGCCTGATATTTCAGGAAAAGGAAATTTCTCCCCACTGCTCCTGCTCTAATCAATTGCCATATAGACTCATGTAGAGTAAGAGTAAGGCAAAATAAAGATGATGATAATAGTAATATAGAAATAATGCAAAATTAATCATTTCTAAAGTCATCAAAACATGAAATACTATAACAAAAAATAATAATGGGCAACCTGATGACAGAAGACAAAAGGTCTTAATTAAATACACTTTTAGTAACTGTGTTTTGAAGTTTTTATGGAAGTCAGTAGTGGAGGAGCCATTCAGATTCCGGGTGGGAAGCTACTCTAGAGTTATAGATGAAAAAACAGAAAATTCTTGTATTTTTTCTAGATCTCACATGGTGGAGGAATACTAAGCATCCTTACTCAACATCACAAATTGGACTGGTTCGATCCATTTGAAATATACTGTCCTGTTTTATCTAGGTGTCAGCCATGTAGGTTTTAATTTTTCCTGTAAATTTCACTTCCAGAAAGGAAATTTTTTATTCAATGTCTTCTGTTTTCATCTCTGGGACTAATAAATACATTTTAAATAGAATAGTGGCAAAGGCTTTCCATGTGCCACAACATTATTGCAAATCAATTCCTAGAATTGAATCAGAAGTCAAGCAACTAACTGATGTCTGGGTGAATTCTTTTCTCACTGGCTATTTTAGGTTTGGCATTTCAAAACCATATTAATCAATTGAGTTTTCCTAAATGATTGTCATTAAGATGTCTCTGTAATTTGATAGATCTGCCCTTTCTGGCTACGAGGCAAAATGAATCAGATCCTGAAAAGATAGACAGTCCCAAAGTTAAAGTGTTTTATTTATTTTTCTCTACCCCTTTACATTTTCTATATCATAGATCAGAAAACCTCCACTCCAACAAATAACTCCAAGACAGACATCTTCTCAAAAGTTCTGTTTATTTGGATAGTAAACTGGTACATCTGGGGAATCCCGAATCTGAAAGTTCCAGGCTTCCTTGCAATAAGTAAAAACTTCCAATCCATCCCCTGCACCCATCATTGCATCACATGCCCCAATCCAGTGGTGGCATTCAAATTTTTTTACTACCGGTTCTGTGGGCGTGGCTTGGTGGGCGTGGCAGGGGAAGGATACTGTAAAATCTCCAGTCAGAAGTGGGATTTGCTGGTTCTCCAAACTACTCAAAATTTCCGCTACTGGTTCTCCAGAACTGGTCAGAACCTGCTGAATACCACCTCTGCCCCAATCACCATCCATCCCAACTGGAGAATGTCCCCACACCCAGGTGCAGAAATAACATGACCTTAGCTTAGAAAAAGAATGCTATTATGTCTAACCACATACGCTCCAAGAAATTCCCTCCTCCCACTTTCCCAGACTCAAGAATGTGGCAGTGTGGAAGCGTCAGGTCTAAATATGGCTTCCAAAGCTGACACAAGGGTGTCAAACTCATAGCATTGTGGCATCATCACATGACGTATCGGACCTTTTTTCCCCTTCGCTAAATTGGGTGGGACCAGCACTTGACACATCCAGCCTGCGGGCCACGAGTTTGACACCCCTGTCATAGATCATTATATTAGAAATTATAATGTTAGTATAATTTCACCAAAGGTTAAAATATATTCCATTATGAAAAATCTTAGAAGCCTTTCAAGTATTATGTACTTATTACCCAACCATATGTTAAAAACTAGTTTTTAGACTTCTGGAACTTCTATTGTAAGTATGAAGATAGCTCATGCACAAAAGATTATACAGCATACAGGCTTAGACAATATTATACATCACTCTTGATAAGTCTAAGTTGACAGGCATTATGTTAACACAATATTTATCCCTGGAAAAATTCAGCTTTGATACAGATTGGAAAGGGAGGGAGGGAGATGAGTAGACAGGTTTCATAGCGAACAGTCAACATTGTGAAAAGTCAAGATCTCTCATAAATAACTTTTCATAAAGATGTGTCAACTTTCATTAGTTAATAAAAATACTGAGAAACCCATTGAGAACAGCTTCTCAGTGCGACAGAGCAGTAGTGGCATTTCCATTCTTCCAATGCCTAAGCAATGTTTGTGTGAGCGGGTGAGGGAAGGAAGGAAGGAAGGAAGGAAGGAAGGAAGGAAGGAAGGAAGGAAGGAAGGAAGGAAGGAAGGAAGGAAGGAAGGAAGGAAGGAGGAAATATTATGTTCACTGACTAAAAACAAAAACTCCTAAGTCAATTAGAGGGGAAGCATAAATGACTTAGAAACAGATTCTTCTCTGCCAATGATGGGACAGGCTTCATCACTAAAATGATGTATTTATTAAAAAGAATGGTATCATAGGTTAAAAACAACTGTTTCCCAGTTGTAATCCTTAGTCTCTAAACATTTTGCTCTGGGACTCACACCTGATAGTAGCCCTTTTGTGTTGTTCAGGACATAAGAACTATTTATTGGAAATAAATCTGTGTGATGAAATGTGTGTGTCTGTCAGTATGATACTAATGAATTAGCAGTTTAGCAATAATTTACGCATGTCAGTCTATTGTATATACTGTATCTCCTAGTTAATGGATACAGTGGTAGGATTCAAAAATTTTTTACTACTGATTCTGCGGGCATGGCTTGGTGGGTGTGGCTTGGTGGGCGTGGCAGGGAAAGGATACTGTAAAATCTCCATTCCCTCTCTACCCCACTAACCTGTTTTCCAGCTCCATTCTCCTTCTGTGCAGGGCAACAAAAGAAGACCCAACCAATCAGCTGGGACTCGGGAGGCAGAGATTAGATGGGGGCCGGGCCAGTCAGAGGTGGTATTTGCCGGTTCTCTGAACTATTCCAAAATTTCTCCAAAACTGGTCAGAACCTGGTGAATACCACCTCTGAAAGGATACAAGAAGCAGTATTTTGGTTTCAAGACAGTTTCAGGACTAGACCACCTACATTGCATTTAGTTTAAGTATGCTTGGGGTAAAATGGTTTTAAATCTACTATTCTTACCATTGGCAAGGAATGCCACATTTAACATACATGTGACTAAGCCTAATAACTTAGTTTACTCATATCTTCTCCTATTAAAAAGTGCTTTGTGAAAGCCTTGATTGACCAACATAGGATAAGTTGCAGAATGTATATGGCATTCCCCCCCCAAAAAAAAACAGGTTTGAGTGTTCCAAGAGCTGACTTCTTTCTGTTGCCTACTTTTAGGCATTATCTATTTTTCTGTGTTAAAATGATATATACAGTGTATCTAAAAGGAAGTATTTTCAGCACATCAACTATCTATATACTTCACCACTAATTGGATATATCTGGATTCTATACAGCTCATTAATGCATAGCAAAGCATTCATATAGCCTTCCCTGTAAGATGCACTATAACTCTCAATGCATTTGGCAAGACTGACAGTATTTTCTAGATAACTAAACTATAAGTGTCCTGAGATGTATTTTCCTTTAAAAAATAATCTTTCAGCGATAATTACATCATTCACTAGCTTTTATGTTTTGTCTGTATTACAGTAAAGTACAATCAGTGCTTTGGCACAAATAGTGAAATAAAAGATCACATCTATTTTATATATTAGGAATTTCATTTTCACCGTTCCACTAAATAGCTGTGCGAATGTCAGAATTCAATTGTCATATACAGTATGGAATAATGATAACCCCTTTGAAAATACATTGGGTGGTATTTGGCTTGTCTTCACATTTGAACTATTGGGTAACAAAGGAAGTGTTCATGAAGAACTTATATGTAATGGTGGAGTGAATGGGAAAAAATGAATTTGCATGGGGATACATACCATTTATTGTTTAATTTCTTATTGTAGTAAAGTCAAACTTTAATAGGCAGTCTTGTCAAGTTAGGTCTTAAATTAACAGTGTTAGTTTAATACCAATTAATCTGTATTTATGAGCCATGGTGGCATAGTGTTTAGAATGCAGTACTGCAGGCTACTTCTGCTGACTGTCGGCTGCCTGTAATTTGGCAATTCAAATCTCACCAGGTTCAAGGTTGACTCAGCCTTCTATCCTTCCGAGGTGGGTTAAATGAGAACCCAAATTGTTGGTGCAGACTCTGTAAACCGCTTAGAGAGGGATGTAAAGCATTGTAAAGTGGTATATAAGTCTAAGTGCTATTGCTATTTAAGTCAGTTTAATAATCATGGACTACAAATCATGTAATTGTCTAACAAACCCATGTTTTATCAACCATATACGAGTCGCAAGCCAGATAAATGGTAACAGTTAAGAAAAGTAATGGTGAACTACTCTGTAAAAAATACCACTGGAATACTTTATGGCAATAACTCAACATGACTCAGATATGGATACCAACAGTAGACCATCTGGGCTGGATGCTAGCCTGCAAGCCCTTGGAAAAAAGCAAGGGCTTTTCAGTAGTCAGGGTTTTTATGACATCATTGGAGGAAAGTCTTTGGGAAGCCCAACAATTGACAGTGTCCTTGACAAAACAAATCTTATACAAAATTATGTCAAATTGAAACATGGAATGCTAGAGGCATATCCCTTGGGAAACCTGAAATTGTAAAAGTGATTAGAACTAATGTAAACATCCTTAGCATCAGTGAGTTGTACTGAACAGGAAGTGGTCAATTCAACTTTATGATTTATTCTTCTGGAAACAACATCATCAGATGAAAAGGAGTTGCATTCTGCATGAGCAAACAAGTGGCTAAATGTGTTGAGAATCACAGAGCAATGACATAACATCTATCCAAATTCGATGTAAGCCACTCAACATCACTGTACTACAAATCTACACCCCAACTATAGACTCAAATGATGGTGAATCTGAACTTTTTTACAGTGAGCTTCAATGTGCTCTCAAACTGCATCTGGAATGGAAGAAGGCACAAGAGATATCACATCAGAGAGACAAGGTGATTCTCTTGTCACTTAAAGATATGGATTAATTTAAAAACTAGGCCAACAAAAATTGAACATCACCTGAATAATAAAATGTGTGTTACTTTGTTAAACCACCATTTTATTTTCTTACATTAAACAGGTTTTTTTGTTTATTTGTTTGAACAGACCTGCAAAGAGCAACAACAAAAGCAAAAAGCCTTTTGGTAATCTGTGGTACCTTTTATACTTATTTGGAAGGATGAAAAGAGCAATTCTCTGGAAGACTTCGATATTCCTAAGTGGATGTTGTTTCTTTGCATTTGGTCAAAGGCAATTTATAAAAATGATGACCGTGAGCAGAAATTGAAGCTTAATAATACAAGTATAGTGTTTCCCTTATTATTTTTAATAAGAAAGGAAACAAAAAGTATGAAAGAAATAGATAAAACACCATTCAGAGAATAATAAATAATGAATCCCTGAGTCACATTTAGCTACTGGTGATTGCATCCAATAGAGAACTGGTTTTCCTTCCTTCCTTCCTTCCTTCCTTCCTTCCTTCCTTCCTTCCTTCCTTCCTTCCTTCCTTCCTTCCTTCCTTCCTTCCTTCCTTCCTTCCTTCCTTCCTTCCTGCTGGTGGTTCCTATTCAAAGAGTAACTAGATCCAGCATTCACTTAGCTCTTGAGGTCAATGTATGTCAGCTAGATGCTTCCATTTGCTGAAGTAGAAACAAAAAAAAGTCAGATGTTTTGCCATGGGTACAGATCAAGAAAGACTTAGCTGAATAGAAAAGTAATAGTATATATAATATTAAGTTGTGTAAAATGAATAAAACAAACTGACAGGATTTTTTTAAAAAAAATTAAAGCATTAAAACGCTATTAAAACATTATCTACTTCAAGTTGCTTTCCTTACAAGAAACTTTAAAAAACAAACATTCTAATTATAGGCATACTGATCTAACATACTAATTAAAGATATGCATAGTTTTCATACTTGGATCAACAGCCAATGTCATCAAAATAACAACACACATATACACACTACTATCAAGCAAATTCTATTATTTACAGTTATTGTTAAATTCTGCCAGTATTTGTATCCTAGGACCTAATGCAAATATTGTATGTCAGTCAGGACATTTGTGTGATGATTTTAATATGCACACATCATTATTTGCTCCCCTTTGTTACCCATATTCACAGACATACATCTGAATGCCTGTGTACACACCTAAACCTCCCAAACAGTATAAAGTCTAGATCAGTGGTGGGATTCAACATTTTTTACTACCGGTTCTGTGGGTGTGGCTTATTTGGTGGGCGTGGCTTAAGATCATGTGACTGGGTGGACATGGCTTGCTGGCTATGTGACTGGGGTGGTCATGTGACTGGATGGTCATGTGACTGGGTGGGCCTGATGGTCACATGACTAGCTGCGTGGTTTGGTGGTCCTTGACTGGGTGGGTGTGGCCAACTCAATGTCACTCACATCAAGGGGTGCCTCACCTGGCCCTTCCCTTCCCAGCCATTCCTTGTCACACCCAACCTCAACATATGTACAGTTCTGTAAAAATGTGGTTCACCTTTTTTGACTTTATTATCTACATATTATAGATCTACTTTCATGAACCACTGAAAGGAGGAAATGGCTCACATGCTTTGCCCAAGAGGGTGATAGGCAACAGGCTTTTAGGGGATTGCCAGAAAGAGGGGGAGCAATGTATTTTCCAAAGCACCAGAAGGATGGAAAGTAATCAAGGAGAGAAGCAACCTAAAAGTAAGGAGAAACTTCCTGACAGTGAGAACAATTAACCAGTGGAATTGCTTGTCTCCAGAAGTTCTGGGTGCTCCAACACTGGAAGTTTTTAACAAAAGACTGGACAGCCACTTCTCTGAAATGGTATAGGGTTCCCCACAAGGTCTAAGTGTTATTCTGTTATTCTGACACCTTTCTAAGGACCTCTACTCAGAATTTGGCACCCTCAGAGTTTTCCTACCTGGGCAGGGGGGGGGTTGGACTAGAAGACCTCATAGTCCCTTTCAACTCTGTTAAATGCACCTGCATTTATGCTCTGGACTATTGACATGTAAACCCTGAAAAATACCTGGTCAAAAGAAAGGCAGTAAAATTACTCTCAGTGTAGGGATAGTGCAAAATATTAATATATAATAAATAATGGAACAATTAAAAATAATAGCAGAGTTTTCTCTCTCCCCCCCCCTTTCTTTTTTCTTTCTTTCTCTCTTTCTTTCTTTCTCTCTCTCTCTTTCTTGCTTTCCCTTTCTCTTTCTTGCTCTCTCTCTTTCTTTCTCTCCCTTTCTCTTTCTTGCTCTTTCTTTTTTTCTTCCTGTTATTCTTTCTTTCTCTTTCTTTTTTCCTCTTTATTTCTTTCTCTCCCTTCCTCTTTCTTTCTTGCTCTTTCTTCCTTTCTTGCTCTTTCCTTCTTGCCCTTCCTCTCTTCCTCCTTCCCTTCCTTCCTTTCCTTCCTTGTCTCTCTCTCTCTCTCACACACACACACACACACACACACACACACACACACACACAACTTTTCTGTGAAGAACTTATTGAGCAAACTCCAGAGCAGCGAGCGGCGGGGCAATGAAGAAAGCAGCAGCCGCGAAACGTCCATCCGCCTTCCCTTTTGAAGCACATGGGCAGTGGTGGGGGTGGCACGGTTATGGCAAGCAGCCCAGAAGTTCCCAGCCTCCATTTTGGAGCACCTCCACCATCCCTCTCAGCCCGAGCATAGCAGAAAAAGCGAATGGAAAGCCATTCACTTTCTCCGCTGTGCTGAGGCTGAGAGGAGCAGCGGAGGCACCCCGAAAGGGATACCGGGGACTCCTGGGGCTGCTTCCCATAGCTGCACTGCCACCACTGCCCCCCCACCCACCTTCTGGACTGGCCTGAAAACAGCACCCCATCTTGGCCTCCTCCTACCCGGAAAGGTTTCATGTGGTGGGACAGAGGCACAGAAAGGTCCCGGGCGGTGGGGGGGGACCAATTCAAGACCTAGAAAGGCCTTGAGTGGTGATGGGGAGGCCTGGAAAGGCCCCAGGCAGTGGGGGGAGACCCAGAAAGGCCCCGGGTGGTGGACGAGGGCCTAGCACAACTCTCAGGCTTATCCGTGTGCAGGCAGATCAAGGCTGCTCGGTTGGGGCACAGGCACCACGTGAGGAAGTCAGGTTAGGCAAGCTATAAGGGCCCAGCATGCCACATCGGAAGGGAGGAATGACTGGGCGGGGTGAGCGGCAGGCGGGCGAGCTGCATGAGAGAGCGAGCATCAGGTGGGCAGAGTAACTGAGCAACCAGAGACCGGGGAACCGGTTCGGGGGCATGGCCAGCCAGAAGTTACTGCTGGTTTGGCAACCCATGCCTAATCACTGCTACCGGTTCTCCTGAACCAGTGTGAACTGGTTGAATACCACCTCTGGTCTAGATACCATCTCAAGCTTCTTAAGCTTTGTCAGTGCTGTCTGTCTTGCTATTTTTTTTATTAAACAAATATTAGAATTGAAGCCTTGATTTGACTATGAAATTTCTAATATAACTTTCTTTAATATAAATATTTAATAAATATTAAGTTTCCAGAACACAAAAATTGCTTTGTTCCTTCTCTATATTTGTGAGAAAATAAATATTCATATTTTAATTACTAACCTCATTTGGCCTTAAAATCTATTTGATTCTGCAGCTTTTTTAAAAGTCTCATGTTTCATTAGTTGGTATATTGGTATCTATGACAGAATAGAATTAATTACTTTAAAAGGACTGAGATTTTACAGAGGGTTCTTTTTTTTTTTCTTGTCTTCTCCTTCATCTTTTTTTCCTCCTCTCATTTCCATTCTCTTCTTCCTTTTCCACTTCCTTTCACAAATAAACATACATTCCTGAGGCAAGAAATGATCCATCCATCATCCTTGTCAGCTGTTTGCTGACAGAACAAGAAAATCTTGCTGGAACTGGCATCTATAGTTTTGTAGGTTCAAGGTAGGAGCCAATTCATATGAAGAACAATAGTGCAATGTCATAACAATGTCACAGCAGAATGTATGGATGGCATGGCACAGAAGCACCACAGTTGTCCTCTTTGGCCATTGAACTTTCAGCTTTTGTTTTCTGGCTCCCTTTCCAAATATTGCCAAAATAAAAGGAGCTGTCTTTCTGAAGTAGTTGAATGCTTGAAAAAAACAGAAGTCCCTAAAAAAATGAAATTCTAGACAAACATGATTGAAGATAAATAGCAAAAAGGTTAAAAATAACAAGAAATCCCTGAAAAATTACTACTGCTATTGTACATGACCAATTAATCACTGGAATCCAACTTTATTGAGAAATTGAATAAAAAAAAATTCAGCTAAAGTCTTTCTCAATCCAAACCTTGTTTATAACTATAGTAACTCTTGATTTGACCTACCTCAGTTACTGGACTTTAAATTTAAAGGACCAAATGTGCTAGGCCAGAAAGTACCATCTGGTAGTTAATAATATGCAACTACTCTTTTTAGTTCCTTTGGTTCCTGGATCAGTCCAGCCAGTAATACACCTTTGAGACACCCAATCCACCATATTTGTGATTCTCACTGTTGCTTTTAATTGCAGGGTTAGTATTGCAATGCCCAGACTTCACACTGCCTCTACCTTTTAGCTATGGCTTAATCTGCTTTTATATTCTTTCTTGTTTGCTTCGAGATATTAAACCCATACCTCATTTACATACCTTAAACTTCAACAGACATGAGTATAATTAAAATCATACTCAAGCAATTACAATAATTCTACTCTCTAGACCTACTGCTAATTCCAATCTCAAACTGGCTGGGGAATTCTGAGAGCTGAAGTCCACAAATCTTAAATTGCCAAGGTTGGACACCCCCTTCACTACAGGTTCCATCACACTCTCAAGGATTTTCATGGGAAAATGAAAACCAAGGATTTAAATAGATGAGGTCTACTGCAGATAGGAAATAACAGTTAGGGACTAGAGGCTAAAACATATGAAGAATGGTTGCAGGAACTGGGTATGTCTAGTCTAATGAAAAGGAGGACTAGGGGAGACATGATAGCAGGGTTCCAATATCTCAGGGGCTGCCCCAAATAAGAGGGAGTCAAGCTATTCTCCAAAGCACCTGAAGGCAGGCAAGAAGCAATGGGTGGAAACTAAACAAGGAGAGAAGCAACTTAGAACTAAGGAGAAAGTTACTGATGGTGAGAACAATTAACCAGTGGAACAACTTGCTTCCAGAAGTTGTGAATGCTCCAACACTGGAAGTTTTTAAAAATATGTTGGATTGTCTGAAGTGGTGTAGGGTTTCCTGCCTAAGCAGGGGGTTGCACTAGAAGACCTCCAAGGTCCCTTCTAACTCTGTTATTGTATTTTATTCTAACTCTAGTAGTTATGAAAAGCAAATTCCACAGAGCTAAGAGTCTGACAAGCAGATAGCCCCTGAGTTTAAATTCTGGGTTTCTTTCTCCCACTTTAATATTTTCCTTTTGTAGCTGCTGTTATAAGGAAAGATTGAGGAGACAACATGCAAAGGAAAGTAAAAAATGAACATTTGACATTGCCGCTGCCTCCCTCTTTGCATCCAGACTGTGAGTTAATGCCCAGTGTAAACTTCTTTACCTACAATTGGGATAAGACTCACACAGAGAGATGAAAAATTAATTACTTTCTTGTTCTCTGAGCAGCTGGCAAAATAGATTTGCTGAAGCTGCTCAGCATAGCACACAGACAGGCAGATCAAGGCATTATGTCCAAATCAGGTCAAAAGCTTACCATAGCAGCACAGGAAAACATAAGTTGGTGTGAAAATATAGCCGTGGAAAACTAGTTCTTTAGAAGTGCTTCTTTAGAAAAAGCAAAGCAGCAACTTTTTTTGTGTGTCTTTTAAAGAAAATTATTGCTTTAAAGGTGAGCTCTTTCACAAATCAAGCTCAGCCTTTAGTAACTTCATCAATGTAGTCCATGTAGTTTTCTTTCATTAATTTTTGCATTTATTCTGCATTCGTGTTAAAGGAAGAAATTAGAACAGTAGCTTTAGACATTTAACCAAAAAGTTACACTTATCCACCTCTATAAATATTGTGCTGTCCAGTCAGCATATAGTAATGGGAATTGAGAGAGTTAGTGAGGAATTGGGAGCTGTCCTCTTAAGGGAATGGACTCTGGTATCCTGTTAAGGTATCCTGGGAAATGTAGTCCATGTCATGTGGCCACATCTGTAATCCTGATTGATCACTGAATTGACCTTTGGTGGGTTGGGGGAGGTTTCTGCACTCTTGCCTGGAACCCAGCAACATTCTGCTGCCTCACCCCCCCCTTGCTCCTTCATTTTGGGGATGAAAGATTACCATCCTTTTACACCAGAAAGTCAACTATGCAAAGAGTTGGACATTGAGATGAATCTCGATGTAACCGTGAGTTATCTTGAGGATGCCTGATAAACCAATAAAAAGACTTTGTATGGATGCTTTGTGGAGTTATCTATCTGCCTTTATACATTCAGTCAGTAATTATAGAGGACAGAATAGTGTTAAAAGAAGAGATTAGAATAGTAGCTTTAGACATTTAACCAAAAAGTTACACTTATCTACCTCTATAAATATTTAAAACCCATTGTAAAAATTAAGGGCTAATCCCCCTACATTCAGTAAGTCATTGATGAATTGCTATATGTGGAGTTAAATATGAAGATAGATTCTATTAGCATTGTGTCCTGCTACATACTGTACTCTCTATAAGAATTCAAGTATTTGCCTTATAGTTCCTTGCCTAGTAAAACATCAGGGAAAATTTGATCTTTTTTTGTGTAGAACTGTTATTGGACGATTATGATTCAGTATCCTTGAACATAGTTAAAATTTATTATACTCCCTATAAAATTGTTACTTTATTTTTATTTTTAATGTGTTTCTCTTTGCAATTCTAGTTAGTGACTACAATAAAAATTCTATTTTTTTAATAACAAAGGAAGGATGTGCGGATTTAATCACAATGAGCTTCATCATTTGAATAAAACTTTGAAAATTAATAAACTAGTTGTATGTGCTAATTTTAAGACTCCTATTAAATGATTGTGCATTCATTTGAAACACACAATCAGGGACAATTAAAAGCTTTTCTCATTTTTAGATCAGAGAACAGCTTTTGATATTTGTCACCAGAATAAAATAATGTTTCATTCAACATTGTGGCTGGATGGATTAATATATACTTACTTTTTAATATGTACAATCATGTATACAAGGAGTGAAGTTCAATCATTTGTATGTTTTTCATTTTTCTTAAATTTATATACACAACAATCTCATATTATGCTTTGATAAGTGACCAATGATAGTAATCAGAAAATGACAAAGCTGGAGGAAGTTATATATTCAAACACATGTTTTAGAGTCAGAATTACAGAAGAAATATCTTTCAATTTTCATTTATTTTTATTTTAGTAGAAATAAGATATGCCAAAAATTACAGATCCAAAATATCACCTATTTATTAATGTATTGGTTTATTTATCTAGTATACTGCCAAGTCCATTTAACCTCATAGTAGTGCACAACAAAGATAAAAATTAAAACATTCATTTTAATACAACATAATGTGAAAAAATAAAGCATGAGTGGTAACACTATCACATAATAATCAGCAATAATTGATCCGTGTTTGATTAATTTTTGATAAATTTAGACCACCAGGATCCAATTTCCTATCTAACCACTTTTATATATTTTGAAAATCTAAAGTTCTTTTTGAATTTCACATTCCTTAATCTTTTACTGTTTTGGTTAGCTGCAGTTCTGAATAAGCCAGGAAGATTAATTTTTTTTTACGCACAGTATGATAGAGAAATTCAAATGTCAATTGTGAGTTGACAACTTCTTCCAAACCATTAATTTGTGTCCAGGCCTTTGATCGAGTTGTAATGCCTAAGGATTCATTATATGGTATTTTATTCACTCTGACTGACAGCCATGACTTTTGCACATGAATGGTGCTTGGTGGCTTAGCGATAAGAGAACAATTACTTTGACAGTCTCATTAATTTGTCTGATTCTAAGATGTTGCTTTGTTTAAAGAAAGTTTTGTGTACACAGTAATTTCTATGTCACACAGCATATTGAATGTAAGTACCTTCTGAAATGCATGTTTGCAAAAACAGTTTTCAGGAAATTTTTAACACTTTGCTTATGGGCAAAAGTGCTAATTTAATAATTTTTAATAATTTCCAAGGATTTTAGATATGTATGTAAACTTACCATTGTTTGCAAGACAATCAGTTGATCATTTTTAACTTTGAAAGATTGATGTTTTACAGGTATTCTTTGACTTTGTATAATAAGACTTCATTCCACAAGGGAAGTGCTCCAACACTAGAAGTTTTTAAAAAGAGATTGGATAATCATTTGTCTGAAGTGGTGTAGGGTTTCCTGCCTAAGCAGGGGATTGGACTAGAAGACCTCCAAGGTCCCTTCCAACTCTCTATTCTATTCTAAGGTAATATAATGTGATTGTTAGTTTTTCCTTAGCCAATTCTGTGATCTGAGCCATTGTGATTTTACAGTTTAGTGTACTATTGAATTATATTATGCAATAATGATTGATACAATAAGTCATGGCTACCAGACTTGCTTACCAGCCTAGAAGAAAAGTGATTGAGAAAAAGACTCCACAAAAGAATAGTTTCAATATAGTGAAAACAATCGTTTTCTTTTCTTTCTTTTTCTTTTTTGCCAGCAATTTATTCTTGCTGGATAAACTCCATTAACTTCTCCATCTTGAATTTAACAGAATCCTTCTTCAAGTTGTTGTGTTATCATTTTCATTTTCTCTTCACTGTTTATCTGAAATTGTCAAGTATTACAAATAATAGTAAACCTAACATTCCAACTTATTCATTCAGTTGTACTGTTATAACATTTTTTAAGTCAGTGGGAAACTAAAAAAAACAAGATTGCTCTAATACTTTTCAATCAATGACCAAAGAATTCTAACTTTCGATAATAGATGTGCATATGCATGTAATACACATGGTGAACTAACACTGCTCCAGATTTATCAACGATGTAATGTGATGTATTTGCGATGCATGTTAGCTGTAGTACATATTTAGAAATTATTTTTATTTCAATATTGTAGACTCTGCTGGTTCTGCCATTGTTTTCTATGCATGGAGCACAGAGTCTGCAGAAGATAACTTGAAGAGAGTGAATAAAGGAATTCTAAACATTACAAGCCCTGAAAGAAACCCAGTTTTGTGGAGCTGGCAGAGGAAGCAATTTATATTATATCTAGACCTTTTGTCCTGAATAGCTTTAATAGTGCAGTGGTAGGCAATGCTACTTTTATGGTAGTTACTGTGCTTTCCTCTTCCATACTCTGCTTAGCTGTTGTTAAACAGATTTTTCAGGTATGTGACATGGCATGAGAGAGGTGAGTAATAGAACTAAAAAAATATGGGATTTGACCAATCCTGGCTATATGATAACTTTGTATATCCTTCTTTACAAAGGACAATCTTCATGAAGGACAGCCTTCATTGGAAGATTGATTCAGCCAAAGACTGGAACAAAGATTTTAAAATAAATAGAAAGAAGAACAGAGATCATGAAGTTCCCTACTAGTAGCTAAACAACAAACTGAACTGGCATAGTCTTCTCTACAAATACCATACACTCTACTCCATTTCTGGAACCATACATTAAAAAAAAAAAGAATATATGAACATTTTATCCAAAATTACATGCCCTTGTTTTTGGTAATCTGTTTTTTTTTCAAATTTTTGATTATATGTAATTATCCATCTGTTTTTATACTAAGATATACAGTGATGTAAAAACAATGTCCATGTTAAAAATGGATATTGATAACTGAAGAATGTAGCTTTGAAAAACATACCTTGGCCTAATAGAATCTCTTCTGCCTGACTATAGGGTCATCTTAATTTATCCAACTAGCCAACTATTTTCTATTATGATTATTGACATTGTCAATAACACTGTCAATGACACTGTCTTCGGCAGAAGCTTTTCCCATTACCAAAATATGATCCATTCAACTAGAAATCCAATATCTTCTGCAGCAAAATATGTGATGTATCACTGAACTATAATCCCTCTTTTTTCATATTATGCTCCCCAATAAAAGGTTTTTCAAGCCCAGTGAATTGCAAACAATGCTGAGCACTGTAAAAGTATGAGCTGCAGATTTTACAAAGCCCCAATTAGTTTAATTGAGAGCAGGGCTCAATGGGTGAAGTTTTCAAGTCAAGGTTTGATGAATATGCCATGGGCAGTATGTTCCAAATCAAAATCAGAAGAAGAAGCTAGACATAGCTAACAGAGTTGAACATCAACAATTCTGAGAATCAGCTCTTTGGAAGCAAAATTAATTTGTTTCTTCAATATAAACAACAGCATTTCATATAGTAGTTACTCCTTCTCCATCCCTTCGAGCTGATATGAAGTTAAGCAGCAAATGTTAAGCTGAACACTAAACGATGCTGCATTTAATTAAAATGCCCTTAATTTGCTTAGTTTGAAATTGTACCCCGTGCTTTAATTAACTATAACTATAATCTGATGGAAGCTTAGCTTGGAAGTGCTCATTGTTTGTATTGTTTTGCTGATTTCGGCAATATCCACTTAGACCTATCACATTGTTTTTTCTGGCAACATGAATTAATTATCTATCTATCTATCAGAGGGTTGGGAAAGTAGGTACAGTAAGCTATCCAGTCTACTTATGCATGAACCACACTATAGTGCATGGAAACTGGTTGTCAGGCTACGGAACTTCTCATTCAAACAATAAGAATGAACTTCTGAGAACCAAACGTATCAAAAGGAATTCTTTATTGGGATGAGAGAATCCTGTAGGAGTTCAAAGCAGCGTCTGAGGACCCTCAGGCATACAGTGATAGATAAAGGGGTTTAGAATCCCCCCTCCTCCCAATGTTTACTTAGGGAAACAAAAGCCAATATGTTAATCCCCCTCCCAGCTCCTCTGGGAGGGGATTCTTCCCTTTTAGGAAGGGTTTTTCCTCGTGTAACTTTCCCAAGACGTACCTAGCTTCCTCCCCCCACCCCCTTTTTAGAACGGACTGTTTTTTGAGATTTCCCAGAGCACTTCATTGTGGAGTTTTATGGATCCCTCATCTCCTGGCTGTGCCTCCCAAAGGTGATAGGTTCCGGCCATCTGGTTTCCTTCCCCCACCATTGTATCATGTATGGGTGTGCATATTCGATACAAGGTTAAATATATTCAGGTTACATCAAGCAAGGATTTCTTTATCAGTTCCCCCCCCCCTTTCCTCTTCCTCTGAAGAAATGACAGATACACGGATCTGACATCCTGCCCTCCTTTAAAAAGCAGATGGGTCTACCTGGAAAATAAAAATCATGCGTTACATGTGCAGTTCAGGATGGTTTATCAGGGTATTTTAGGTGGAACTTTCGTAGTAATGTGGGTGCTTTTACATGTCTTTTGGCTACCCACTCGTTTTCTGAGGAAGGAAGGTGTTTCCAAGCTACTAAATATTGTGTGGATCCACGGTAAGTGCGTGAATCAAGGATGTCTTTAATTTCAAAATGTTGTTCCCCATGTATCATGATGGGGGTTGGGGGTGTGGGAAGGGGGGGTCTGAGGTTTGAAGTGATCTCTGGTTTGAGTAAGCTACAGTGAAATACTGGGTGAATCTGCCTAAGAGTTTTTGGAAGATGAAGCTCTACCGTCACGGGGTTGATAATTCTGGAGATGGGGAATGGTCCAATGAATTTTGGCCCTAATTTCTTAGAAGGTTGTAATGATTTTAAGTATTTTGTGGACAAATATACACGGTCTCCAATCTTGAAAGGTTTAGGTTCACAGCGTTTTTTGTCTGCTTGAGTTTTGTAAACTGCTCTAGCTTCCTGTAGAGATAATCTTACCACTGGCCACATGGCTTGTAATTTATCCATCCACTCCTTAAGGGAGGGGATTTCAGGTTCTTTGGTGGGTAGTTCCGGCATGGGGTTGAATTCTTGGCCCGTTGCTACGTGGAATGGGGTGAACCCTGTGCTACTATGGACTGAGTTATTGTATGCTACCTCTGCGAAAGGAAGAAGGTCAGTCCAATTGTCCTGCTGGTAATTAATAAAACATCTTAAATATTGTTCTAATACGCAAATCACTCGCTTCTGATGCCCCGTCAGTATGGGGATGGTTCGAAGATGATAATCCCTGGGTGGAGCCTAATAGGTTTAAAAACGCCCGCCAAAATTTGGATGTGAACTGAACACCCCTATCTGAGATAATTCGTTGGGGGGCTCCATGAAGGCGATAAATGTGTATTAGGAACATCTTTGCCAACGATCTGGCAGTTGGGATCTTTTGACACGGAATAAAATGAACCTGTTTGGAAAAAAGGTCAGTTACAACCCAAATGACAGTATTCCCAGCACTTTCGGGAAGTTCCACTACAAAGTCCATAGAGATCTCTTTCCATGGGGCAGAAGGGTCTACTACTGTTTGTAAAAGTCCAGGATATTTTCCTTGTCTTCTCTTTGCAGCAGCACAGATGGGGCAGCTCGCAACATAGTTTTCAATGTCCTTTTTGAGGGACGGCCACCAAAATTGTCTTTTGATGAGGTGCAGGGTTTTTACAAAACCAAAGTGTCCTGCTGTTTTAGAGTCGTGGCAGCGTTTCATGAGTTCCATTCTCTGGCTTGCAGGGACATAAAGCTTATTTTCTACCCAAGCCAGTCTGTCTTTGAGTGAGCACGTGTTTCTGTTAGCCTGGAACCAATCATCTTTAAGTAGTGACTCCTTAAAAATTGACGTCGTTGTGTCTTCAGTCAGGGATGATTTTTTTTTCTCTTGTGCCCGGGTGAGTACCTTGGCTGCTAGTTGGGTCGGTTGGATCATCGGTTTTATAACTTCAATCTTTTTGCTGTTGTATTGGGGTTTCCTGGACAGTGCAACTGCTAAGAAATTCTTTCTCCCAGGAAAATGTTTGAGGGTGAAATTAAAACGTTCAAAATATCGAGCCCACCTTGCTTGTTTTTCGGAGAGTTTCCGTGGATTTCTCAGAGCTTCCAGATTTTTGTGATCAGTCCATACTTCAAAGGGGATTTGGTTTCCTTCCAGGAAATGTCTCCATGTGAGCATTGCCCACCGCATAGCAAATGCTTCTTTCTCCCATACAGCCCATCTTTGCTCGGTTTCCGTTAGTTTCTTAGATGTATAAGCACATGGTTGTAATTGTCCACTTCCATTCTTTTGGAGGAGGACTGCCCCAATTGCAACATCACTGGCGTCTGCTTGGATGACAAAAGGTTGTTCAGGATCTGGGTGTTTAAGGACCGGTTCTGCTGCGAACAGGCGTTTGAGTTTCTCAAATGCTGCTTGGCATTCCATTGTCCAGATGAGGGGTTGCCTAGGCTTGGGTTTTTTCCCCCCCCTTCGTTTTTAGCAAGTTTGTGATAGGGAGGGCGATGTTTGCAAAAGCTGGAATGAATTGGCGATAAAAATTGGCAAACCCCAGAAAACTTTGCAATTGTTTGCGTGTGTGGGGTGGATCCCAGTCCAATACAGCTTTCACTTTCTGTGGGTCCATCTCTATTCCCTCATGGGATATTCTGTACCCCAAATAGTCAATTTTCTCTTGGTGGAACTCACATTTGGAGAGTTTTGCATATAGTTTAGCGTCTAAGAGTTTTGTGAGGACTGCACGGAGTAGTTTGATGTGTTCTTCCATCATTTCCGTGTAGATTAAAATATCATCAAGATAAACTAAAACCCCTTTAAATAAAAATTCATGAAGGGTTTCATTGATCAATTGCATAAACACTGCAGGTGCTCCTTGCAGTCCAAACGGGAGCACTTTAAATTGGTAGCATCCCAATGGTGTGTTAAAAGCAGTCTTCCACTCATCCCCCTCCTTTATTCTGATGCGGTAATATGCTTCCCGTAGGTCTAACTTTGAAAAAAATTTTCCTTTCGAGAGGTGGGCTAACATGTCCTTCATGAGGGGGAGTGGATACATATTTTCTATGCAAATGCAATTCAGTTTTTGATAGTTAACGCAGAGACGTAAGGAGCCATCTTTCTTTTCACGGAATAACACTGGGGCCGCTATTTTTGGTCTGGCGGGTTCGTTGAAACCCCGCTTTAAGTTTTTATTGATAAATGCTCTGAGTTCTTTCAGTTCTCTGGGAGACATGCTGTACATTTGTGGTTTTGGGAGTTTAGCCCCTGGTAGGATTTCGATAGCGCAGTCTGTGGCTCGATGGGGTGGGAGTTCATCACAAGCTACCTCACTAAATGCTTGGGCCAGATCCTGATACTCATTGGGGATGTTAATGGGTTCCACAGACTGTCCAGTCATGGCTGATTCTCTGTCCTCTTTCCCATTCTTTATCCTTTCCTCAGGTCTTTTTGCAATTATTACATCTCTCTGGAATTGTATGGTCCCTGTCCTCCAATTTATTTTTGGATTCCATTTCTGTAGCCATGTGAGGCCCAGAATTAGTGGCTCTTCCATCCCTGGGGCTACAATGAATGTGAGCATCTCCCTGTGTTTTCCTAGTCTTATTTTCAATGGTTCTGTGGTAAACCTGGCTGGCTCCCCCCCTGCTATGGTTCCATCTAATTGGCAGAAAGCGATGGGATTTTCCATTTCTTTCAGTCGGATTCCCAATTTATCTGCCAGGGAGGGGTTGATTAGGCATCGAGTGCATCCCGAGTCCAGCAACGCTGTAACTTCCTCCCCCTTCCCTTGGCTGGGGATAAACAGTCTCAGGGGTAGGGTGATTGGTTCAATTGGTTTGCTTACCAGCGGGTCATCCTCCGGATCACTTTCGGACTGGCTCAGGTCCCCTTGGAGCGTTTGGCGTTCTTCCTCCGGTTTGGGAGAGGTTCGGAATCCCACATCTACCCGGCCGCTCAGGCCAGTCTCCTTCCCTCGAGGGCTGGATGTTGTGGGTTTCCTCCCTGAATGGTGGTCTAGCCTTCTGGCAGGGGTCTTCGAGTGGCATTCTGCTGCACGGTGCCCCTCCTTTCCACACTTAAAGCAACCAGGCGTTCTTGGAGTCATGGTGGATCGGGGTTTGAAAACTTCCCGTTTCTCCAGGGGTGGGGATCTTTTCCAAAACTTACCAGCACGGTACCTGTTCCGAGTCATGTCTATCTCTGCCTCCTCTGCCATCATGTACCATTCATGCAAGAGGTTTGGGGCCCCACGGGCCAGGCAGGCAGCGTAAAGATCATCATTTAGTCCATCTTTGAACCAGCAGACTAAGATATCCTCTGGCCAATCTACCCGGCCGGCCAGGTCACGAAATTCCTCGGTGTATTCTGCTACCGGGCGACGACCTTGTTTCACGACTCTGATGCGGTCCCGGGCTTTTCTATCGGCAAGCGGGTCCTCGAAACGATGGCGTAAGGCCGTCATAAAGCGATCTAAGTTTCTTAATTCTGGGGCATTGACGTTGTGGAAGCGTTACCATCCATCTGCTGCCGCCCCTTCAAGAGCTAGGGTGACAATTCGCACCCGGGACCCTTGGGTTGGTAAATCTGTCCATATTCTTGCATGTAGGTGAGCACTTGTGCCAGGAAAAATCCCAATTTCTGGGGGTCTCCATCGAATTTTACCCCCAAGGGCGGGACCTTCCTCTGTAATTGTATGTTTCTGGGTTGGCCAGGGTTAATTCCCTGATCCGGGGCGTTTAAGGGTCGGGTACCTGGTGTGGCTGCTGGTTCTTCAGCTTGTCCCTCTTCCCGCTCAATCTCCGCTGAATCCGGGGTGGCGGCTCGGGTTCTCTCACTTTCTGGTTCCCTCGCTCTCCTGCGTTGTCGTCTTTGTGCATCCCCCATGTCGAGGTTTTCCAGGGCTTCCCTCACTAGGTGATTGATGTACCGTCTCATACGGTCATCGGCCGGCGGCTCCTCATCCCATTCTTCCTGATTCGATAGGGCCTCCAGCTCCAATTTCCACACGGGTTTGCGATTCCCTCGGGTGAGAGTTACTCCCCTGGTCCTTCCATTCCAGGTGTCTCTCTTTCCTACACCTATAGACCACCGGGGCTTGGTGGAGGATTCGCAGGCAGCCTCGCTGTTTTCGATGGGGTGCATCGAGTCAGTATCTGACTGGGTAACTGTTTCTCCCCAGCATTCGGCTCCACCTTGCTCCTTGCTGCATTCAGACATTTTTTTCTTTTCTTGCAGGATCCCCTCAGTAGAGTGAATTGTTTTTTTAAAAAAAAATTCCCTCTCCGGGTTGATCTCTATTGCAGACGCTGCTTTATGTCAGGCTACGGAACTTCTTCTCATTTAAACAATAAGAATGAACTTCTGAGAACCAAACGTATCAAAAGGAATTCTTTATTGGGGATGAGAGAATCCTGTAGGAGTTCAAAGCAGCGTCTGAGGTCCCTCAGGCATACAGTGATAGATAAAGGGGTTTAGAATCCCCCCTCCTCCCAATGTTTACTTAGGGAAACAAAAGCCAATATGTTAATCCCCCTCCCAGCTCCTCTGGGAGGGGATCCTTCCCTTTTTGGAAGGTTTTTCCTCGTGTAACTTTCCCAAGACGTACCTAGCTTCCTCCCCCCACCCCCTTTTTAGAACGGACTGTTTTTTGAGATTTCCCAGAGCACTTCATTGTGGAGTTTTATGGATCCCTCATCTCCTGGCTGTGCCTCCCAAAGGTGATAGGTTCCAGCCATCTGGTTTCCTTCCCCCCTCATTGTATCATGTATGGGTGTGCATATTCGATACTCGAGGGCTGGATGTTGTGGGATTCAGGGAGGAAACCCACACATCCAGCCCTCGAGGGAAGGAGACTGGCCTGAGCGGCCGGGTAGATGTGGGATTCCGAACCTCTCCCAAACCGGAGGAAGAACGCCAAATGCTCCAAGGGGACCTGAGCCAGTCCGAAAGTGATCCGGAGGATGACCCGCTGGTAAGCAAACCAATTGAACCAATCACCCTACCCCTTTAACTGGTGTTTTATTGGTGTGAATAAACAGAAGTTCTTTGGCAGGTGTTAACTTTAGCGTGCAGATCATATTCAATATTTTGTCTCATGGCAGTGAGCCACTGTGACATAATACAGCAAAACACCTTATAAAGACACAATATTCCACCCAATATTTTGGTAATGGGAAAAGCTTCTGCCCAAGACACTAGCAATGTCAATAATCATAACAGAAAATAGTTGGCTAGTTGGATAAATTAAGATGACCCTATAGTCAGGCCGAAGAAGTTCTATTAGGCCAAGAGTTGAGATGGAATGAATTGCCTCATTTTATAGTAGCTTTTCCTGATAAATTTTGTGTTTGGGAGGATTGGGGTCCTTTGGATGCAGGACTCTTAACTTTTTGCTGACAGACCAGTCCTAAAATAGTTACTGAAGATCTTCAGACTTGCTAAATTAGTGTTTGCAACTGCTTTATTACAAACTTAGTTCTAATATACTGTATAAAAAGGAAGTTTCTTGGTCAAGGAAAACATACAGCAGTTTTCCCTCAAAAAAAGCTTTTTCTTTAAGTACTTTGGGACCTAAATTGTAAAAAAAAAGAAGCATAAACACTTCATATTTCCTTCTCTATCTCCTTAGTGTGATTTATATATCTATCTATTTGCCTTACATTATAATTCAGCTTTCATTGTGACTCATTAAAAAATGGCATAAGAGGTATAAAGAAAATAAGGGTGGTAATAGAATAAGAATGAAGTTGAATACAGCTTCAGAACTTTTTTCACTCTTAGAAGCAATGACATTATTGTTAGAATGAAATTTGCCAACCCTGCATATTTGTAGGAATGGACAATAAAGATGTTCTGACACCCGATCCTCTGTTAAGTAACGGAGGCTCAGTTATGACTGTGAATCATAACTGATCAGGGCAAAGCAATAGACGCAATCTACATAGACTTCTGTAAAGCCTTTGATTCAGTGGTAGATGACAAACTACTCCTAAAACTAAAATCTTATGGTATCTCTGGACATCTGCATAATTGGATAGAAGCATTCCTGTCAAACAGACAACAAATGGTCAAAATTGGGAGCATCCAATCAAATTCTGTACCTGTCAATACTGGTGTCCCTCAAGGTAGTATTCTAGGACCAACTCTCTTCATACTCTACATAAATGACCTCTGTGATCATATTAAGAGCAATTGCATTCTCTTTGCTGATGATGTAAAGCTATTTAACACCACACATAATTCTGCTACCTTTCAGAAAGATCTTCACTATGTATCAGAATGGTCAAACAAATGGCAACTTCAAATCTCAACAAATAAATGCACTGTCTTACATATTGGCAAAAAAAATCAGAAAATAAAATACAAGCTGAATAGTCAAGACCTTGTTGATGATCCAAACTCTGTCAAGGATCTTGGAGTACTCATCTCTAATGATCTAAGTGCTAGAGTCCACTGTAATTACATAGCCAAAAAGGCATTAAGAGTTGTTAATCTAATCTTATGTAGCTTTTTCCCTGGTAATATTACACTACTAACTAGAGCATACAAAACATTTGCTAGACCATTACTCGAATACAGCTCATCAGTCTGGAATCCACATTACGTATCTGATATTAACACAGTTGAGAAAGTCCAGAAATATTTCACAAGAAGGTTCTCCACTCCTCTACTCGTTGCAGAATACCTTATGCCACCAGACACAAAATTCGAGACCTAGAAAACCTAGAACTATGCTGCCTTCAGTCCAATCTAACTATAGTATATAAAATCATATATTGCAATATCCTACCTGTCAATGACTACTTCAGCTTCAATCATAACAATACAAGAAGAAACAATAGATACAAACTCAAGGTTAATCACACCAAACTTGATTGCAGGAAATACGACTTCAGCAACAGAGTGTCAATGTCTGGAATACTCTACCTGACTCTCTGGTTTCTTCCCCAAACCCCAAAAACTTTAACCTTAGACTGTCTACTATGGACCTCACCCCTTTCCTAAGAGGTCTGTAGGGGGCGTGCATAAGCGTACCAATGTGCCTACCGTCCCTATCCTATTGTTTCTTTTATTTTTCTTATATCTATTCATGTATTAATAACTATGTTTTTACTTACACCTATTATCTTGTAAGCAATTGACAAACCAAATAAAATGAAATAAAAATAAATGAATCCTGGCCATAGCAAAATCCTGCTCTGCTGCGTTTGCCAGAGGATTGTTTGATTGTAATTATGATATACACTAATCTGTGTCTCTCTCTGTGTATTTATGTATGTGGTTATATATGAAATGGATCAACCCTCTGGCTAACTTTTCAAAAACTCTTATTTTGAAAAATATTTTTATAATTTTAACATTATTATAAAAGTTTTACAAAAGTACTTAAAAGCTAATACAAGCTAATAACGTGCAAAGGAAGGAAGGAGGGAGGGAAGGAGGGAGGGAGGGGAAAACGTAGTTACTGAACCGGTAGTAACACTGGTTGAATCCTGCCCCTGGTCACATACCAGGTGTTGTAGAGCGACGGAATAACTTAGGCAGAGACCAGGTCAAGGCTTTCAGCTTAACTCTTTATTAACAGGCAAAGAGGGTTACCGCTACTGCCGCGCTAACACGGCAGCCAGCTGGAGCGGCAACAGCTGATGCCGTTTGACAGCCACCTTTTATAGCCGGCTGTCAAACGGCTCCAGCCAATGGGAGAGGTCCGTGCTTCCAGCGGGAAGCACGGACCTGAGTGAAGACTCAGTCCATACACAACACTCCTCTCTCCCAGTGAGGAGCATGCGTAGTCCTTCAGATACACTGGATGCCTGCGAATTCGTCCGGATCTTCTAGGCTCCGTCAAAAATGGCGTCGAGTTGCTGTCTGGTGCCTTCTGCGTGTCTTCGGGCGACGGTGAGGCTGCTGGGCTGTCTGGAGCTGGGTCTGCACCTTGGTTAGCTTCCCCATCTGGTAGGTCATCATTCCCGGTGGGTTGGAAACTGGTTTCGTCGAGTGGTGTGGTAGCTTCTGCAGGGGGCTCGTCTGGATGACCTCTGGGTGCGGTGCTCCAACGCTTCCTCAGGTGGTCCACGTGACGCCATCAGGTAACTGGACTCTATAAGACTTGGGACCAGTTACTGCTATCACAAGCCCTGGTAACCATAGTGGTTGCCCAGCAAAATTTCTGACAAACACCTTGTCATTTATCAGGAACCCTCTATCTTGGCTGTTTGACCCCAGGGGAAGCAAAGGGGCATAATTTGGGTGCAGCCTGTCCAAAGTGGTCCTCAGCCGGCGTCCCATTAATATTTCGGCTGGTGACCTATTAGTTGAGGCACAGGGTGTAGTATGTTGGCTCAATAGGGATTGGGCCAGCCTGGCATGCCAGTTAATAGGACCCAATCTTTGTAGCACTTCTTTGGCAGATCTAACTGCCCTCTCAGCCAGCCCATTGCTGGCAGGATGAAAAGGGGCTACTAATATGTGCCTGATGCCCAAACTTGCTAGAAACATCTCAAACTCACAGGAGGTGAATTGGGGGCCATTGTCGGATACGACAGAATCAGGAAGGCCATGAGTGGCAAACATTCTAGTCAGTGCTTTGCTGACTGCTTCCGTAGTGGTGGAGTGCATTAGAGTTAACTCCACCCATTTTGAATATGAATCTACTACCACCAGGAAAGTGCGCCCATGGAAGGGGCCTGCTAAGTCTATGTGTATTCTGGACCAGGGGCTGCCTGCTTCCTCCCAGGTCCTAGGGGTGGCTGCTGGTGGTAATGCCCTGGTGGCCTGGCACGCCTGGCAAGAATTTACCCATTTAGAGATTTGGGCATCCATGCCTGGCCACCATACGTAACCCCACCATACGTAGGGCCTTCATTCTCACAATCCCTGGGTGACCCTCATGCAGCACCTTCAGTATCGAGGTTTGCAATTTGTGGGGAATGACTACTCTGGTTCCTCATAGTAAACAGCCTTGCAAGGAGGAAAGTTCCTGCTGGCGTAATTTGTAGGGTAGGAAGTCTGAAGGATAAGGGGCCGTAGGCCACCCCCTCCCTACCCAGTCCAGGACTTGGGATATTACCTGGTCCTTGGCCGAATGGGCAGCGATGTCAGCAGCAGTGACTGGAAGCTTGAGTTCGTTGATAAGAAAGACTGTGGTTGCAGGTGCTGGGTCCACGACTGGCATTGGTAGGGGACAGCGGCTGAGTGCATCAGCATGGCAAAGGCTTTTCCTGGATCGATGGATTAGAGTGTAGGAATACGCAGCCAGGAAAACCGTCCATCTGGTCATCCTTGGGGACAAAATCTGGGGAGTCTGTTTAGTGCCGGATAAAATACCTAACAGTGGCTTGTGGTCAGTAATGAGGTCGAAATGATTCCCGTAGAGGAATTCATGGAACTTCTTCACTGAAGCCACTGCAGCCAAGGCCTCCTTGTCAATCTGGCTATAGTTGCGTTCAGTGGAAGATAGTGTCCTTGAAAAGAAAGCTATAGGTGCTTCTGCACCATTGGGCAGTCTGTGGCTTAGGACAGCCCCAATTCCGAATGGAGAAGCATCGGCTGCTAGAATGAGTGGTAAGTCTTTATTGAATTGGATTAAGACGGCCTTTGAAGTTAACAATGACTTGACTTGTTTGAAAGCAATAGTTTCCCTTGGTCCCCAGTGCCATGGTGAGTTCTTGTCTAAAAGTCTATGAAGGGGCTCGGCAACAGAAGCTTTATGGGGCAGGAACGAAGCGTAGAAATTCAAGAGGCCCAGGAAAGCTTGAAACTCAGTTTTGTTAGTAGGAGTAGGCGCATCGTGAATGGCCTTGACCTTTGACTCAGTTGGGTGAATACCCTTGGCATCAATCTTGTAACCTAAGAATTCCACTTGTGGAGTGGCTATGGTACATTTTTCCCTTTTTAGTTTGAGACCAGATTGTCTAAAACGATCAAGTACACCTCTGACCCTTTGTAGTAATTGTTGTAGATTGGTAGTGGATACCAGAATATCATCAAAGTAAGGCACAACGCCTGGCAACCCTTGCAGGATTCGTTCCATAAGGGACTGGAAAATTCCAGGGGCCACACTAACTCCGAATTGTAGGCGTGTGCATTTGAAAGCCCCTCTGTGGGTTACTATTGTTTGCAGTTCAGCAGTTTCATCATCAACAGGAAACTGTTGATACGCCTGGGACATGTCCAACTTTGCAAAAATGGAACCAGGCTCAAGGGAATGGAGTAAATGTTGTACCACAGGGACTGGGTACGCACTAACTTGTAAATATTTGTTTATGGACGACTTGTAGTCCGAGCAGATCCTCAAGCTTCCATCCTTTTTTAACGGTGTTACTATGGGGGTTTCCCACTTTGAGAAGTCTGTAGGTTTCAGTACGCCCTGCTTGATTAATTTGTCAAGTTCCTTGTCTAGTTTAGGAGGAATTGCAAAAGGAACTCTGCGGGGCTTCAAACGAATTGGTACTGCCTGGGAGTCTACCCTGAAGGATATTGGGCTTCCCACGTAGCAGCCTAGGCCCTCACTGAATACGTCTGCATAGTCCCTGAACAGGGATTCAACTTCTGAATTGGTAATGGCGTGGATTCCCCCTATGTGGAGGCCCAGGGCTGGGAACCAATCTAGTCCCAATAGGCTTGGGAGGACGCCATCCATTATCACTAGAGGCAAGTGACCCTTAAACCCTTGAAAATGGACAAGGAACTTGCCTTTTCCGATGACAGGGATGGTTCTGCCTTGGTAGTCCCGAAGTGTTAGATTGCAGGCTGGAATTTTCTGTCTTGACATTCTGGGGAGTAGCTTTTTTAAGGTGTCCCATGAGATGATGGATAATGCAGAGCCGGTGTCAACCTCCATTCTGCAGGGTCTACCTTCTATAGAAACAGTGACACTAATTTTGTTAGATTTATTTTTTTGCATTTTAGACTGATAGCATGTGAAACAGTCCTCAATTTGTCTGGGGTATTGAATGAGCTTCTGTGGCCTTTGTGGCTGGTTGAAGGTTTTCCCTGCCTGACAAATTTTGGCCAGATGGCCTTTCTTTTGACACCTTAAACATATGGCATTCCTGAATCTGCAGGATGCCCTGAGGTGGTTGCCCCCGCAGCTTAAGCATAAGGTTTGTAAATGTGGGGTTTGGCTTATACCTTGCCTGAACTCTTTTTGATTTGCGTTGGGCTGTCTGAGGCGGTTTACCTCAGTAGCCTCTTCTGGGCCATTTTCTGTGGAGGCTTCCTCAAAATAAACTGTTGGATTTTCTAGTCTGCTGGGTTTTCCCTGAATTTCAGCTGTTGAGAGTGCTGACAGCTCAGCAGCCTGGGATTCCTCTATGGCTTGCTTTAGGGTTAGATCCCCTTTGGCTAATAAACGTCTTTGTAACTTGGGGTCTCTAACGCCACAAACCAGCTGATCGAGCAGCATATTGTCCAGGTAATCTCTGAACCCGCAATGCAAGGCAGCTGTTCTCAGTGCTGCCATATAATCACTAATTGTTTCCCCCTCTGTTTGGATGCGCCTTCTGAAAGCATGGCGCCTAGCAATTCTGGAAGGCTTAGGGGAGTAGTGATTTGAGAGAATTTCTTGCAGTTCCTCCCAAGGGATAGTCTTAATAGATCTTGGGGCCAGTAATGCTGTTGCGGTGTCAAAAACCGTGGCTCCGCAAAAGCTTAGGAAGTAAGATTTCTTCCTATGCTCAGAAATTTCTGACAGGTCTAAAGCATCTAAAAAGCAGTCAAACCGGTTCTTGTATGACTCCCACGTCTCAGCGGTCGGTCTGAAGGGCGGGAATGCAGGATTCGTAGTCATCTTCTGTCAGCTGTGAAGTTTTCCTCAGGCAAGTTAGAGACAGCGCTTCGCGGCTAGAGTCAGCAACTCTGTAGCGATTTCAGCTCTCAGCTAGTGATTTCGCTCCTTTCTTTCTCTTCCTTGCCTGGCTTGCCTTTATTTAGTATCCCGTCCTCGTCGCCAGTGTTGTAGAGCGACGGAATAACTTAGGCAGAGACCAGGTCAAGGCTTTCAGCTTAACTCTTTATTAACAGGCAAAGAGGGTTACCGCTACTGCCGCGCTAACACGGCAGCCAGCTGGAGCGGCAACAGCTGATGCCGTTTGACAGCCGCCTTTTATAGCCGGCTGTGAAACGGCTCCAGCCAATGGGAGAGGTCCGTGCTTCCCACTGGAAGCACGGACCTGAGTGAAGACTCAGTCCATACACAACACCAGGAATCCCACCTCCTGTCTCTCCCTATCTCTATCATACAAAAAGGAGAAAAAAAGAAAAAAGATCCAGGACAAAGGAGGCTGTCTGGTATGGGCATGGTTGCCATGGCACCACTTCCTTCTTCCTTGTGTTCATGTTTCGCAATGTTATTACTTATCAACCTGCACCTCAATCGTTGCAGAATAGGTATTTTTGGCCACCTAAATAAATAGGCATTTTTGGCCACCAATAAATCCTACTGTAGAGAACTGGAATTCATGGCATTCACTTTGGAGTACAATTTTAGTTCCTCTAAACTGTTGTCATTTAGGGCCTGATGGAGAGCAGAAAAGATGGATAAGGACAGACTGGAACTCAGCATTTGCAGACCAATTCTCAGAGCAGTTCAAATAATTTTTTTTAAAAAAAAAACCCAACTGAAGTAAAGCCAACTGTAAGATACATCTGGAAAGCTGTAGCTGAGGTGGAATATGGGTCAGTGCTTCTTTTATGGGCCAAAGCCAGAGCATCCAACTGTCTGAGGCCTGGTACAACACTGCAAAATTTGCCGGGGCAGAAAGAAGTTAAACGCAGCACAGAGCAAAATAAAATAGCAAGTTTTTCTGGCGGACCAGCATCTCCGATTCGTATCTGAGTAGTCTAAAATGGGGAGGCCAAAAAGCCACCAATAATTCAGAATGTTGCTCAGAGACCGTATCATTCTTCAGAGCTATAACTTCACTGTTTCAAATAAAAGCTGACAGACCAATAGTCAGGAAACCCAAACGTAAACTAACGAACACCAAAAACATTTGTTCTTCTGTTCTTTCTCTCAGATGACTGGATTTGCTTCATCAGATAGTTGTAGATGTGAACCTGAAACAAATGTTACAGTCTGAAGCGCTGTTGTTCAGTATTCCAACTATCCAGCGGTATCTATTTTTGGGGTTCATCATTTCACCTACTTCTGTGACCATAGAACATATTCATTCTTCACTGGACTGTATTGTTACACTCACAGTCAGGGAATCTGCTTCCTTCTTTCTCAGGATAATTTTTTCCTCCAATGGGTACAATCAGGGGTGGGATTCAAATTTTTTAACAACTGGTTCTGTGGGCATGGCTTAGGTGGTGGGAGTGGTGGTCATGTGAACGGGTGGACATGGCTTGGTGGTCATGTTATTGGCTGGGTGTGGCCCACTCAATATCACTCACATTGAGGCATGCATCTCCTCGCCTGGCCTCTCATGACTGTGGGGATGCTGCAACAGTGTGAAAAATGGTCATAAGTCACTTTTTTCAGTGCCACTGTAACTTTGAATGGTCACTCCACACAAGCAAAGTACCAGCAAAGGAGGAGAAAAAAACTCCAGAGAAGTTCCTGAGACAGGAAGTCTAGTCCTGCCAAGAATGTAATAAGGGTCTAGTGAGTTGTCTTGGAGCTCACCTGTCTCACCTGACTTAGCTCAATTTGCCTTCATGTAAATAAGCATTTTGCAAATAATTAACCATTACAGAGGGTGCCTATGACATGGCCACAAAATGTTGGGGATATTTTGTTTTTTTTTAAACTGGGAAAAGTCAATGAACATGCAAATTACAAACAGAACTAAGCTTAATATTATAACAACTGAGTTATAATGATAATATGAATAGAAAAGAATACTAGGGACATATCTGGCAAAATACACAACTTTTGCAACTATAATAAAGTGGTGTTTTTTTAGAAAGGGATTTTCGAGGCACAGATTCCAAGGGTAAGCTGAACCAGAGAGAATTCATATTTGAATGCAATCAAATCTCACCGCAGGCTTGTCCATCAAATAGCTTCTTCTAGTGATTTTGTTGGACAATGAATTATAAATTCATATAAATACTATGGCATGTTAGGATGGATTAAAACAATGATATGCCAGAGACCAGAAAAATGTTGAAGTGTAATTGATGGATAAATGTAAACATATGAAAAGAGTCAAGGCATCAACTACCGTAGTTAATAACTGCTCAAAAACACTTAGAAAACTCTCCTTGTCTTCTAAATTGTAACACTATTCCATGGCAAGATTGATCAAAATTACCTAGTAAGATTCCAATATAATTAGGTTATAAGACAGGAGATAAAGAGCTCTGTGTGAGGATGTAAGATATGTGAGTTAATGAATACATCGAGTGTGCAAGAACCTCTCATTTCTTTAGCTTGTTATTTGTTTGCTGGTTTTTGTTCCTAACTTCTCTTGCTAGCTTTTTCACACTGGGAAATCTTTCTGGAATTAAAGAGCTATGAGACAAAGGTTGGTAGCTTCTAGATTCCTGATTAAAATAATCTTTGTGCTTATATTACTAGGCAAAATCATGCCAATTAGTGATATGTACCTCTAATTAGTTGTGCTGAAACTGAGAAATGTATTAAAAGGCAGTTGGACTCAAGGTTTAAGCCAATAAACCTATGATTGTGCCCAGGGGTGGGATTCTACCGGTTCACACCTATTTGCTAGAACGGGTTGTTAACATTCTAAGCAGTTTGGAGAACCTGTTGTTAGAAGAAATTATTGGCCTAATCCTGTAAGGAAGGCAGAAAGGAAACATTCTGGTGTTGCTTACAGAAACTGCCTCTCTGTTAACCCTTATTACATTCTTGGCAGGACTAGACTTCTGATACCCACAGGGATATAGTGTGTGGCAGTGGTGGGATTCAAAAAAAAAATTACTACCAGTTCTGTGGGCATGGCTTGATGGGAGTGGTGTGGCTTGGTGGGAGTGGCTTGTGGGCATGGCAGTGGAAGGATACTCCATTCCCTCCCCACTCCTGGGGGAAGGTTACTGCAAAATCCCATTCCCTCCCCGCCCACTAACCTGCTTTCCAGCTCTGTTCTCCTGTGCAGGGCAACCAAAGAAGACCCAGCCAATCACCTGGGACTCGGGAAGCAGAGAACTGATGGGGGCGGGGCCAGTCAGAAGTGGTATTTGCTGGTGCTCCAAACTACTCAAAATTCCCGCTACCGGTTCTCCAGAACTGATCAGAACCTGCTGAATGCCACCTCTGGTGTGTAGAGAAAATGCCAAATTCTCTGGACTCAATCAAAGAAATTTTTTCAGCTGCTTACAGAAAATAGCTAATCCTCAGATAGGCACATTTGCTTCCTTGAGCTAAAATGCCATTGACACAGAGCAAGTATGTTGTTTGTTGATTTTAGTCTTTATCAGTGAACTGATGATTTCTGCTTCAGAAATCTAGGTTCCTGCTTTAGAAATAAAGCAGGGTCATTTTTCTTATCCTGGTTACTCATCTCTGATACAAGATTACATGTCTTTAGCAGCATGTATAATATATTATCGATTTGCCGGAAATGTGTCCTTTTCTTTTCAAGGAGGCAAGATTATTTCTTTCAGAGTTTAAAGCTTTAAATAGATTGATTGACACTTTTTTTTTCTTGAAGAAATTTGAGCTTCTTAAGCAGAATAAGTTGATATTTTTGAAAAGGTCCTTTTGCATTTATCCAGCTCAATTATATTGTCATATTATTGGGAAGAAAAAGAGCCATTTTCTATGTTCTGCCTAGCAGTTATCAAATGGCTAAGGCTACATAAGTGTTGACACATTTAAGACATTACAAAACAAATTCTGCATCTTTTTAATCGACTTGACAGCAAATGTTGGGAATTCCTATTTTAGATGGCATCAAATACTCCTTGCCAGCTAGCACATTTAAACCTATAGAGACAAATACATTTTGGATAGTAATATTCTATTTCTCAAAAAGAATCTAAAAGGTTTTTTTTTTTTCATTTTAAAAAATATGGCACTGAGGCTTGATGAGTGTTAGTTGGTCCTAGAATGTTTATTTTATTTTTATTTATTTATTTGATTTGTCAATCGCTTACAATAGATATAAGTATATATATAGTTATGAATACATGAAATGGGTACATATAAGAAAAATAAAAGAAACAATAGGACAGGGACGGTAGACACGTTGGTGCGCTTATGCATGGCCCCTACAGACCTCTTAGGAAAGGGGTGAGGTCAATAGTAGACAGTCTAAGGTTAAAGTTTTTGGGGTTAGGGGATCTAGCACTTAGATCATTAGAGATAAGTACTCCAAGATCCTTTACAGAGCTTGGATCATCAAGGAGTTCGATCCTGTGACCGCCGAGGGCGTGGACAGGTTGCTGGGGCGGCTGAATACCACCACATGTTTGTTGGAAACGTGCCCCTCCTGGTTGGTTTCTACCTCCGGTGAGGTGACACGAGGCTGGCTCCAGGGGATTGTCAATGCTTCATTGAGGGAGGGGTCGCTCCCTACCGCCCTGAAAACAGCGGTGGTGCGGCCTTTCCTCAAGAAGCCTGCCCTGGACCCAACGCTTTTGAATAACTATCATCCAGTCTCCAACCTCCCCTTTGTGGCAAAAGTTGTGGAGAGAGTGATGGCGTCTCAGCTCCCTCAGTACCTGGAGAAAGCGACGTATTTAGATCCCTTCCAATCGGGCTTCAGGCCCGGGCACAGTACTGAAACAGCATTAGTCGTGTTGGTTGATGATCTCTGGAGGGCCCGTGACAGAGGTGATTCCTCTGTCCTGGTCCTATTAGATCTCTCGGCGGCTTTTGATACTATCGACCATAGTATCTTATTGCAGCGGTTGGAGGGGTTGAGAATTGGAGGTACCGTCTTGCAGTGATTTTCCTCCTTCCTCTCTGACTGCTTGCAATTTGTGTTGACGGGGGGGGAGAGGTCCAACCCTAGGCCCCTCATTTGTGGGGTGCCTCAGGGGTCGGTCCTCTCCCCTCTTCTGTTCAACATTTATGTGAAGCTGCTGGGGGAGATCATCCATGGTTTTGGGGTAAAATGTCATCTTTATGCAGATGACACTCAGCTCTACATCTCTACCCCAAACCACCCCAACGATGCTGTGGAGGTTATGTCCCGGTACCTGGAGGCCGTGCAGAATTGGATGGGCGGGAACAGGCTTCGACTCAACCCTTCCAAGACTGAGTGGCTGTGGTTTCCGGTGTCCTGATATGGTCAGCTGACTCCGTCGCTGGCTATTGGGGGTGAGTTCTTAGCCCCCATAGAGAGGGCTCACAATCTAGGCATCCTCCTGGATGCACGGCTGTCATTGGAAGATCATATTACAGCCATCTCCAGGGGGGCTTTTCATCAGGTTCACCTGATGCACAAATTGCGGCCCTTTCTCAATCGGGATGCCTTATGCACGGTCACTCATGCCCTGGTCACCTCCCACCTGGATTACTGTAATGCCCTCTACATGGGGCTCCCTGTGCGGAGCACCCGGAGGCTGCAACTGGTGCAAAATGCGGCCGCGCGGGTGATTATGGGGGTGTCTAGAAGCTCTCATGTGACGCCTCTCCTGCGTGAGTTGCATTGGTTGCCAGTGGCCTTCCGGGTGCGCTTTAAGGTTCTGGTTTTGACCTTTAAAGCGCTCCATGGCATCAGACCAGGTTATTTGCAAGACCGCGTTCTGCCAGTAGTCTCCCACCATCCCCACAGGAAGGGCCTCCTCCGGATCCAGATGGCCTCCATGTGCCGCCTGGTAACCCTGAGGAATAGGGCCTTCTCTGTGGGGGCACCTGCTCTCTGGAATGGGCTCCCCCCAGAGTTGAGAATGACCACCGACCTGAGGGTGTTCAGGCATGATTTGAAAACCTGGCTCTTTGAGCAGGCAGGCCTGGGATGATTTTAAATTGATTTTAAATTGGGTTTTAATCATGGTTTTAGTATTGGGGGTTTTAGATCTGGGAGCAGCCCATATTTAATTCTGTTTTAACGTTTTTATATGTATTGTTTTACTTGGCTGTGCACCACCCTGAGTCCTTCAGGAGAAGGGCGGTATATAAATTGAATAAATAAATAAATAAATAAATAAATAAATAAATAAATAAATAAATAAATAAAGTCTTGACTATTCAGCTTGTATTTTATTTTCTGATTTTTTTTGCCAGTATGTAAGACAGACCATTTATTTGTTGAGATTTGAAGTTGCCATTTGTTTGACCATTCTGATACATAGTCAAGGACTTTTTGAAGGGTAGCAGTATTGTCTGTGGTATTGAACAGCTTTACATCATCAGCAAAGAGAACGGAATTGCTCTTAATATGATCACAGATAGCTTAATATGATCACAGATAGTTGATAGCTGTCTACAACAAAGTATTGATAGCTGGAAGCAGGACAGCAGAATTGTTTTTACTTATACCTATTATCTTGTAAGCAATTGACAAATTGACAAATAAATAAAAAATAAAGAATTGCAGGACTTTTTTCTGAGCTGAAGTATAGTGCAAGCAGTGCAAAGAATAGTGGTGGCTCTGGAGAAAGCCAAGGAAGGGAATTTCAGGAGTTATTTGCTGAGTGGCTGAAGAATGGTTTGGCAGCCAGTGGAAGAATTTCAGCAGACCGGTTTCAGATCCAGACCAGGACATGCAAATATGGAGGTTATTGTGGCCTGTCAGCTGCTGCCCCTTCAGCAGCCAAATCAGAGTAGGAGGAGGTGTGGGAGTCAGGCAGCCTGAGAGCTTGAGGTGGAAGAGGGAATGGAGCTGGCAGAGAGAGAGACAGAGACAGAGACAGAGACAGAGGTAGAGCCTGGGCCATCTGTCAGTCCTCAGATGGAGAGTCAATAGCCCCCAGGTCTTCAGGTGGCTGATGAGGAAGAGGAGGAACAGCTGAGTCCAGTGCCTGATGCATGGATGCACAGAAGGCAGAGGAGAGGAGAGCAGTGAAAATCTGTGGGCTGATCCTTGGGCTGGAAGAGTCATTGCTGCTAGCGAAACCCCACCCTAGCTCTGGGGATGAAAGGCAGGGGGCGGAGATGATTAGATGTGGCAGACAATTATTCCTCTCCCTGCTGGACAGACTTGTTAGCCTTTGGTGAGAGAGTAACTTTTTGCCAGGCTACTGACGCTCCTAATAAAGGAATCATTGATTTAACTTCAGAGGGTTTGTCATGTTTGAGGAGCTGAGAAACTGTCTGTAGAGATGATAGTGGTATGTGAGTGTCCATTCCACTCTGAGTTCCCCCATGACTGCTGGCAAGACCAGATCTTTAGGGCCTTATGAAAGAGTGTCAAAATGAGTACCAAAGAGTGCCATATGATCGTACTTAGAGTTCTGTCTTTAGACTGCTGGCTGAATAAAAAGACATACAAACTCTACTAAGGTCTCCATACAAAGTTTCTTTATTGGATCACAAGGCATTCTCAAGGTGTAACTCACGGTTATGTTGAGATTCATCTAATGTCCAACTCTTTGCATAGCTGACTTCATACTCTGAAAGTACAGTGATCTTTCATCCCAAAACGATGGAGCAAAGGGTGAGACATCTGAGGAAAGGAAAAAAGAAACCTTGACCTTTAAGGAATAGGCAAAGTTCTTTCCTTTTGTGGATTCAAATTTCCCGGCTGGGAGAAATGCAAAATGATTTGGTCAGCTGCACTGAAAGTCAGAATCAGTTTATTAATAGGAAGTCAGGTAAAAAGAAATCTCACAGTGTTCCTAGGATTAATCTAATGAGTGAGTAGGAAAATCTCTCTTTTATACACTTCAGGTTCTTTGATTTGTAAGTCTTTGATTTGTGTGTGTTGAATTCCTGTCTCTTTGAGATTAGGATCTTTTCCTGGGATCTTGGTTTTATGGTCCTGATCCTGTTGTTTGTTTGTTTGCTATCATGGTTCCTTCCTATCATGCCTTTTGGTTTGCTTTTCACAAGTTTTTTATAGCTTGCCATCTATTTGATTTCTATGGGAAAGGATCCTAGCTAGTCTGTAGAGTTTTTTTCTCTGTATCTCATGCCTGTAATTTTCTCCTTCCTTTGTTGTGAAAAGTAAGGTGGCTCCAGCTATTTTAATAGCCCTACTTGACAAAGGGTGGGGGCTGTTTTCCTAGGAGAAAGGAGAATTGTAATTTCCAACACACCAGCATGCTGCTGGGGCACAGGAAAGCCAACCAAGGGTCCATTCAGTGACCATCAGGATTACAGATGTGACCACATGACATGAACTGCATTTCCCATGATGCGTTAACTACATTTACCATGAGGTATTCCCTTAAGGGACAGCTCCCAATTCTAACTTAACTATCTCAATTCCCAATTACCTATATACTGTCTGGACAGCACACTTAGCCATTAAGAGTTTCATATTAAGAATCTAAACGTTTCCACCAAATGTTTGACATCATGTGAGAGTGAATAGTACAGAAGCATAGAATCTACACAGGCCCAACATGTTTAGTAAATGCTATTTTTTTTCTAGCCCATACACTTACACCTCTTTGCAGCTTGCCTGTCATTATCCTGTAGATCTGAAATTAAAATCTCCCTTTCACAGATCTGTCAGGCAATGCTCACAGATGTTGACAGAACTCATTTACAAGGCTGCAGAATGGAGTACTCACATCTTAACATTCCCATATGGGCCGGCATGCATGTATTGGAAAAACTCTATCAAATTAATCATCAGACAGTGATAAGGTTGAAAATGTGTGTAAAGGCATGATTTCCTTACCAAATATGATTGGATTTAGATTGACAACATATATTAACTCAGTAGTCTATTAAAGTTGTCATATTGTTCTTCTCAAACTGCATACCATAACATATTCTGTTAGTATATTTTCCGATTTTCCTTTTCTATTTGCTAATTTATTTCTCTGGCAAAATGTTATTTAAGATGGCAAATGATTATATTAGTTATAATAACTTTAGAGAAGCTTTGTTTCAGAGTCACCAAAATAAAATAACACACTACAGGGTGCTTTTCTTTTTTCTTTTGAAAGTTTAGTTTATAAACTTGATCCAAACATTAATTTCAATTCCACCTTTCAAATTCTGCAGGCACTAATATTCCTGTAATCTGTAACTACTAAGTACCAGATAAAGGTATACCTCCCAGGATTTAGTTCAAACTCTCAAATTACTTATAGGCACAATACCTGTCTGAAGAGATATTTTGGTGCTGTTTAACTGTGATAACAATTCTTTTCCTCACAGTCCTTGCTTGAAAAAAAAAAAAGGTTACACATTGTTTACTGCAATTGGTTTTTTATTCAGGATAATTCCAGAAAAATAGCTACTTCATCTTGGGAATTGTTGCATCCAGGAACTCATCAGATCTCTTCATTCTACATTTTAAAATGAAAAAAAAATAGTATACATCTCAAAGATGTAAATATTTAATTATAAATGGTATGTAATTTTAAAACAAGAATGAATTTTTGATTGTTATCAACATGCACTATCCTTGTTTGGAAAAAAGTTCCATTGACATTAATAAGTTTGCTTACAAGGATATCTCATGCAACCTATTTAGAAAAATACTCCCTTTTTACAACCCAGTAGTCCCTATTCATAGTAGAGTTGGAGCAACTGAGCATTTACTGGCCAGATGCCTTTCCTGACATCTATGTGAAGTTCACAGCAGATAGGAGAGAAATAACTGCCACTAAGTAACTGCCACTACTTCTAAGTAGGAGTGAGTGTCTTTGCCATTAGGCCACTCGTGTAACCTATAAAACATGTCATATAATCTCTACTAGTTTGATCTATTGCAAAAAAAAATTGTATTTGAGTTATTTCTCCCTTTCCACTGAGCCACTCACCATCCTCAGGCTAAATGACTAACCATCGCCACCACTCCCTCCCTCCTCAGTGCCAAGCTTCTATTAGATGTTGCATTAGCGATACTGAAAGAGTCAAGAGCCACAATTAGCTAACCCACAATATCCATTCTCCTTCCCAGCGAGGCATTGGATGGAACAATGGTAAGTAACCGTTTTGCAACAAGTGAGGGGGGGGCTGCATTTGATTGTTTTCTAAGAGATAGGTCAGGCAGTGACATCATAAACTAAGGGCCACATAGGGGGTTATTTGGGGCTGTGGGCTATTCATCCCTGAATTAGGGATTTGGAGCTAGATAAGTACATAATACCACTGACAGGCACTAAACTCAATCTCATCAACTTTAAAACGTGTGGACTTCACCTCCCAGAAATCCCCAGCTAGCATGACTGACTAGGGAATTCTGGGAGTTGAAGTCCACCCATCGTAAAGAAACACTGTTCTAAATCAGAGTCTCCAACCTTGGCAACTTTAAGCCTGGTGGACTTCAACTCCCAGAATTCCCCAGCCAGCTTTGCTTTGTTGGCTAGGGAATTCTGGGAATTGAAATCCACCGGGCTTAAAGTTGCCAAGGTTAGAGACCCTGATCTTAAAGAAAGCTTAAAATCTTTAAAAAGGAAAAAAATATGGGATTTAAAGAAAACTGAAGGGATCATATACTGGGACCATTGTACTTAAAATAAATTTTTGTCACCTTATCAGCGATTCATGAAGCTATACCAGAAGGAAAGAATAATTTACTCACTTCTCACTAGCATAACTGGAACAATAGGTAATTTGACATTTGTTTCTGGTTCAGAATTCATTCTTAGTCAAGTGAGCTATTCCTATTAGCTAAGGGCACTATCAGGATTTCTGCGTTTTGACCAACTACCGTGAAAGTGTTTGGCAGCATACCAGCATAATTTTTTAATAATAAAGTACCGATTACAATCCCAGCCCCCTCACACAATATAATTTGCATATGAGCTTGTAAAACTGGAGAAAAATACTGGCACTTGCCTTAGTTTTGTTTAGCAGCACCATTAGCTTATTTTAGCTCAGTTTGTCAAAGAATCCACTGCTTCTCAACAATAGGTCTGTTCACTCTACAAACTTATTCAACTCACACTTCTGTTCCATATTCCGCTCTCCACTCCATCAAACAAAAGATGGAAAAGAAACTACTGAGCAATGTGTTTAGTACAAAGCTTTTCTTTTTCACTGAAAAGGAATAAAAAAAAAAAATTAAAGAAAGAAAAATCATTACAAGGAACACTTTCCAAATGATCTTCATCTGAAGTGGTTATTCAGTATGGACATGAAGCTGCCCTTGTTCAAGGTCTGAAGTTAAGATTTGTTTTCTCCCCTCTAAAAAGACAAGACTGACATCTAGTGTAGATGAGGGGATTAGCAATGGTTAATAACCCTTTAAATATTAAAGGGTTATTAAAGGATTGTGAGCTAAGAAGGCAGCAATGAAATTGGACAAGAAATATTGGGATATAAATTATTGATAGAATGAATAAAAAAATATAGAAAGATTAGAAGTTTACAGATGTTAGGCATTTTTTATATATATGTTTAAATAATATAATGAGATTATATACATCTGATTAATGGGATAGAGATTATCAATAATGTTAGGGTGAATTGGATTAATATAAATGGTACCTAGTTAAATTTGTTCATATATAATAGAGAAATGTTTAGATTGAATAGGAAAGGTAGAGATGAAGACAGAGATAAAGATGAGGTGTGAGGCATTTTTTTTTGTTGATGTATGTTTAAATATTCAAATAAGGATTATATAAATGTGATAAATGTGATAGAGATTATCAACAATGTTAGCGTGAATTGGATTAATATGAAGGATACCTGGTCAAATTTGTTCAGGGATGATAGGGAAATGTGTAGATTGAACAAGACAGAGATAAAGATGAGGAGTTAGACATTTTTTGCCTATGTATGTTTGAATAATATAATGAGGATTACTTAAAATGGATAAATGTGATAGAGATTATTAATAAGTTATTTTGAAATAGATAAATATAAGAACGATACCCGGAACCAATTCTGTTCACACACAATACAAATGTAAATTGGTTAATAACTTTTTTATGAAGTCATGTTATATACTTTCTCTGGGTTGCTGCAAGCAAACTTAGCAGAGAAAACTTATCATTGGAGTCAACATAACAATAAACACCATAATTTAAGGAATTATGATTGCATGTTGGCATCACATAGTTATGGGCAGTATTAATTAATTTAGAGAACAGAACTTTGTTAGAAATGGACAAAATCAGAGAGGGAAAGTAGAGATATCTCACCCTTAAAACCAAGAAATATGACTAATTATTCATTGCTTAGGGCTCTTTGTCTTTTTACAACGTTCCAAATGAAAACATTCCCGAAAGAATATTGTATTTGTATTTGAGGCAAACAACTTAGCTATGTGTGTTTCCTGCTGATTTTTAAAAAGATTCTCCAAAAACATAGATTCATGAGTTTCACACAATAATACTTGATGCTTCATACTGCCTGAGGCCGTTTTCCGCTTTGCTGAACTACACAAGGGGGTAAAAAGACCAGAATGCTTCTAACAGTATAAATAATTCAGCCCTGCCAAAATTTCAAAATCGCTGTAAAAATAAAAGTAGCTTCTACAGATACTTGTAGGAATGCAGGTGACTTGTAGGACCAAGAAAAGTTCAGCACTTCCGGTCCAGCTGGATCTCTTGTAGCATTCAGTTCCAGTAATGGTGGTATCCCTCTGGACCGCATGCAAGGGTTGAGACTTGTGGGCACTCCAGTCCTGTTTTTTTCTGAGCTGTCAGTTCCATTAGGTGGGGGGGAGGGGTCGCCAACAGGGATGGGATTCTACCAGTTGGCACCTATTCGCTAGAACCGGTTGTTAACATTCTAAGCAGTTCAGAGAACTGGTTGTTAGAAGAAATTACTGGCCTAATCCTGTAAGGAAGGCAGGAAGGAAACATCCTGGTGTTGCTTACAGAAACTGCCTCTCCATTAACCCTTATTACATTCTTGGCAGGACTAGACTTCCTGTCTTAGGAACTTTTCTGGAGTTTCTTCCCCCTCCTTTGCTGGTACTTTGCTTGTGTGGAGTATCCATTCAAAGTTACAATGACACTGAAAAAAGTGTCTTATGACCATTTTTTCACACTTACGACTGTTGCAGCATCTCCACAGTCATGAGAGGCCAGGCAAGGAGATGCGTGCCTCGATGTGAGTGATATTGACTTGGCCACGCCCAGCCAATAACTTGACTACCAAGCCACACCCACCAACTTAGCCATGCCCACAGAACCAGTTGTTAAAAATTTGAATGCCACCCCTAGATGAAAGGTTCTTGACCACTCTTCTGTGGAAAGTTTCAAGTTCAATCCCCCATTTTTATTGCTTATTTCTTTAGTTTTGGTCATAGATCACAAAAATTAATAACATAACATCCACTCTAAAGTAGAAGTAAAATTCAACAGATCAGAACTGGAAGGACCTTGGAGGTCTTTTAATCCAACCTCCTGCTCAATCAAGCAGGACTTCCTATACCATTTCAAACACGTGGTTGTCCAGTCTTTTCTTAAAAGCCTCTAGTGATGGGGCACTCACAACTTCTGAGGGCAAGCCGTTTCACTCATTAATTGTTCTCACTATTAGGAAATTTCTCCTTAGTTCTAGGTTTCTTCTCTCCTTGATCGGTTTCCATCCATTGTTTCTTGCCTTCATATTAATAGACCAAAGCAAAATTAAATTATTAACATCAAATTACAAAGTGCAGGATTAATACCCAGGAAAGATCCATAAAATTACAATCAATAGTCTGAATGCTATAGATCTTAAATTAGATAACTACAGATAAAATACACAACTCATTCTATATGAAACAACTGGGTTATGCCAGGGGTCATCTTGGGATGAAGAAGGGATGGAATAGAATGGCACCTGGACACTCTAAACAACTGGAACAAGCTTAGATTGGACCAGCTTTACCCTTGTGGTTGGATACTCAATTGTCATCTTGACTGCTTGACAATTAGACAATGTTGTCTTGGACTCGTACCAAGAAGATGGGGGTGGATTGGGTATTCTTAAACTCAGTTTTAGCAAGACTATGCAGCTTGAGTATATGGACCATCTGGATCTGTGAACCTTTTCATCATTAGTTCTGAATGGGCATTAGTCCCCAGATGTGCACAGTTGGGTATGTAATTAACAAATACACAATTTAGGGGTCTTCCTGGACATCCTGCTCTTGCTTGAAGAACAAGCTGCAACAAGCCCAATTGCTGTAACTGTTCTTCATATGTTTTAGTCTCCAGTTCCCTAATCATCCTGGTTGCTCTTCTCTGAACTTTTTCTAGAGTCTCAACATCTTTTTTATAATGTGGTGAACAAAACTGGATGCAGTACTCCAGGTGTGGCCTTATTAAACGAGTTCTCATTTTACCGACCTCGGAAGGATTGAAGGCTGAGTCAATCTTGAGCCACTTAGAATCGAACTCCTGGACTAAGCAGTGACTTAGCCTTCAGTACTGCATTCTAAACATTGCACCACCACTAAAATTGGCATAGGGAAAGGGCATACTGTATCTTTCTTTTTCTTTTAATCTGATCTGTTGTATGTAATAATACAGTACAAGTTCTTCAAGGAAATAAGTTGACTAAATTTACCTCAATAGAAGTCAAGATATTCCATTATATCTTCTAATAAACTCTTGACAGCTACATGCCTTATGAGTTGATATTTTGGAATTTCACAAGTTTTCTCAACAGTTCCAGTCATAAAAGCACCAGACCCAAATTCTTCTTCCTGTGGATAAACTAAAGAAAGGAATGTGTATTCAAAGACAAATAATGCAATTTTTGGTCATGAAATACAGAAATGTATTTCTGCTGATTTGGAAAACTTAGAAATGTATTTCTGCTGGTTTAGAGAAATTGTAATTCTGACAATTTGGAGAAAGACAAAAAAAAAAACCACCCTGTGCAGACACATCCTTGCATAAGATGTTGCAGTTTACATTGGATTTTCAGTATGCAGTGTTTTCCATTTGCCAACTACGTGAAAACTACAACAAGTCTTCACTCTACACTTCCCAAAATTTGCTCCAGGATGTTCCTGAATACATTTATGTTGTGTCTAAGAATGTAAAAAGAAATCTGTCACAATGTATTTTATGTAGAAACAGTGAACTGGCAAAATGAATTCCGATAGCAGCAATAAATGGAGTCTGCTGCCATCCATTGTTCATAACTAAAAAGTTCATAAAGATTAGCATCCATTCAAAGAGTCTCATAAAATCCAGACTTTTATTAGATTGTTACATTATTTCACTGGACTACAGGCATAGTTTGCAATCAAATAAACCCCAAAATAGAAACAAATTTTGTAATGTAATCAAATAAAACATATACTGTAATTGAAATAAATTTTATAGTAACATTTCTCTAGATTCTTATTTTATTTTGGGGGTTAATTGCAATGTGTTAGTTAGTTTGCAAATAATTGCAATGAGTTAGCAAGTTTGCAAATGTCTTTGCAATAATTAATAACTTTCATTTCTATAATGATATGAGTGGTACACCTTCGTGGAATCTGGCGATGTGGAAGGTATAGAAATATGATCAATAAACAAATACATTCTTAACAATTCTCAGAACTTTAATTCATAACTTCATTGAAAACCGTTTGAAAGCATGTGTAAATCATTATCCGTTTCAATCCACTTTAAATGTGTCCAGCAGGACAGAAAATGAAGATCTGTGACTTCCTCTTTAAAAAAAGAAGACATGATTCTTGATTTGGATGACAATGGCTTGGCTTTCAAAATAACAGATAACAGATCTGTTATTTTGATAACAGATAATCAGAATTGGAAGAGACCTTGTAGGTCATCTAGTCCATCCACCCCACCCAAGCAGGAGACGTACACCATTTCTGACAAATGGCAGTCCAATCTCTTCTTGAAAGTCTCAAGTGATGGCACTCCCACAACTTCAGAGGGCAAGCTGTTCCATTGGTTGATTGTTCTGTCAGAAAGTTTCTCCTTATTTCCAGTTTAAATCTCTCCTTGTTCAGTTTCCATCCATTATTCCTTGTCTGGCCTACAAATGCTTTAGAAAATAGCTTGACCCCTTCCTGCCTGTGGCAGCCCCTCAAATATTGAAAGACCGCTATCATGTTTCCCCTGGTCCTTCTCTTTACCAAACTAGACAAGCCCAGTTACTGCAACCATTTGTTGTATGTTTTAGCCTCCAGTCCCCTAATCATTCTGGTTGCTCTTCTCTATACTTTTTCTAGAGCCTCAACATCTTTTTTATAATGTGGTGACCAAAACTGGATGCAGTACTCTGGGTGTGGTCTTACTAAGGCTTTATAGAGTGATCTTGATCTTGATTGTATCCCTCTGTTAATATAATTTAGGATTGTATTAGCTTTTTGGGCTGCTGCTGCACACTGCTGGCTCATATTTAGCTAGTTGTCCACTAAGACTCCAAGATCCCTCTCACAGTTACTGCTATTGAGCCCGGTTTCACCCAGTCTATATGTGTACTTTTGGTTTTTCTTGCCTAAGTGTAGGACTTTACTTTTCTCTACATTGAATTTCATTTTGTTAGATATGGCCCAGTGTTCTAGCCTGTCAAGATCCATCTGGATCTGGAGCCTATCTTCTTGGGTGTTAGCTATTCCTGCCAGCTTAGTATCATCTGCAAATTTGGTAAGTTCCCCTTCTATTCCCTCATCTAAATCGTTAATGAAGATATTGAAGAGTACTGGGCCTAAGAAAGAACCTTGTGGCACCTCACTGCTTACTTCCCTCCATTTAGACTTAGACCCATTAAGGACTACTAGTTGAGTGCAGTTTTCCAGCCAGTTGCGGGTCCATCTAATGGTGCTGCTATCTATTCCAGTTGTGGTCTACTTTGTCGAATCCCTTGCTGAAATCTAAATATATTATGTCCACAGTATTTTGCTGGTCTACTAATTTAGTCACTATGTTGAAGAATGAAATAAGATTGGTTTGGCATGATCTGTTCTTAACAAACCTGTGCTGACTGCTAGTTATTACTTTACTTGTTTCTAGATGTTGGCAAATCTGTTTTTTTATCGTTTCCATATTCAAAATATAAGTACAATCTATCAATTTTTCTTCTTAAAGAAATAGAGAAACTGTATTTATAGGCATCTACAGAGAAAGAAGAGGGGAAATATGGACATATGTATTGTGATGCAAATTCCAGCCTTATATGCTTTAATATCAGGATGAAAAGATGAAGTTTGTATTGTAATGTCAGAACTCCTGCTTTATCATGATGATTACCTAAGGATGTCTATGGCTATTCTAAGTAGAATTTATCTTTATCTGTGCCTTTTCAAATATCTAGAAGGCCTAAGCCTTTTTGGAGGTTTCATTGGTGGTGATATATACAAATTGGGCAGGGGAGGGTGTAACTGATTTACACATTTAAAATGATAAACTGAAATTAGTTTTATCAACTTACAGCCTTCTGAATATTCTTCAAAATGATTTGTAATCTATATATTCTGCTTCTTCAATGTTTCTCCTAGTCTTCAGCAGCAGCCTACAATCCCAGCACCTGTGAATAACCAATACAAGTACAATCTTCAGGCAGTAACCAGTTCTCAACTTTGTTAGTTGACAGCTGTCAATGAAAATACTCATTTATAATGAATCTGGTGTTATCCATCAACAAGGGAGGATACAAGACATGAAAAGAACTAGCTAATACAGTATTATTTCAACAGTGATTACCACCAGTGTCACCTCATTCCATAGCAACCAAAAAGCTCTATTTTTAATACAACTGTTAGTTAATAATGGCAAGAATTGGCCTCTGACTGTGTGGTCTCCAAAAAAAAATAACCAATAAGGAAGCAACTTGTACGCAGCCAACTAGTTGGAACAACCTAATATACAACATTGATTCACACATGTAACCTCTTTACTTGACCAGAAAACACTGGTTAAATATTCATGTTGCTTTGTTGAATCAACCATGCAACCATATAATTAATGTGTTTGGAAAAGGCAAAGGAAATCTGAAAAGAATATGTCCCCTATTCACTATTTCCCCTTTTCCTTCCCAAATACAGTAGCAATCTAACTCATTTTGAGAAAAAAAACTGCCTTAGCTCTGCTATAAAATGTTATACCTGAAGGAGTGAGATGCTATATTGGGTTATTTTTTTGGTGGGGGGAGCGGAAATCAGATTTCTTTTAAAAGAACAAATGTGAGTAAGTTTGCAGTTTTGATATTATCAAAATAATTACTAATGATAGTTCCAGGCTATCTATATTCTGCTTTAAGGACTGTTTTTAATTATGAAAAAGGGATATTCAATTAAGAAGCAAATAAATAAAATACAATATCATAAGTTACTCTTCCCCAATTGGGTGCTTTTTGAAAATGGTAGACTACAGTTCCCATAATAGTTGACTGGGAATAATATGAATCATAGTCTATCTGTCAGTCCTGGCTTAACCAGCCCCAGCTTGGCCAGTCATGCCCACGCCATCCCAGGGCTGCCACCCAGAACCTCACCCGACCATGGGAACAGCTGGGCATGGACTTCATTGTGGAACTCCCAGAAAGCCATGGCAACACCATAATCTGGAGGGTGATCAACCTTTTTTCAAAGGTTCATGGTCTGTCCGAGCCTCCCGTCAGCCTGGACATTGGCAAATTGGGGGGTACAGTTTACTGCAAGGTTTTGTCATGAGTGTCTGAAAATGATAGGGTCCTCTCAAGGATTAAGCTCTACCTTCAACCCAGCTACCAATGGAGCATCCAAGAGAGCCAACATGATGGTAAAGCAGTACCTCTGCTGTTAGGTCCAGTAGCAAGAGACTGACTGGGCTGAGTTACTACTGTTTGCTGAGGTGGCCTATAACAACACAGTGCATAGCAGCACCGGATTCAATCCTTTCTAGGTAGCCAATGGGATTGATTTTGTCCCTATACCCAAGTGCCCTCGGGAGACCCCCATGGAAGTGAGCCTGAGTGCATGGCTTGCTTACATGCAACAGGTGTGGGAAGACATGAGGAGAGATTAACAGAAAGTGGCAGAGACCTACAAAGTTTTATTTATTTATTTATTTTATTTTGTCAATTGCTTATAAGATAATAGGTATGAGTAAAAATATAGTTATGAATACATGGATACATATAAGAAAAATAAAAAAGAAACAATAGGACAAGGATGGTAGGCACGTTGGTGTGCTTATGCATGCCCCTACAGACCTCTTAGGAAAGGGGTGAGGTCAATAGTAGACAGTCTAAAGTTAAAGTTTTGGGGGTTTGGGGAAGTAACCACAGAGTCAGGTAGAGTATTCCAGACCTTGACCACTCTGTTGCTGAAGTTGTATTTTTTGCAATCAAGTTTGGTGCGATTAACCTTGAGTTTGTATCTATTGTTTACTCTTGTGTTGTTATGGTAGAAGCTGAAGTATTCATTGACAGGTAGGACATAGCAATATATGATTTTATATACTATACTTAGATCGGACTGAAAGCAGTATAGTTCTTGGTTTTCTAGGTCTAGAATTTCAAGTCTGGTGGCATAAGGTATTTTGCAACGAGTACAGGAGTGGAGAATTCTTCTTGTGAAATATTTCTGGACTTTCCCAACTGTGTTAATATCAGATACGTAATGTGGGTTCCAGACTGATGAACTGTATTCAAGTATTGGTCTAGCAAGTATTGGTCTAGCAAATTGGTCTAGTTAGTAGTGTGATATTACTAGAGAAAAAGCTATGTAAGATTAGGTTAACAATTCTTAATGCTTTTTTGGCTATGTAGTTACAGTGGGCTCTAGCACTTAGGTCATTTGAGATGAGTATTCCTTGACAGAGTTTGGATCATCAACAAGGTCTTGACTATTCAGCCTGTATTTTATTTTCTGATTTTTTTTGCCAAAATGTAGTACAGAGCATTTATTTGTTGAGATTTGAAGTTGCCATTTGTTTGATCATTCTGATACATAGTCAAGGTCTTTTTGAAGGGAAAAAAAAAAGAAAATTCACAACAATAGGAAGCATAGTCTGCAAGCCCTGTTCCAAGTTGGGTAACAAATTTATCTATCCATTAAGTACCTCAAGCTCAAGGTACCTTGCCGAAAGCTAGCCCCAAAGTTCTTAGGAGCATTCCACGTTATGAGGGTCATCAATCCAGTCATGGTGGATTACTGCCTCGGCTCTTAGGTAAAATCCATCCCATTTTCCAAAGCAGCCTGCTATAGCCCATGAGGATGGCACACATGGGGCTCCCCATGCCACATGCCCTAATACATCTAGGTGGAAGTGAACTTCATTACGAAGTCATGCAGATCTTGGACTTCGAAAAGCATAAGGGGAGGGTACTACAGTATTTAGTACAGTGGAAAGTATACCCCCTGTCAGACCACTCATGGGTGAAGACTGGATATATAAGTACATCTCGGTTAGTGAAAAGGCTTCATCGACAAAACGTCTCACGGTATACTTTGCCTTCCAAGTGTCGTCCCCATGGTAGGAGTGGCCGCATGTCAACCTCAAGTTGGCCAGTCATGGCCGTGCTGTCCTGGGGCTGCCATTAGGGTGTGGAGGAGCTGCCATTGCTCTGCATATCTGAGAAACAACATACCCAATGCAATGGGAAGTCTTCCAGAAGCATACCTCTCAGCTGAGCCACGGCAGAATGGGAACCTGTCGGAAGATTGCTGCCACTATCGGATCATCTTGGACAACCAGCTGAGCTGTGGATATCCCCCACAGCTGATATGCAGCAGAACAGCTGAGTGACAGTGCCAGGATGGTGTAGGCAGGGGGAGGCTGCCAGATGCTTCATGAGCAGCTTGTAATGCTGCAGAAATGCAGTAGATGGGTGGCGGTGGCAGGTGGGGAACAGATGGGGGAGGGTCCAGTGGGTGGGACTGCTGGGGCAGGGTAGACATAAGCCTTTAGAGGTGGAGGGTTAAACCACAGTAGCACTTACTTTGTTTTCTTTGTATAATTGTTGGTCAGGTTTATTTATTTTTATTTTATTTTTTATTTATTTGTCAATTGCTTACAAGGTATAAGTAAAAACATAGTTATGAATACATGAAATGGATACATATGAGAAAATTTTATTTATTTATTTATTTATTTTATTTGTCAATTGCTTAAAAGATAATAGTTATAAGTAAAAACATAGTTATGAATACATGGACAGATATAAGAAAAATAAAAGAAATAATAGGACAGGGACGGTAGGCACATTGGTATGCTTATGCAGACCTCTTAGGAAAGGGGTGAGGTCAATAGTGGACAGTCTAAGGTTAATGTTTTTGGGGTTTGGGGAAGAAATCACAGAGTCAGGTAGAGTATTCCAGACATTGACCACTCTGTTGCTGAAGTCGTATTTCCTGCAATCAAGTTTGGTGCGGTTAACCTTGAGTTTCTATCTATTGTTTGCTCTTGTATTCTTATGGTTGAAGCTGAAGTATTCATTGACAGGTAGGACATTGCAATGTATGATTTTATATACTATACTTAAATCGGACCGAAGGCGGTGTAGTTCTAGGTTTTCTAGGTCTAGAATTTCGAGTCTGGTGGCATAAGGTATTCTGCAATGAGTAGAGGAGTGGAGAACTCTTGTGAAATATTTCTGGACTTTTTCAACTGTATTAATATCAGATAGGTAATGTGGGTTCCAGACTGATGAGCTGTATTTGAGTATTGGTCTAGCAAATGTTTTGTATGCTCTAGTAATTAGTGTAATATCACCAGAGAAAAAGCTACGTAAGATTAGGTTAACAACTCTTAACACCTTTTTGGCTATGTAGTTACAGTGGGCTCTAGCACTTAGGTCATTTGAGATGAGTATTCCTTGACAGAGTTTGGATCATCAACAAGGTCTTGACTATTCAGCCTGTATTTTATTTTCTGATTTTTTTTGCCAAAATGTAGTACAGAGCATTTATTTGTTGAGATTTGAAGTTGCCATTTGTTTGACCATTCTGATACATAGTCAAGGTCTTTTTGAAGGGTAGCAGTATTGTCTGTGGTGTTGAATAGCTTTACTATCATCAGCGAAGAGAACGCAGTTCGCTCTTAATATGATCACAGAGATCATTTATGTAGAGTATGAAGAGAGTTGGTCCTAGAACACTGCCTTGGGGGATACCACTGTTGACAGGTACAGAATTTGATAGGACGCTCCAATTTTGACCATTTGTTGTCTGTTTGACAGGAATGCTTCTATCCAGTTATGCAGGTGTCCAGAGATTTATGCAGGTGTTCACGCTTGCAAGATAAAAAAATTCCAGACTGAACTGTGTTGTCTGCATTTTTTGCTGTTGAACGCCGGAACATGCTACTAACATAGCTAAAAAGCACAAGTTTGGGAAAACCTAATATAATTAAACAGATATTAAACCTACTGGAATGATTCCATTGCATTAAATGCCTCCCTATTTTTGTTTTCATCCAATATTTTCAGTGTGGCTTACTTTCATACAGATGCACATAGCCTTTGAATTTGAATAGCATGATGTTTTGTAATGGATTTTTGATCCTGAAGTCTATAGAAAATTATTGCATGTGCGCTTTGAGGTCAATACTAAGTTCCCAAACAATTTCAACTTGATCTGGTACATTAATCTGTGTGCCTTGCAAACAAATTAGTATTTAGTTCCTGTGACATTTCCTTATCATTTGGTTGACAGAAGAGCAAGAACAATACAGTGAAATAAGTAAATTCATAAAGATATATGGTAATAAATTCAGAAGTGTCTCCTCTTCATTGTCTGCTAAGAGTACAATTTTCAGATGTGTTTCATTTACTTTGATGTTCTCTTTGTGCATAAAAAAGTAGAAGACATTTTCTTCTCTCTTCATTTTATTGCTCCAAACACTCGTGAAAAGTTTGAAATATTTATTTTGGAAAGCGAATGCAGAAAGAACAATTTGACATGACCTATGGTAAAGTATGTCATAGGATATCTTTATGAAAGGGAAGATACAAGCAGAAAGACTAATAAAATAAACTATAAAGGAAAAGTTAAACTGCATGTTACTTGTAACATTACAGTGGGACTTCGTCACACCACTGTACTTACGAATTTAAGCTGTTTCAGTTTCAGTTATATGAATTTAACTACTGTATAAAATGCAGTTTGGGCCTAAGAAAATTGATTTCTTTGTTGATCGTAGAAAAATCAAAAATAACAGTCACAAAACAGAAAAGCAGCATTTTGAGAAAAAATTTTTTTGAGTTTTTTGGACATATCAGGATTAATGAAAGATTAGGCCAAAAAGAAACATTAAATCAACATTTTCACCAGGAAGAATTGATATTATGGTCAGAGGACATGATATACTTTTCTATTTGTTAAATACCTAAAGGCTCATTTCACCTAAAGGGAGTGTAATATTTAGTATGTTTTTAGCTAAAAGTTCAACATAAGTGCCCTGAAACAGATGCTATAAAGTCCTGGGCCACAATTCAATATAGTTATTATCCAAGACTTGATAAAATGCAGTGGAAATAATTAAACTAAAATGATAATTCAATATCTGTTGAAAATCTGTTTGTTAATGTAGTACAGATGTCCACAAAATATACCCAGTAATCCTACATCTTGTTGAATTCCTTAGTTCTCTGATTATCATAGAGGATTGCATTAGGAAACCATTCAGAATAATAATGTTTGCTTTGTTCTAATATCATATAATAAATGCTAAAGAGCAGCAAAAACTATTTTTCTACACAATGGGTTTTTTTTTTGTTGTTGTTATTTTTTTGAAGCCTTGTTCATTTGTCTGCATAACACGGTGTTGATGGAGCTAGTTGTCTGGGTCAGCAAAATATCTATTGTTTAAAAGTGCTCTCTGTCTTTAGAGATATAGCTAATTGATTAAAGGTGTCTTGAGAACAGCAATAACTTCCTGTCAAATATTAGGGAGGAAAAATGAATTTGAATTCAGAATAGAGCTGGAAGGGACCTTGGTCTTCTAGTCCAACACCCTGCTCAAGAGGTGGTATTCAGCAGGTTCTGACCAGTTCTGGAGAACCGATAGTGGAAATTTTGAGTAGTTCAGCGAACCGACAAATATCATCTCTGACTGGCCCTGCCCCCATCTATTCACTGCCTTCCCAGTCCCAGCTGATTGGCTGGGTATCCTTTGCTTGCCCTGCACAGGAGAACAGAACTGGAAAGCAGGTTAGTGGGATGGAGAGGGAATGGAGATTTTACAGTATCCTTCCCCTGCCACGCTCACCAAGCCATGCCCACAAAACCGGTAGTATTTTTTTTTAATCCCACCACTGCTCTCTACCATTTCAAACAAGTAGCTGTCCTGTCTCTTCTTAAAAGCCTCCAGTGGTACTGTTTTTGAGTCAGGTTTCATCTAATCTGTATTTGTACCTTTGTTTTTGCCTAAGTATAAAACCTTGCTTTTCTTCGCATTAAATTTCATTTTATTAGATAGGATCCAGCACTCAAGTCTGTCAAGATCCTCTTTGATCCTGAGCATGTCTTCTGGGGTGTTGGCTATTCCTGCCAATATAGTATCATTTGCAAATTTGATGAGTCCCTCTTCTATTCCCTCATCTAAGTCATTTATGAAGATGTTGAAGAGTACTGGGCCTAAAACCACAATGAGTATACACAAGAGAGGAAGGCTAAAGTATCAAGATCTTCTCTGCCTTATTTTGAGGCAGAGAAATTGCACATAAAGCTATTGCCTGAAAACCCACATCCTAAGTTATACCTGGGGAGTGAAAAAATAATGATGGAACATTTCATCATTTTCATCCTTCTATTTTTTCATTCACGTTCCTACTTTTCTTTGCAAGCTGCTTTAATTTATACAAAAATATATATAGCAAGTTGTTCAAATTCTTTTTCAATTATTTTGCAGAGATATTTATTATACTATAGAAAATAATACAGAGATTAAAAGGTGCCACCGAAACGAATGGTCACAGATGCTGACAATTTATTTATACAAAATGAAAGCTACATATTTGGAACACAAAAACCAAGAAGACATGTTTCTGATATTTATACAAAAACCACGTATATTGTCGATAATTGCAATGCCCGTTCAGGAAATTTATATTAAAATGAATAGCACACAATGGGAAATGTTTCGTTTTAAAAAGAACATTGGGAAAATGTATGTGAAAACATTGCACTGATACACTGAAAACCATACATATTTAATAACTGAGTATAAAGTATTAAAAAATTCTTATGTCTGAGAATACTACAACAAATGAAAATATGTTTTTATTATACTAACACCTCGGCAATGTTAGATAGTACCTATGTTAGAAGGATGGCTAATAAAAATGCTATCTTATTTAAGTACAAGGGAACTATTAGTATCTTTAGTGCTTGCTAGTCTTCAGCCAGCAATTTAATTCATTTTTATTTTTAGTTGACCAAACATTGTTTATTAAAGCATTGCATGTGGGGGGTCTACTGATAGAATAACTTTTTTAATTAAAGAAAAGACATTATCTATGTTTATTGCTGACTACAAGACTCTTAAGGACTTTTTGTATAAAAATGACAAAAGGGAAGTGACATGGTTCTGATAATTAGACAGGACAGATTATAAAATGAGATAAATATGATGTTTTTCTTGTTTGAAAGTTTTAATAAAAACACACACACACAAACACACAGAGTATATCTATCTACCTATCTATCTATCTATCTATCTATCTATCTATCTATCTATCTATCTATCTATCTATCTATCTCCATGCATCTCAATGGAAGTCACATGGAAGAAGTCAAAATCAGTAGGTTTTGCATCATGATTAAAGCTTGGTCTTTAGTCTGTTTGTAGATATACATTATCATCATACAGGTTGTCTTCAAATTACTGTTGAATTGATTTAACAGTAGAGGAAATACTCAACCACAATTTTCAGCCCAAACTTTACATTGGTGAGACATTTGTCAAGTAAGTTTTCCTCCATATTACGCCTTTTTTTGCCACAGTTGTTAAGTGAATCATTGCGGCTATTAAGTTAGTAGCCTGGTTGTTAAACGAACCTGGATTCCGCATTGAGTTTGCTTGTCAGGTCACAAAGGTTGATTATATGATCCCGGGACACTACAACCGTCATAAATAGGAACCAGTTGCCAAGCATATGAATTTTGAGCACATGACCATGGGAATGCTGCAACGATCGTGTGAAAACCGTCATAAGTCAAAGTTTTTCAGTGCTGTTGTAATTATGAAGTCACTAAACAAGCTGTTATAAGTCGAGGATTACCTGTACCTCTCCCCCTACTGTCGTGTGACACAATTTGGTTACTTGGCAACTGGTTTGCACTTACGACAATTGCAGTCATGCAATCACAATTTGCAACATTCCCTGCCAGATTCGAACAGTCAATTTGGGAAGCCAGTTGCTTATTAATGGTGGGATTCACTTAATCATGTGATTAACATAATAGCCATGGTAAAAATGGTCATAAAATCAGTTCTCCTCACAGGATGATTTGCTTACTTGCTTCATTTAACGCCTGAAATTCTGGTTCCAATTGTGGTCATAACTCAAGGACTATACTGACAAAAGGAAAAGGGCTACCATTACTGTTTTTAATGAAGAAATAATATGTTCAAAATACTGAACAGATTCAAAAAAAGAATTATGATAAAAGATATCTAAACATGAAGATGGCTCTATTTCACAGTAATTTTAATAATGTGGCAGAGTTGAGATGGTAAAAGGCCTTTTTGAATGCAGAACATTTGTGATAAATTTAATTACCATTACATCACAAAGATATCACTCTTTTCTTGTGTGTGTGTGTGTGTAATAGGCACTCAGTTGCACATATTAAAGATATTAGCAATCCAAATAGTTATACATAGCAACAGGTGGTATGGTTGCTAACACTCCTAATGAGTATTTTTGTGGCTACAAGTGTAAACACAAAATATACAAGTGTCCCCCAGAATGCAAAGTTCCTCTTCAGTTAAAAATTAGGATAAAAAAGGCCTTTCCTTTTCTTTCAAATTTCTTTTGCATTCAATTGTGAAATTTCCATTACCTTCCGGAATGTGCAAGATACATTGCTACTGCATTATGACAGGCTGCAATGCATTCTTCACAGTTTAAAGACTCTAAATATAACTGTCCTATTAACTATGTATTTTAATTTAAACCTAGAAAGGCAGCGTAAGTAAATAGAAATTAGTTAATATTCAGGAGCGATTCAGTTTTCCATAAACTGGAGAGAATGAGATACTTTTTGATCATGTGTAGTTTGAAGGATTTTTATTCAAGTTGGGTAATAATGCATTTTACATTTCTCAACCATTTTTTTCAAGCCTTTCAGTTATCACACACAAAATCTCACAATACAGAGTTCTTAGTAAATTCTCTCAAGAAAAGCACTGCCATGGCGACCCTAATGTAAACTTGTTAAATAAACTGGCACAATTCATGATACATATATCCTACATTCAAAACTACAAAATTATTGCTAAGATGTTTTTTTGACTTTGGTAGACATCTACTTGAACATGCAGATTGGATTTCTCAAATCATAATCGTATAATCCAAATCAGCCAATATAATTCTAGATCTCAGAACTCTGCCAAATGTTTTAAGTAGTTTGTTGAAGGAAAAGTTATAAACAAAACTCTTCCATTGCCATAGTTTTTCTTGTATATGCGCAGTTATTCTTTCTAAATTTGCTTCTGCTTTCAAGTGCTGTTTTGTGTTTGTGTATACATATACTCACACGTGTGCTTCAAGAACAGCATGGGTTTGGCCATATAGTAAAAACATAACAGTGCTCTCTATACCACAAATGAGCATTGGAATAACAAATTGCTCGTCCCAAAATACAGCCTCTGCTATTCTGTACTTATTATAATATGCAGTAAAGCTCAATTTGACCATTATTTCTTCAAACTTCAATAGTATGTTATTCCCAAGGGAAAATATTGGCTGTGTTTACATAACATGCTTGCACGTGGTTAACTTAAACAGAGTTTACACCATTTTCTGAGTAATACAATGAGTATAATAAATTTTAAAGGATACTGTGAATAATAAATTAATCATATAGCCTGGGTTTGAAAAATGCACTAAATTAAAATATGCAGTTTGTGATGAAATTAACACTTGTCAGCCAGTTCCTAAATAATATATTCTAAAGACTGTGTTGAGGTTTTTTTTTTGTCATTTGCTATTGAAACATCTGTTAAATAGAAGTAATGAGACCTACACATATTTAGTTTTATTTTATTATTATTTAAAAAATAATAATGCCAGTGTATTTATTCTGGTAAGGAGACAAAAACTAAATGAAATAGCAACCAACATCAAATGATATCAAAATAGTTCTTTTAATGGAACATAAACATTTCATAGCTCTTGATTCTTTATTACAATCATGTTTATGAAAGCTTTAAAGAAGTTGCTACACTCAGTTGAGATTGTGGTATAAATTGGCACATGAAATACAATTTACCTGTACATACATACACAACACTTCCCTCTCTTATTCATTCATACTAACTTACATGATGCATATACATTGTGACTAAATCCACATATGGCCTAAAGCACATACAACGAAATTTCTAAAAATAACATATTCTACCTTAGTAACAAGTCTGCTGTGCTATATTTACAATTAACGATCTGATACTACGGATGGCAATTTGTTTAAGGATTATTTTTGTGAACACGCATTTAAAATGTTCAAGTTGTTATCAACTATCAAATCAGATATATATCTACAAGAAGATCACTTTGATCATTTACAAATATTCTAAGGCAATTGTAGTTTGTTCCACAGGGTTTGTGCTGCCATTGTTATAATCCTTTTCTCACGTCTAGAAAGCTGTTCCTTTTAATATGCAACAAGGCATAATGACTCATTTCCGATCAGCAGGTTATTGGCTCAAAAATCTAATATCTTGGGATGTGGAGATTTCTTTTAAAGTTCATGGAATAGCACCATAGAAATAGTCTTTGCCACCACAAAAAGAAAAAAAAAACATTTTTTTCAATTGCTTGGAAACACCCCCCACCCTACCTTTTTAAACAATTCTCTTTTCATTTTTATTGGCTTAAAATAATAATAAAATCATTCATTCATTCACAAACATTTCCCAGGAAATGCAGAATAACAGTTCATTTTTGCCAGTGGAATGAAATTTATGATTGATGTGTTGGGTTATTCCGATCCTGATTCTGTCTGCTGATCACTGTGAAGAAGTTTGCCTTAGGCCGGCCAAAGACCAATTCTGATTTGGTTCTTAGTCTGATGTAAGAGCTTAGCTACTTCAGCAGTAAAACACTTAATACATTCAATTACTGACAATATCCAAAGTCTGAATGTATTCATAGTGAACCATGAATGTAAAACAATCAGTTCTGCTTTGTCATCGAACCAAAACTGCCCACAGACTGAATGATTTTGCAGATAGTTTTTTCAGGTTTTCCATGAGTATGTGGAGGGATAGAAAAAAAAAAGAATACACGACTTTTCTTTGTACATTTTATGCCACCAATGCAATTAGAAGTAAGAAAAAATACGAAGACAACATTTCAAGTGCATGACCTGTGTAGCAGGTGAGTTCTTCTCCTCTCCTGGATTCAAGTCACTTGTCAAAAAGTTATAGTCGGCAGGATCTTTTCCTGTCCTTGAAGATGGAAACAACCCTGACCTTTGTCGAGCTGTGAACAAAGCTCTTACAGTCTCCTTGGAAGCATGCAATATCTTTTCACCAGTTTGCAAACACAACCATGAACGGAGACCATATGTCGTCGCCATAATGTCTGTTCCTCTACAGAGGAGTTTATCTAAAAGTGAGATGTTTCTGTTTTTCTTGTTCGAAATCATAGGCTAAAAAAAAAAAAAAATCTTTGCTTTTTAACTAATATTGTCAGTATTTTTTATTTAAAAGAAGAATCCCTCCACCCCTTCAAACAGTCATTCTCTGTTTAATTTTGTGACTTAAGGGGTGTTATTTCTGAGTGTGAACATTATCTTGATATTTTATACTTTTGTATCGTATATGAAAGCCTTTTTTGTTAATTGTATCATCTGTATGAAAATGGAGTAAAACAGAATCACCGGCTGAATAAATTTCTTCCGGGGGCTGTAGGAGGAAGAAGAAAAGAGAGAGTCTTACCAAGGCTATTTTAGAAACAACAATAAATCATTCAGGCTGCAGTGATTTCATTGTCCTTTCATCTGAAATATCGTGTACTCAATTTTAATAAAATGAATTATAATGGTTTGTGTTTCTTCTGCTCTGGACAGGGAACAAAATAGTGCTGTTTTTTTAAAATATATATTTTAAAGTTGGAATGACGGATGCAGCCATATGCTGTACCTTTTTTCCCCATTTTTATTTAAAGACAAGGCAGTATGAAGCACTGTGAAATAAAGGTGGTAAGAACTAACAAGCCATTTCCTTCTTGTTATTTCCCACCCTACTCCTCAGCATTTCTCCTACTCTGTGAACAAAGAAAACTGAAAAAAGAACAGAAGAGTCAGCTTAAAGACAATTTGACTAAGTTTTCCTTGAACTAAAATCTTCTTTGAATTAGAAATACTGGTTGTGTTTCCCTTTCACATTGTGCTTATTTATTCACTTTCTCTTTAGGCAGAGAAAAACATTCTCCTTTAATAAATTTTCATTCAATAATATCAATAAACATAGAGGAATCTCCTTTCTTTTGGATCCCGAACCATTTTAAAACAGTAGTTCAATTAAATGTTCTGTTCGTTCATCTGCCAATAAACATTATTTTGGCAGGGTAAGGATTGCATTTGGCCTCTATATGATATGCTGAGCTACATACCAAAAGATTGGTGAAGCAAAAGGACATACAGCAAGATAAAAATTGCTTTTATTTAAATTTAATTATGATTATATTTGCTTAATTAAATATAGAACTTTTAAATATACTGCAGAGATCATTAAGAATTTGCTAGAAGGATGATCTTGAGATGTTATTTTATCTAAAATTGCACTATATAAATTATAACTTTTCTATATCCCATTGTTGGATTGTAAGTAAATTGGTACTAATGGCTGTATTCAGTAAGACAGTCCTTTTGGTTGAAAAGTTCTGAAAAAATTATCCAACAGTTTTTCACAATGATTTATCTCACCGTTCATTAAATAACCTAAGATATATAAATGTAGGCATCTTAAAAAAATTTCAAGTCTTGTTAGCTACCAGGTTTTTTAAATAACAAAATAATGTAAAAAACTAAATTAGATATTTGATTAGACTAGTGGTATTTTGACATAGCCTGAAGTTATATACTTTGTTATTGTAATCATTTGGTTTAGATGTGAGAATGTTCCATTTGCATTAAATTATTTTTGTCACAAGTCCTGGTGAAATGAAAACATTTCATTTGAAACTTTTTATAGTCAATCTGACAGGAAATTTCAATTTTTCCTCAGGACTAATCCCTCCTCCCAAAAAAGTATGGAAGAGTCTGTATTAAATGAATTGTTTTGTTCTCTGTTTTCAGACAGTACTCTGAAATCATTTTAAACAATAACAGAATGCTTAAAATTCTTATTCTTCTATACACCTTTATGTGTTGTTTCTATCTACCTGCTTCTCAGTAACATTTTTTGGTTTTTTGCAAAAACATAAATTATTTGATTCTCTTAGGTTTAAAAAACAAATACTTCAATTGCAAAAAATACCCCTAAATTACTGATACAATCCAGTAAGCTACTTTAACACATTTTTTCTGAGCACAAGTTTGCAGGAGTTTAATCTTTTTTTCCTAAACAGTAATCCTTCCACTGCATTGAAGCTTTCTTTAAACTCGGAAAGATTTTTGCTGTAATAAATGGTGGACATGAAAATCTGCTAGAGGAAAATGGAAAACAGCAGAAAGATGCTAGGGCATAGGCAGAGATGGGATTCAAATTTCTTAACAACAGGTTCTGTGAGTGTGGCCTAATTTGTGGGTGTACTTGGTGGTCCTGTGACTGGCTGGGCATGGCCTGCTGACTGGGTATGGCTTGGTGGTCACGAGACTGGCTGGGTGTGGCTTGTATGTAAATATTGTAAATATTTAAATTTTTTTATTAAAAAAAGAGCAACTTTTACCCAAAATCAGGCAAAGCAGGCAGGCAGATTGAGTTGCTCCCAGAATCACAGATTCACTCAGAGATCTATCTTTCTGCCATCTGCTACCTGAGTCTGCACTGAAAATTAGAAGCATCAGTCCTAAGGAAGGTTCTGCTCTACTTTTAGATTAGCTAGAAAGCAAGAAATCCAACGATTTCCTGCTTTCTAGCTAATCTAAATATCCAGCAGAACATCTGATGGTTGGGGGGGAGGAAAAATAGCAACGTAGCAGGCAAGTTTGATGGCACGCATGCTAGATAAGGAGTGAGTGGGCGGGAGGGGCAGGACCAGCCAGTGGTGCAATTTGCTGGTTCTCCGAACTGGGCAGAATCATAACTGGTTTTATAGAACTGGTCCGAACAGGTAGAATTCCACCCCTGGGCATAGGCATCTCTATTGCACATTTACCTACGCCGTTCTGATATTTTATGAGGAAATTTGATAATTGCAAAACTTAAAAGCGACCTACCCCTGATCCACAAAACCGGCCAATCCTCAGAGCAGATGTATCATGACCATCGAAGACTTCTAAGTAGTCATAGCCACAGTCTGCTTCTTCTTCCACTTCAAATGTCTGAAAAATTAACTCTATTCGATAGCCATGGTCTGACACCAGCAACCACTCACAATCTGCTTGAACTGGGTAATTATTATCTCCAAACTGAGCATGAGAGTAAAGGTCTCTCATTTTGCTTTCAACTTTCAGGCGACCACCACACTCTGTGTGCAAGATGGGGGAAAGAAAAGATTTGTGCCTTAGTTCTAGTTTTGAAAGGGATCAGTTTTGTTTATGATGATTGAGGAAGCACCGAGAACAAAAGGAAAAACCACTAGATGTCAGTATAAACAAAGAAATAGACATTACAAGACATTATTTGATTCCAGCAGGGCAAAACCCTAATTGCTGGCAGAAACTTTTTTTTTAATGGAAGAATTTTGATCACCAAGACCTTGAATTCAGCTTGATTTAAATATATATTCTGCAGCAAAACACTATGATTTGGTTTTCCTAGAAGTAAGAGAATTGGATTATTAATATGTATTCTGTATATTTAGCGTATGTATTTAAAATATATTCTGTTTTCTGCCCAAGAAACCTAATTAAACTTTTACCCACGATGGTGTTAAACATGTATCCATTGAAGGTAGTAAGAATTATTTTCACACCTGTTGAATGTGTTGCTTGGAAACCTTTTCTTTGAACTGATGCATCAGAGACAAACCGAAGAAACATTTTATTTCCTGTGGCAATAAGAGGATCTGGTATCTTATTTCCACATAAACGCCCCAGAATTGGCGATTTTTCATTTTCTCCATCAAACACCTCCAGATGGTCATAAGCACATTCCTGATGTTGTTCAATTTCAAACTCAATAAATACCTGAAAAAAACAGAAAATTTTTAATCCAGAATTTAAGGGCAAGACTTCACTATAGTCTTACTTATCAAAATCATTGTAAATATTAAAAGTGAGAGTGATACTAGAAGAAGCAAATGATGAAATAATGAAGAACTAATTTAGCACAACTATAGATATGTTTATGAGAACCTTGGAGATTTATTACAAGTTCTTTTGCATTGGATCTAACTGGGCTCTTAATAGCTTTCTCATTTAGAAATCATCATTTGCATTAAAAATACCAAGATATTTATTCCCGTCCAATTATTTACAGAGTCTGCATTACTATTATTATTAATCTTCTCATCATTGCTTATCATCCATCCCTTTGTGACTGTATGACTGTAACTTTGTCCCTTGTATCCTTATGATTTATACTGACTGTTTCCTAGTATGATTTGATTGCTTATTGTCCTCTATGACTATCATGAAGTGTTGTACCTGATGATTCTTGACTCTTGACAAATGTATCTTTTCTTTTATGTACACTGAAAGCATTTGCACCAAAGACAAATTCCTTATGTGTCCAATCACACTTGGCCAATAACGAATTCTATTCTATTCTGTTCCTATCAACTATCCATGATAGTAAGAAAACCTGGATTATGTCTAATACTTGTTGATTCTTTTAACTTTATAGGATGGTTTCACATTTTTCATATAACTGGAAAGAAAGCTAAAGGAAAATGTCTGAAACATGTTATAACACTAATTTTAAAACTATATTTTAGAGCTTTTAGAAATGAATTCATTAAATAGCCACAACTAAAATTAAAAAGAAAAAAATATTTTGGTGCTTTGGCTGAATACTCTTTTTTTTTTAAAAAGGAGGAATTTTTTTCATAAATCTAAACATTCAAAGATTTTCCCCCATCCCTACATATTATTTTCCTTTGTTCAATGTAAGTAGTTTTCAAGCTTCCTTCAGCAGTTAATAAAATGTGTGGATAATAGAATTCCTTCTGATTTTCCTCTGTTGGCATGAAAAGTCTATGACGTTGAACATAGTTATAACTTGAACTAATCAGAAACAGCTCTTCAAAATTATTGAATTAAGTCTTGAGCACAAAAGTTGGGTGAATAATATTTCTGAATTACTCTTGGGGAAACAGAAATTCCTCAATACTGGAGACAGGGGACATACTCAGTGGTAACTATAACATCTTTATTGAAAAATCCCAATAGGTGGAGTTCTTTTATAATGTCTTCCCCTAGGATTTAATTAAGTGTAGGGATCTACAGAAACACCAGATCTCTGGAGAGATGACTGTACAATGAAAGACAGAATATACACCCCTTAGAATCTCATTACTAAATAAATACAAGCACGCAGCATTTGACTTGTCTACAAAGTTATATTCTCCTTTGGTAAAATTTCAGCATCAAATTATTTTTCACCAACCTGAATATAAATATTCAGGGAAAAATATTCCCCAGCACTTCATTATTTACAGTGCTCCATTGCAGCCCAAGCTTATGTAAAGTTCATGCTCTTTTAAACAATACTAATCACATTCTGCTAGTTGTAACTTTCCTATAGACCTCTTTCTTGAACATGGGAATCGGTGGCTCTAATATTAAGTTAAAAGTCACTGTCATGCATTTTTTTTTCATTTAAAATCCAAAGAAAATTCATAAAACTTTTAGGGCAGGTGTATGCCATGTTGAGAGTTTAGCTGGATTATAGGAGAACACAAAATTGAATTAGAGTGGAATTAAAAGTAGGCATTTTTCTCTGAAAGCAGAAAAATGTTATCTGAAGTTTGGCATTCAGGAAAAGTCTATTAGGTTGAAGACAGTAAGCCAGAATACAGAGATTTTATATAAAATAAATGTCCCTAAAACTACTACTAAAAGTAATAGCATTTTTATATTTAGTATAAATATAAAATAGTATTCTAAATTTGCATAGGATTTCTACTGTTTATTATTTATAAAAAGTTATCAATATAAGTATTAAAAAAGAGAAATATCTATCTTTTCTGATAGACACATGGCTTAAGTATGTATTAAATGAAGTTAACATCTTGTAGCTTTACCTCTAAATTTTCCATCACACATTAAAACATCAAATAGGAATAAGAGCATCAGAAGAACCTTTTAGCAAATAAAATTAACATGCTAAGTCTATTTAAATGGAATAAAATTCAACAGGAATCAAGTATAGAGCAAAGAGATCTGTTAAAATGTCTTGGACAATAAGACTGTTCTAATCTGCAGATTCCCTGATGGAAGTCAGCCAAAGTACAATGTGTTGCCACTTTATATTAACAGCTGTCCTTGAGAAATTTCATATCGCTCAAGTGTTGACATTTTGGCAGTAAAATGGAAATAATCAGAACAAGTACAAGTATTGCAAGCTGAAACAGAGATACTTTCTCTTGGCATACTCCATTAAGAAAGATCAGACATTCTTATTAATAGAAAGAAGTTGCAGATACAATATTAACAGCTGAAATATTATCCCAAACGCCACTCATAAATTTTGCTCACAATTACTGTACAACTTTCACAGGGCCAATCATTGTGCTATTTGACATCTACTTCACTTCCACTACAAAGAGAACTAGATCTATTCCACCTGCAGGCCATAATTAATTGATGTCTCCTTTATGTAACAGAAATATAACTTAAGCATGACTAAAGTGATTTTTCAAAAGGAAGACTGCTAATGCTACCAGTCAAAAACATTACATGGCTATATCGTTTCCCCTTTTTAGCATATATGCTTAGGCTCGGGGGAAAGATGGATGAAATTATTAGAGTGGGGGAGAGAACAGATGAATACTTAAGATTGTTCAGAGCTCATAAAATTGTAAAGATGGCAGAATGGCTGCAAAGTGAATAGACTCATCTGGAAGAATTCATAGCCAGCATGCAACCCGTTGTGTTTTACAGAAAAGCTGTAAAATTGTATATATGTACGCCAGTGGTGAGATTCAAATTCTTTTACTATGGTTCTGTGGGCGTGACTTGGTGGGCGTGGCAGGGGAAAGATACTGTAAAATCTCCAGTCAGAGGTGGGATTTGACGGTTCTCCGAACTACTCAAAATTTCCACTACTGGTTCTCCAGAACTGGTCAGAACCTGCTGAATACTGCCTCTGAGGTACGCCTTGGTATATATCACACTGGCCACATGACCATAGAAATGTTAGTTGTACAATGCTGGTTCCCTCAGTAAGAAACAGAAAGGAGCATTGATCCCTACAGTTGCACACAACTGAACAGTGGAAACCTTTACCTATGTACAAAAGGAAGCATGTTTTAATGGGATTTCTTTCAAGGCAATATGTGTAGAATTGTGGGTTTACAGTACAATCCCATGTATAGACTTCCCATTGTGTTTGGGGCGGAAAAATCTCCAAGATAAATCGTACAAGACTGTACTTTACATTCTAATTACACAATACACTTCATCTAAGCCCAAGGGCCAAGAAAAATTGGATCATAACTACATTTTTCCTAAAAGGCAATATAGTTATATTAAGGCTCTTTTATTGTCTCAGTGATACATTTAACTCATTAATATTTGGAGGAAACATTTGTTTGTATATGTGTTTGTATATTATGTGTCTTTCCTCTTTTTTCTTCTGTTGAAACTTGTTAGTTTCTTGAAGACTGCCTAGTTAAGTCCTTGCAGGATTCTACTCTGTTGCCAGGGTTGCAAGGTTTTTCAAAAGTGGTTTGCTATCACCCCCTTCCTAGGGCTGAAAGTGACTGGCCCAAGATCAACCAGTTGGCTTTGTGTATATAAGGTAGAACTAGCACTCATGATCTCCCAGTTTCTTGATGCCTTAACTATTACATCAAACTGACTTTCATATTGTGCATGTTGCATCATTTCAAACTGATGGACAACTTCTCATCATATCCTTGAATTGTAATTCATTACAAACACAGTCAGCAAATGATCTTTTTGCAAGACCATCCAAAGACCAACCACTATAATGGAAGCCAAGAGCCTTCAAGACAGGTGCATCTCCTATTGCTGCCCCTTTCTACTGTTAATATAATACTAGACAAATATCCTCAAAACATTTGTAGAGGTGAGAGTACTTGCAATTGAGGCATAGGATCCTACTCTGTTGCCTGAGTGGATGTGATTAAACAACTGCTATCATCTTAGGAGGAATCAAAAGGAAATGGGGCATTCCTTTTCCTCAAGCAGCACAAGCAAGTAATCTTAGAGACAAAGATTATGGCTATAACTGATGCATAAGCAACACTGAAAACTCAGGAAACAGAGTACACACTTTAGAATAAATGATGCTATTTTTGATGCATTGCGAATATAGCTGATTCTTGAGTTATTTAAATTAACTGAGGTAACTTGTCACTAAATGACAGTGAGAAAAAAATACTTCCCAACCAAATGAATTCAAGGCTATGTGATAAAAACTCTAAATAATGTAGAGAAAATGTCAAACACTTTGTTCTTTTAATACATATCCAAAACAAATTGTCAATACATGTCCAGTACTTGCCATCTGATGATAGGATTATTTTTGGCCTCATAAATGGCTCTTCAACCACACTCAATAAATGAAGTCATTTCAACCCCACTTGGGAAATGAGAAATAGATATTTTTTACTGAATTCCCGTTCATATTTTTAAATATTTTAAAATAAAATCATACAGCTACTAAGCATTACATTATAATGTGCTAAATACCACCCATCTTTGTGCATATTTTACTTCTACTACAGAGGTGCACCCAGGATAGCACAGAAGTGTGAATCAAACAACTAGCAACAATTGGCAGCCAGACTACATTGAAGAATTGGCAGTTAACAACAGTTGGCAGTTAGATATCTTTGTAGAACTCCTGGCTCTCTGAATACATGGCAACGGATAAACAAAATGCCTCCCCATTCTGAACCACATTGTACCACCAGCTCTACGAAGGCAGGAAGCCTTAGTGAAGGAATACAATAAAATTACAACTCGCTCAACAGCTGTCCAACAACTTTGACGTCAACACATAGTGGAAAGCCAAATGAGCTGCTGAAGTCCCAGATACAAGCAGTTACATAGATGACTCTACACAAAAGGTACCAAGTTGTGACTTTCCGTACCCAACATGGTGTCTGCCTGGACTCACTGTTTAAGTGGGGTCTTGTCTCTACCCCTCAGTGTGACTGTGTGACTGCTCAACAAAATATTTATCACATTGTGCCTGAATGTCCATCAAGAGGTTTAACATTTGAACTACTATAAGTCCATGTATTTGCCATACGCTAAATAAATAACTTCTGCTAAGAACTCTCTAACCTTTTTCTACACTTATACATTTAGAATCATGACAGCATGTTGTAGGGAAGGAAACTTCTCCACTCACAATATGGTTGCATAGCCAGTTGGAAAATTAAGAATTCACATGGGGATGGGGTCTGGCGGGTGGGAGATCTACTGAAATACCTATAACATGGATACGATGTTGGCATCAAGCACTATTCATAGATCTGTGTTTGAAGGGCAAAAAGTGATTCAGAGTACACATGGACATTCACATAGTACCAGATCAAGAATACTTCCAAGCAATGGCATCTTTTCTTGGCTTGCACATTTGCTCTCTGCTTATGAGGGACTCCTGACAGCTGTTATATGTGTGCCCATGCAAGCCACAAATCACTTTTTTTTCTTTTGGAATATGAATATGACTATTGGCTCTTATGAGAGATCTCTAATCTAACATTCATACGGACAAAACAATATTTTAAAAATCTATTGATTCAATTTTTACTTCAGTAACAATATTGTTGACTCAAGCCAGACCAATTTTCGAATACAGCTCATCCTCCTCAAACCCACACTATATATTGGACATTAACATGAGTTCAAAGGTATTTCTCGAGAAGTGTACTCCACTCCTGTACTCACAATAGTATTCCCTATGCCTCCAGGCTTGAAATTTTGAGCTTGGACAATCTGGAACTGTGATGCCTGTGGTATGATCTAAGCATCATTCACAAAATTGTCTGCTATAACATCTTGCCTGTCAACGACTTCTTCAGCTTCGATAACAATAATATACGGGCAAACAACCATTACAAACTCACGGTAAACCTCCCCAAACTTGATTGCAGAAAATACAACTTCAGCACCTGGAACAGCTACCCAACTCCGCCTCAACCCCTCACAGCTTCAACCTCACACTGTCTACTGTGGACCTCACCCCATTCCTAAGAGGTCCTTAAAGGAGGCGTGCCTACCGCCCCATCTTACTGTCCCCATTTATCGGTATTTACTTCCTTTGTTCATATTTATGTTCATACCTATACTTGTTATCTTGTACATGTTTGACAAATAAATAAATAAAAGTTAAACTTTTGATAGATTTGTTACTAATGTTAACAACTACTACTTACTATTTTGACCCTGTGACCAGGTGTGGCACTTATTTCCCAGCTGCATTCCTTTCTGCTTGGGTATTTGTCCGGCCAGTTGGGGCTCGTGATAATTCCATTTGGGCTGTGGATTTTCTGTTCACATTCAGCTGCATTAATGATAGAGAACATCAACGAATTGAGTGAAAATATGTGATACCACACCGCTAGATAACCCAGATATTAATCCTCTGCTTTATGAAAAAAAGAAGCCTTTGTTAGAAGCTAATAATTCATTCTGAACTATCAACGTTTACAATTAGCAAACTCATTACTGAAAACAATGTGCAATAATCCATAATACTAATTTGGGGAGTTGTGCAAATAATTTGAGATCTTCATCCTCTTGAATATTTGGTGTGGCTGTTTAATGTCCCTCCCGTTCATTCGCTTGTACATTCATCTGCATGCATGGAAGATGTTTCCACTGACTTTGAGGAATTGTGGTCATACAATATTTGAATATTTTCTATAGCCTGTTACATTACACTTTTCAATGAAATAACTTACAATCTTAGAACAGGTGGAAATATAAAGTTACATGCATAAGATAAAATGCACTCAGGCAACTTCTTTAAAATAAGGTCCTCTGGCGTACTACTTCTTACCTTCCTTGCAGTCATGTTTGTTTTCATGAAGCACAAATCCATTCCGACATTGGCAAACATAGCTTCCAAAAGTGTTAATGCATTCATGCTGGCAGCCACCATTGTCCTTTGAACATTCATCTTTATCTATAAAACATACAACACATTTACTCTACGAAGAGCATTTACCTCTATTTTTCATAAAAAGGTACATAATGGTTTAGCTAGGTTTAAGTCCCTGTAAGAAACTTTCTCCTTAAAGTATAGAAAAAAGAGCCACACATAATATGCAACATGGAAATGTATAACTGCTTAGCATTTCCTTGATTGGATTGCAATTGTCTCGCAACTGGGCAGGTGTATAGAATTGAAGGTCAAATTTTTAATAATTGATAAATTAAAGTATAATGAGAATATATATTTTATTAATTGGCAAAGTCTCATCACCAAAATGCTTGAAGCTTTATGAATTTATATATATGCATATAAGTTTCTATGTGAGTGCATATATGTATGTTTGTGTGCAAATAACATATATGGCTATTCAATTATGTTGTTTTATTTAAAGAGTTTGAATGACAAAACATTAAGAGAAAATTACTGCAAATAAAGGGAAACCAATACCATTAGGAAGACAAATGAATAATGAAATCTGGATACCAAGTAATAATATTATAAGTATATATTATTATTACAACTAATAATATATTCCCCTGTCACAATTATTATAGTGTATGTATTGAAATTAATATTGACTTATTTAATTAATTGAAAAATTGAAACTGAACTTGTTAAGAGACTGGCCTTTCATCTTCATTGGAATCAAAAAATGAAAAGCATAAACAAATCTCACCTTGGAAAAAAGATTTTGAAAACTTTAATTGTATTTGCAAAAACCCAAATATTCATATGGATCACACTTATTTTACTTGTTTTAATACCTGAAAAGAAGTGAGCTTTGAAACCTTTTTTTGAAACTGTGTTATCGGATTTGAACTCAATTCTCATGTTGTTATACTGGGATGTGATAACTTCAGGCACTTCTGTACCACAAAATTTACCATGTGGTTTAGAATCAGTAGAAAGGCCACTACGGATTTCCACATAATCGTATTTGCACACCTAAAAAATGAAATGCCAGTATTAATCTTAATGCAATTAATAAATACATTTATCTTACAATTTATACCTTCAACCATGAGACATAATGTGGTTTAGCTCTTTTTTTTTTTCTTTGATTGTTTGCATTACTCATTACACCAAATTTGATCAAATATAAAAGAGGCTTTGGATGGTTTTTCTTTCTTTCCTTTTTTAAAAAAATCAATATTTTTAGTTTTAAAATGTGTCTTTTTAATTTGAGAAGAGCTCATTGGGAGTGCCTCCCCTTCACGGATATTTCAATAGGTGGGAAAATATTCCTTCAGGTTCTTTTCCTTCTCCCTGAGCTGCAAGGAGTCCTTCTTCCCCTCTTCTTTTGATTAAAGCAGCTAAAGATTTGAATGTCTTTGATTCATAGATGGCTAGCACAGCTAATGATTTCCGGTTCAATTCTACTTGACACTTACAAAGGCCACTTATGAAATTATGGTACTTCACACCATGCTCCAGCGATGCCGCTTTGATACTAGTTTCCCAAAGTGTCCTCATATCTTTCTTTTTGAGATACCTGGTCTTGGTGGTATACACAAAGGCCCTCCGAACAGCTCAGTATGCCAAGCTATAGCAGCAGTTCTTCCGTCCACGAAAACGCAGGGTATGCTTGAGGATACGCTGCTTACGCCAAAATCGATTAGTCACCTGGCTGCGGAGCCAAAGCGACAAAGTGAGGAAAAACATTGCCACCGACCCTATTGCTTTGCAAAAAAAGCAGTGGAGGGGGGGAAGTCACTGGGCTGAAAGTGACCGAGCCACGCGATGCAATTCTCTTCCTTTCCCCGACCGGATGGTTTTTCTTTCTTGAGTGAAAGACTTGGAACCCTATTGATGCCAGGATCTTAATATTAGCTCTGTTGTATTATGATTCAAATTCCTTTGTTATTAATAATGAGTAATGTAAACATTACATATTATTAAAAGATACATTACGTATCTGATATTAACACAGTTGAGAAAGTCCAGAAATATTTCACAAGAAGACTTCTCCACTCCTCTACTCATTGCAGAATACCTTATGCCACCAGACTTGAAATTCTAGACCTAGAAAACCTAGAACTACGCCGCCTTCGGTCCGATCTAAGTATAGTATATAAAATCATACATTGCAATGTCCTACCTGTCAATAAATACTTCAGCTTCAACCATAATAACACAAGAGCACAGAATAGATACAAACTCAAGGTTAACTGCATCAAACTTGATTGCAGGAAATACAACTTCAGCAACAGAGTGGTCAATGTCTGGAATACTCTACCTGACTCTGTGGTTTCTTCCCCAAACCCCAAAAACTTTAACCTTAGACTGTCTACTATTGACCTCACCCCTTTCCTAAGAGGTCTGTAGGGGGCGTGCATAAGTGCACCAATGTGCCTACCGTCCCTGTCCTACTGTTTCTTTTATTTTTTATTTTTCTTATATGTATCCATGTATTCATAACTATGTTTTTACTTATACCTATTATCTTGTAAGCAATTGACAAAAATAAATAAATAAAAATAAAATAAATAAAAAATAAACAGCATTGTCACGCACATACACACACACATATAATTTTACTTTGCCTTTCCATATTTCTGATTTAATTTAAAAATTTAATTTTCTATTATACCTGAATCATGTTATGTCTGTATACTAGTATTAAACGAGTTGGAAAATTCTTATTAATTTGTTAACCAAAATCTTTTTTAGCTTTTTAAATATATGAATGGTATTCTCTATGACAAGACCTAACATTTGGTCATCTTGGCCTTTCCTAATTCTAATTCTGGACCTAATATTTTGATAGTGTATTGATGTATGTTTTTAATTAGTGTTAATGAGTGTATTCATGTATGTCCATGTAATAATCTCCAATCTCAAAGTGGATTTTAGAAATTGCTCATGATTTCATTTGTGTGTAGATTTCAAGTGGATTATTCAGCATGCAGCTAAAACAGCACCAAGAAATAAGAATTAAGAGCCAATTAAGAAAACAAGAATTATGATGGATACTTTTCATTAATAGCATCTATTTTGCATTCTGCTACTATTAGCAAATATTAGCTGAGGCTATCATTAACTTACTTCACTCCCTTCCAGTTCAAAGAACTCAAACTTCACTGAGATTCTGTACTGGGTGGGAGCGACAAGTTGCCACACGCAGTTTTTATTAGGAGGGTATTCTTTGGGCCATCCTGGTGTTGTTAGAGTCCCATTCAGCTTCGTCAACAGACCCCCACAGGCAGCTGAAATAAAAGTGAAAGAACAGATTCACAGTTATAAGCTCATAAAATCATAGTTAGTACACATGAGAAGTAGTAAATGAATTCAGTAATCTATTTTTTCAAGACAAACAAACAAAATAGATAAATCTGAAAGTGTGGCCAATATTGGCTATTGGCATATATGGACTATCAAACTGTAGCTGAAAGTCAAAATAGAAAATAAAAGACAAACCAAAACAGAATTCATGGTGAGCCCGGGACCAGGATGCTAAAGAGCTTGTACTAGAATATTTATATATTTTCCTAGTGAAAATATATGAAATCGGTCACTCCATAATCATATTCTAAGCTAGAGTATACAGTAGCTTTAGGAAACCCCAATGCTTATGAAATGCCTGTGACCAATACAGTGGAATAGCACCTACAGAATTCCAATTCTCTCCCAATAAATAAGTAATAGCTGCAAAATTTTGTGGAGACACAATTGAAATCTTACGGAATTTGTTGCGTATGTGAGTTTGCAGTTTATTTTCCTCATTTTAAAAAACCACGATCACTCCCTCAAAAAGTTGCCCAATTCAGGCTAAATTCATAAATATGTTAAGTAATTCGTGTAAGATTATATCCAGTGGTGGGATTCAGCCAGTTTGCACCACTTCGGGAGAATCGGTTATTAATTTTGTTGAACTGGTTGTTGGAAGAAATCATTAGAGCAGGGAAACAAGTTATTAAATTATTTAAATCTCACCAATGATTATATCAATTTAATTTCTTCAACCAAGGTATGAATTCCATTATCATAAGTTTAGAGCTGAGTATCAATCTTAGGCACTTAGAAGAAAGCAAAGAAATAGATCATCAACTCCGAGTTCTCATTCAAAGTGCACATGAACAGGTTAAAGTTATCCTACTTTGGATATATTATATGAAGTTCCAGCTCTCCAAGAAAGGCAGTAACACTTAGAAAGGCAGGAAGAAAAGAACAAGATGACCAGAAGCAAAATGGAAGAATTCTATTGGACATGAATATGCTGTTGGAAGAGCTGAAGGATGAGGTTATGGATAGGTCATCATGAAGAAAATCTACTTATCTGATTCTTAGGAGCTGAGAATGTCTTAAAGGCACACTTACTTACTATACTTAAGCAATAAGAGAAAAGACATGATGCCGCAAGTATTTAGATGTAAGATACACATAATGCTTTTTCTTCGAGAAAATTATTATATAGAAATTGAGTAATTTCACAAACGAAGCACAGCTTTAGCGGTAATATTATCCATATAAAATATTATATTTGTTCATGCAAGAGATTTTCTACATTTTCTGAAGGAGTATTTATTCTGTAATAAAACAAAATTTGGAGAAGGGGGGCTGGCTTTTTCTACTGTCAGGACTAGCTCATTTAAACCAGAGGTCAGCAGTACATTGTAGCTTTCCAGACACTTGAGTTCTTATTCACATGTAGGCTTATTCAGCAAAAGATTCCCTGACATATATTGCCTAATTCAGGAGTTCTCAACCTTTCTTTACCACGGATCCCCTTTCAATACCATTTTTGCCCACGGACCATGGCCACAGATCACCAAGACTTAGCAATAGCACTTAGACTTATATACCGCTTCACAGTGATTTAAAGCCCTCTCTAAATGGTTTTACAGAGTCAGCCTATTGCCCGCTGGGTCCTTAACTCAAAATTTAAATCATAACATTTCTTCAAGCCTTCACGGACCTATCAAGAGTCTGCGACCGCAATTTGAAAACCATTCATCTCTTTATTGCAACTGTTGACAGCATGAATGAAGCTACCAACAACTTGCCCTCTGCCGTGGAAAAGAAGCAAAACATTTAGGCAGCACCATGTTTTAACTTCCATCTTTCTGAGTTACAGTGATGGACACTTGGTGGTTCACTCCAGTATATTAGGCAACTGCTATATGTTCATTTAATAGATCCTTGTTTGCTGGATTATCTACAAAGTGGAATGGAAATAGAGAAAAATAAGCATATTTGCAATAATGTGAAACCTGATCTTACCTTGCTCTTGGCAAAAATCCAAGCAACTTTATAGAACAGTAATAGTAAAGAGACTTAACAGAGTAGCAGCCTGGTAAGTTTTATCTTTTTCTTATTTTATTTAAATACACAGTGCTACTTTTAGAACATACAAATGCTATATCTAGGGATGTTTTTATTAGTTAAATGTTTTCCATGATTTCATAAAAGTCATACCCATCTCACTAAGAACAAGACATACTGACCATTGAAAATAGCCAGCTGGCTAGAATAAACTTTTATTAACTCACTATGCATGGAATCTATTGTCTGGTCAGCATTTTTGAGAAATAGCTGATGTAAGGTTTATAATAGATACACAAAACCAGCCCTGGCAAGAATGAAAAATTGGGCTTAATGCAGATACAGTATTTGCCATAAAAGCAAGCCATGTAATAAATAGTCTCTGGAATATTGAAATTAGTGCATTCAATTACCTTCGCAACTCTTCTTATCGGGCCCAAGCTCAAAACCTGGTTCACAAGCACACTGATAACTGCCCAGCGTATTCACACATCGTTGTTCACATCCACCATTGTCTAATTTGGCACATTCATCTTCCTCTGAGAAATAAAAATAGCATTGCATTCAAACATAAACATACCTCTTTTTTAATACTGTATTACAATTACAATAACAACAAACTTGCAGTTGTAACTCAAATTGTGTTTGATGTAAGCATTTTCACAAAGCAGGATACATCTAATGACTGAGAAGACAAGAATAACCCTTTAAGCATTGGCCTTATATTTTGTCAGTCCCAGTTGATTAGACCAGAGCAGAAAATCAATTCTACAGGAAGGCTGAACTTACTTTTATGGTGACTGGCTATAGTAACGGAATCGTGCAAATCTGATTGTGTTGTACCTAATCTCCCTTTTTATACCCCAGTAAATTAGAGAGGAGTCTGCCTGAACTGCTTCCAAGTGTTATCTCATTGCTCTAGTTTTAGTTTTAGTTTTTTTTCCTAGGTAAAGGTTCTTGCATACTTCCATCATGAATATCTGTTACCTAGAGTTGTCTTGCTTTTCTCTACTTCTGTTGTTTATACTGTATTGATCAGCCACTGAGACTGAAATAATATTCTTTGTAATTTCTAGAATTCAAAATTAGTGTAGGTAATATGTAGTAGAAATTAGGACTGGTTAGGAGGAGTACAATAAAGCAAAACTCCGTTCCCCCAATTACTTAATCTGGCACTTGAAAAATAATAAACTTTGTCAGCTCAGCCATAAAACATTTAGAGAGCCACAGAATGATGACAACAGAAGATAACAGGAGGTGAGCATAAACTCTAGGAAACAAGAATGCCCCATACCATATTTTTTGTAACTATGCTGTTAGAATGCCCTTTCTTCATTCAGTGAAGCAGCTTTTGTAGTTATCCATCATCTCATAAGATCCACCTCTTAGTTGATTCCATTAACATATAAGTTTTTTATTGCTTTGGACTTATTGGATTTATTCATCTGTTTTGCTAATGATTGCAGTTGGGTTTCAGGGGGTGCTTGGTGGAATTCCTGAGTATCTCATTGTGTCGATCAATTAAGACCTCTTGGATTCACTTGAGTTGGATTTGTTCTGTGGAGGATCTCTGGAGTTGGCTGAGTTATGGGGAGATTTGGTTATCTACAAAGAGTTTTTGTCCTATTGACATTGAGGAACTGGATAGAGGCAATGGAACTGTAACTGCATCAGCCTATATTTTAGGGTGATGCTCCTATTTGTTGGTTAAGATCTTCCTACAGGTGACATGTGGTTGGGTCCAAGTAATGGTGGATTCTTCCTGGAGAGAAGGAATGGTTCCATATGTGGTTAAGGAGGCCGTGGCCAGGCAGTGTTAAGGAAGAAGGGAAGATTATTGAGTAGATGTAAAGGATTATTTGGATCACTTTCAGTTAAGTTCAAACTTGGGCACAGTATGGATAAAACATTGGTCAGCTTTGCTGAAAATATCAAAGATATTAAATATCTTAAATGCAGGGTATGGAACTGGTGTGACCCACTGGATCAGGGTTTTTCTCTGGGCACTTATCTGTTTGCATGTGGTTGCTTTGGTGCAGTGGTCACCAACCAGTGGGCCGTGGCCCACTGGTGGTCTGTGAGAAAATTTTGGTGGTCCGTGGAGAAATGTTACCTCCAGAGCACCCCCCAAAGCAATTAATCCAGGCTGCATGGGAACACAAAGTTGCGCCGCCCACATGGCCCGCAGGAACCCTTCCGGCCCACTCACTCCTTACCTGGCAAACTTGCCTGCTAAGTTGCTATTTTTCCTTTTTTTCCCCCAACCATCTGCTGTTCTACTGTGCAGGGAGATTTAGATTAGCTAAAAAGCAGGAAATGGTTGGATTTCTTGCTTTCTAGCTAATCTTTAGATCTTCGGCTCTGCTTTTAAACAGAGCCGAATTATTCAGTGCAGGTAGCCGATGGCAGAAAGATAGATCTCTGAATGAATCTGTGATTATGTGAGCAACTCAATCTGCCTGCCTGCTTGCCTGATTTTGGATAAAAGTTGCTCTTTTTTAATAAAAAAATCAATATTTACATAAATATTTATAATATTTACATGCCAAGCCAGTCACATGACCACCAAGCCACACCCACAAGTTAGAACCAGTTGTTAAGAAATCTGAATCCCACCCCTGCCTCTATACTTGTGTTTGTGTATGTGTGTGTGTGTATGTGTGTGTGTGTGAGAGAGAGAGAGAGAAAAAAAAGAGAGAGAGAAAAAGAGAGAGAACGAGAGAGCGAGGAAGGAAGGTTAGATCAGATCTCTCTCTCTCTCTCTTCCACCAATGTCAGCAAGCCACCGTCAGTCAAAATTCATATTAGTGGTCCCCAGGATTTAAAATTATGAGTTTGGTGGTCCCTGAGGTCAAAAAGGATGGCGACCCCTGCTTTAGTGTATAGTTTTATATTTTGGTTATGGGTTTTCATTGGCTTCTGTTATTTTCTGATGATATATGCTGCCCTGAGTTAAGCAGCTGTATAAATCAGTTAAATAAATAAATTATATTCAATTGATTCTTGTATTGTATCCACTTAGTTGTATATTCTCATTACTCTATATAGAGAAGCTCCCTCTGCACCCTGTTTAGGTTTTTCTTTTTAGGCTACCTCCAGTAGAATAAACAATCTGAGCTTCGAAAGAATTGTGTTGCAACCTCAGCTTTAAAACGAACTCTTAGCAAAATTAGCGAGAGTAGTTTCCCCTAGAAATGCATTCAAATCACTTTGGACTCTTCTGGTTTAGAAAACCATCTCATAGTGGGAATAAATAAAAGATGAAAAATAGACCTGCAATCTTATCGATCAAACCACTCTTACAGTCTCAGTAGTAAAGGCTACAGGATCAGGGGCAGAAGCAGAAAATTTGTCTGAACAATAAACTTTAAATAAAGGGAATTGTCTACATTATTTTTTCTTTGAGTTTTATCATTAGCAATAGCACTTACTGTTCCACAGTGCTTTACAGCCCTCTCTAAATGATTTACAAAATCAGCCTATTGCCCCCAACAATCTGGATCCTCATTTTACCAACCTCAGAAGGATGGAAGGCTGAGTCATCCTGGAGCAGGTCAGGAGAGAAGGAATCTTAACTCCTGGCAATGTGAGCAGAATTAGTCTGCAATACCGCATTCTAGCCACTGCACCCAGCATAGCTCTTAAATGAAATTACACCACTAATTGCCTAAACTGTTACCTTTAAAAAAATTAGCAGCAAATCCTGCTTTATTGACTGTCCCATCAGAAACAAACTTCATCCACAGGGTATTTGAGGTAGATCTTATATCTTCAGGTTTATCATAGCCACAAAAATGGCCAATCAAAGGGCTACTTTCACTCAATCCATCTCGGACTTCTAAATAATCATAGGCACAATTATCATGTCTCTCAATCTGCAAATATAAAATGATATTTGATCAAAAGTATAATATGTATATTTCTGCTAACAATGTTTAGATTAGCTGTATCACTTGGTTTCTAATATAAAATATTTGTTGTCCAATTACAAAAAGCTTCTTTATATCTCATTAAGGCTAAATGTCAAGGATAGATATTATATTCTTTTCTAGGAAAACCTATTCAAATTCCAAACAGGGCTTCTTTAAAAAGTAAAATTAAATTGGAGAGAAATTATGTTGGCACCAGGAAATGTTTATTTGCCATCCTGCGGTCAAATAAGTATCAAGCTGAACTTAAGGTAGATGAGAAAATCAGAACTAGGAAAAGTTATAAAGTTTGGAAATTCAACAGATGTATTTTATAGAGCAACAAAAATCATTTTAATATGACCCCATATAGTTTAGATTGGAATAATTTTTTGCCTTAGGTAAAACTTAGTGCAGTAAAAAATTAATGTTTTTACAGTGATTTAAGCCGGTGGTCTATTGAGCAATTCTAATTTGGAAGCCATATTTCTTTCATAACGTCTGGAAGTAGGGAAGGCTAGTATCCTTAAAGAGAGATATTAGCACTACAAGGCTTCCATTCTATATATTTGTTATTTAAGGGATATCTTGTATCTTACTAAGGATGGTTCTCCCTCAGTTATTAATCCAGATGAGTTTTATGAGAATGGCTCTTTTGACATTTCTTTGCAATACAATTCTGCAACATGAGTTGATTGATTATGAGCAAGATTGCAGTTTGAATTCTTATTATTTTTAATGAAAAGGAAAGGAAGTAATATAGTAAAAATCAGCATACCCTATATAAAAATGGAATTATATAAATGAAACTTAATAAAAAAAAGTTTTATGAAGTTTCATTTATATAATTCCATTTATCTATCTACCTATTTTCTAATCCCTATGACACAAAGGGATTTTGAACAATGTTATGAAATATATTTTCTTGGCCTAGATTATAACATAAATCAGAAAAAAAGGTAAATGAGTTACAGGCTTATTTAACAGAACGTAATAAATATAGTTCCAAATAGAAAATTACACTGTATAACGATAAAAATAAAAATTAGAAATTATTATAAAATTCATTACAATTATGATCCCTTTATAAAATATCAGCATGATGTAATTGTATGAAGAGGGATAAGAGAACAAGGAGGTTTTAGAAAGAAATAAAAGTCCTATTCCTTAAATAGTCTTTGGAACAGGATTAGTTACTTGTTAAAAGAAACTATTGTCAGTTTTTAAAACATTCCTATTCAAATAGTGAGATAATATAAAACCCTTTCATCTTTTGAAATTTCTGCAATGAAAAACTCTCAGTGAAAAGAAATATGAACTACTTGATGGCTTTATGTTATACAGAGAATGCCTTGTGTCTATGTTGGCTTAATGAGGATTCCCTTAAATGTCACTGTCAGTTAGCCAAAAGATGGTTTGCTCAGATCATTACCTCAAATGCCTGAAAGGTTAATCCGACATTGTAGTTCTCAGACACTGTTATTTTCCACACACATTCTTTCATTGGTCTGTAGTCATCGGGATAATTGGGAGACTGGATCTGGCCTTCATTTTTATGTATCTCACCTCCACAAATTGCTAAAGAATACAAAAGAAGAAATGTAAACTTACCAGTGTTTTATTAAAAAAATCAGAAAATAAAATACAAGCTAAATAGTCAAGACCTTGTTGACGTTCCAAACTTTGTCAAGGACCTTGGAGTACTCATCTCAAATGATCTAAGTGCTAGAGCCCACTGTAACTACATGGCCAAAAAGGCATTAAGAGTTGTTAATCTAATCCTATGTAGCTTCTTCTCTGGTAATATCACACTACTAACCAGAGCATACAAAACATTTGCTAGACCTATACTTGAATACAGCTCATCAATCTGGAACCGACATTACGTATCTGATATTAACACAATTGAAAAAGTCCAGAAATATTTCACAAGAATTCTTCGCTTTTCTACTTATTGCAAAATACGTTATGCCACCAGACTTGAAACTCTAGACCTAGAAAACCTAGAACTACGCTGCCTCCGGTCCGATCTAAATATAGTATATAAAATCATACATTGAAATGTCCTGCAAATGAATACTTCAGTTTCAATCATAACAATACAAGAGCACACAATAGATACAAACTCAAGGTTAACCACACCAAACTGGATTGCAGGAAATACGACTTCAGCAACAGAGTGGTCAATGTCTGGAATACTCTACCTGACTCTGTGGTTTCTTCCCCAAACCCCAAAAACTTTAACCTTAGACTGTCTACTATTGACCTCACCCCCTTCCTAAGAGGCCTGTAGGGGGCATGCATAAGCGCACAAATCGTGCCTACCGTCCCTGTCCTATTGTTTCTTTTTCTTCTTCTTAAAAGTATCTATTTCACGTATCCAAAACTATATTTATTCTTATACCTGTATCTTGTAAGCGATTGACAAATCAAATAAATACTAAAAAATACATTTTTAAAAAATGAGAAGTTACTTGTGTCTGCAGGACCCATTCAAATAACAAATATGTGCATCCTTCATAAGTTTATGATAAAATTTATGATTAAAACTATATGCAGGGCAATCTACCTACTGTATGTATACAGTGCATTCAGAAAGTACTCAGACCTCCTTCACTTTTGTCAATTTTGTTATGTTATGCTGCAGCCTAATTCTAAAGTTGTTTAAATTCTTTTTGTTTTTTTGTTTTGCATTAATCTACACTCAGTACCACATAATGACAAAGTGAAAATAGAATTTTAGAAATGTCTGTAAATATATTAAAAAGAAAAAAAAACCTAAAATATCACATTGGCATAAGTATTCAGACCCTTCACTCAGTACTTTGATGAAGCCCTTTTTGGCAGCAATTAGAGCCCCGAGTCTTTTTGGGTATGATGTGACAAGATTTACATACCTGGATTGGGGGATTTTCTGCCCTTCTTCCTTGATAACCCCCTCAAACTCCAGTCAGGTTGAATGGCAGCTGCCAGTGGACAATCATTTTTCAGGTCTCTCCAGAGATGTTCAATAGTGTTCAAGTCAGGGCTTTGGCTAGGTCACTCTAGGAAATTCACAGAGTTATCTCTAAGCCATTCCTGTGTTGTCTTGGCTGTGGGCTTAGGATCGTTGTCATGTTGGAAAGTGAACCCTCGGCCCAGTCTGAGATCCTGAGCACTGTGGAACCGGTTTTCATGGAGGGTATCTCGATACTTTGCTCCATTCAGCTTTCTCTCAATCCTGACCAGTCTCCCAGCCCCGGCTGCTGAAAAACACCCCCATAGCATGATGCAGCCACCACCATGCTTCACTGTTGGGATGATACTGGGCAGGTGATGAGCAGTGCCTGGTTTCCTCCAGACATAACATTTAGAATTGAGGACAAACAGTTCAATCTTGGTTTCATCAGACTAGAGAATTTTGTTCCTCACAGTCTAAGAGTCCTTCAGGTGCTTATTTGCCAACTCCAAATGGGCTTTTGTGTGTTTTACACTAAGGAGTGCAGGGGTTCTACCAGTTCGCACCTATTCGCTAGAATTGGTTGTTAACATTCTAAGAAGTTCGGAGAACTGGTTGTTATAAGAAATTACTGGCTTAATCCTGTAAGGAAGGCAGGAAGGAAACATTCTGATGTTGCTTACAGAAACTGCTTCTCCGTTAATCCTTATTACATTCTTGGCAGGACTAGACTTCCTGTCTCAGGAACTTCTCTGGAGTTTTTTTCCCTTCCTTTGCTGGTACTTTGCTTGTGTGGAGTGACCATTCAAAGTTACAATGGCACTGAAAAAAGTGACTTATGATCATTTTTCAGACTTACGACTATTGCAGTATCCCCACAGTCATGAGAGACCAGGCAAGGAGATGCGTGCCTCAATGTGAGTGATATTGAATTGGCCACACCCAGCCAGTCACATGACCACCAAGCCACACCCACCAACTAAGCCATGCCCACAGAACCGGTTGTTAAAAAAAATTGAATCCCACCCCTGAAGGAGAGGCTTCCGTCTACCACTCTCTGCCATAAAGTCCAGATCAATGGAGGGCTGCAGTGATGTGTGTTCTTTGGAAACTCTGTCCCATCTCCACACAGGATCTCTGGAGCTCAGTCAGGTTCTTGGTCCCCTCTCTTACTAGGGCCCTTCTCCCCCGATTGCTCAATTTGACTAAGTCAACAGCTCCTGGATGAGTCCTGGCTGTGCCAAACGTCTTCCATTTTAGAATTATGGAGGGCACTGTGCTCTTTTTATTTTTTATTGTAGTCTTCCCCAGATCTGTGCCTTGCAATAATCGTGTCTCTGAGCTGTGCAGGCAGTTCCCTTGCCCTGAGTTTTGCTCTTCTACAGTATGTATTGTCAACTGTGAGGCCTTCTATAGAGAGGTGTGTGCTTTTCCAAATCATGTCCAATCAATTTAATTTACCCCAGGTGGGTTCCAATTAAGGTGTAGGAACATGTTAGCAACGATAAAGATAAATTGGGGGGGCAGGAGGCACCGAAGCTAAATTTCAAGTATTGGTGCAAAGGGTCTGAATACTTACGCCAATGAGATATTTCAGTTTTTTCTTTTTAATAAATTTACAGATATTTCTAAAATTCTGTTTCCATGTTGTCATTATGGAGTACTGACTGTAGATGACTGCATACAGACAGGAGGTTATACAACTTGCCTCGTGGTGTAACCAGAACAATCTGGAGCTGAGCACACTCAAAACCGTAGAAATGATGGTAGACTTTAGAAGAAACTCTCCCATACTACCACCTCTTACAATACTAGACAACACAGTATCAACAGTAGAGACCTTCAAATTTCTAGATTCTACTATATCACATGACCTAAAATGGACACCTAACATCAAAAACATCATCAAAAAAGCACAACAATGAATGTTCTTTCTGTGCCAACTCAGAAAGCTTAAACTGCCCAAGGAGCTGCTGATGCAGTTCTACAGAGGAATTATTGAGTCTGTCATCTGCACCTCTATAACTGTCTGGTTTGGTTCTGCAACCCAACAGGACAGATACAGACTTCAGAGGATAATTAGGACTGCAGAAAAAGCAGTTACTACCCACCTGCCTTCAATCGAGGACCTGTATAATGCACAAGTCAAAAAGAGGGCTATGAAAATATTTACGGATCCCTCACATCCTGGTCAAAACGACGCTATAGAGCACTGCACACCAGAACAACTAGACACAGGAACAGGTTTTCCTCGAAAGCCATCACTCTGCTAAACAAATAATTCCCTCAACACTGTTCAACTATTACAAAGTCTGCACTACTATTACTGCTAATCTTCTCATCACTCCTTATCACCCATCCCCTCCCACTTGTGATTGTAGGACTGTAACTTTGTCCCTTGTATCCTTACAATTTATATTTATATTATGATTTATATTGACTGTTTCTTAGTATGATTTGATTGTTGATTGTACCCTATGACTATCATTAGGTGTTGTACGTTATGATTCTTGATTCTTAACGAATGTATCTTTTCTTTATCTATACTGAGAGTATTTACACCAAGTCAAATTCCTTGTGTGTCCAATCACACTTGGCCAATAAAGTATTCTATGAGAGAGAAAAAAATGAATTTCAACAAATCAGGCTGCAGCATAAGAAAATTGACAAAAGTCAAGGGAGTTTGAATACTTTCTGAATATAGTGGAAATTGCAGACTGGATAGGAGCCATAGGAAATGACCCAGCAACTTCAGTGTCTGGGCCAATACCTGTTAATGTAGGGGTTTCCCTTTGTCGCCTGTGAAAGGGAAATGCTTGGCATGCACAATGGGGAATCTGCAGTGCATGGAAAATTCCCTTCTCATCAGAAAGGAAACTGAGCATACAGAACCTGGTATGCTACCACCGTTTGAATGTTTATTACTACTCAGAAGGGTCCAGAAGTATCTCTTGAGAGATTAGAACACAAAAAGAACTTTCAGATACTTGAAAGTTGTGTAAGACAATAACAACAATAACCCAAGAATTCTCTGAGAGGCATCTGGTAATTATTCAGGGGTCGAATGCAAGAAAACCCTATCGATTTGGGTTGGATTTCACATGTATATCCATATCTACATTCCAATCTACCCACCTATCCTCACTTTAACACGTAAGGCAATTTCCCCCAGTTCGATCCATTATAAATGTGTTGGGCCTGTAATTCATATAAGCCTCAGCAAATCTGGCCAGTAAAGAAGGCTGCTAATTATCCCAGAAGTAATCTAAATAATTGCTCAAATCTTTCCTGTATTTTTCTATTTGAACTATTAAAAACAGTCTGAGGAAAGAATTTTAGCAATTGATTACTGTTTAATATTTTGGTATTTCCCTTCTTTTCTTAAAAATTTACATGTTATACCAAAATGCATGATCTGCTGAATTTGGGCCACATAGGTATTTTATGTTAATCTGGCATAAAAGTTCAACCTAGTTCATTTTCCTATGGACTCACCTTCATAAATGGCTGCAAATCCTTTTCCTACCCAGTTGCTGCTGCTACGGAACTCAATCCACATTCTACTATCACTAGATGTGAGGATGTTTGAGAGTTTATCTCCGCAGAATCTGCCTAAAAAATGTAAAAAGTGAGACAGTGCATTTTAAGGCATCTCTAAAGATGATGCCATGCAGTGTGAGATGCAAACTACAGTTCTACCAGATGGATGGATGGATAGATAGATAGATATTACTTTAGTTTGGGGGAATCATTTAAATTTGGCTTAGAATTGTCAATCTATTTAATTCCTTAGTGGAAAATGGCAATGTGTCACACAATTAGGGATGCACACCCATATACATACACTCATACACACACAGCTTGCTGAACCCTGATTTAGTCATTCTTCCAGCTTTCACTCTGCCACTGCTTTTACTCAGGTAAAGACATAGGCGTGTTGCAATAAAGTAGGGGCTTGTATTTGACAATAGTAGACAATAATAGATCTATAAACAGCCAGATGAAAATAAAATAAAATTTAATGTGGAACAAACAACAGAGAAGAAATAATTTCATATATTTTTTTAAAAAAAATTGTGAAGCAGAAAGGATGCAGATGTGTAAATAACCAACACTAACTTAGTACACTTAAGCTAAGCCACTCTTACCTATATGAATTTTGAAATCATTTCTTGAGGTACCCATAACATAACATCATCCTATAACAGCTTTCCCAGCTTTTCCGTGTGCACATAAAAAAGTAGGATTTTGATATGATGATTGTGGCTGCAATCTTGATTTTTTTTTTTAACCCTCCCTACAGACAACTCTTGCCTGATTTAAAAGATTAATTCCATTTCCATTTATATTATTGTTATTTCTACCTTTCACTTTTCAAAAACTGACCACAATAGTTGCATACCAAGCAGAGGAGATTTTCTCCAGTAGCCATCTCTTACTTCAATGTAGTCATACCAGCAGAGGCTGCTCTTATAGAGGTCCATTGTTGTAAAGTTTAGAACAATCTGGAATAAATGTAAAGGAGATAAATGCCAGTAAATTTGTTTGTAGCTTGACAAAAAAGAAAAATGCAAAGCTGTTCTTACCAGTATATTGGCTTTAAAGTGGAAGAAGATATTTCTAAAATAATTTTGGAAATCTTACCTTCTGAATAGCATCATATGGGGCATCTATGTGTTTATGACAGACAGAAGAAGAGAGGACATTTGGGTGATTAATAGGGAGATCAAAAACTTCTCTTAAAGACGTAATTGAAGGAAGGGATTGTTAATTTTCTGATAAAATCCAGCAGTAAGGATTTTGAACTTTTATTTTGTTAGCCAATGATGAGCCTGACAGATTGCATCCATTTCATGGTACATATTTTAGCTAGTGACATTAGAACTTCTTTAACAGAATCTCTCCTGCATATTCATATCATGTACATTTATTTGAAATGCACTAACTGTGTGTCCTAGTAATTTCAGTAGTGAAACATATCGGATGCTGCTATAGATTTCATCACCCTTATCACAGAAGGGAAAATAGTGTCTGGTTTCTTGCATCTTCCAAAGCAATCAGCCAGATCAGAGGTCAATCCCCATAACGGTATCTCAGATAAGAAGCCTTGGTTACTGCCATGCTCAAGAATAGAGACAATTGATATGTCTATGATTTCCTGCAGGGCACGGGATGAAAACTTTGAAATGTAAGAAGGGGATAAAAGCTTTGTATTGATTTTTTTTTTAAAAGTAAGGTTTAATACTGTGATTTCAATTGGCACTTACAAGTGCATACAAGTAGGCACTTATTGTGATTATAACTATATCAGAAGTGGCCAATCATTTTCTGGGCAGTGTCTGATTAAAGGATTCCAATAAGATCAGAGTATTGATTCTTTTGAATGGGATCATTTTAAAGATGAAACGTATCGTATTTTGAACAATCGCTTTCAAATGATTATTTGCTATTGTCCAGTTAATGCAATTTCATACTGCAATGGTGGACTTCTCCTGACAACCACCTTAATATATGTCCTCTGTTTCTGAATGAGAATCTATCCTTCCTCTAATTAGTTAGTTTATTTTATTGTCATTGTACCTCGTATTTTTAATGAAATTAAATACCATCTGCACATTATACATAAAAAAATAAAACAAAAACACACATCCTTCACATTCTATACAATTGAATTGAAAACCCCTGATATTGCATTAATATTTCACTATGCAGTAGAATTCAATATAGTTACTGTTCTGGGATAGAAGCTCTTTTTCAGCCTATTTGTCCTTGTTTTTATTATTCTGTACCATCTGTCAGATGGTAATAGTTCAAAAAAAGGGGTTGCCCAGGATGAGATGGATCTTTAAGAATGTTTTGAACTTTCTTAAGGCAGTGGGAGCTATAAAGCTCTTCCAAAGAGAGGAGAGGGCAACCAATGAGAGGGCAATGATGTTAACCCTCTGGAGTGCTGTCCTATCTGCCACTGTGCAATTGGCAAACCATACAATAAGTTCAGTAAGTTAAAATACTCTCTAAGGTGCAGCGGTAGAAGATCACCAGCAGTTTCTCATTCATACAACGCTGATACTTGAAAAATAAACTTACATGTTTACTTACTGGTTTTCCCCTGCACATAATTTGCATAACAGTACACTATGAAAATGACATCATACTCAAGTTATGGAAACATTTTTTGTAATTTTATGTTCAGAGATTTATAACTACCCAAAATATATCAAGATATAAAGCAGTATGCAATGTTTTTAATGAAATACATAAAAGTGTTAATTTATTTAATAGTTCATTAAACTGTGTGCATTCTTGGAAGAAAAGACAACCAATGTAGTTAGTTAATTCATTGGTTTCTACAATCATATTGATGAATCTCTGGAAGTGGTTACTCTTTTGACTATATTTCATACAGCAATTGTTTTATGTCATTGACATTGTTTTTTTTTTAACTGAGCAAGTAAAAATAGTAATTATATGAGAGATCTGTGACCAGATTTTACCACCCTGTGTTATTGTTATGACAGTCAAGGATGAGGAGTGTTAGGAAATAGTACTACACTAAATTCTACTAATACTTCAGTGTTATTATCAACATGAGAATTGAGGATCTATTTTCAGTATTTCTTTCCATTAAAATGTGCCTAGTAATATAATAATTACATGTTATCTGCAATAGTTCTGCTTGTTTTGCCATGAGCCAAATGATGGCCAAGGATCCAGAGAAGTGAATTCAGCCTTCAGATTTCTATGTTTGTTATATTAAACTCTTAAGGCTCTGACTATGGCATTAGTAAACATCTGGACTTTTCTTGTCTTTTGATCATGACTATTAGGACTGGTGCAATCTGTTTATAAGGTTTTGGGTTTAAAACTGGGATCTAAATAGTTAACACATAAACTGGTTACAATGTAGTTGAACTGAAGCACCACAGCTGTGTTCACGACTGCCAACTACTTCCATGACTGAATAAAAAATTAGGCATGCTCCAGCCCACCCATTGAAATGGATGGACTAAAGCTTTATGAGCATTGTTGGACTAATACCAAAAAGTTTTGATATATTAGCAATAAGTTATTTTCATTTTCTTATATGCTAATTTTTTTTATTACAGGCATGAAATATAAAATTATGATTTGCTTAATCAAAGTAAATTACACACTCATAATAAAATTTTAAGCATATTTTAATTATTTTTGAAATTCAATTTCTAGTGACTGTTTCTCTCAATTGCAAGCACACTTGCATAACAGACTCAATTATTTGAACTAAAAAGAAAAACGAAAGAAAGAAGTTATAGAATTCAGCTTTGTTCTTCCATTCTCCATCCTTCTGAGAATGCACAAGGCAGGATGAAAAACTATTTGTTACATTTCTTTCCTTTGTGTTATGAAATGAGGCTAGTAGGACAGTACTGTAGCATGGACATTCAGTAGAGGAAGAAAAAAACACATTAAATGATGGAGAGATATGGCATATTGGATATGGAATCTCACAGCGGAACACAAATCTTTCAAAACTGGTAGTTATGATAACACAACAGCTAAATATGACATTATTTGTGTTCAATACCCATAAAATTAATACCATAATATATGTTCTGCAACTCAGCAAACACAAAAAAACTGGAGCCAAAGCAGACCAAGAGTTAAAGAGGATCGTATGATTACAAATTTCCAAAGATAAATGATCAATGAACATTTGCCAGCACAATTAAAAAAAAATGAGTGGCTACATTAACAAATTATAAGTAGCCTAATGTCTGATGCAGAATAATCTGTTTCATTTTCACAAGTCTGTCAGAATGCACTGAGATAACTCAAATAGGTTTTCAGGATTTGACAAAACTAACCAACAGGTTAAGTGCAATCTTTTCAGCAAATGAGCTGTTCACATTTCTAGGAGAGCTATGGTGCTGACAGTTGGCAGCAGAACTGATAGTCAGGATAATTCTTGAAGTTTAAAAGCATACTTTATTTCTTCGCAAATTGAAGGGTTGAGGCATACTTCCGATGTGAATGTTAAGAAATACTAAGAAGTTTGTTTTAAAAAATGAAGACTAGAAAATTGATACTTTTAAATCCCTATGCCATTCACAAAAATAGCAGGATGTTTTTGAGTCTCCATCGGTGTGCACCACTACCAACATAACTAAAATCCACATCAGTATAGTAGTATTTTTTTTTCTAAATAGGAAACCATCAGGGTGTACTCATTTTCAAATGAGGTTTCCAGCATAAATGGATCTGCAATAAGAGATTGATGATCTCTGAAGAGACAAAATAAAAGGGATGAAGATGTAGTTCGAAGGTTTTATGTGATTAATCTGCTCTTAACAAAACTCAATCCCTCAAGCTTTAAAATTTCTAATAAAATAAATGTTTTCTTTCTGAGGAACCAGAGTTGGAAATTAAGAGTGAGGTACCTTCTCTCCTGGAGTCACTGAAATTCTCCATATGCAATGCGTGTATGAAGGATAACCATTTGGAAATCCTGGAGAGGAAAAGTTGCCTGAAGATTCTTGCAGGGTTTCACCACATGCTGAAAGACATGAGATCATAGAGAAATTGTGAGCTCTCTGGGAAGGGGGTGCTTGAGGAAGCATGCTTCTTCTTACTGGGATTCACACCAAAGGGAGAAAGAGAAATGCTGGCATTCAAATGGTGCAGCAGCACACTTTCCATCTCTCTTACCTGAGCTACGCATCAGTCTGATTTAGAATTTTAGAATTTATTTGTCAATCGCTTACAAGATAATAGATATAAGTATATACAGTACATAGTTATGAATACATGAAATGGGTACATATAAGAAGACTACAAGAAACAATAGGACAGGGACGGTAAGCACGTTGGTGCGCTTATGCACACACCCCCTATAGGCCTCTTAGGAAAGGGGTGAGGTCAATAGTAGACAGTCTAAGGTTAAAGTTTTGGGGGTTTGGGAAAGAAACCACAGAGTCAGGTAGAGTATTCCAGACACTGACCACTCTGTTGCTGAAGTCGTAATTCCTGCAATCAAGTTTGGTGCGGTTAACCTTGAGTTTGTATCTATTGTGTGCTCTTGTGTTGTTATGGTTGAAGCTGAAGTATTCATTGACAGGTAAGTCATTGCAATGTATGATTTTATATACCATACTTCGATCAGAACAAAGACGGCATAATTCAAGATTTTCTAGGTTTAGAATTTCAAGTCTGGTGGCATAAGGTATTCTACAACGAGTAGAGGAGTGGAGAACTCTTCTTGTGAAATATTTCTGGACTTTCTCAACTGTGCTAATATCAGATACGCAATGTGGGTTCCAGACTGATGAGCTGTATTTGAGTAAAGATCTAGCAAATGTTTTGTATGCTCTAGTTATTAGTATGATATTACTAGAGAAAAAGCTACGTAACAACTCTTAATGCCTTTTTTGGCTATGTAGTTACAGTGGGCTCTAGCACTTAGATCATTAGAGATGAGTATTACAAGGTCCTTTACAAAGCTTGGATCATCAACAAGGTCTTGTCTATTAACCACTACTTACATAGGAGAATCCTAGTAATGATATAATGTTTGGCGTTACCTCTTTCATTTTACTGCTAGATTGACCATTAGCTATTGGTACATTATTTTCCATTTACTAATCTCTGGCAATATTTTGTGTCAGCAGCTCTGCATGAATATGTTTCTTTTTCTCTTGTGTTGCAATTTTTTAATTTTATTCTCACCCTACCCCATTGTTATAACAGTAACAAAATAACCAAGTTGAAAGGGACCTTGGGGATATTCTAATATAAACTTCTAGTTAAGCAGGAGACCCTATACCAGGGCTGTCAAGCTCCCAGCCTGCGGGCCGGATGCATCATGTGCTGATCATGCCCAAGCCTACGCCCAGTTTACCGAAGGAGAAATAAGTCCCGAGACATCACGTTATGCCGCCGTGATGACATGAGTTTGACACCTCTGCCCTATACCATTCTGGACAAATGATCTTTTCTTAAAAATCTCCATAACCTCCACAACTTCTGGAAGCAAGCACTTCCACTGATTTATTGTTAATGCCATCAGGATTTTTTTCCTTAGTTCATGGTTAGATCTCTCTTTGATAAGTTTCCAGGTCTAAAGCTGGTGTGTTTCTTGGACTTTATGCTGAGCTTGAGTAGGAAATGAGAAGTGTATCAACACTTTGGAACATCCATTCCCTGCTCTCTAATACAGGAATGTCACAGGGTGTGCAACATATCGGTGGAGCTTCAATCACATCCTTTCCTTTTTTTTAATCATACCCTGCAGGACACTACTACTACATAATTTTTTAATTATCTTTATTGGTTTCAATTAACAAATGGCTTTTGCTGTGGATCTGAAGATCTCCTGAACATCTCATATTTGAGACCTCCATTTCCTTATCTGAGTGCAGTGGGCCAGTCACAGGAATAATTAAAAGCAAATTAATTATAGGATATTTTCAAAGCCTTTAGATGTTAACTCAAAAAAGATCAGTGATTGGATTAAGATAGACTGGTGATATTGCTCTCTGGCTAATGTCATATTCTTTACATATACATATGCACACATATACATACATATATACATACACAAACACACACACATATATAATATAGTAATATATAACATACGATTATTAACAATGTTAAGGTTCATTCCAAACATGCAAGGAAAGTATCTGTAATGCCCTGTGAAAATATCTAATAGCGCAGAGTAACAGCTTTCCATATCTGCAGAAAAAGAATCATTGGCTTATCCTAAAATATTTTCCCTTTCACTCCATACACCAAGCATGCATCACACGACATCCTAATCAAATATGAGTTGCATATTAAATAATTTATTCAGCACTAGACATTTTCAAAGTAAATACCATAGCTAATTATCAACAGTTTATTTTTAACTCTGCAATCATTACTAATTCCACTAAACAGCAGAGGTTTGGTATCTTGGGTTTCCTGATGCTGACTGCCGTAGAATTAAAGCTGTATTAAACTTTGTTTCTAGTCTGAAAAACTTTTTAGTGTTAGAAAAGAAACAAAACCAGCAGAATAACAAACAATAAAATCATTGAAAGACAACCAGCAGTGCCATCAAAACTCATCGGCGGGTTAATTGCAATATGAAGTGGCCACTCTGAAATGCTCACCTGCTGAACAGATTTAAAAGGTCATTTTTCCTCAGGTTTTTATTTTTTATTTTTACTATGAGGTAAATTAATCTGGAAGTCCAAAACAGGCTGGCAATACCGGTACTCCTCGACTTACAACCCTTCATTCAGTGACCATTTATTCATGACAGCTGCAGTGTCCCCCCAAGGTCATGTAATCAATCACCTTTTGTGACTTTCTGATAAGCAAAATCAAGGGGGAAGCCAGATTCACTTACAACCATCTTACTAACTTAACAACTGCAGTGATTCCCTTAACAACTGTGGCAAGAAAGATCGTAAAATGGAGGAAAATTCACTTAACAATGGTCTCGCTTAGCAATGGAAATTTTGGGCTTAATTGTAGTTTTAAGTTGAAGACTTCTATACATAAAGTATCAAAAGAAGTAGGACATTAAACACAGAAAACTAAAATTGTAGAATGTAGCATGGTCTCATGCAGAATTATGGATGTTTTTCCCCAAATCTCAATTATGAAATTATTAAAGAAATTGTAATGTAGTATGAATGAAGATCTTGCTTATTATGGTTGAGATGGAGGATTAGTTTATTCCTAATCCATTCCATTTCATCTTTTAACACAACTAAGTTAGGAAAACTTAAAACAATAAAAGATTTGTATGCTTAATTTGGATATTATAGAGACCGCTGGGTTTTTTTTTCTTCCTATGAATGAAGAAATCTCTGTCAGTTCAGTTTCAAGCCTACATGTTTCTCATCCCTTCACTACCTCTTTCATGTGAAAAAAGATAAAAAAATATTGGTCTTTAAACTAACCATAGAATCTATGAAGTCCTAGCTCAAGATTTTTTAGTACGTTCAAAGTATTGTGAATTTGAATAAGCAAAAGTCTAATAATAAAACTGCATGGTGAATAATTATTAATATAACTACCTGGTTTTAGAAAGAGTATAATTTTAAATCCTTCAAAAGTCATTAGATGCAATTATGTCAAACACTTATATTATCAACTTAACCTAGTTAAAGACAATAATTATTAAGCTGAGGTGTTTATTTTGTGGTTGGGCTATAAACTGAAATAGCTCATCATTTTTATAATATGTTTGTGTATATGTGTGTGTGTGTGTGTGTTCCTTAATAACATGTATTAGCTGCACACGAATTAGATGTCCTACTATGGCTTCCATATGCAATTTTTCCTGCATCTTCTCTGGTTTTGACATAGTTGCATCATAATACAGCTTGTGAAACATTTAGAATAATATGCAAAAGGTAAAATCAGTGGAAGATACTGGGGAGACACATAGATGGACATACATGCAAACACATACTGCATGTATTGGGAATACAGAACAGTTTTATTAATGTCCCTCCCTAACTGGCATCCATTAAAAAAAGTTCAGTTTCAAAATGAGTATTGCATAAATGGTGCCTTGTACTATCAGACAGGGACTTCATAGGTAAGGGGGAAAAATGTGAAACAAAGAGGAATTCTGACCAATTGCATAATTCAAAGAGTGCAGTAAGAATGGAATTTACTGAGATTTTAGGGCGACATGAATTTCTGTAAGAGCCGAAGAATCAAGTTTCAAGGCTTTTCTACAACTAGATTTCTTGATCAAATGTTGCACTTATTTTATGACTCATTACATCTTTAAAAAAAAAAAAAAAACTAGGACTACTGCTTTGCAGAGCAGCTAGGGTTCCCTGTTGAAGTATGCTAAACAAATGCATCATCAGTCTAAATATAGATCTGGATTTAAAGTACACTACCTTAAATAAGAAATGATAGAATGAATCATGTTTTTTCCCACTGTCATCTCCAGCAAGTGAACAGCTACATTAGGAAAGCACAGAACTGCCTCTTGAGATGGTAAACTCAGATTCAAGCCACTGATCCCTTAATGCCTTAAGAATGTTTATGATCTCACCTTAAGTAACTGCCTGAATAGAAGCAGATAAGAAAACACCTTATTCAGAATTATAGTTAGACCTCGTTAATTATATTAGAATATGCTTCTTCATGCTTATTCTCTACGATTCAATACCTGGACATCTGTACAGTTTTCTGGCTTGTGCAATATCTCCTTTACTTAATCGTGTGCGCTGACCAATGGCAGGTCGGATCCCATTATCATCACGGGAAGGAAGTATGGTATCCAGAAACATACCCCTAAAAATAATTAAGAAGCGGAAAAAAACCCAACTTATTTTTCATATCGAGAGTTTTGAATTTATACAAGATATCTTAGTAACAAAAAGCAGCCAGTGAAATGGAAAAGTCAACAATTATAATGACATGGTTATTTGATTAGTCTGGCTTGTTCCTGACATTCACACAATAGGTAAAAAAAAAACCTGTTGTACTCAAGCACATCTTCTTGATCTTGACCAATTATTTTAATTATACTTATTTCAACAGAATATTAGGAACAAAAAAAAATCCACAATACAATTATTGGTTCTCGTATTGCTAATTAGTTCATTAAAATCTGCTACAAAGGCCTTCATTTGCTTTTTTCAAAACTTCATTATATATTGTGCGCACAATAACTTTCATGGCTTTTGATGTGTGTGAGATTAATGCATTGTTCTGTTGAAATTTTCATTACAGTGACAAGAATACTTAAAGCGTTTATTTAAAATGACAGCAAACCTTAGGGACATAATCAGAAAAAAGGCTTTCAGATCCTTAATCAAAAGAGGCAGTGTTTCAAATTGGAACAAACTAATTACTATAAAATGTTAATAATATTAAAACCAATCAACATGCAGGCAGCTATCCAAGGGATAGAAGAAACCAAAAGCATGTTTTTATTCAGAAAAAAAAAAATTGTATGCAAAAGATTTGCCTGCATAAATAAAACTGGATTGATTCATTTTGTAATTATACAAATCATTTTCAAAATAATTAATTTTAAATGGACAAATTATTTGTCCTTCATGATTAAAAAGATTAAAAATCTTCATGATTAAAAATGATCTTCAAACGACAAGGTTTTTTTTTTATCATATAATAGCTGGAGCATTTATACAGTGTTCACAGTGATGTTTTTTTCTATAGAATAGTTTTTAAAGATATTAAGCATGGCTTTTAAAGCCTTTTTTCCCAGCATATTAGGAAACATTCTTCAGTTTGTTACTTCCATAGTCGAGTCAGGTTCCAATGGTTCTGAAAGCAATGCCTATAAGCTAAAAATGTAAACACAAGACATTCCTATATCATTTCTCAGAATGGGCAAGTTTTCCAGAACAGTATTTGGAAAGAATCTGACACAAAACTGCACTGTTTAAGAAAATTCCCATAAAACAACCATAAAAAAATACTATGAAATCTTCAATAAAGCCACAAAATACATTTGGGCATCTAGCAAAGATTTGCAACATCACAAAGCAATTCTGACAACTGCCTACATCAGAACAACATGCACAGAATATTCACATTGAAGAATAGAATTATAAGACAAAAGGTATAACCTGAGACTCCAACCTTGAGAAGGTGTTCCTGGCATAGTGCATAATGCTATCAAAATCATACGGTTCTCCCAGAGAATTCACTTCTCCAGGCTCCATCTTCAAAAAGTTGTACTCCTGACCTGTAATTCAGAAGGTTTCAAACATTTTTTCCAAAAGGAAGAAAGGAGAAAATGCAATACTCCTTTTCTTATGCAAATTATAATATATTATGGTAGATATAAACTGTTTTGCAAAGGCTAACACAGATTTAATTGATTGTGATATATGTTCACCGGTAAAAGCAGCTTTCTAATTTTTCCTTTAAAAGGCAATAACAATGTACCTGTTTGCTCATGAACTGAATTACTGATGGAATAATTGTCTGAAATGTCATCTTGGTATGCAGCATATTAAGAAAACTATTATTTCCTGTCACCCTCTGACTTGATTATTCCACGCTTAACTTTCTTATTTTCTACAATGCATTGTGGAAACATAAAGACATTGGTTGCAATTTTATAGCACATATTATGATTTAACAATACAGCATAGCCCAGGCATTATAAGGAGCAGCACCTAGTTGAACTTGGTTGATCTCAAAAAGCCAAGTAAGATCAAATCTGGTTAGTACTTAGATGGCCAGCCAACCAGAAAACTTCAAATCTACAGCTTGATTGGGGGGGGGAAATACCTCTGAAGGTGATAATGACAAACTACTGTATAACATTCTCAGAAACTAAATGGATGTGTTAATGAAGTCATCAGAAGTCCGATTTGATTGATAAAAGAAGGTTTTATCTTTTCTATAGACCTGACTATTAAAGATTGTTTTAATCTTTATTGGAGATTATCATTATGTACATTTATTTCTATCATTTATTCAATAATTGTCCCCATCTAAAGATTTTTTCTCTTTTCCTTTTTTCTACCCACAGGAATTCATCCTTGGAAATATCCTTCTTCATTTATTTGCATAAACAATTTCTATGGCCACTCATCCCATGATTATGCCTGTGGACAGGTAGCAATAAATATTTAGTATTTATTTGATTTGTCAATCGTTTACAAGATACAGATATAAGAATAAAATATACGTAGTTCTGAATACATGAGATAGATACTTGTAAGATAAATAAAAAGAAACAATAGGACAGGGACGGTAGGCACGATTGGTGCGCTTATGCACGCCCCCTACAGGCACCACCAAAAGGAACAAAAATCCCAATAATTAAAATAATTACAGCCACAATAAAAATATAATACCTTAAAGGTCCTATATTCATGTCTTATAGGTCAGTAACAAACAGAACAATATCAACCAACTAAACCAGTGGCCCCAACCTTTTGGGCACCAGGGACCAGTTCCATGGAGAGAGGTTGTTCCGTGAATCAGAGGGGACGTGGTTTTGCTTACTGCCTGTATCCCGGGAATGGGGCTTCATTTGTTTGCGTGGACTGGTTTCTGGCATGCTGAGACCAGTGCTGGTCCAAGGACCAGGGTCTGGGGACCCGTGAACTAAACAAACAACTGATTATATTAAGTAAAGCAAGTAAGGAAGTTGGGAACTAATTAAAACAATTCCCATTTCATTCGGAGAATTACAACTTTAATCTACAAGATTTAATGCTTATATGCAAAGCAATTTCTTACAAAAATTACCAGACAAATTTTTAGTTGCCAAAAGATTCGATCAATAATTAGATGCTCCATCTCACATGGCACATCTGGTACCATCCAGATGTTGCAGAACTAAAATTCTCAAAAGCTCAATCCTGATGGTAGTTTAATCTATGACATTATCCTAAAATATCTAGAATTGTCTCACCTGGTTGAATGTTCTCTCTGATGATGGTAACATGATCATCTCTGTCTGGTCTTGTGTGCTCATGCCAAAATCCTATTACATGTCCCAATTCATGAACAACAATTCCAAACTTATCACAATTCTTGCCAATAGAGATTGCCTGAGGACCATTGCCTCTTCGGCCCACATAGGAGCAGCACCTGTAATTTAGGGTAAGAAAAGAAGTGAAATCATTTGAATGTACACTTCTAAGAAGGAGTTGAGATCTCTATTTAGTTTTTTTATATATATTTCATTGTATTTTATCCTATTTTATTGTAGGATTTGTTTTTAACAAACTCCAACCAGCTATAAAGTCCACAAGTCTTAAAGCTGCCAAGTTTGGAGACCTCTGCTCTAGAAGAAAGATTCTGAAATATTTTGGTTAACTGAAATATATTATTTGTTGCTGATAATGGAGGCTGCTCTTCACGATGTCTCCTATTCTCCTGTAATTTAAGATCAAACTAGCTCACATATGTTAAAGATATGACTGGGTGCTGGTAGTTCCTTTTCAAATCAACTGTTCCTGTCATAGGTGGAAGAATCTAAGGGGAACATGATTTGGAAATAAGAAACACGAATCCTTTCACCGTTGAAATTCCTCTTCAAGAAGTGGAGGGGGGGGTCAGGAGAAAGACAGTAAACATAAATATCATCTGTCGTTTTTAATCTCTTAAAAAGCTATATAAGCCTACACAATTTTGGCTAATGACACAGAAGCTTCTATATACTACAGAGAAGTCAAGTAAAACTGAATAAAATATATTGCAATATTCTAGGTCAAAACTGCACTTCATATGAAATTGACACTTATATTCCTTTTTCACTATTGCTTTCATACAGCTCCCAATGAGTGCTTTTTAAAAATACTTTCAATATCTTTATGGGAGAACACTACTGCAGTAGTAGTGCTGGTACTGTATGTCAAGTTCATATCTCCTATTGTCTTTTGATCTGAAGCTCTTCAACAATAACATTAAACGATGAAAGCAAATCATTCAGGCGTATAAATCGTATATGTCATAAACTTTTTCAGGAGTTCTTCAGATTGGAAATTATACTGACATGTAGGATTTAGAACAAGAATATCACAAGGAGAGAAGATATTGAAGATCTTTGAGGATTCTACTTAGATTATCTTGTTCTCTTTCAAAATGTTCTGTTCTTGTTTTTTCTGCAAATCTTTTCTGCTTCTTCAGACTTTGGAATGCTTCTAAGTCTGGTAAACCTACCTCTTGTGTAAAGATGATATATTTTGCTTCCATAACAATCCATATTAAGAAACCAAGTTTGTTATTAGACTATAGGCTTGGGGTTACAGCCACATAACTATAATTACAAGTTGATAATATTCTGAATTGGCTTTGAAAAGGGAAAAAGTAACTAGGGATGGGATACAATAAAACACCAAATCACAGCTTGCGGAAGGATCATTTAAAAAAGAAAGTAAGAAAAGGAAAAAAAAGAACATCAAATCACATTTTGGAAAAAAGAATACTGATAGAGGCAATTTGTTTATATTAGTTTTGAGATATCATATTAAAAGCTGCCATCAGAATAAAGTTTTGATTTAAAAGAAATTAAATCATAATACAGACATTCAAATAGTCACAATTTGAACAGCAACGTAATTAAATAAATACAACATGTACTTACTGACATAATTTATTAAGCAAATATCACACAATCTTCCTTTATGTGGAAATCAGTAAGTTTTTAGTATGAAGATTCCAAAAGTTTACTTAAAAGCATGTCCTATAAATCCATTTTGCAAAACAACATTATTTTAAGGTAATGCATAATTGAAATAGAGCTCACTGTGTAATGTAAGTTTTTTGCCATTTTACATATGAAATTTAAACACTCTGAAAATGAGAAGCTTTTGACCTATTTCAAAAACCCACTGCTTGTTCAGGACATGTAGGTCACATTAAATAAAATCACAATAGAAACATTTTAATAAGCATCACATTTTGGGAAAACCATTTTTCAGTTAATCATTCTAAGTCTTTAGTACATATAATCTCTTCTTCCCATCTGTCTGTCCCTCTATTTCCATCTGGTCCCTGCAGGAACATTTCAGTTCTCTACAGAACAGTAGTGAATACTCAGGTAACCCTCCATTCATGGCCTTTCAGATTACAATTTGCAAAAGTTATTTGACAAAAATGCATGCTTGATTATAATACAATTTGGAATACAATTTGGAAAGGTTTGACGCTACCCACAGCGGACGACTGGTTAGTGAAAATGATGGAACTTGCAAAAATGGCTAAATTAATTTCTTTGATCAGAGAAAAAAAATAGTATCTACATTTATGGCTGAGCGGAAACCCGACAGACTTTTTGCATGAAATGGAAAAAAAAAATTGCATTTATAATTTATGCCCTTAATGATTAGAAAAAATTGATAATAGAAAAAAGTGAATTTTTCTTTTTGTAATCATAGAGTAAGAAATAATTTGGTAATTATATTTGCTCAAAAGGAAATGGAAGCTTTTTGTATTTCTTTTTATTCTTTCTTTCTGCACTTTTCATTTACTTCTTTCTTTCTTTGAATCCCTTTTCTTTTTATTAACTTGTATTAATTTTTAAGTTCTTTGTAAAAATTTTAATAAAATATACTTGAGGGCAATCAGGAATATCCCCCTTTTCTTGAGGCGCCCCCCCGACCTTTCTGTGGCATACCTCGATGATGGACCTTGGAATCCGGAGGGGTGGCACATTCAAGGGAAACACACCCAATTAAGTTTATTTATTTCCAAATAAATTAGGGATTAGGGAGGGTGGTCAGATAGGTTTTGGGGGACAACCCTTCTGGAAAAAAGGCCAGACCGGAGTTCATGCGCGGTTGGGGGGTTTTGGGACCGGGGATGGTCGGATCGAGGATGGGGGTTTTTTCTAGGGAGGGGGAGGAAAGGGCCATTTCTACGATCGGTGGGAGAAGCAGGTATGGCGTTGACAGGGGGCCTTATCAAGTTACGGGAGCTCGCCCCCACTGTTTACAAGCGGTGGTGTGCTCCGGCACCCAGGTCTCGCTCTGAGTTGTTTGAATGATCGGGCCCCGGGCCTCCGGCTGATGTTATGCAATGCCAGGTCCGTAGTGAATAAAGCCCCCCTTGTTTATGATCTTGTTATGGAGGGGAGTGTGGACCTGCCTGGCATTACCGAGACCTGGCTGGGACAAGAGGGGGGTGTCCCTCTGCTGGAGATGTGCCCAGCCTGGGTTTCAGGTCTTTCATTGGCCGAGGGCCCAGGGGAGGGGGGGGGGGGTTGCGGTGATTATTTGGGAGGTTCTGGGTCCTAAGCAATCCACTGTTCCTCAGACGACCGGATGTGAGTCCCTTTTTGTAAAGTGTGGTTCTGGGATTCAGATGGGCCTATTGATCACATACCTGGCTCCCTGCTATGTGACATCGGCTCTGCCTGAGCTCCTCGAGGTCATAGCCAGCCTGGCGGTTGAGACCCCAGGCTGATGGTCATGGGGGATTTCAACCTGCCTTCAGCTGGCAGGGTCTTGGGGATTGCTCAGGAGTTCTTGGCTTCCATGACAGCCTTGGGCCTGACCCAATTAATTAGGGAGCATCCTGGATCTGGTTTTTGTCTCTGGACAGTGGCAGGATGATCTTGGTGTTGGGGATGTTTTTGTTGAGCCCTTGTCATGGTCAGATCATTCGCTCCTTAGGCTGGACTTCCAGGCCGCTCCCCCCCATTGCAGGGAGGCGGACCAAATACGTTGGTACCGTCCCAGGCACCTGATGGATCCAGATAGGTTCCTGATGGAGCTTGGGCCTTGTGCCAACGTTCGAGCACATGACTTGGTTGAGGGCCTGGTCACCACCTGGGATAGAGTGGCGGCTGGGGCCCTGGACCGGGTCGTGCCCGTGCGGCCTCTGACCTGCGCCGCTCTCGCTCGGCCCCTTGGTTCTCTGAGGAGCTGAGGAAGATGAAGCGCCGGAAAAGACGCCTGGAGGACTACTCACTCCGGACCCGACCGAACACTATTACAGTCTTATATTAAGACCTATTTAGTGGCAATAAGGATGGCAAAGCGTTCTCACTTTTCCACACTTATTGCGTCCGCAGGAAACCGCCCGGCCACCCTGTTTAGAGTGACCCGCTCCCTCCTGGAAGGGGGAGCACGGGAGGACCCCTTTCAGGGACGGGCTGAGGACTTTTCGAATTTCCTGCTGGATAAAATCACTCGGATCCGGGACTGGTTGGACTCTGAATGGGCAACTCTGGGTGGGGGGTCAGGGACAGAATTTGGGGAAGTCATTTGGGAGGAGTTTGATCCTGTGACCCCCAAAGATGTGGACAAGTTACTGCGGGGGCTGAATGCTACCACATGTTTATTGGACCCGTGTCCCTCCTGGCTGGTGTTGGCCACTCGTGAGATGACACGAGGTTGGTTTCAGGGTATAATTAACGCTTCCTTGAGTGAGGGATAGCTGCCCGCTGCCTTGAAACCCCTCCTCAAGAAACCGTCCCTGGACCCAACTTTGTTATCTAATTATCGTCCCGTCTCCAACCTTCGTTTTGTGGCGAAGGTTGTTGAGAGTGTGGTGGCACGACAGCTTCCCCAGCACCTGGATGAAGCTGTCTATTTGGATCCACGCCAATCGGACTTCAGGCCCGGGCACAGCACGGAGACGGCATTGGTCGCATTGGTGGATGATCTCTGGAGGGCCCGTGACAGAGGTTATTCCTCTGTCCTGGTCCTATTAGATCTCTCGGCGGCTTTCGATACTG